>OU538737.1:12500-1228750 GCA_912999735.1 Aporia crataegi
CTCTCCGTGAGGGGAGGCCCGGCGCCCTTCAGCCGCTTCCGTGCGGCACGGAAGGGGCGTCCCCACGGATCATCGTCAAGACCTTTCAGCATCTCTGAATGTGCTCTCTCCTTCGCCCCGCATATGGCAGATTGAAGAGCCTTCTTGCAGTTGCAGTACACCGCACGAAGACCCTCCGTTACTTCAGGGCTATCTCCAGCTCTACGTTGGCTTCTGTAGAAGGCCCTCCTTGCCCTGTGGCATTCTGTCCGGAGATCCCCGATCTCCGGTGTCCACCAGTAGACCGCCCTTCTCCCAGGCGACGGTTTCCACCTAGGCATACATGCATCGCACACCCTCTTTAGTGCCTTCCTTATGAAGTGGACTCCCTCGTCGATGCCCCCAGCCGTAGGGGGTGCACACCACCCCTCGACAATCGCGGCCTCCTCCGCGAGTTCGCGGTTCAGGCGGCCAATCGCCCAACGTGGGAGCAATACCCGACCGGTTTGCTCTCGGACGGGAGGACCCCGCGAGGCGGAGGACGCCGAAAACCGAATGTACCGGTGATCAGACATCGTCTCCACCCCGCAGACCACCTCCCATCCGGCAACCCTTCGTGCCGCCACCGGTGAAGCGAGGGTGACGTCCACCCTCGAGTTCCCCTGCGGGCGGACGCAAGTAGGCTCCGTTCCTTCATTTAGAAAGACAAGCCCAACCTCCGCCGCCCATTCCTCCAGCACCGGACCCCTACTACACGCAACCCTATCACCCCAGGTGGGGGACCTCGCATTGAGGTCCCCCATCAGGATGAGCGGACGCGGGAGAGCCCTTTGAACTGCAGGGCCCAGGCCGCCGAGAAAACTTTCAAAGTCCCTCAGCGGCCTGTTTGGGGACACATATGCCGCCACCACAGTCCACTCCCCCCAATCGGCGACTACATACCCAGGTCCCCTCTCTCTTAAAGAGATAGGGGTCCCATATGGTCGCGCAATCACCACAGCAACACCCGTGTCGTCTCCGACCCAATGGCACTGCTGGCCAACAAAGTAAGGCTCCAGCGCCACCGCAACATCGACTCTCCACTCCGCCAACGACTGCAGGAAAAGGTCCTGAGCCGCAGCGCAGTGGTTAAGGTTCCCCTGTAGGAAGCTGATGCAACTATCCATATTAGCTGGACATTGCATCAACCTCCACAGAGGCCACCCCAGCTGCAGCACGTGCCTCGGGCCTTCCCTTCTTGGGTTTGGGTGGGTTGCAGCCACGTCCACCCATCTTGTGATTGGCCGGTCTGCCTATGGCCGCACAGACCACACAGTGCAAGGGGGCACTACACCCCTCCGCCTTGTGCCCCGGCTGCCCACACCTGTAGCAGGACGCACCCAAGTCAGTGCTGGAGGAGCACATCTCCCTCGTGTGCCCCAGCTCCATGCACTTGTAACATCGCAGGGGGAGCACCTCCTTTATCTCCACCCTAGCAGAGCTCCAACCTATCAGCAGCTTGCTGGCTGCGACCCTCTTGGCGGCGGCGATAGGGCACTGGATGTAGATTTCACCCATGCCCCCGCCACGCCTGATGAGGCGCCCAGGCCTCAAATGTGCGGCCGGACATTCACCTTTCGCAGCCACAGCCGCAAGCAGCTCCTCCAATGTGACGCTGTCGTCAAGGCCTCGTATGAACAGGTCCGCCCGCTTAACGGGTCTCTCCACCCGAGCCTCTCCCGACAGCACCACTCGTAGACGCTCCGCTAGGCGATCCGCCTTCAGCTCCCTCTCTGGGCCTGTTATCTCCAGCAGCCTCGCTCCGTTCGCCGCCTGACGTATGCTGATCCTCTCCACTCCGACCTCAGACAATTTTATGTTTTCTCTTGCTTTTTTCAGAAGACCAGCATAAGTCATTCCCCCATCAGCCGCCTCCTTCTCCAGGGTGACAGAGACTGCAGCCGAGGAGGGAGCAGTCAGCCCAGGAGGTGCCCGAACCCCACTCTCCTTCCGTGTGGGCTGGGAGACTCCAGGTCGCCTATCAGTAGTTTTCTCCCCGGAGCCCCCCAACGGGATTCCCCAGCCTCCCCCGGGCCGGAGGTTTGCCTGCTCCACGTCGGGGAGTGAAGCCGACAAAGACCCCTTCCCCTTACCCTTACCCTTCCTTGTGACCGTAGCCCACGAGGTATCCGGACCCCTTGGATCCCCCGGTGCGCTCGGACCTCCTGAAGAGTTAGGACCCCCCCCGGTCGAGGGACCCCTCATTGAGAAAGGACCCCCCGCCGCAAAATGATTCCCCGTGAAAGGACTCCCCGTCACAAAAGGACCCCCCATCACAAAAGGACCCCCCGTCCGCGGGGCGCAAGTGCCCCTCAACCCCCCGGACCCACTGTCCATTGGAGGCAGGTGCCCCCCAACCCCCCGGGACCCCATGTCCATGGGAGGCAGAGGCCCCCCAGCTCCCCCGGACCTCCTGTCCATGGGACGTCGGTGCCTCCCAGCACCCCCGGACCCCCTGTCTATGGGATGCAAGTGCCCCCCAACCCCCCCGGACCCTCCATCCACCGGACGCAGGTCCCGCCCAATCCCCTCTGTCCTCTCACCCAAAGGGCTCAAGGGCCCCTCAGAACCTAACCCCCCATCGCCACTGCTCGAGATCATCTGGACCCTCGTCCTCGGGTCCTTCGATGCCACAGGCGGGCATGTAGCAGGCGGCACAGTGGCCGCCGCAGCCAGCGGGGGGCGGAGGATCGGCACCGGAAGGAGCCGGTCCCCTATCCCCGCCAGCTTGGCATCCATCATGCCCCCCACCGCCCGCATGATCTCACCCAGAAGGCTCTCTTTTAAGCCCTCAATTAGCTCTTTTGAACCATCTACCTGTGGACCTGCACCCACTCTCAACGACTCCAGGTCTCTGTCTTGTTGGGCAATGCGTGTCGCCCTCTCCTCAAAGTCCCTTCTGAGGGCGCTGATTTCCGACTCCAGATCAGAAACCCGCGCCCGCAGACGGGCGTTGTCTCTGGCGAGGCTTTGCCCTCTCTCGCCACCATTACATCTCTCTACAAGATCTATTACTATTTCGTTAATTTCTTTAGCAGCCATTTTTAAATCACGTACGTATGTCCCCTTTAGGTTGCCGGATTTGGTTGCAACCTCTAAGATTTTGGCGACATTTTGTGTCGCCCTCTCCCTAACCTCAGGGACCTCGCAAAGAACTATGTCGTCCTTGGCGGGGCCTCCTGAGGTGTTCGCCTTTTTACCCCTTTTCTTTAGGTGGCGTTCGAGTGCCGCCCGCGCTTCTATTGACGCAGCATCCCTAGCTGCGTCATCCGAATCACTCATCTTACCCTTCCTCCTTCGCTCCTTTGCTGGGGGCGACAGATCCCTATCCGTACCTTTCTTATAAAGCCGCTTCCTAGAGCAGGAGCGGGAAGAGTCTGACTCGGAGGTCGACTCCATATTAATACATATTTACAATAATTAAATATAATTAGATAATTAATAGATAATGTGAATAAGTATATTAATATGTAATAAACAAATATTTATAATCAATAATATATACCAGATACCCGACACCAGATACCAGATACCCGATACCAGATACTAGATACTAGATACTAGATACCAGATACCAGGCACCAGGCACCAGGCACTAGTATTAATATTAATATACACATAAGTAAATAATATTTAAATGAATAAGTAATGAGATAATTATAATTTAATAGATACTTAATTAATATATATATA
This sequence comes from Aporia crataegi, assembly GCA_912999735.1. Classification (NCBI taxonomy): domain Eukaryota; kingdom Metazoa; phylum Arthropoda; class Insecta; order Lepidoptera; family Pieridae; genus Aporia; species Aporia crataegi. The sequence continues at coordinate 16,212 of OU538737.1, forward strand.
TATATATATATATAAGTAGATAATATTATGTAGATGAATAATTAAATAAGTAAATAGTATCAAAGGGACAATTAATCCTTAATTCTAATCCTTAATTTAAACCTAACCCCTAAGCCTTAGATCTAGTCCTTATAATACTACTTATGTACTACTTATAAACTACAATTTAATGTCTTATAAGCAGCGCCCAGCAACAGGAATCCGTACACTTCAAAATGGCGGCGTATACGCCTAAGATGGCGGACTCCGGCCCCGCGCCCAGCGAACAAAGGAATTTGGATTTATCCCTTGGACCGCTCCAATCTTCGCGTGCAATACACCAAACGATTCGTCTCGTCAAGACAAAACCGATGGTGCAAAGCAAATTATGGAAAATTGCTCCCCCAGACAAACACACTCACTTCTTTGTTCGAGCACTTTAAAAATTATTACGGCCAAACCAGTGGTCCAAAAAAAACAATTAAAAGTACTCACGTATAGCCCGTGGTATTGCCCACAAAATGAGAACAAAAAACCAATATGCTCTCGCGACAATTCTCGCACAAAACACAAAAAACACCGGGTCAATTTCCCCTCCACTTAAAACTTTAATATGTTAGTATTTATAAAATTTACACACACACAAAATAGATCACTATATTCAGCAAAAAATTGCGCATCCGGCGATACCAAAATTAGAATTTTCGCTCGGTGAGCAGACCCTCCAGAGGCTCACAGAACGCGGAGCACAATAAACAGCAGCTTACTCAACCGCAGCTCAACGCGAACTAAAAAGGAATGTTGAATTGCTAAACCACTTGCAATTTCCATCCTCGGCCTTCCGTGTCCATCTATCGACGGACATAGTCAACCTTTACCAGTATCATTTCTCAGACTTCTAAGAAATCTTTGAAAATCAACCAGACCCTCCGCGCGACTTTTTGGGACTCCCCAGGCAAGTGACCAGCCTCCAGAGGCCGAATACAAATTATAAATTAATTTTAAAACTTGCATTCAGACCGGGAATCGAACCCGATACCCCTCGCTTCGTGGCCAACATTCAAGACCACTTAGCTAGGAGCTCCTCAACCTAACCTAACCTAACCTAACCTAACCTAACCTAACCTAACCTAACCTAACCTAACCTAACCTAACCTAACCTAACCTAACCTAACCTAACCTAACCTAACCTAACCTAACCTAACCTAACCTAACCTAACCTAACCTAACCTAACCTAACCTAACCTAACCTAACCTAACCTAACCTAACCTAACCTAACCTAACCTAACCTAACCTAACCTAACCTAACCTAACCTAACCTAACCTAACCTAACCTAACCTAACCTAACCTAACCTAACCTAACCTAACCTAACCTAACCTAACCTAACCTAACCTAACCTAACCTAACCTAACCTAACCTAACCTAACCTAACCTAACCTAACCTAACCTAACCTAACCTAACCTAACCTAACCTAACCTAACCTAACCTAACCTAACCTAACCTAACCTAACCTAACCTAACCTAACCTAACCTAACCTAACCTAACCTAACCTAACCTAACCTAACCTAACCTAACCTAACCTAACCTAACCTAACCTAACCTAACCTAACCTAACCTAACCTAACCTAACCTAACCTAACCTAACCTAACCTAACCTAACCTAACTTAACCTAACCTAACCTAACCTAACCTAACCTAACCTAACCTAACCTAACCTAACCTAACCTAACCTAACCTAACCTAACCTAACCTAACCTAACCTAACCTAACCTAACCTAACCTAACCTAACCTAACCTAACCTAACCTAACCTTTTTTTTTTTTTTTTTTTTTTTTTTTTTAACGTGAGGAAATGCATTTACGCATTCCCCCCGCGGCGCATTGGACATACGGGGGGGTATGTGGGACTCGGCACTCTAATAGTGCCCCTACCCAAACTAAAACCTCACGGCGCCAGTCGGCAGGAGGAGAACCGGCTGCCCAACGCCTACACTCCCCTCTGATGTCAGAGGGGTAGCAAGGCAGTTAGTCCACCGGATCACCCCACCGACCCCAATGTCCTTAGTTGGGGCACTCGGGGGTCGCACTTGGCATTTCACCCAAATGCCCCGGACATATGTCCCCCCCTATCGATGAGGGCCCCACCCACACCGCATTGCGGGTGTTGCTGGCACCCCCCATCACCACACCCCACCTATGAGCGACGGGCGACGACCGTACGACCGGTCATCTCCCGTCGTCGCTCGGCAGCCTCCTTCTGTAGCATGACTAGCTCACAGAAGGAGGCTACCGCCCGCCAAGACTCCTCTCCGTCCAGCATTCCGATGACAACGCTTGACAGGGAGAGATCCCGCCCTATTACCGACACCAAGTCGTGACGCTGCCTCGACCAGGTGTCGCAATCAGCCAGGGTGTGGTCAGCAGTGTCCTCCAGAGCCCCACAGTGGTGGCAGATGGGGAGGGGTTCCCTCCTCGCCACCCTGTGCAGATACCGCCCGAAGCATCCATGTCCGGACAGTATTTGCGCCATCCGGAAGGTCACAGCCCCCCTGGAGCGGTTCACCCAGTCCCTCAGGAATGGGCGAAACGCTCCAATCGTACGCGATCCCGCCCTTGGCGAAGCCAGATCATCGATCCACATATCGAGTGTGATCTCCCTGGCTTGCCGTCGCGCATCCCGCCACAGCTCGTCCCTCCCCTCGGCCCTGCATGCCCTTTTGAGGCGGTACAGGGCGCCAAGGACCTCCGCCTCTCGCTCCCATGGAGGAGTCGCGGCAAGCACGCAGGCCGCCTCAAACGACACAGTCCGGTAACAGCGAGCTGCCCGGACCGCTATCACCCGCTGCGGCCCGCGCAGCAGCACGCAGTTCCGTCTACAGAGGCTGCCGTCCCAAACAGGGGCCCCGTACATCGCTATACTGCGGATAATTCCGCAGTACAGACGACGCACGCCCCGACCAGGACCCCCCAGGTTCGGCAGCAGACCCGCCAGTGACCCCGCAGCAGCTACTAACCTCCTCCCCAGAGCCTCAAAGTGAGCCTCAAAATTCCAGCGGCCGTCCAAGACAAGTCCAAGATACTTCATCTTGGACGCCACCGGAATCCGCACCCCACCTACCTGAAGGGCCGCACCCGGGGGCGGACCTGCTCTGGGCCCGTGGAAAAGTAGGGCATCCGTCTTTTCGAGGGACACCCTAAGTCCCAGGGCCTCAATCCGCCCCACAACTAGGGAGGTGCCGACTGTTGCCAGTCTAGCCACCTCACCATAATCCCTTCCACTGGCCACGACCAGCGTGTCGTCTGCATAGCAGAGGACGCGCAATCCCGAGGGAAGCGCGCCTCTCAACACCCAGTCGTAGCCAATGTTCCAGAGGAGCGGCCCAAGGACCGAACCCTGCGGGACCCCGCACCGTACAGGGTGGCGCACAACTTCATCCACCCTGTTAGTGTACACCACCCGTCGCCCATCCAAATAGTCCGCCACAATTCGGCGCAGATATATGGGGACCCCAAAATAGTCGAGGGCCTCCTTCACCGCGCCGAAAGGCAGACTATTGAATGCATTGGCAATATCCAAGGATACCGCCAATGCCTTACCCCCGTGCTCCACCACTCCCCCCGTGTGCTCCTGAAGCTCCAAGAGGGCATCTAGCGTCGAACGCCCCCTCCGGAAACCATACTGTGCCCCATCCAAGCAAATGTGCCCGCAAAGGCGGGATGCCACAATCCACTCCAGCGACTTAGCGGCCTCGTCCAATAGGACGATCGGCCGATAAGACGCCGCACTTTCCGACGGACGCCCCTCCTTGTGGACGAGGCACAGCCGCCCTTCCTTCCAGACCGCGGGGAACCGTCCCTCTCGTAAGCAAGAGGTGTACAGTCCCCGAACGGTCTCTCCTAGCTGAGGGAGGGCCACTGCCAGGACACGTGCATGCACACCGTCCAGACCGGGAGCCTTCCTTCTCCGTCTGAGACGACTCAGGACCGACTCCATCTCTTGGTCAGAGACCTCCGGAGCCGAGCCATCGTCGTCCCCGCCTGCCGAAACTGATCTCGCCACCCTCGGAGGTCGAAACTCCGGAGGCGAAGGAAAGAGCCCAGAGATCACTCTTTCAAGGAGGACCGGCTCCAGCCTCTCCGTGAGGGGAGGCCCGGTGCCCTTCAGCCGCTTCCGTGCGGCACGGAAGGGGCGTCCCCACGGATCATCGTCAAGACCTCTCAGCATCTCTGAATGTGCTCTCTCCTTCGCCCCGCATATGGCAGATTGGAGAGCCTTCTTGCGGTTGCAGTACACCGCACGAAGACCCTCCGTTACTTCAGGGCTATCTCCAGCTCTACGTTGGCTTCTGTAGAAGGCCCTCCTTGCCCTGTGGCATTCTGTCCGGAGATCCCCGATCTCCGGTGTCCACCAGTAGACCGCCCTTCTCCCAGGCGACGGTTTCCACCTAGGCATACATGCATCGCACACCCTCTTTAGTGCCTTCCTTATGAAGTGGACTCCCTCGTCGATGCCCCCAGCCGTAGGGGGTGCACACCACCCCTCGACAATCGCGGCCTCCTCCGCGAGTTCGCGGTTCAGGCGGCCAATCGCCCAACGTGGGAGCAATACCCGACCGGTTTGCTCTCGGACGGGAGGACCCCGCGAGGCGGAGGACGCCGAAAACCGAATGTACCGGTGATCAGACATCGTCTCCACCCCGCAGACCACCTCCCATCCGGCAACCCTTCGTGCCGCCACCGGTGAAGCGAGGGTGACGTCCACCCTCGAGTTCCCCTGCGGGCGGACGCAAGTAGGCTCCGTTCCTTCATTTAGAAAGACAAGCCCAACCTCCGCCGCCCATTCCTCCAGCACCGGACCCCTACTACACGCAACCCTATCACCCCAGGTGGGGGACCTCGCATTGAGGTCCCCCATCAAGATGAGCGGACGCGGGAGAGCCCTTTGAACTGCAGGGCCCAGGCCGCCGAGAAAACTTTCAAAGTCCCTCAGCGGCCTGTTTGGGGACACATATGCCGCTACCACAGTCCACTCCCCCCAATCGGCGACTACATACCCAGGTCCCTTCTCTCTTAAAGAGATAGGGGTCCCATACGGTCGCGCAATCACCACAGCAACACCCGTGTCGTCTCCGACCCAATGGCACTGCTGGCCAACAAAGTAAGGCTCCAGCGCCACCGCAACATCGACTCTCCACTCCGCCAACGACTGCAGGAAAAGGTCCTGAGCCGCAGCGCAGTGGTTAAGGTTCCCCTGTAGGAAGCTGATGCAACTATCCATATTAGCTGGACATTGCATCAACCTCCACAGAGGCCACCCCAGCTGCAGCACGTGCCTCGGGCCTTCCCTTCTTGGGTTTGGGTGGGTTGCAGCCACGTCCACCCATCTTGTGATTGGCCGGTCTGCCTATGGCCGCACAGACCACACAGTGCAAGGGGGCGCTACACCCCTCCGCCTTGTGCCCCGGCTGCCCACACCTGTAGCAGGACGCACCCAAGTCAGTGCTGGAGGAGCACATCTCCCTCGTGTGCCCCAGCTCCATGCACTTGTAACATCGCAGGGGGAGCACCTCCTTTATCTCCACCCTAGCAGAGCTCCAACCTATCAGCAGCTTGCTGGCTGCGACTCTCTTGGCGGCGGCGATAGGGCACTGGATGTAGATTTCACCCATGCCCCCGCCACGCCTGATGAGGCGCCCAGGCCTCAAATGTGCGGCCGGACATTCACCTTTCGCAGCCACAGCCGCAAGCAGCTCCTCCAATGTGACGCTGTCGTCAAGGCCTCGTATGAACAGGTCCGCCCGCTTAACGGGTCTCTCCACCCGAGCCTCTCCCGACAGCACCACTCGTAAACGCTCCGCTAGGCGATCCGCCTTCAGCTCCCTCTCTGGGCCTGTTATTTCCAGCAGCCTCGCTCCGTTCGCCGCCTGACGTATGCTGATCCTCTCCACTCCGACCTCAGACAATTTTATGTTTTCTCTTGCTTTCGTCAGAAGACCAGCATAAGTCATTCCCCCATCAGCCGCCCCCTTCTCCAGGGTGACAGAGACTGCAGCCGAGGAGGGAGCAGTCAGCCCAGGAGGTACCCGAACCCCACTCTCCTTCCGTGTGGGCTGGGAGACTTCAGGTCGCCTATCAGTAGTTTTCTCCCCGGAGCCCCCCAACGGAATTCCCCAGCCTCCCCCGGGCCGGAGGTTTGCCTGCTCCACGTCGGGGAGTGAAGCCAACAAAGACCCCTTCCCCTTACCCTTACCCTTCCTTGTGACCGTAGCCCACGAGGTATCCGGACCCCCTGGACCCCCCGGTGCGCTCGGACCTCCTGAAGAGTTAGGACCCCCCGCGGTCGAGGAACCCCTCATTGAGAAAGGACCCCCCGCCGCAAAATGATTCCCCGTGAAAGGACTCCCCGTCACAAAAGGACCCCCCATCACAAAAGGACCCCCCGTCCGCGGGGCGCAAGTGCCCCTCAACCCCCCGGACCCACTGTCCATTGGCGGCAGGTGCCCCCCAACCCCCCGGGATATTAGAAGGAATGTTGAATTGCTAAACCACTTGCAATTTCCATCCTCGGCCTTCCGTGTCCATCTATCGACGGACATAGTCAACCTTTTCCAGTATCATTTCTCAGACTTCTAAGAAATCTTTGAAAATCAACCAGACCCTCCGCGCGACTTTTTGGGACTCCCCAGGCAAGTGACCAGCCTCCAGAGGCCGAATACAAATTATAAATTAATTTTAAAACTTGCATTCAGACCGGGAATCGAACCCGATACCCCTCGCTTCGTGGCCAACATCCAAGACCACTTAGCTAGGAGCTCCTCAAAAGGAATGTTGAATTGCTAAACCACTTGCAATTTCCATCCTCGGCCTTCCGTGTCCATCTATCGACGGACATAGTCAACCTTTTCCAGTATCATTTCTCAGACTTCTAAGAAATCTTTGAAAATCAACCAGACCCTCCGCGCGACTTTTTGGGACTCCCCAGGCAAGTGACCAGCCTCCAGAGGCCGAATACAAATTATAAATTAATTTTAAAACTTGCATTCAGACCGGGAATCGAACCCGATACCCCTCGCTTCGTGGCCAACATCCAAGACCACTTAGCTAGGAGCTCCTCAAAAGGAATGTTGAATTGCTAAACCACTTGCAATTTCCATCCTCGGCCTTCCGTGTCCATCTATCGACGGACATAGTCAACCTTTTCCAGTATCATTTCTCAGACTTCTAAGAAATCTTTGAAAATCAACCAGACCCTCCGCGCGACTTTTTGGGACTCCCCAGGCAAGTGACCAGCCTCCAGAGGCCGAATACAAATTATAAATTAATTTTAAAACTTGCATTCAGACCGGGAATCGAACCCGATACCCCTCGCTTCGTGGCCAACATCCAAGACCACTTAGCTAGGAGCTCCTCAAAAAGGAATGTTGAATTGCTAAACCACTTGCAATTTCCATCCTCGGCCTTCCGTGTCCATCTATCGACGGACATAGTCAACCTTTCCAGTATCATTTCTCAGACTTCTAAGAAATCTTTGAAAATCAACCAGACCCTCCGCGCGACTTTTTTTTGGGACTCCCCAGGCAAGTGACCAGCCTCCAGAGGCCGAATACAAATTATAAATTAATTTTAAAACTTGCATTCAGACCGGGAATCGAACCCGATACCCCTTGCTTCGTGGCCAACATCCAAGACCACTTAGCTAGGAGCTCCTCAAAAGGAATGTTGAATTGCTAAACCACTTGCAATTTCCATCCTCGGCCTTCCGTGTCCATCTATCGACGGACATAGTCAACCTTTTCCAGTATCATTTCTCAGACTTCTAAGAAATCTTTGAAAATCAACCAGACCCTCCGCGCGACTTTTTGGGACTCCCCAGGCAAGTGACCAGCCTCCAGAGGCCGAATACAAATTATAAATTAATTTTAAAACTTGCATTCAGACCGGGAATCGAACCCGATACCCCTCGCTTCGTGGCCAACATCCAAGACCACTTAGCTAGGAGCTCCTCAAAAGGAATGTTGAATTGCTAAACCACTTGCAATTTCCATCCTCGGCCTTCCGTGTCCATCTATCGACGGACATAGTCAACCTTTTCCAGTATCATTTCTCAGACTTCTAAGAAATCTTTGAAAATCAACCAGACCCTCCGCGCGACTTTTTGGGACTCCCCAGGCAAGTGACCAGCCTCCAGAGGCCGAATACAAATTATAAATTAATTTTAAAACTTGCATTCAGACCGGGAATCGAACCCGATACCCCTCGCTTCGTGGCCAACATCCAAGACCACTTAGCTAGGAGCTCCTCAAAAGGAATGTTGAATTGCTAAACCACTTGCAATTTCCATCCTCGGCCTTCCGTGTCCATCTATCGACGGACATAGTCAACCTTTTCCAGTATCATTTCTCAGACTTCTAAGAAATCTTTGAAAATCAACCAGACCCTCCGCGCAACTTTTTGGGACTCCCCAGGCAAGTGACCAGCCTCCAGAGGCCGAATACAAATTATAAATTAATTTTAAAACTTGCATTCAGACCGGGAATCGAACCCGATACCCCTCGCTTCGTGGCCAACATCCAAGACCACTTAGCTAGGAGCTCCTCAACCTAACCTAACCTAACCTAACCTAACCTAACCTAACCTAACCTAACCTAACCTAACCTAACCTAACCTAACCTAACCTAACCTAACCTAACCTAACCTAACCTAACCTAACCTAACCTAACCTAACCTAACCTAACCTAACCTAACCTAACCTAACCTAACCTAACCTAACCTAACCTAACCTAACCTAACCTAACCTAACCTAACCTAACCTAACCTAACCTAACCTAACCTAACCTAACCTAACCTAACCTAACCTAACCTAACCTAACCTAACCTAACCTAACCTAACCTAACCTAACCTAACCTAACCTAACCTAACCTAACCTAACCTAACCTAACCTAACCTAACCTAACCTAACCTAACCTAACCTAACCTAACCTAACCTAACCTAACCTAACCTAACCTAACCTAACCTAACCTAACCTAACCTAACCTAACCTAACCTAACCTAACCTAACCTAACCTAACCTAACCTAACCTAACCTAACCTAACCTAACCTAACCTAACCTAACCTAACCTAACCTAACCTAACCTAACCTAACCTAACCTAACCTAACCTAACCTAACCTAACCTAACCTAACCTAACCTAACCTAACCTAACCTAACCTAACCTAACCTAACCTAACCTAACCTAACCTAACCTAACCTAACCTAACCTAACCTAACCTAACCTAACCTAACCTAACCTAACCTAACCTAACCTAACCTAACCTAACCTAACCTAACCTAACCTAACCTAACCTAACCTAACCTAACCTAACCTAACCTAACCTAACCTAACCTAACCTAACCTAACCTAACCTAACCTAACCTAACCTAACCTAACCTAACCTAACCTAACCTAACCTAACCTAACCTAACCTAACCTAACCTAACCTAACCTAACCTAACCTAACCTAACCTAACCTAACCTAACCTAACCTAACCTAACCTAACCTAACCTAACCTAACCTAACCTAACCTAACCTAACCTAACCTAACCTAACCTAACCTAACCTAACCTAACCTAACCTAACCTAACCTAACCTAACCTAACCTAACCTAACCTAACCTAACCTAACCTAACCTAACCTAACCTAACCTAACCTAACCTAACCTAACCTAACCTAACCTAACCTAACCTAACCTAACCTAACCTAACCTAACCTAACCTAACCTAACCTAACCTAACCTAACCTAACCTAACCTAACCTAACCTAACCTAACCTAACCTAACCTAACCTAACCTAACCTAACCTAACCTAACCTAACCTAACCTAACCTAATTATTATATTATTAATTGGAATGTCCTCCAGGACATGCCAATTAATAATCAATCCGTCCATTGGAATGTGGCACATACGCAATTATATCAATCCCCTACATAAGCAACATTTTAATTTCTTATTTTTAGTGATAAACCAAGCAAGCATTTTGGTGGGCATCATCATCTTGCTAAAAAGTGCAAGGAAGATTCTAGGATCTTCCTTGAGGAGGAGGAACATAAATAAAATTGCTACTTGCTGGCTCTGGCCAGAGAATAAAAAAGTAATTGTAACAATTAAAGCATACATTTTATTTCATTATACTACAATTTACAAATATTGCATTAAAAATTTCCAATGTTTTGTATCATAGTTATTTTGGTTGAACCTATGAATATCATTTAAATCTAACCTTTTATATACATATTTTAGGACTACTGGTCTGAGTCTTGGGAAATTAAAAATGGAATCATATTAGGCTGAATGATGAGATGAAACAGAGACAGAAATGTATAAGAATCTTGCTTAATCTGCGTATTTACCTGAGCACCGTCTTGAATGGTTTTGGCAGAAATCAAGTCAAGACGGCGGCTGTGCACACTAATGCGTATTGTGTCGTGACGGTACGCGCTCTGACGTTATTTTACAGTATCCTACGAATATATATATATAGAAAAGTGTATACTTACCTATATGTCTAGAAAAGTAACTGTCATACAAATAGCGCTTCAAAAATAAACCCACCAACGTTTGACCTTGAGAAACATCAAGGTCAATACGTTCGCACGTGATTGGTCGCGTCAAATCCATGTGGGCAGTGTCAAAAGTCACGTGGTATGAGCGTGGTTGGTGTTATGCAAAATAAATATTCTTGTATTACAATCATGTAAGATAATTTTTTATTATGATAATATGCCTATATTATATATATATTAATATACCTAACGTAAAATTATCATATATATTAAGAAACTATACATTAATATAAATTACGTTTTTCATACGTATTATATACGTATATAATATTACGTATATATACAACATTTTCCGAAATATCGAAAAATCACTATTTTGAAACAGATTTTTAAGCATCTCGTAATGAAAAATTCCTTTTCTGGTATTTTTTTTTACATCAAATTATTCGTGAATAGTTACTTTACAAATTGATGTCTTTTTTCTATCAAAAATAAGAATGTTTTAAAGAAATAATATTTTTTGTTTAAATTTTTACAGAACAATTTTCTTATCGCTTAACTTTAACCTACAGTGGTGAAAAAAAAATGTATGTGACAGTTTTGTACAACAGACTTAAAAAATAGCTCGTTTAATTGTGATTTTGGAAAGATACAATACTAGTGCATTTTCATCAAAAAAATACAAAAACATGCTATTTTAGTTCCAGAGAAGCTGATTTTGTTGAAAATGTAATTAACGCAATTTTGACAAAACCACTACGAGAATAAGTATTAGCTGCTCATTTACGCGAATTATTTTATTGTATCGCCCTAACCGAAGTAGTCGGGTCTTCTTCTCGTTCCTGAAGCACTATGTCTTCGTCAACAACTTGTGGCCATCCACCGCCACGTTGACCAGGAAGTCTGCCTTCCATGTAGGAGTTATGCACTCTGGTAAACATTTCGTGGTGTGGATGTCTCCTATCGGGAAACCTTTCCCTGTAGAGGGTGGCAGCAGCTCTCGAACTTTGGCCAGCTTCTCCGTAAATAAGATGCATCTCAGCATATTCTCGCTGCGTGTAACTAGAAAAAACACGCTGGTTGGCCATGTCGTAGTGATTACAATAAAAAAATCCAAATCGTAAGGCAAACAAAGTCCGGGGTCCAAGGCACAAAACAGTCGTCAGTACGAAACAATAATTTGTGAATACACAGATGCGTTACGCACGGCTTAAGGTAGCGTACTGGCAATTGGCAAACGTCGCAAATAAGGTTGAGAGGGTGAGACACAAAATCACAATACAAGAAAGAGCGGGATAGCACATGCGCTTTTTTTTTCTTTTCGGGTCGGTCGGCGAGCAGGTAAAACCTTTAGACATTACCAGTGCATGTCGCATTTTACATATCACAACTTGTTTTATAATAATAATTCGCGTAAATGAGCAGCTAATACTTATTCTCGTAGTTGTTTTGTCAAAATTACGTTCATTACATTTTCAACAAAATCAGCTTCTCTGGAACTAAAATAGCATGTTTTTGTACTTTTTTGATGAAAATGCACTAGTATTGTATCTTTCCAAAATCACCATTAAACGAGCTATTTTTTAAGTCTGTTGTACAAAACTGTCACATACATTTTTTTTTCACCACTGTAGGTTAAAGTTAAGCGATAAGAAAATTGTTCTGTAAAAATTTAAACAAAAAATATTATTTCTTTAAAACATTCTTGTTTTTGATAGAAAAAAGACTTATCAATTTGTAAAGTAACTATTCACGAATAATTTGATGTAAAAAAAAATACCAGAAAAGGAATTTTTCATTACAAGATGCTTAAAAATCTGTTTCAAAATAGTGATTTTTCGATATTTCGGAAAATGTTGTATAACTTTAAATCTGTAAGATTTTGCTGAACATATATTGTGTTTTTTTGGTAGGTATTGACCCTAGCTATCACCCCCTGCAGTATGTCGTACTATTTACTGCACGCCCTGTATACATGTAAGCTTTGTATACTGTATGTTGGGTACGCAGCTTAATACTTGTAGGTACTATGTGAACGCCGCCTTAAGGTATAGATTCGAGAAGGGTTATGAGACGTAGTAGAAGATAGGCCTGCTTGTGAAGTGATTAATTTCATTAATTATTTATTTGATTAGAAGTAAATTTCATAAATTCGTGAAGATTAGTAATAGTGTTGATCTTCTTACCATTTAATCTCAATTAATTTAAGTATTGTAATTTGATAATAACTAAATTTTTCTATTTTTAGATAAATCAAATTGTGCGTTATTTGCTCCCATATCATCCAATATATTATATACATATTTTATTTAATATTATTATTTATTCAATAATTATAAAATTATGTAGTTTTATACTTTGAAACACGGTGCGCGCGTTAATAATCGCACTGCAGACGTCAGAAATAAAAAATAATCATATTTAAATAAAGTATATAATATTTCATTTTGTTTCGATAACTATCTATTGATAATAACGAAAGGAATAATTTTAATGAGCAACATTTGAATATGACGATTAGGGGCATAGGACGTCTTCAAAGCGTTCTTGTGGGCGTCAGTCTGAGGTTGGGCCAGCGGGTCGAGCCAGTCGGGGCGAATCGAGGTGGATGCGGGCCGCGAGGTGACGAAGCGGGAGGCGGAGGTGGCGGGTCGCAGAGCGAGGGAGCGCGGCGGCGTCCTGCGCGCCGGAGGCAGCGTATCATCGGGGAGCGCACCGTAATCGGCCGCGTTGTCTCCGTACTCGCCCGCCTTCAAGCGCATGGAGGACAGGGCTAGTGTGCTGAGCGACGCACGCGCCCTCTGCGCGCACAACCACACCAGCTCTGTTGTGTATTCGCTAACCGTGGCCTCTACTGTTCTCGCTGACGATGAGCGTGACTCAAACAATCATTAAATTTCGTTCTTATCATCCTGAGATGACGCATAATTTGCGTCGTCAGCGAGTATCAGCGAGTGAAGCTTAATTGAAGGTATAAAATAAGAGCCCAAAGGGCTATGTCAAGGTAACAGAAATTAATATCAAAGATGAATGCACACACAACTACCTATTGCTCTAGAATCTAGATGATTAATGAAAATTTACCTTAAAATCAGCACGATTCGGCTCAAAATCAGCAGCGTGCCTCACTTCATAGAAAAGTGGCGTACGCGAGGGAACCGAATCGGGTCGAACGCTATATGTTGAGAAGCCCCCACGCTGCTGCGGCAAGCCTTGACTGCTGCTGTTACCGATGTCTATGACGCCCCTAAGACCTGTGACATTGAACCCCGTATGGTATGCTCTCGTTAAACAAGTCCCTAAATGTAGAAGCATCAGTGGGACAGGCACTCACTGTTATAAGTCAGCGCCGGTGAAGTTGCGGCACCTGCTGGAGGCTGCAGAGTAGGGCTGACGGATGTGGCTGACGTGCTCTCGCTCTCGACCTCTAACCATTCCTCCGTGCATAATGACTTACAGTCCCCTCTGTGCCAGGGTACAATTTCTTTCATAAACGTTTAAAATATAGCATTTGTAGTAAACCGACTTTCAAAAACTCCCAAAAGGAGGTTATTAATTCGATGCGAATTTTTTTCAATTTTTTTGGACTTACCACTCCTACGTTGCCGTCCGTGAACCAATTTTTATAAATGAGGTGTTAGATAGGCGATAGTTTCACAATCGGGCGATTTAATATGTTATGTTTCTAGTGTGAGACAATAAAATGTACATCTGTCTCATATACATTTTTACATAATTATGAACATTAATTTTTTCAAGAGGAAAAGCGTTTAAATTATATTTACCTGCCTTTAGTTAAATTATTAGAATGAAGGGATGATTTTTATTTAAAAGACAAAAATATAAACTTTTAAAACAAAGAAGCCTCCACAAATCGCTACACCGATGTATGCTAGCTGTAACAAATGAAATCTAAGCTACAACTCCACTGCTGAGGCTCACATGCCGCAAAGCCGCTGCGTGTGGGCGCAATGCAGGAAGCGGCGCCGTCGCGCCACCGCCAGTGCCGCGAACACAGCCCCGCACGTCTCCCGCTCACTCTTTTTGGCCTCGCTGTCACCGAGCGCAGTCAACACGCCGCACAGCAGACCCGCGCATACAACCCCGCCGCCGAGGTCGCTCTACATCGACAAAAAACTTTTCTTAACTCCATCTTTAGGCCGTAACTGCCGGGATTTTAATAATTAATTATTCATTCTTTAATCCCTTCTAAGACGGACTCTCAATCAAAGAGTGGGACGTTTGGATGAAAAGATCGAACATCATTACGCGCTTTCCGGATCAATAATCATGGATATAATGTAGGTACCTATACGTTTCTATTTACATAATGTCATACGAGCCTCGCAGAGAGTTTCTCCTTTTAAGCAAAGCGAACGGTCTTTGGCCGCGGCCCAGTGGAGCAGGTGCGCTGCGCACACGTCGGACGGCATGCGGTTGGCGCTGAGCACGCGCAGGCGCAGAGAGGACCTGCCGAGCGCCGCAAGGTGCGACAGCGCGTGCACCGTGTTGCACTCTGGCGCTGCGTCACAGTCGCCAGCCGTCGTCGCCATGAGGATGGGGCGCGAGTGCGCGCTCTCGCCGAACGGCTCGTCGAGAGCGAGCAGCGCCAACTCTTCAATGGAATCGCTGAGATCGGCGGCAGAGCCGGCGAATGCCAGCCGCACCACGCGGCGAGCACCTTCCGTGGTGCGCACGGAGCCACGTCCTGTCACGAGAGCCGCGGCCAGCGCCCATAGAGGAGCGTGTGATGTGCGAGGGCGGGCGCAACGCACGCTCGACAGCGCCGTACGCAGCGACACGAGTGCGCCCGCGCATCGCCGCCCCTCAGCGTGTTCCACGACGATCTGAGGCACGAGAAGAGAACCTTTTCCTATTACGGCTCACAAGTTCAAAAGAAAATTAAACTTCCTCTTTCTCTAATTTACTCTTTTTCTTAACAGTGGCTATATCTGTTTCAATTAAACTGAAAGAAGTGATAGCTATGAGAAAGGCCCACACTGCTGCCACTATAAGCACTATTATTAATTAGAGAATGTTTAAAATTTTAGACTCGAATATAATGATTAAATAAGCAGGGCATGGCGATGGCTGCCAGCCATCGCCCATGGCGGCCAAGAATGGTAGCACGTACCATGTAAGGAACAGAATCAGTGTCTTCTTCATCGACATCAATGGGCTCGACGCTGGTGGTATAATGTAACATCGTAATAACCAGCACCAACAGCCCCGTTTGGCGCAGGCCCATGGCACTACAAACGACGACGCTGGCGAAACAGCTACTCATATACCGCAATAAACATACATTGTCCAATTGAAAGGTGTCCGTCTGCCATGACATCTACGAGCTGTCATTAAACAGACGTAGTAAGATTCGATTTTTACAGATGCGTTCCATTTTCACTTACTTTTGACTTTGTAGTCCAAATAACAAAAGTTATTTTCTCACACCACTCAAAAAATATATGATAATTAGGTATATATTACTTAGTGACAAGTGACTAGTAAAATAAAACGATAATGATATAGGTACTTTATTATAAATAACAATTATTTACATCTAATTTTATTGCATTCAACGCGTCGAATGTTGTGTGTTCTTAATAGGTAATATTATGCTGTGTCCTTGTATAGAATTATATTCCTCGTAGGCACCAAGTCGCATGCAACTTGAGTTTTTTCAGGTCGTTCGTTCCCATGAGGCGAGCACTGTTGTGTATTAGTGAGTAATGTTATGAGGCAGGGCGGCGCGTGGCCAAGCGCTCGGCATCAGCCATGGTGTCAGGCAACTTAGTGCCGAGGGTTTCGGGCGTGGTGATGATGAGCGCGGCCGAGGCTAGCGCGAATGAGCCGAAGAGCACGGAGGGAAAGGGAGCCCAAACCTCTTGCGCCAGTGCGGGTGTCAGCGGCGCTGTGATGGAGCCCAGACGACCCACCATTGACGCGAAAGCGAACAGCGAGTGCCGGTGCCGCGTCGGGAACAGCTCGGCCGTGTACACGTACACCGACGTCATCACCACCGCGATGCTGTACTTGCCCACGAGGTACACCGCTAGCGATGCGCCTGAGCCCGCCGCTGAAGACGACAACATAAAATATAGGATTTACCTAGTTAGTTTTGATTGCTATGTGTGCAAAGACCAACATCAGTGGACGGTATTTAAATTTTTAATTTCAAACATCTTTATTAGAACATAATTAAATTTTTTCAAGTACAATTTCCAGTGTTAATTTAATCCTAGAGCGTGCAAACATAATATTTTACAATGTTTTTTTAAGCTAAGCGCATATTCAAAAACTAATGGCGATAATTTTATTATACTAAGTAACTAAATAATTTATTATGGCAATAGACAAAAATTTCAACTTTATGCAAGCTTTAGTATAGCATTTGCATTTACTGGCTTAAGTTTATTTTATAGTACAGAATAATACTTACAATTAGGCAACATACATTTTTGAGTTTATATTTGAGGGTAAATACAAAGTTAACCGCTAAAATTTAACTCATAAGAATATCGCTCATATATCCAGAGAAAATAAGAACGACAATCGCGCGAACCGCCGACCGTCCACTCGCACGCACCTAAATTTGTTTACCTACTCATCGCACCCAATGAACAAATGATGGGATAGTCTGTAACGATTGTATGTATCGATAAATTTTAAGTTATGTTTTCGTGTTGTACATATATTTTTAATTACTTTATTGGAGTTTACTCCTTAAGAATCGATTTTCATACATAAGGCGCCCGGTATGAGAAAAATGTGAGGAGTAAAATCTACTGATGAATGACCTCGTTACGTTTTTGGTGCGCAACTTTCTAATTTGGTTGTAAGTGTATTAATTAAAGGACTTAGGAAAGTAGTTTTTGACTATATGACACTTCATGATATGGGTTCCATTTGAACAGTTGCCGTTACAAAATTGGTTAAATTTTGTAACAGAAAAAAATATCAAAGTTACCTCTTATTAAACATAGATTCATTTTGTAGGTATAGGGGACCAAAAAATTCCTCAATAATTTTTAAGTAGATTAGCCTAAATACACTTCAATTGTACAGTTCAATTATTTTGTACTAGTAACAGTTTTTGATTTAAACGTAAAAAACGACCTTCTAATTTAGACGTGCCCGTTTTCCCATACATACGATACCCCCTTCACTCCGATACCTACGGCTATTGCCAGCGATGGTCCTGTGTCTTTCGGCCTGGCGCGCTCCGTCGAAACTAATTAGATGAATTGGGCAATACTCTACTCTGTCGCATAAAAACATTTTTCTACGATAGGTATAATCTGTGCACATCTGAAATTGACTATTGTGAAAAGTTTAATGTAAAATATTTCGCCGATTAGTTATAATAAATGTTTATAAAATGAATAAATATATATTTATATATGTACATATATTCTTTTCATTAATTTCTTAATTTACCCTTTCATATGGTATTAATCTTTTTTCATTTAAATAAACTCTTTTTGCGTAAGTTTAGACAATCGTACTTAAGGAGTAAAGTCCAGTCGTGCGTCGGAGCTGACACATACACTAGTTTTTTTTTTACTTTTAGGATTTTTATGCAGATAAAACTTTTTGGAAATTTTGTAAATAAATGAAATTAAACTAGGTAAACCAACTTTCTTGTGTAATTTTATAAGGTTAGTATGAAATGGTGGGTTGAAGGAATATTTTATTGCATTATTTTGTACTCTTTGTAATTTTGTTACATTAGTGGCGCGCATATGTTAGGCATGGACGGACCAGGGTGCGATATGTGCTAAGTCTTGTGGAACTACTGAGGCAAGATCGACGGTTAAGGACCGGGCTTAGAGCGTTTAAAGACTTTATGCCCTTAAGGCACCGTTTCGACGTATTCTCAGTCCAGTTGAGCTTATTATCTAGTCCTACACCTAAATACTTGACAGATCGAATGATAATAGATAGGATTTACCTACTTAGTGTGGATTGCTATGCGTGCAAAGACCAACATCAGTGGACGGTATTAGCTATGGACCAATCAATGCTAGTTTTAGAACAGGTCGAATAAGACCGTCCTACAATAAGGAAACGCTCACCTTCCGGTAGAAAAGCGAAGGTGAACTGACAGACGGCGCACAGCGTATAAGCTGCGATGAGAACGGGCTTTCGGCCGATGCGGTCCAAAAGCAGAATGGCCGTCCAATAACCCGGGATCTCTACTGCAGCGACTAACACGTAGTTGAGGTAGCGGTTGCCTGACAAGTTGACGGCGTTGATTGACATGCCGTAGTATACGAGCGTATTGGTGATCCACCAGATGGGCGCCACGAGGCAACGCGACAGGATTACCCGCGAACGCAGCACCTGCAGCGGCAGCCATGCTTCGGCCGCGGGAGGCGCCAGCTTCATCCACTCGGCGCTCTCTCTCAGCGCCTCGAGAGACTTATCGGAGAGTTGCCTGTTGTTTCTTTTGGCTACTTTCTTGAGGATTCGTTCGGCTTCCTCGAACTGTCCTTTGCTTAGCAGCCAACGCACCGATTCCGAGAGGATCCAGAAGTAGGTGACGACAAGTAGCTGCGGGGCGTAGATCGCCTGCGTGAGGGAGCGCCACGAGGGCACGCCCCACGCGATCAGGCCCAGGAAGACTTGGCCGAGCGCGAACATGGACGATATTGTAGCGCCCGCGATCACCCGGTACTTGGGCCCGACGAGCTCGGTCACTGTAATCAGGCGGCACAACAATATATAGGTGGCAAAAGACTCCGACAGAGATGCGGCTAGCCGCTTCCTACACTACTACGCTATAGTGCATGTGTATTCGATCATCATTTAGGTCACTCAATAAGTTGCCCTCGACATGTTGATTGCAAATTAGACTACCTCATAAATGAATTATTATTTTTAAATAATTGGAACAACTCATATACATTGCTCTGATCCCAAAGCTAAAGTACTTGTGTTATGATACACAGAAACAACGAGGCTAACACAATAAATACGTTTAAATATAAGTCTATAAATAACCAAGATTCTGAAACAAATATTCGTGCTCATCACACAAATAAATGCACCTACCGGGATTCGAACCCAGCAACTTTTGGCGCAGAAGGCAGGAGCATTACCAATTGCACCGACCGGCCGACTATAGCTAATCGGTCTATTCGTTATGGAGCTACGACGCCACAGACAGACAGACACGTCTGATTTGAGACCTCTCTTTTTGTGTTGAAGGGCTGTGATGCCCGTTAACGCGCGTACGATTAATGGGCTACAGCAAGAATAACGAGGGCGGGACGCATTAGAGGTAAACGAAAACTCACCGAGGATGTAGCAGGAGGAGTAAGCGCCAGCCCCCACGGTGGACTCGATGACCTCGAGCGCCAGGAACCACTCGTAGGAGTTGACGAAGGAGCGTGCGAGGCCGATCCAGCCGGTGTTGAAGGCGTTGAGCGTGAGCGCCACGCGACGGCCCCAGCGGTCCGATACGTAGCCCGTCACCGGCAGCACCAGGAGCGTGCCCACCGTGCGGATGGTGCCGATCAGCGAGCGCCGCCACTCGTCGCAGGCCATGTCGAACTGGAACATTTCCATTGGCATATCTTGCTAAAAACCGTCATTGAACAATTTAAAAGGAATAAACTGTTTCTTAAACTCACGTCGTAGACAACGCTAAGCGTGTTCTCGTAAACGTAGGATTGGCAGGGTTCGGTACGCAATCTGTCAAACCACTCGGCGGGGCACTGGGCCGCACTCTCCGCCAGCAGCGAGCTGTTGGCGTAGCGAGCGCAGTTGTCAAAGTCGGTGAGACTGGTCCCCGGGACCGCATTGAGGATCCAGGAGGGCGCATACTCTGTGCTGTCGAAGTCACACTGCGGAATGAAGCACCTGCTGGGGATGCGAGCCGTGGTAAAGATGTACTCGCCGGAAGCGAAAGCGGAGAAGATGACGGGCAACGCGGCGAGCAGTAGCGTCGTCACCTGGTAAGGCCCGAACTGCCCCACTTCCTCCACCAAGATCGTGTCCAGTTCCACCACATTCCCGCCACCCGCACCCTTCTCGACTCTCTCGCCACTTTCGCCTCTCATATTAGAAGCTCTGTCGCTGTCGATGAACCGAATAAGATCTCGTGAATAAGCCCAAAACAGAAAAATAATCGAACCGATAACTAATAATCTGATAAAACGTTATTATATCATTGATAGGAAAACACTAATATTAATCTTTTATAGTCACCTATTCGCGGAGATACCTCATAATTAATCTGTATTTGTTATTATAATATTCTTATTTATCTAAAACTATTGGACCCC
Source organism: Aporia crataegi (assembly GCA_912999735.1). Lineage (NCBI taxonomy): Eukaryota > Metazoa > Arthropoda > Insecta > Lepidoptera > Pieridae > Aporia > Aporia crataegi. Next base: position 37,028 of record OU538737.1, read on the forward strand.
GCCATGTGTCCCCTAAAACGTCATTCCATAGAAACTGTATAGAAAACGAATTTTCTCCATAAACATTTTTCGTGAATTTTTCTAAATTTTAAATACTTTTTAAACGAAAAATTCAAAAACACAAAATCATAGAAATTGGTGTAGCCGTTGTTGAGTTATAAATGGTGTAACTAACTCGATTTAGTTTTTATATAATGTCGCAGGTATAAATTAATATCGAAGAACAATAATGATTGTGCAGGTGAGTACTCGTATTCAGCTAAAATAAATCATAAATGGTAAAAGAAACCTTCGCCACTGAAGTTGGTGTTATTTCGATCTCAACATTATTACAAGAGAATATTAAATGTTTTATTTACAATCAAATTTACAAAAAAAAAGTAAAATAGATACAATTAATGATGCGCAGGTTTTCACTAACCCTGATGCAAAGCATAATTCGACTGAAATTAGTTTCACCTGTAAATTAAACGTAATTTGCAAAAATACCTAAATAAATAATTTATCATAACGAATATTTATCTTTATTGGCACGTTTAAGGAATAATCGAGGCCATCCGATTATAATGCGTATAATTGTTATCAATGTAATAAAATCGGCTGCCGAAGGTTGAGCTTAACGTTAATCTTCGTAATCGTTTTAGTCAATTATGTATGCTCTTTAATAGGTGGTCAGGGTTACCTTTTAAAGAGTATACCCATGAAACATGTATTCGAGCGATGCATTTGCTATAGACCAGGAGTTCCCAACCAGGGGGGCACGCCTCCCAAGGGGGGCGTAGAGAGATGTCAAGGAAATTTGTAATTCCTTTTTTTATACCACTGAGGTTTGCCACCTCAGTGGTATAGGCAAGAAAAAACAAAAAAAGTAACATTTCAATGTAATGTTTGATTTACACACATAAAATTAATGAAATTAAACATCATGCTTATTCACTTTTTCTATCAACCACTGTTTTAAAACCCGACGTGGTCAATCGCAGTATATACAAGTTTCGAGAAGTCACAACATGAAACCCGCGCATTATTTTAATTTCAAATTTAAAAAATTGCTTTTTAGAATTAAAATAAAAGGCTTTTAAGTACATAATGTGCGTTTTTTTTTTTGTATTTAATGAAAATATAAAGGGAGGGAGAGGCATGAAAAAAATATTAATAATATGGGGAGCCTCAACAAAACAAAGGTTGGGAAACCCTGCTGTAGACGGAGGTCAGTAGTCGGCGGCAGCGCGCGGCTTGATGATGCCGAGGCGCGTGGCGAGCGCTGCCACGTTGGCGCGCACCTGCTCTTGCACCAGGTTGAAAGACATAGCGAGCAGTGCGATTCCGAACAGCAGGTACAGAGAACACAATGCGATCGAGTGGACGGCGTCCGCCGCGGCCGCTGCCGACGCAGCCGCACCCTGCGCCGGCACGAAGTCGCCGAACCCGATGGTGGTGAGCGTGATGAAGCAGAAGTAGGCCGCGTCCAGGTACGCCCAGCCCTCCCAGCGCTTGAACAGGAACGTGCCCGCCACTATGTACGACGACACCAGCAGCACGCACAGCCAGATCGGCACCGGCTTGCTCTGCCGCCCCAAGAGACATGCAAAAGTTCACAGAGGCTATGAAAATTCACAAGAGGGCGATTCGGATTGGTAAGCTTTTGAAACGCCTATACTCACGTCGTCCCGCGCCGACGGCGGGTACAGGTCCGACTGGCGGGAGCCCCATCCTGAAACAAGCCACACACAGTAAGCACCGCTCGCTCTCACACAGCGTACTCATGTGCGTCCGAGGGCTCACCGGATCGCGGCGGGCGCAGAGCGGGTCCCTCGTCGCTCCACTCGTCTCTCTCCGGAGAAGGGGACTGTGAACAAGCGACGTCCCGTCAGCGGTCAGCAGCTCGTGCAGATATTATAGTGTATAACCATCGAAATAAGCTAATGTCATCGTTATCAGTTTTACAACTTTTTGTATTTGACTCTGTATAAACAAGCAGTATTATCTCGTCAATAAAGTGTTCCGTGTATAAGTAATAGTAATAATAGATAACACTTAATAAAGTGTGGGAATAGAAGTACACTTACATAGTATCTTAAGGGCCGTGAGTCATCCACCGTCTGCAGACGCCTCAGGCGGCGGCGGCCGGGGCTGCCCGCGCGCCTCTCGTGCTCGTAGAAGGCGCTGCGTGCTCGCCTCCCCCGCACTGGCTCACTGGGATGTTCATCAGGCTGTCGCGGAAAGTACTCTGACCTTCCACGGTCGTATCTGTAAGTCGCATCTTACAATGACATGTTAGGAACAATGTTGCAGTGCCATAATGGAAGATGAGGATTCTATCATGTTGGCCTGATAACTGATTATGACAATAAAATCTTGACTTATATACCAAGTAGCCGGAGATCAAAATATGATTCCTTCACTTATTTAATAAATTTACATAAATAATCTTACGGACTATTTGTCATGTAATTCTATGATGCCATAATATAAAACACTTTAAACGCAAAGTCCTCTAAGTAATCACTACATAGTATAAAACAAAGTCGCTTTCTCTGTCAACATATCCCTTTGTATGCTTAAATCTTTAAAACTACGCAACGGATTTTGATGCGGTTTTTTTTTAAATAGATAGAGTGATCGAAGAGGAAGGTTTATATATATGTTTTATACCCTTGCAAGGCCGGGCGGGTCGCTACTAATTTTATAATATTTAAAAAATCCCCTTTTTTAAATATTATAAAAAGTTGTCTCACATTTTATTTTAATTACTCAATATTTTTATAATATGATAATAAGACGTGGGGTCTTGCGAGATTATTAACTATACTTTCATATAAGTACACTAAACCCCTAGTTTTGTATGTACTTATCGAGGACAATAGAATATTAATAATTGAAATGCTACCATAACAGGTTAAAGTGGATCCAGTTAGGGAAATATTTATATTGTATTTAATCGGCGAATTAGCGTCTGATACTGCTCTGGACCGTGTAAAGCTTTAGAATATTACAATCATACCTACGGCCTGTCCAGTCGGAGTGCCTGGTGGAGCGTGGCGGGCAGGGCAAGTCAGGCAGGTCAGGCGAGTCTGGGTCGCGGCGGAGCTCCCTCCAGTTGTAGCGGTCACCACCAGTGCCACTCCCCCTTGGCGCCGACTTACTGCGCACTTCAGCATCGCACGTTCTTCTTTGATAGTTATCTAAATCTTTTAGAGCCGCTTGCAAGTCTTGCAATGGTAAAGATATTTTTGGGAATTCCTCTGAAACGAAAAGCTATTTTACTAGTATAATAAACTTTCAAATGATGTACTTGTAGAAATAGATGGGATGCTGTACTGAGCACTGACCGTCTTCGTCGTAGAGACACGGTGCGTGCTGAATATCGTCCCAAGTAGGCGGAGGCTCACGAAGCGGCGCGCGGAGTCGGCTGGCCGGGCCGCTATCGGAGTGCGAGCGCTCCAGAGGGCGGCGACGAGTGGAGCTCCTCGCGTGCCTCCTGCGGACACAGACACGTCGTTCGTGATCGTGGGTGGAGGTGAAGGAAGGCTGCGACTGCGAAAGCTCACCTGAAATGGTGCCTTTGTCGCTCCTTGGGCGGCCGAGTACAAACGTAACAACAAACGCGCCAGTACAGAAACCTGAAAATATCACAAACCTTAAACGGGCTCAATAATATTTTTGCATTGTTAAGTTAAAACTCAGTACAACGCAGAAAGGGATTAAAAATATTATACTACTGGAATATAATTAAGTACCAAGATAACGAAGCCGCCCTTCTTATAGCTATCTCTTCCTACTGACACTAATAATTCATTTGAAGTTTGGCATTTATAAAAAAAAAAAAAAACTTTCCGCGAGCACACCATACCTCAAGTTTTATGATTATGCGTGATGTTACCGGAAAGAGGAAGCCATGACGTCGCCGATGTTAGAGAGGCAGAGCAGCATCAGCGGAATGCCGAGGATCGCGTAGAAGATGGTCACCACCTTGCCGCTCTGCGTCTTGGGCGCGATGTGCCCGTAACCTGCCAACGACCGCGTCCTCACTCATCAGCTTTACTTTTATTAATAATCAATTGTACTAAGATAAATACCTACCCACAGGCAGACAATTTTGGGTTAAAAGCTACATTCGGTTGCGCTTATTCGTTCGCGATAGTATTTTGTGGGGCTTATTAGGTCAAGTAATAATGCAAACTTACTCTACCGTATCTCTTAATGATAAATTGGCAGATATGAGATAGCAAAAATAATACAGAAACAACAATGATTTGGAGATCGTAATCGGGTTCCTGTACATAATATTACATTACAGACATAATGAAGCGAGTGTGGACCCGGCACCGTGAGAGGATTGCGCAATGAGCACAATAATTGTTAATAAGCAGCGATCAGTGGGTCAAGGTCGCCAGCGCCACGCGTTGCTGGCCGCCCGCTCGCGGCGACTGGCGGGCCTGTAGACGCTCAATTGCAATTATTATTCATTTAGATCCCATTTCGAGGCTGAAATTCCATCAGACTAAGTATTAAAGGGTTATTTCACAGCGAGATTGGTACAATATTCATTTTTATACCTAATCGTTATTTATTTAAGTACATTTATTTAAACAATTGCCGTTACAAATTGAGAGTAAACTATACGTAAATAAAAGCAAATTATAGTAATTTTTACCGACTACAAAAAAAGAGGAAATACTCAATTCGATGCTATTTTTTATGTTTGTTACCTCAGAAGTTTCGACTGGCTGAACCGATTTCGATGATTCTTTGAAAGCTGGTGCTTCCCATGTGGTTCAGTACCTAATTATAGAGCTGCAATTTGAAGTCGGTCTTTTTTTTGTTAAAATATTAACACTACATATTACATTAGTTACGTTAATAGTGTCGCTTCTATGCGTGTCTAGCACCAAGGACTACTAAGGGAAAGTTAGTTAATCCAAAGGAACTTGAGAGAATATACGAATTAAGAGATGTTTAAAACTGAATGTTATTTGAAGGTAATGTGTGAAGTGGGTCAGTTCCCGAAGTGGAGGGTTTTCCCGCAGCCGCGGCGACCGGTCGCCCTTGTCTTAAATGCTGCGACTTGTACATTTTAAGAACATTTTCTTATACAAGTTATAGTAGATATAATGCTAAATAAATGTAGCGTTCGAGATGTGATCGTCACGGGGTCTATTCATTATGGGCTTCTTTATCTTAACATATCGGTACGTACAATGTTCATAAGTATTTATTAAGTAGTAAAACTGTAAAGTAAGTCGAATTGTTGTAGCAATGACGTGCAAGGCCAGGTGGAGCATAGGTCGTGGTGGGCAGCGCCAGACCGCCGCCGGAGGTCGAGTGAACCAGTCATCCGCCGCAAGCTGCAGACATGGGGCTCCACTTGGCAGGTTCGTTTAGATATTTTAATGTAATATCATTTCGCACGTAACAATAATATTATGTTTCCTAATACTCTTTTTATAATTATCAACAGTGATATTATTACAATAATATTTAAAAATTAACCATAATATTATAAATTACATAATATTTAATGTTGTACAAATTTAAAATTAATTGTTTCGAATTTGAGCATATTTTATTAAAATTTGATTTTTTATTATTATTAAAAAAAAACTAATTTATTTTATAATTTACTTAAACATATTTACAAAAATACAAAAGGCTCATCAAATCCGTTGGCGTGCGCACCCAAAATACTGGGTGCATTACGGCGCTGTATCGCTATACTCGCGTTGGCCGAAACATGAGCCAGCTTTCGGGTCGCCTGTGGTCTCCACTATTATTTATTTATATATTTTATTATATATGTGTGTGTGTTTGTATATAATGAATATATTGTGAGTGAGGTCGTCGTTCTATCAATTATTATTCAAAGTTATATAAGGCCAAAATCTAAAAAGCTAGCAGAAAAATTAATACTTCGATTAAATATGAAAACTGAAATTAATATTTCATTATTTCATTAGATTTTTGCTTAAAATATCGATCGTTAACAAAGTGAAAACCGCTGAAAAGATTCCCAGTTTCGTCCTCCAAACATTGATTTCGCTGTCAACTTTTATAAAGCTGCAATTAAGAGAAGCGAGGCCTAATAAAGTACGATGGCTTTGTATGGACGTGCGTCCAGTATTCGGTCCATCTTGTAATATTCTGTCCTTCATCGGTCACACCAAGTGGCCTCATGTGGGCGGTGAGCCACGTCACACATGCTATGGCCTGTTGCCTGTTAGACGTGTCTGTAAATCTTAACTACAGTTATTATGGAAAATGTGTTCATCTGTTTGAGACATTCGTATTTGTGCCTAATCACCGCGTCGGCACTCCATGACAGCAGGTGGGGAACAACAATGCAGTTCAGCAGAATTAAATCGTCTCGTATTTAATACTCAATATTAATGTTATTATTATTCTATGATTCATAATTAGACGTAATCTCGTTCTGTTCATAACAATAGCGAATGCCGTAATTGTTGTTATGAGTCTTGAAGTCGCTTTATAATGTCATGTCTTTGACTAATGATTATGGATAAATATTATGAAAACTTGGTAAAAACAAAGGCTACGTCGGAAATGTGTTCGTTGTGGTTTAAGCGATGAGAGTTTCGTCGGTTCCACAGTCGAGCAGCTCACGGTCGAGCGTTACCAAATAGTGAATGTTTAACGTCCGAATCGGGCCACTTTAGTAATCGTGTTGTTCTATTAATCGATTTCAGGTATTTATTGCATGATGGTTGCGGCGAGCGTGTCACAAGCGGAGCAATGGCAGTGGCCGAGCGACAGCGTGGAGCGCAGCGCAGGAGAGTCGAGAGCGGCGCAGTCGGTGCGCATCGATAGCAAAGTGCGGTTCGAGGACAGCCCGGCCACCCGCGCGATGCACAGGTATGCTCGTCATCTCTCAAATGTTACTAACGGAATGAACATTTATTATATTCACTCAAACCGCAAAGGGCGGAAGGCAAGATCTCTTGTATAGATCGACACTCGACAATCGATCTTGAAACATGCAACGCTCCTCCGCACTACTTCTGATAAGTAAGACCGCGACGTTTATTCCACAAAATTTATTATTAGAAAGCCTAATAAAATTGGCCTGTAGTAACTCAATTTTAAATCCGGCTTTGAAGGAAATTAAGCAAGATTATAAAACAATATTATGCTGTATTTATTGTTTAAGCGACGAGGCCGTTTTCTTGCCTGCCTCCGACACCACCGGCTTTTACAACCGCCCCACAGCCGCTCGGACGCCGGTGCTCAACAGGTCAGTGCCCTACATTAATGATCATTCAAGCCACAGCAACCGTTCGACTTGAGGCCGTATTTGATGCTCGTTTCAGTGCGGCGGCGGCTGAGAGCGAGGGCACCCTGGACGCGATGCAGTTCTGCCGCTGCGAGAGGGCGCCCTCCCGGGGGCTTCATTGTGCTGCGGGACTCCGCCAAAACGTGAGCTTCTGTCGGTCGCCTTTTTTCCTATCCCTTGCATGTTCTTAGAAATTATTGGCTATTTATTGCAGAATGGTTGCGGAGCCCACGAACACCTATGTTGTTACCCGTCACCGCAGACGTTTCTTCATCGAACAGGTATTTATTGACAGCCCACTAATTTATATTGCAACTGCAAAATGCAACAATATATATAACAACAGTATAAAATATTATGCGGGCTCGAGAAAAATCTCCTAAATCTGAGATTATAGTGCAGTGATAAAAATATGGGGCAATATTATTGTGTTCTTTAAATTCTAATTAATCTATTTTAAAATATAAACAGTTTTAATTATTATTTTGTCTTCTTACTTGATCTACGGATAAATTATGAATGAACTGAATTCAAGTTAATACAAAATATTAACATTTTCAGATGTGTTCAACGAAATCGAGGACGCGCGTTCACACGATATCCTAAGAGAGCACTCAGGAACCGCCAGTACCCCTGTTTTAGTAGGACCTCAGGGCTCCACCGATGTGATTGGACCACTAACTAATGCTAAAAACGATGCTGGAGAAAGTGAATCAGCACAAAGAGGCTTTTTTATTCCAGGAAGACCTTCAAGTTTTATTGGCTCCGGGTACGAGCGCCCCATTCTGGTAGGACCCGGTGGGCCGACGGGCATTGTAGGTCCGAGAGGGCAAGGCGTTTTAGTCGGACCCGGTGGACCCACAGGAATCATTGGCCCAAGAAGGCAGGGAGTATTGGTCGGTCCTGGTGGACCTACGGGAGTGATTGGTCCGGTCGGAGTAAACCGAGGATACGGTACCACTAATCGTGGTGTTCTAGTCGGGCCCGGAGGTTCCACGGGTGTCATAGGGCTAGGAAGACGAGTGCTGGTTGGCCCGGGAGGCCTAACTGGACAAGTCGGGCCTCGGGGGAGGTTTGCTGAGTAAATTTATCGCCGAGGAGAGAAATTGTGGTATCCGTCCTTTGTATCTGTGATAGCTGACGAATTAATTAGTGTATAATAATTAATATCTATAACAATTTAGTACTAAGTTGAAGACCATAACAGTAGTGACGTGTCAATTTAGCTTAACAGCAAACAAGTAGGTGAATGCCATAGAATAGGTTTGTACTTTATTTCTGTTGTTAATACTTCTCGAAGGCGTCAACCAATCTTTTTTTAATATGTTATGCTTATGATGTCTGAAATATTTTTTTTAAATATTTTTAAGATGTATTTTATGCCATTTATTGTATAAAATAAGTATATTTTATTTGTTTTTTCTCATTCGCTATTCAATTACTACGGCCGCAATCACTTGCCCTTTGCAGTTTTCACGGCGAAAGAAACAACGCTACATTATACTGCACCCTGTATTATAAAACAATACACCTGATGATAACAAAATATTGTTTGTGATATTAAATAACCATTTTCATTTCTTTATAATAAATTAGAAAAACAATAATTTTTATTGGTTTATTTTTGAAATCCCTTTTACAGGTAATCAAGAGTTTTTTTTTATGCCATTGCTATGTCGCCTGGCTTTTCCTTGTAGGTAAATTAACACTTCCAGCGGGGTTGTCTAATTTATAAATCAGAAGATTAAATTTACAACACTTGATTCAGTAATTAAAATGAAATCTATTTGAAAACTAAGTCAAGATGGATTTACAACCTCCGACCTGGCTCAATGCCAAACGCATCTTACGACCCAATTCCCAATGTACACAAAGCAGTAACCGAATCCAATATGTACAACCATGTGTATGTTATCTTTGAAATATTGCTTACCGATGGTTGTAATGACAACGATGGAGTAGAAGAGTGCGCCCGTGAAGGTCCACTGCAGGCGGTCGGGGCTCTCGCTGCCGTCCCACCCGCGCACCTTCATCTCCAGCAGGATCGCGTTCTCGAACTCCTGCCCCACCGTGGACATCTCAATCACAGAAACATAGCTCATAGCCGCACTTCAAGTGAAATTGAAGACCATTTAAAATCTCTCGACGTGTTCTCTCTTTATTCGCTCGTTTCTTCCCAAACGCATCATGCATCAACGAACCTTCAGCATGTCGACGACGTCCGAGGTCCAGTTGGCTTGGCTGAGGTAGGAGACGCGGTTCGTCATCTGCCAGATGCTGTGAGTCGTGTTGGCCCGGATCTGCGATATGTTCTTCTTCACCTGCAGGACGTCGACGCGTCATCAATCGGGGTACAGGAAGCAGAAATTCAAAGCAGCTCCTCTCACCTCTCGCTCGTGGGGCGACTCGAGGCGCTCGAAGGTGACGGCGCCGAGGATGCAGTAGGCGACCACCAGGCTGATCATCACCAAGTGGGAGAACACCACGGAGCACAGTCGCCACGTGTAATACAGGAACTGCGCAAAGAGTGATCAAAATTAATGCCGCAATTTTCTCAGTAGGAGAGCACTTGGCTTCTTAATACAAAAGTATTTATTTTAAGGCAACGAGGTGTATATAAAGGTGTATATATATAAATTAATTAAGTAGGTACACATGACATATCTACTTACTTCATCGTGTCTAAGTTTTTTTTTCTATGAAACAACCGTTTTGCACAAAATAAATTAAGCCATATGGCCCTATTATTCTGTCGAAAATTTTCTTGATGAATTCAGCATTTTAAGGTTTTTAAATTACTTAATCGATTATTATTTTTGTCTTTGCTTTACTTTATAAAATAAAAGAATAAAAAATTATAAATTTTTACTTGAGGTCTTACACAAATTTGTATGATAATTTAATTTGCTTGTTATGAAAATTCTAAAAATTTATTATGTAGATAATATAATATTTATAAATAGTAAAAACCTTGGCGCAGTTGGTGGGCGGCGACGGGGAGTGGTCGATGCGGGCCCCGCGGCCCGATCGCCGGGACATCACACAGCACTCGCACACACAAACTTGGTCAAATTCCAAGAATATAATTAATGAATAAACGTGTTGTAATCGGCGAAGCGGATGGAAGCGCGCACCGGCACTTCCTGAGTGAGGCGGACTACTCTAGATCCGTATTCTGGAGCGAAACTGGAAAACTGACGAGACGTGACGCACGCGTCTCGGCGCCCCTCGCCCACTTCGCGTTACCCCCACTTGCCCACTAGCATCGTTATATGCCCTCGCCGGCGTTCCCAAGGTTTGACGCCAATTTATCGCGTACATATTAGAAACTTGGCGTTTATGTTTTGCTTTATTAAAAAAATAAGGATATGTTTGTCTGTCTCTTTCACTTTAGCTCCTAAACGAACGGACCGATTTCGAAGCTTTTTTTTAATGAAAGCTCGACGAGGTCGAGATCGATTCTAGCTAAAATTTTTGAGAATCGATTCATGAGATGTTATTGTTTTTAACGACCATGTCAGGAATTTCTTTAATTGACTCCAATTACATTTATAATTTCAGGGCTCGAAAAAACCGGAACGCCAGTATTTTCTTAAGTCGAAATGTAATGTTAGCCAGTTTCCCAACTCTGGCTAAAAATAGCCGGCCGTGCGTGGTCTATCGATGCAATAAATTTTCAGTTTGAGAAGAGATGGAACTGTAGCAAGTCACAATATCAGTGCGCTCTGAAACTCACTCTGCTATGAAATCAGCATGAATGCGATTTTACAAGATACCAAGCGAAGTACAAGCAAATTATCAATGATATGATAATATGAGACAGGATGCAAAGCGAAAAATTATTTAAACTAAGCGATTATTTTTTTCGTTTGAGTGAATTGCTCCAGTTCATTCAATCCTCCATTAGGCAGGAATTTGTTGTTGAACATAATCAGAAAAGAAAATACCCAAAGTGAGTCTCTTGTTAGAGTACTTCTCAGAGTTGCGCGCGCTCTTGAGCTTGATGACGCACCGTGAAATGTAGAAATTAGACGGCTCCCAATTGGCTAAATGACTAAAGCTCATCTCGGTTTATAGTTCTTATATTATCTAATATCTAATACATTATTAATACACAAAATTTCACCTCACTTTGAAGTGAATCATTTCAAATGTACAAAATGACAGATTGTTAATAGGTATTATGTACTTATTTTTTTCAATAACCATGGAGATGTTCTGAAAGTTCGGAAATGCCTAACTGCCCAAAACAACAATATAGGTTTGTAGTTTCTCGCACTAATAAATAATTTAGCCATTTACAAAGCGGCTAAATTATATTTAGCCATTTGTTACTAGTCCTTCATTCATTATTAACCGACCTTCAAAAAAACCACAAAGGAGGTTATCAATCCGACGTGTATTTTTAATTGTCAAGTTGAATTTTTCGATGAGTTTTTTCTTGTAAAATACAATATAATTATTATAATCTTTACCTTTTTGGCCTATTTTTGATTTTTACATTTTTGTACTGCGTCACATTTGTACAATGTTACATTTTTAAAAAATGTAACATTTCGGCACATTAAAATTCACCCCAAACACAAAGTAAGACCACAACTTACTTTTAACTTATTTCACTAATAAGCTAACAAACTAATAGCTAAGCGTAGGTGCACGTTTCACGATCACATTTCTTTGAGCTCTGACAATAAACTTCATAAATGAGATCTCGTTAAAAATTAATTACAACATAATTATTGTCATCGTGTACTTTTAGTACTCGTTCGATTCTAACAATAAAATCTCTAATTTCCGGTCGGCCGTAAGAAGCACTAACCCTGAGAACGGACAGTTGAATCTCATAGTCGATGTGTGAAATAGGGTTGTGGTGGGGGCGAGCGGAGTCACGGGTCAGGCGGGTCGGGCAGGTCGGAGAGGTCGGTGGCGAGGTCGGCGAAGCTGTCGGGCAGTCGGCGGCCCAGCGTGTCGGGCACCAGCCGCGTCAGCGCCGCGCTCAGCAGCGGCAGCGCGCCCAGCACCGACGTCGGCACCCACGCGCCGTACGTCGCCTGAGTGCATGTCGCATACTGTATTACTCCGTTTATTCTATTGTTTAAGTCAATTTCCTGTGCAAATCAACTGATATTATAACAAAGACTAAGCTGACAAGATAGCGCCACGGTCGCAATTCCGCCCGCCTGATGCCAAACTTGTAAATCCGTGTAACATGGGTCATGGGTAGGGACTAGGGACGCATCTATATGCACACACCATTTCTGTCTACAGTATAAGTGCTTTTAAAAAAGCTTCACTGGAACTCCTTTCTTAGTTTCTTAGTGTGTTGGTTTCATTTGTATATTATGGTTGTTGTGATTAGGTAATAGTGCCTTTATTTGTCATCTCTATTGTCTGTGTTTGTTGCTTTTAATTATTTCTATATGTTCATGTACCGTTTCTCTGTTTCTTTGTGTGTACACGTTTTTGGAATAAGGTTTAGTTTTTATTATTTTTATTTTTGTATTCTGTGTTTGTGTAACCTTTTTCTGTTGTGTATGCCTTTCGTAAATAAATAAATAAATAAAAATAAATAAGATATGCCTTTTTGCCGACACGATACCGATACCGATACAAACGCTTAGTGAATTTAAATTAAATTAAGGTAAAATATTATATGAAACAGGAGTTTGGTTAAAGTTTTCCATTTGTATTAAAAAAATAAAAACAGTTACAGAGATTCAAGTTTAAGCTATTTAAATTAAGAATTAAGTGTAATAATTAAAATAAAATCAATAACTGTTCATAATTAAAATTAACATTAACAAGATTTTTGTTTAAAAAACAGAGCATTCTCAAGTTTTACAGAGAAAGCCGATTTCGGAAGTATGTCTATATAAGACCTGCGGTGGAAAATAATGTCTCAGATGCGACAGAACTAATATGGAAACTGTAGTACTTCTGTGCCATTTTTTTCAAGTTTGCAACGAACTAGATCAAACAAGATGCGCGTTAAGAGTATTGTTGTGTCGGCAAACCCAAAGTATCGCCGCTTTATCGGTATCGGTATCGGATGCATCCCCAGTCATGGCTTTGAACAATCCGTCTACTCTTCGTCACTCACGAGCAAGGGCGTCTGCGGCGCGAGGATGGCGCCGACGCGGCCGCAAGTGGAGCAGGCGGCGAGCAGGCGCTGGCGCGCGCGGGTCGGGAACAGCTCGGCCGTGTACACGTACAGCGCGTTGAGCGCCATCGTCGCGCCCATCTTGCCCGCCAGGAAGAGCGCCGTCGCCGCCGCACGGCCCTCGGGCAGCGCGGGGATGACGGCGAGCGCCAGTGCCGTGAGCAGAAAGGCGGCAGTGAGCAGCGGGCGGCGGCCCACGCGGTCCAACAGAAGCGTGTTGAGCGAGAGCGCGGGCAGCTCGGCGGCCGCCAGCAAGGCGTAGTTGCCGTGCGGCGAGCCGCTAAGCGCGTGCGAGCGCACGGCCAGTCCGTAGAACACGAACACGCCCGAAGCCCACCACACGAAGCACACGGCCAGCCGCCGCCGCAGCGTGCCGTACCTGCGTTGGTGAATGGTGTGACAGCGTTCAGACGATATCGGGCGGGAGCTTTCCCCGAAGGTCCACAGAAAAGTTAGCAAGGGCAGTCGCATGAGCGAGCTACCGATAACAGATAACTATTATCGGTAGCTTTTTAAAAAATTATGACATACGTTGGGTGTATAATTTATACATTAATTGTAATAAATGTCTTAAGCGCATCGAGCAAATACCCAACATATTATAAGAGTCCGAGATACAAGTGAGTGTGACCGTTTGCGCCGTGACGGAACAAAACCAGTGTTAAGTTAATTATCTGGTTCTTATTATTTTGCTATTCGCTACTTTACTCCGTTTATAAGCTATATAACATCACGTTACGACGAAATGACCTCGGGTGAAACCGCGGGGTAAAGCTAGATTTAAATATAAAATAAAAGCGACCTATCGCTCTAAAAAGTGAAAAGTAAATTTTGTATTATAAATGAACCTATATAAAAAGACGTAAATTCAAAATTCAAAAAATTCATTTTTTTTTTATTATTTAGCATTGTTTAGTTACTACAAATTGAAGGGCTTCCCTTTTAAGTTCAGAGGAGCTGTGTTAGGGAAGAGCGCACATTCCATCAGATAATAATGCTATCTTAAAAATACCTAAACTACGTTACATTCCTCATCTTAGACACAATAGATAGTAAATAGATTGATAATAATAATAAACCTGTCATGTTGCTCTTGAAAGACTCAAAAACAGACAGAGTGGGTGATAATAATAGAGACTCACTTTATAAAAGCTCTGAGCAAGCTCTCTTCCTCGACGACGACCTTCGCCTTCTCGGCGAGCTGGTCCGTGGCCAACATTCTGTGTATGGCTTCCTCTGAGAAACCGGTTCCACGAGCTCGGGTGGCTCTCTTGATCGCTTCGATCGCTTCGGCGAGCCGCCCTTTGGCCACCAGCCATCGCACGCTCTCGGGCAGCAGCCAGGGGTAGAGCAGCAACAGGAAGGAGGGAGGGTAGGCGAAGCGCGCCCACGTGCGCCAGTAGCCGGCCAGGTAGTCGAGCAAGGCCAGCGAGGCCGCGCCCGCCGCCAGAGGCACGCCCAGAAGCAGGCTCGCCAGGATCCTCTGCTCTACGCCGAGCCACTCGATCACTGCAAGTTATATATTGGAAGAATAACTTCACAATCAGACGAGAAATCGTACTTATTATTATAACTTATATTAATTTATGACACATGTTTTATATTCAATTTAATATGTCAATAAATATATTGCATACGGGTTGTCTAACAAATTTCAGTCCAGTCATATAATTAATTAATAATTTTAAATTTTTTTATTAACATTTCATTGGTTTGATTATTAGACAAATTCTATACCAATGGAAAGTATGAAGCCCATACAATATGCAAACGTTAGGTTGCCTATTCTTTTCCGGTCACAACTCTCGGGTTGCCAGGTATAAACAGGTGAATCGATACTTGCACATTTCACCGGTCTGGTTAAGAATTAAAATTCAATGAAAATAAAGATTATTGCATTATGAACACGGTGACCTAATAAGCAAACCGGTGAAATGTTAATAAAAAAATTTAAAATTATTAATTAATTATATGACTGGACTGAAATTTGTTAGACAACCCGTATGCAATATATTTATTGACATATTAAATTGAATATAAAACATGTTTCATCAAATAAACATCTCGGTGAAGGTCGTTGTATAGCGGGATCTTATACTATTAAGAGAGAGATTAGATATGTTTAGCTTCGACGCCAAGCCATTGAATAAAATTAATAATTTGTTTTTAGAGTTTCGTAATCAACACTGTTTACGTCTTTTTATTTATAGAAGGTTCATTTATAATAAAAAAAAAATATTTAATTTTTTAATTCGTTTCTCGGTTTTATTATTTTTTTTATTTAAAATTAATTTATTATATTTTAAGTAGTAAGGAATGTGGTTTAATACAATAATTATAAATTAATTACTTACAAATGATTAATACTCTTACTTACTGAGAACAAAAGACGCTGGGTAGACGCTGGCTCCGAAAACAGTTTCAGAGAACTCCATGACGAGGTAGAGCGGGTAGGAGGTGGCGAAGGACTTGAGCAAGCCCAAGAGGCCAGCTCCGGTGCCGCTCGCCAGCAGCGCCGCCAGCCGGCCCCATCTACAGGTGTTCCTTTGTAAGTCACTTATTTTTAAAATAAAACTAAAATTGCTGCAATTAGCAGATAAGTACTCATTATAGAAGATGCAAAAATTATGCTTGTATTGGTCACTTATTTCCCTCTCATTACTTGGTTATTGGTAAATTATTTGGCGCGCAATTCAATGGATGTTGAAGACACGCACGGATCGTTTGGTGTGCTAGTCAATAATTTAAACACTAGCAAATGAAATTTCACTCTCAAACTTGATTGAGCCACCTGTCCGAGACGTAGCCCATCAGGGGCAGCGAGACGAGCATGCCCACGTTGTGGATCGTGCCGACGAGCGTGCGCTTCCATTCCTGACAGCCCAAGTCGAACTGAAATAAAAGTTTATTAACACTTTGTTGCATAACTTGTACCATTTTCTGACAATGCTTTCAAAAAAGTAGAGAAGTAAATTTTAGAACTTAAGAAAATCATTTGCAAGCGATAGTAGGCCTTATATCATTGAAAATTTAAATTTTAAATTTACTTAGCGTAAGTTTTAAAGGTAATGAAACGACTTTGAATTATTGAGGTATGTTTAAATGAGGTAAAGCGAACCTCGGAAACGATGGTAGCGCCGTGGCTGTAGAGGCGGCGGTCGCAGGGCAGCAGCGTGCTGTTGTCGAAGGCGTCAGCGTCGCGGCAGTGGCCGGCGAGCGGGCGAGGGCGCCGGCAGGAGTCGTCGGGAAGCAGCGCCCAATCGCCCCATGCAGCCGCCGCCCCCGCCCAAACGGCTCCTTCCGAATCGCCCTCGCATTCCGGCACCATGCATCTGAAAGTCATGATTCAGGCGTTGCAAGTTTTATTCCTGTTTTACTATAATATTTTACAACACCGTCTTAGCTGCTCCTATGGTAAGTACATATATTGAATTATCAACTAAATTGCCTTTTTAAAGTTTCATCGTGTTAGTCGTTTTGTTCAATATTTACCTAATGTACTTACAAACACGCATTATTGATGATCATTTTAAGTGATGTTACCTAACAATTTTTAATAAGTAAATTACCTATGAATGACATACTTAAATATTTTATTAAACTTACCTGTAGACTAAACAAATCACTAGAACAACTTACGATTCTTCAACAATCGTCTATCAAGATTTTAGGACAATAAATAATAACATTGGTACTACTTACGAGTATTAATCTGATAGGATATAACATAAACCACAAATCGACGCACAAAACAAAAAAATCACAAAATGTTATTTTCCACGCAAAGCATCCATCGCCTGGTGACGTTATGAAATATGTCTGTACTCTGTATCCATTCAAATTGACAATCGAGTTATATTATGTACCTACATTCGACACATTACACAATCTGTTGACCGGGGCATTAAGAGATGGACAGACGGGACACGGGAGCATAAGTGTCTTTTTGTGCGCTTGATGAACAAGACGCCGACGCAGAGTACTGTAACGACCAGCTGGTATATTTTAGCAAATAAAAGAGGCTAATTTAAGAAAACGTAATTATAATTATTACATCACACACAGAGCGGAGGAAAAGATCAGAATGACAGATACATAGTTGTGTTACCACAGATAAACAAACTATACTAAAAAACGGTATTATTCTGTAGGAGTGTCCTTATTCTATTTCACACTTGCTTTTCAAGATAATACCTACACAACAATGATCAGCTAATTTCATAAAATCCGCCATCTTGTTTCTTAAGCAGGCTTAAACAATGGTGTTTAAATTGTGTTTTAATTTTGTCAATTTTTAATAATTCTTGCCTAGAAGTACCTATATCAAGAAACAATATAGTGAAGAGGCCAACTGATCGTGTTAACGTGATTCAGTTCGTTTATTATTAATAGATGATATTATCAATTATGTAAATTTAATATTATTGCTCTTGTTTACCTCAAATCAGGGACATTAATTTTATCATTTATTAATCATTCATTAATTAGCTCTTAATATTGTGGCATCCAAGTTTTTGTTTCAATTTTATAGCTATACCCGAGACTTCGTCCGCATTTGACAGTTTTTTGGACAGCAGATTTATTTTTTACGTCAACTACCTATATAGGTACTTATAGTAAAAGTGACTGGATATTAGAATGGTTGTTATCTCTTTTGTTTGAAGACGACCTGCTCGCTTCTGAGGGTAAAGGCATTAAGAGCCATTTTTATTGGTCGTATCAATTCATAATTTGGTATCCGGTGAGCTGACATGACTGATCAATAAACATAATAATATAATAGTGAGTAGGGAAGCCAGCACTTACTGCAGAGGCACCGTGTTTGAGCACATTGAAATGGTCACAATAAATATGTTATGTACCCACTTTGTGAAATTAGATAGTACCCTACGTCCTAGTTCAGTGAATATTAAATATTTTAACAACACCTTATCAATACCTATTTTTAATATTGTAAAGTGTAAACAGAGTTTGATTGTTTATTTGGTTGAACGCGCTAATCACGGGAACCAGCAGGGTGCAAATTGAGAGCCTCGTGGCTAAGCGCTTCCATAAACATACCGAGAAGCCTGAGGTATCAGGTTCGATCCCCGGTCCAAATGCAATTTATAGTTTAACTTGTACATAATTTGTATTCGGTCTCTGGTAGGGCTGCCATTTGCCGGACGGGAGTCATGAGTGGCGCGGCGGTCTGTAGCGGTAACCTGTGACCGAGAGGCCTCAATCACCTCTAAAATACAGACGCGGAAGGTCGAGGGATTAACACACCCCGATGATATTCTCAAGAAAACCACCCCATCAATGTCAAACAGAAGGAAGGTCATATATGGTAGTGGCCACGAGAAAACATCACGCTGCGACGAAATAAGCGCGGATGAAACCGCGTGCACATCTAGTTTATAAATGCCGGCGCCGGCGGGCGACTGTCCGAGTGCGAAATCTTATCTTGATTACTAATACGGAATACCGGTCAAACGTGTACAGCTCTATTAATAAGAACTACGAGTTCTTTTATTATCGTGATTGGCGACGATTTCTGGCGAATACATTTGGGAAAAGCCTCCTTACTGCTTCTGCTTCTACATAACAAGATATATCTCTAGAGAAATGAGTTTGTAAAACTCATCAAGTCATTGAAAATTATTGTTTGTTGTTACCTCTACATCTCTAAAACTATTACTCTAGTCATAATAATTCTTGGTTATTATTATTATTATTATTATTAGAAATTAAATAATGAATTTAAAAACATTTATCGATAAAGATTCACATTTCGTTATCGTTTAACACTAAAAGTATTATCGTTCATATAAATCATATTGTTGTGAATGTACATATCTGGCACATCACAATCGCTGCATTTAATTAAGTGCGACAAGTTACTTTATGTCAATCAAAATATTGTAAAAAGTTGCTAATATTCTATTCTATAATAACGTATTTTAACATATTTTATTCTTTTATCGCTGTTCCCCCATCATATATTAAGTAATAGGCAAATGAACGCACGTTGTGATTTTAAATCTAGAACTATCTCTCCTGCCTTATTGATTCTACTAATGTTTTATAAAATGATATATAAGTCATCGATATAAACTGATATTTCATCGAGATACAGAGATTTAAACTGGACGCAAGAACAATAACGAATGACACGTTTTTTTCTCCGTTGACAAATTTTGCTCCATAACATCACAGTAGGTATACCGTACATGGCTTAGATTTTCTTTTGATTCTTAGGCGTAATTATTATGGGTTGCGTAGTCTATAGTAGGTATTCACAACGCCTATTCTTGCTTTTTTACAAACCAAGGACTTAAATCGAAGACAACTTGCGTAGAACAAAGAAGGACGTAGATATTTAAGTTCCTGATTCAAATGCAAAGTTACCCATAACTCTACGGTTTATTTCGTGATTTATTTGATTCTTCTTAGTCTTGTTGGCTAATAAACTTTTCATCTTATAGACATAAGAATAATATATCTATATATACATAGATATTATGTTGCTGTTGAGTTATATTTTGAAAGCAGTAATTCCAGTCACCCGTGTTGCGTGTTAAGTTGTTATGGAGGCATATAGTGCTAGTTTTGCGCACACTTGCATCTCCACATCTGGTTACCACTCGTGATTCCATAACTCCCGGTGAAGTGAACTATCGTAATGGGATTTTCATTTTTACCAGCGTTCCGTCCCTCCCTCGTGCCCGAGTGGTCACGTGACCGCCTGGCCACGCGTGACCTCCCGACTCGATCGCGGTTTATTGTTTTACAAACATACTTTTATACATTCCAGTGCACAACAAGCACTATTAAGTTATTATCGACATGAGGACCTTTAGGCCCTATCCGCACACAACAGTGCCGACACGTGACCGACAGTTCCGTGACGTGCTATTCATATATGTCAGTACCGACATTGACGCGTACAGTGGTTTTTCTTTATCACAGAAGTTTCATGTGAAGCAGCGATTGCTTTAATATTAGATGAAGACGAATAAACTTATGTGAGAAGAAGGCAATGGGTTCATAATGCGTGGAGGAAAAGAAAAGAAGAAGGAGAGTTCGCCACCCTATATACCACTTACTCCCAATATTGTTCCATATGTTTGCTTTAAAATTATTAAAATACATTTTTATAAAATACATTTATTGGTTACCAACTCAAAATATAAAACGACAAAGTGTGTATTATGAGTTATGACAATAAACAATACATTTACATTTGTGCACTAACGTCCAAACTAGGCTGAGTCTGTGTCTTGAACATTAGTCTCTTCCGATGTCACAAATAAATTGTGTTATTTACTTTATATGTACATCAAAGTTAGTAATTTAAGTTGATAAAAAGTAGCAATAAAAAATTAATAGTTTGCTTAACAATTTTTTTTTTAAACTACCGACATTTATTATTCTATTATTAGTTAAAACAACTCCCAACTAAAAATATTAATTTACTTAACGAAACTGTTTTATTCACACTACCGTCATCTAAGTATAAAATGTTGTTAGACCACATAAAGTGTGGATTGAATTTTTACAGTGCCGACACTGTTGTGTGCGGATAGGCCCTTAGACAAGCGACGATTAGTATATTTTTTATGGAAGTGACGTTTGGACTTAGGTGTCGCCACTCACCTGTCACCACTATGTCGCTTCCCATTCATTTACATATAATTTTTTTTTTTCGACAGGAGACATTTATCCGTCATCGCACACTATTGACAGTTGTCTAGAAACCCAGGTAAATATTATGTTTTTGTTAGCCAATTATATTCATTTTAATAAGTTGTTCGTCTGACTTCCGATTTCTACTTTTGGCGATGGTATGATGTTGATAAAAGAGGAGGATTGTCAATTGTCATTTTTGTCATCCCACTTCTAAGTGGATTAACGCCTGCAACGCCATCGACCACGACCGTCCCACTAACGTAAAAAGGCCGCGGGCGTTATAGGCGAATGTTATAGGTGGAACCAGGGCCGTCTTTAACCTATTGGAGGCCCTGGGCATATTAGGATAATGGGGCCCCTATGACTTTGACAGAACACTATTTTGTTAGATTAGACAAAGAAAGTAGATAAACAAGGTTAAAAAATTTTTTAATTAACAATCACATGAAACGAATAGCTAAATGTAATAGAGTCCACAAAAGTAACTCTTTTAGCATTTACAATTAGTGCTTAAAAATCTATGTTATTTGAAGAGGAACTCTTCTAGATTTCAGATGAACAAAATCGTTAATCACTTCTTCAAAATCAATGTTTTTTAGCACATCAGATTCTATGGATATCAGCGACAAACTGGTTAATCTCTCTTGAAGACTTCTTAATTCATTTTTAATTTGGAGAAGGAGCGTTCCCCACTGCAGTTAGTTACCATCATGCTTAAGAAGATTCTCAATGCGATTTCTACATTTGGAAATGTGTCTTCAATTTTGTTTTCTTTCAAAAGTTGATATATTTTTAATATACAATCCTCATTTTCACTGTTAAAAATTTTCAAGTATTCTGTTAAATGCAAACATTCTATTTCTAACTCTTTCTCATTAACATCTTCATAATAAAATTCTGCAAATTCTTTGCAACTTTGTCTCAACTCTTCAGAATTTAGAGTTTTCAAGCGAAAAAATAAATCAAAACGTTTACTGATATTCTTATACGAACTTAATCGCTGTTTTAAATGAACGCTGAGGGTATCAATTATAGGAAGAAAGGTTTCTATTTTAAATTTCTCTCTTCCATTCAGTTGGACTGACGGCGCGGAGCCATCAAAAAAACTCTGGCGAGAACTTCTGCGTTTTGTTCTTTGAGATAGGTCCTTGTAGTTAGATTCCGGGTTTCTTTCTTTAGCAGACGATTCGAAGTAATCAAATTTATCCCTGAAGTTAATAATAAAATCATCAAGTGAAGTAAACATATTATTTGCAACGTCCAGTGTTATTGTTTCTTTCTGAAGATAATTATTTATTTTGTCTATTCTTTCCAATATACAGTTCCAAATTTCCGTTAAATGGTTAATTAAAACTTGGAGGTTCATACTTCGCTTCGTTCGCTCAATTTTAATGGAGCGAGTCACACTGATGAGTGTACTACTGATGATTTTTCTTTAAAATGTGTATGTGCTTAGTATACCATTATACAATTTAAATTTATCTAAGCATGCTGAAGTTGGAAAGCCTAATTTTTGGGCGAGAGTAGAATAGCTTCACGCATGTATAAGCTAGTAATTTCGTATTGTAGTCAGTAATTAAGGTTCGATTTCTTCGAATTATATAAGTTTTTTGGTAATAAATCTTGATTATCGTTTGGTGATCTGACAGGATCTAGGTACTTTGTATTTGATCTGAGGGGGCCCCTATCGATCGCGGGGCCCTGGGCACTTGCCCAAAGTGCCCACTGGGAAAGAGGGGTCTGGGTGGAACGCACATCTTGAGCGCTGTGTGCTCGCAATATAGTGAATAATTGATTAGTGTTTATCTTATATGTACGTACAGACTGATGAGAATATTTCAAATATATTTACAAATTCACTATATATTCAGAAACATACTTAATTTTGTACTAAGTTAAATTTGATTTAAATATTTTGTACTTACTAAACTAAGATATGATTATAAAAGTATAAGATTTTAAAATATCAAGAAGTATTTTTAAAAACAATAAGTTAGTTTTGATTAATGTTGAACTAAGTTTGTTAGCTGTCTTCAGGATTGTAAAGAGTTATTTTTTTCGTCGCCATCGTTGTTTTTTCGAATTCCCGCTATGTTTTGGTGAAAGCCCACTCTGATCCATCAATATTTTGTGGGCGATGTGGTCGCGAACAGTGACGTCATCTATGACGTGAGAGATCGCTCGCGACGACCACGGGCCTTAGGTGGAACGCTACAGATGGTGTTACAATCGTTGCGGGCGTTAAGTGATATTATAACCTCTTCAATAAAACACAGCAGTTTTAATTAATTCTGATTATTCACGATCTGCACTGTTCAAAATCCAATCGCACAAGATGATCCATCGCCAAAAGTAGAAATCGGAAGTCAATCGAACAACTTATTAAAATGAATATAATTGGCTAACATTTTATTATTTAACTTATTGAATTTATATTTAAAGTAAACCGAAAAAATATATGTTTATCATGTATTGCGTCTGTGTGTGTGTTTAGGAGATAGGTGCGATAGCTAATTCCTAAAGGAATAAGTACAACAAATAATTATGAGGTAAGCATTCTCATTTGAATGGGCTAACGGTGAGTTTACAAGTTAACAAGAAAAACTGAAATAGATTGGCCGGTTCAGGTCTGTTACACATATAAATGAACAGCTAATGTTTATTTAAGGCAAACAGCATGACCGATTAAAAACGATTGCAGCGTTCACTTAACGCCATTAATGGAGTTTAGACAAAAAACAAATGACTTACTTAATGAGACTAGAACAGAATCAAAAAACCTGATAACTCTAATTATGTCGGCAATCTGAAATCAACCAAGTAATTTCAGTGCACTATTTGACTCCTTTGGACCCTGGAGTTGGCTACATTTCTCCACGAGTGCGATTTGGATCTCGAATGCGAATTTGTAAAAAAATTCTCCCCTTTCTCCACCGTTTAGAAATAAAATCCGATCAAATGAACGAAGGAATGTTTGAATGCATACGTGGTTTTAAATAATACTAGCTGTGCCCCGCGGTTTCACCCGCGTCAATTTCGTCGTAAAGTGATACATATTTATATTAATTACATATACTACAACAAAAAGTTTTAATTAAATCAAACCGCTTTTCAAAAAGCAACATGACAGTTTTATGCCCTTGTTGAATTTTACATAAATTTTATTTATCAACACTATTTACGTCTTGTATTAAATGTAAGTTCATTTATAATACAAAATTATTTTTTTACTTTTCAGTGCGTTTTGAGGTCGGTTTTATTTTTTTGTTTAAAATTAATTTTAACGGATCTCTTCGGTTCCGTAATCCGTACCTACTTGTACAAGCTGTCGAAATTTACAGACGGAAGCACCAATTTTCTGAATGTACGGCCGACGCGTCGGGTGTCTTGTGCGTGAGAGCCACCCCCCACCCCCCACCCCTCACCGGTAAGCTTGCGTGTGTGCGAATGTCATTTGTGCGTGTGTGCGCTGACCGCCGCGCCGGCCGCGTCAACTTTTCTTAGATCCTTGTGGTTCGCTTCGCCAATACGTACTTAGGTATATAATATTTATTCATATACTATCTCCTCAACGAAGTGAACCATAACAATGAATTGATTATGATAACGGCAGGTGTTCGAATCTAAATATTCAACTAAACTTCTCAATGTGAAATACCTATAGGCTATAAGGAAAACCCAGCAAACCTAGAGGTTGTAAATCTTTTTAAATTGTAACATACCTACTCCATTATGGTGGTAAGCTCTACAATATCTACTATTAAATGTTTATTGTAGATATTAAAAAAGCAAGGGGCAAACCGAAAAAGAGTACCCACCTACATATTTGAAACTCCATCACTACTTTCACTGAATTCACACAATCATGTTCAAAATAAACGTGAAAGCGCATCCCGTGACCCGTCACAACACAATGCAAAAATGTATTTTTCTAATTAATGGCACATAATATTATATTAGCCATGCGCCATTTATTAGCAAAATACATTTTTTTATATTTACACAATAATGTTTTCACAACTTAAAAACGAAGTTCTCGAGTCTCGACAGTCAAAACAATTATTTTGTTTTAGTTATGCGTAAGTCTACAATTTCAGATACACCTTCTAATTTATACTAAAATATTATCTATTTGAAAAAACATAAAATGTGGCTAACCTACGAAACTTCCAAGAAATAAGACAGCAAACATCCCTAATAATTACAACACAATAATATTATAATATAATACTTACATATTTTTTTATTGGGAAGTTATGAACTGGTATTTGGTCAACTCTTATTTTGAGTATACATATTTTAATTAATGTCTTTATTTCGCGCCTCAAATAAAATGGTGGAACTTTTACTCGTAGCTTATAGGGAATTTTGACCACATCACAAAATCACGTTTTGCTGAATTATATCACTTTCCTTCAATCATGCATATTGACGAATAGTTTATACTTAAAATTCCACCAATTTTACCCATAAATTGTCGAAAATACACAGCTTTTAGAAAATAATATAAAACATGACGCGTTCCTTGTTGCGATGGCGCCAAAACTCCATTTACCTAATATGTTGTGTATTTCAATCACCACGTGCCTGCCACGTGGTGATTTACTTCTCTGTGAATAACTTAAGGATGCGCAGTCAGAGAAATCTCATAAAGGATCTCTCATATAAATAGATCCCTTTTAGGCGCACAAATATTCGTAATTTTAATTGTTATCATAGAAATTTTGTAGACGAAGCACATAAACGTTGCGTAGTTTTAAGGATTTAAGCATACAAAGGGATATAGGGACAGAGAAAGCGACTTTGTTTTATACTATGTAGTGATTATGTAAATACCTACTTCGTTCGCGCGGAATAGTTATTTTTTATTATTTATTTTTATTCATTTCTAAAATAAAAGTAATTTTAGAAACGTAGTTACTCCTTATTACATCAGCTATCTGTCAGTGAAAGTCCCGTCAAAATCGGTTCAACCGTTTCAGGGATTAGCTGGAACAAACAGCTAGACAGACAAAAATTGTAAAAAAAATATATTTTGATATATGTACCGTGTATATATATGACCGCCTCCTTGGTCTAGTGGTAAGCGCGTAAGCGTTACAACCGAGAGGTCCTGGATTCGATTCCCGGTGGTAATAAAAAAAACCGTCTGGCAGGGCATAGAAGGCTGATCTTATCCTACTTGCCCCTAAAGAAAAAATCGATCAGTGAAACAGATGTGAAATACATCTGCCCCATACCCCACTAGGGGACACGAGACTTCACACCGTGTATACATCCAAATGCGTTTAGTATAAATCGGTTATTTTAATATTACAAATATGCACTCCAATTTTATTTATCGATATAGATTATTATAACGAGGGGTTCTCAGAATGGGAATAGTTGTAGCAGGAATATTTGTAACCTTCATGAGCTTCCATCGGCAAAGTAACGGGTGGTACCAATTCTTCACGAAATAATAAATTGGTGAATCGGTGATGAGTCGAAGGTAACTTCATCTTCAAAGTATTTACACTAAATTGAAAATTGCAACTGTTCGACACCGGTATAAAAAAAACGAAAACAAGATACAGTTACAGCCTCATACTTATCAGAAAATTAAATGAGCACTCACAACTGCTGATTACCGGATGAAAGCGAGCGACTTGCGCGTGTTGGATAATGGCGACGGCGGATAAGTAGCGTCAGAGGTCACCAGCCCATCTGGACATCTGCTGTGGCGGCCACGTGCCTCGCGGCCGCCTGACGCGCGAGTCGCCACCGACACAAAGCAACCGTTACTCGAACGTTATCAATAAACGAGTGGGCCGAGCTCCGAGGCGACTGCTCAATCGAGAAAAAATTTTGTGTTGGATAGTCCATTTAGACTTTAGAGGAAGGCAACATCACGCCACGACGAAATGAATGCGAAACAGAGCTTGTATTTTAATAAATTCATGTTAATAACGACAGAATGTTAAGACTGCTCGGCAGTCGGCACACGATAGTCGCGGATTTGTTTACCGCGTTTCCTTGGCGGACCCCGAGCCCACACGCCGCCCACACGACTATTGTTATTGTTTTATTCAATACATAACAACAATGCGGAACAAACAAATTGCGCAGAGGTGTGTAAGTAGCCACTAGCCAGTGGCCAGTGGGCAGGCAACCTCGCCGTGTCGCGGCGTCATTAAGCACTAGCTACTTATGATAATTACACGAATTAATTACAATCGTAACAGAGTGTTATTCGTACCTAGTAAGAAAATGTTACTTAATATTTTAATATATAAAATATATAATATTGTTTATCGTTATAATAGTAGGTAATTAGTAGATACAAAAGTCAATATTCTACTAATATAATAATATCCTACTTCTTGAAAGAAACGGCTGAACAAAATTAAAATTTCTCTAAAAGCACACATAAAATATTTCATTTAGGTTTTCTCAAAGACGATATTATGGCTATCGGCGAGTCGCTAAATACCTAATAAAGAGATCCTATCATGGCCGCACAAATCAATTCTTTTTTGACACGAATTTTCATTCCTTGACCATCTTTGGGTGCTTTGTAGGTTTGCAACTTTAAAAATTAGGGTTAGTAGAATATTTAAGACAATAATATAATGTTGCTGTTACCTGTGCGGAGTGTGAGCAGCGAGGAATACGTAATTTGTGCCGTACATGCCCGTGAGCAGTACGGGCAGCGCGAGCAGGGCGGCTATGCGCGCTTGCCACTGCCACGGCACGCGCTCACGTTCACGTTCCATGGCGGCGCGGAGCAAACTGAAACTGTTTACTGAGCAGTGTGCGTACTGCCGACTGCCGACTGCATCCGTGCGTCGTCACTTTGTGACTCGTTCAGACTTCAGGCAGGTAGCAGGCAGCGCACCCGCAGGCCGCAGAGCGCAGACTGCAACTTGCCAGTTGCCCTCGCCCCATTCACATTTTGTACTCCGCGACCGCGACCCGCGTCCTGCGAACCCAAGCACCGCTACTTCCCTCCTCGACGCACAGCCACCTGCCACGTGCTCTTGCCTCTTAGTGGAGGTTAGGGTTCGCATGACGATCGTAAGCCGCAATAAACTTGGATGCTTTTGTTTCTATCTTTTTTAATGTAAGTATAGCCGAGCGGTCTTGTAAGCTACCGTGACGCCATGGGTACCGGGTTCGATTCCCGGTCTGAATAAAATTTAAGTATAATGAAATTTGTAAATTGTACCTATTCGGTCTCTGGAAGGACTAAGAGTAGCCGGGCGAGTACCTCAATACTGTCATTATCCTCCGAGGTGTGATACCAGTGCAGGCTCACTGAATACCAATAATACTTGTACAGTGTTTCGCTAAGTGCCGGCAAGGCAACAAAAAGCGCAGACCGCGGCGCGTTTGTCCATGGGTGGCGGTGATCTCTCATCTTCGGGGAACCAGATTGCCCTCACTTCGAATAAGCGATGTAATAAGTTTAGTCTTAAAACCATCTTACTAGTCACCTAGTGGCTTACCACCACAAAGATTGACCTTAGACCTTAGTGTCCTGCGAAATCAAATTGTATGGCAGCCCTGAGCGCGATCCTAGTTCATCCATCGAACTACCTACTTAATATCCATTATTGATTTAAGGAGCCAAGAATTTTAATCACGAGCGAGTATCGCGTTGTTTAGCAACTATAAGCCTTAAGCTTATTCTGTATTATAAGTATTATACGTATCAGCCCCTTTAAAAATATCATGTAATGTGTGTCACGTATAAATAGGAGAGTAAACGGACCGGCGAAGTGACGCTGCGGCGCGTCGCCGACCCCTCTCGCCCCCGCCCCGCGCCGCGTGCCTCGGGACACTTATGATGATTCATCGAGACTATATTTTGCAAGTAAACGCTTAAACTTTTCATAAATAGGTATCAAGTTGCAACCACCATAGTGCACGATGGAAGCCTTATGCTTATTGCGACATACAAATACTATGCGTCTGCGACGTGTAGTTTAAGCTGCAAAGTGAAATAAAGGGGGGCACACCTCTATTTTTAACCGACCTTCAAAAAAACCAAAAAGGAGGTTATCAATTCGACGTGTATTTTTTTTCCGATGTTCCGCTCGTACGTCGCCATCTGTAGACCGATTTGGATCAGTGAGGTGTCAAACGACAGGGTAGCTCGTCGAAGTAGTCCCATTTTTTTTTAGAATTTTTATGATCAATAGTTTTCAGGATATTGAAAGAATAGTTTCACAATCGGGCGAGAAATCGCTGAATTCCGCGCGACCATGTCGTGCTTATTTGCTTATAACTCTATGATTTATGAATCTTTATCGATGAATTAGATGTTATTCGATTTAGTATTAAACTTGCAACAAGAGAGAAAAGAAAAAGAGAAGAATCAAGATATTTTGATTTATAGTTTTAGAGATACTGTAATATATACTAATTATAATAAATTCATTTTATTAAGAGTCATATTCAAGCTTTTGACGGAATTTTATGAAAATCTAAGCCATATATTTGATGTTATGGAGCAAAACTTGTCAACAGAGAAAAACATGTAACACGTTATTGTTTACCTACGCGTCTAGTTTACATATCTATATCTCGATGTAATATCAGTTTATATCGATGATTTATATATCATTTTATAAAACATCAAAAGGGTCATATAAGATAGAAAAATCAATAAGGTAGAAGAAATACGTCTAGAGATAGAGAGAATATAGTAACTGAGTTCCTACGGGAAATCACAATGTGCGTTCACTTGCTTACTATAAAACACCATGAAAACTTAATTTATATGAACGATATTACTTAAATTTTTAGTATTAAACGATTCAGTTTTGCGTCTTCTTATTTTTATTAATTTTAAATTATTAAATTAAATTAGTTTTTAGTGTATAAGATAAGCGTAAAGTCAGAGCGTCCATGTTAGTTTCGTTTTGATGGTATGATAACCAACTATATGGCTTAGAAGGACCACTCAAAAGTATAAAATAAATTAATTTTAAACAAAAAAATAAAACCGACCTCAAAACGCACTGAAAAGTGAAAAATAAATTTTGTATTATAGATGAACTTACTACAAATAAAAGACGTAAATAGTGTTGATAAAATAAATATTATTAATTTTAAAATAAAATTCATGTAAAATTCTACAAGGGCATAAAACTTTCATGTTGCTTTTTGAAAGGCGGCGCCAAATATATAAATAAAAAAATAATTAAAAAGACTGAATGAATATTCCTGGACTTTAATAAAAAAATTAATTGAATTGCTTGGCACGTGGGGCCAGTCCACTCTGGATTCAAAAAACACTCGCCTTATAAATAGTGTCTTGCTCCTTTCCCAAACAACCTACTAAGGTATTCATTATCCTAACCTACTGGCTCGTGAGTCGCGTGACTCCTAACCGTAGTAGGTACTAATGATAAATCTGTTATTACTAGGTTTTCTATATCGATGCGATATACCTATTATGTATAGGAAGCAAATTTTAGAATATTAATTGGTCCTACCTAAAGACTCAGCGTTGTTCCATGAAAATGATAGTACTCGTCTACCTGAATCATATTACATATTTTATGTTTCCCATTATTTATTTTTGCATGAAACATTATGTAATATGTATTATAATCTTGGAAAATCTATCTGAGATATTGCGCAAAGCGTAAAGGTGCTTTCAGACTACGCTATACTTGCTATACTTTATTTGCTATAGAGCAGATGCCATGCTATACTATATAGCATGGCGTTACACTACGCTATGCGCCTATAATATATAGCAAGCTCAGTTGTCGCTACTTGCTTGTTTCGCTTACGGGGTGAAGGAGGAGGAGCGCGCGATATAGCACAGCTGAACTCCGTATCGCTCAATTTTAGCAAGCCCATACTATATAGTATAGCGCCGCGTGAACGGGTCCATACTAAATGTATGGTGCGCGATATTGTTATAGCAAATATAGTATAGCAAGTATAGCGTAGTGTGAAAGCCACTTAAGATGGCGGTGCGTTATCAATTGGAGCCATGGAGGCGATAAGCAGGTGAGGGCAGGGCCAGGAGAGGGCAGGCGGGGCGCAGTGAGAGCGATGAGCGAGCGGTGCGCGGACGGCGTCGAGGCGGCATTGGCGGCCTTGGGCCCCTTCGGCTGGTGGCAGCGCGGGGCCATTCTGCTGCTGCTGCTGCCCAACCTGCTGGCCCCCATGTACTCCCTCAACTATGTCTTCGTTGCTGACCGGGTGCCCTTCAGGTGAGCCACGAACAAACGCATTCCATTACCTGCATTATGTCTGTAGGTAGGTGATGAGTTTGTTTGGTTGAACGCGCAATCTCAGGGACTTGCAGTCGAATTGAACCGCCCTTTCTGTGATGATAGTAGATTTATTGAGGAAGGCTTATAAATACGAGATATAGGCTATAATATTATGTACAACATTACGTTACAGCAACCACGGGAAACAGCTAGTTGTAAAATATTTAGACGTTTAAAACATGTTAATCAAAATAATATGTTGATGGAGGGAGAATAAATCATAAATCTTTAAAAAGAATACACTTCGAATAGAACTTTTATTTTAATATTTTAAGGTCTGATGACAAGTGATTAACTCAATTATGAAACTTTATTTCCTATAATTAATTTATTACTAAGTATTAATAAATTCCTTGCCTCGGATTAGTTTCCTTGCATTGTAATAAGGTGACCAACTATTTTTTGTTCAAAAAGAGTACACTTTGCAAGTATTTCATAGGTGAAAAAAAGAAGAAAAAACGATAAAAACTTTATTTTCTTTTAAAAACATATTTTTGTGCGGAGTAGATTTTTTTTTGCTAAATAAGGGTGTTCGTCTAATAATGTAGCCACATCCGAACAACTTTCATTTTGCATACTAAATTTGACTGTTAAGACGGCAGATATGTTTTTACAGAAAGTTGCGACTTCTCACTGCTCCAATAATCATTCCCTAGTGAATACCCTTTCATCAGCAGCATTGGTGCCTGGACAACATAAGGGAATTTCTATTAAAACTTTCATGAGGGATATGTTCCACTCTAAAATGCCGAAAGTTGAAATAGCTATATAGTCATCTGTCATTGATTTCTGAAATTACAGATGACTATATTATAGCTATTTCAATTTTCATTTCTATAATATTTACTATGATAAATTGACATATTTTCATATCACTATTGTAATATGTCAAATCGGCCATCATAGCTTGCCGCTACTATAATAATTAATAAAATTGAAATAAAATAATCTAAAAAAATGTTTTAGAAATACAAATGAGTATAAAATTATACAAATAAAATGAGAACTTGAGTACAGGATTTGAAGAGAGTACGGTTTGCGAAAAAAGAGTGCAAAACTCAGTAAATGAGTTCAGTTGGTCACTACAACTTGTAATCTAAATAAAAACGCGATAATTAATTATTCTGATAATTAGTTTCAAGAGAGATAAGGTCTCAGTTAATTTCACTTTTGTTTAAAAAAGAAACCGATTAAAATCGATTTTCAATTGAAATCAAAATTTGCAAGCCGTAGACCTAATAAGAGCCTTTAAAAATTGGGTCCGCAACTCTTAACATACCTATGTAGTATGTACCTAGTTAATAAAATAATCGAATATTTTAAAAAAATATATTGTAAATCTATTTATAATGTATGATAAATATGAATTTACAACGAAAATTAAAATAAAAACCTTCAAAAATTGATAAGATTTAACATGGGAGAAAATGAGGTAGCCGTAGGAAGCATTCTTGCTATCTCATTTTCTCTCACGTTAAATCTTATCAATTTATACCTCTGTCTTTTTTTACTGTCGCTTTTTCGATTAATTTTTGATTTTCGAAGATTTTAGCTACAAATTTCAAACTTACCTAAAGATTAAGTAGAAATTAAGCAATGTTTAGGAATGAATGTGCATGTACCTAAGGCTATTGGAATTGTATCATTAAATGAGGAAAACTATGTTAATCAATTGTTATAGAAATTTAATATGATCGAATGTGAATCAGTTTATACTTCTATGGAAGCTAAATTAAACATAAATAAAAAAAAATAAGTGAAATGTACAATTTCTTTATCGACAGCTTGTTGGTAGCTTGATGTACTTGGCGGTATTGATTAGGGCAGACATAAGTAGTAGTCAAGGTGGGAGCAGTAACGTGTTTACCACTTTTAGCTTTCAACTGATTGTGATGATGCATGCCGCGCAGATGCCTGGTTCCGGAATGCGAGGAAGCGCAGAGCGCGCAGTTTGGCAACGCGACGGCGGCTCGGCTGGTGCAGGTGGACGCCTGCCGACGCCCTGCGCCCCGCGACCCCTCCGCCCGCACCTGCGATCCTGCTGACTTTCACCACGACGACACCCTGCCTTGCGAACAATTTCTCTATCAAAACGGAGACACTATATTCTCCGAGGTGCGTATTCAACAAACGAGTCACATCCGGACAGGCTTCAGGTTGGAATAATGCCGTTGTGGCATTGCAGTTCGAGCTGGCGTGCAACGAGTGGCGGCGCACCCTGGTGGGCACCGTGCGCAATGCGGCGCTGCCCCTGGCGCTGCTGCTCACCGGATACATTTCGGATGGGTGACGTTTTAATATCTTTATCTTCATTCTAGTCTTTACAAATATCAATAGTACAGGCCCCTAAGGGATGTAAGAGTATGTAACATATTAAAAGAAAACGGTTTCATTATAATTATTTATTATGTTACTACAGCCAAAATTTTATATATATATTTTTTTGTATGTTTGTTCACAAACATCATGCAGAAACGACTCATGTGATTGCGTTAAATCACGGTTATCGCTGATGTGTTATGGCTAGGTTTGTTTAATTTAAATCGCCTCAAAAATAAAATGTTTTCTATGAAACACGCAGTTGGGGTCGCCGCACTGCTTTCTGCGTGTTCGTCGCGTTCGCAGGTGTGCTGGGAATCGTCAAATCTTTTGCGCCAAACTATAACGCCTACATTACACTCGAGTTCTTCGAGGCGGCGCTCGGCTACGGGTTCAACAGTGCCGCCTACGTGATGAGTACGTATGAGTGGGGCAGCGGTGGGTGGACGCCGACTCGGCCTGAAGTGACGGTGCATGGCTTGCAGTGGTGGAGCTGGCTCGGCCGTCGCTGCGGGCGGCTTTCGCGTGCGCCACGGGCGTTGCGTACGGGCTCGGCGGAGTGCTGTTTGCGGAGACGGCGCGCCGCGTGCCCTACTGGCGAAACCTGCTGCGTGCCGTGCACGCGCCCGCTCTGGCTCTGCCCACCTACTGGCTGCTGCTGGACGAGAGCGTACGCTGGCTGCATGCTGCCGGGCGCACCAACGACGCCGCCTGCGTCCTCAGGAAAGCTGCTCGCTGGAATAAGGTGTTACATTACTTTTACTATATTATATATTTACTTATATATCTACTCCGTCATTTATGTATACATATATAACGACGCACGGCTCAGAAGAGTGGTTTAATCAGATCATTAGAATGACGCTTGACATGTCAGACGTCAAAGTCTAGTGAAGCATCGTGTCGATGGCCAGTAAAGGCTGGGGTCCCGCAAGGGGCTGCCTGCTCTCTCTGACCCTGTTTCTCCTGCATATCATCGATTTGCTTCAATTTATTTATTTAGAAACAAACAGTCATTTACATTATATACTAGTGGACCCAGCGAACTTCGTATCGCGTCAAAGTTCCGAATTATAAAGTGTCACCTATAACGTCATTCCATAGAAAATGTATGAGGAAAATGTTTTTCATTTATTTTATCTTTTCGAAAATTTTCTAAATTTTTCTCTCCGTAAGAACCATCCTTGTATTACAAGGAATATTATAAAAAAAGAATTGGCCAAATTGGTCCAGGCGTTGTTATGTGCTTACCCAACACATTTTGCGATTCATTTTTATATTATAGAGATGTGGGTATAAAACCTTATTTATTTTTAAGTTGGACTATGTTTTTTCTTCGATGAGAAATAATTTGAAAGTTTGGCAGATGTCAGAGAAAAATAGAAATAGCTGGATGTATTTTTTTGAATAATATTGTTTTAAATAAACGAAGCGAGTAAAATTAAGTTGTTTTGATGCACCCAGCTTCTCCCACATATATAATACAGAAACAGGAAAATAGTAGACCTATAGTTTCCTGCATTTCTTACAAACTACATCAAGAACAGGTCAGTAGGATTTTTTACGGTTTAAAGAGAAACGTTACATTGAACCGGAAACAAAAAGAAAACCTAAAATTATGACAATTTGGTACAAATTATTCAGAAAGACACTCGAAAGCCAATCTTTTAAAATGTCCAAATGATTCGCTAAATAAATCTAAGTTTAATAACCTATCATTATACAACCTGCAAGCACGTCTCACGAAAGCATTATTTGCATAAATTGTGCGACTACGGGGTATGAAAAAATATAGATGTTTACTCCGGCAACTCTGTTCGTGATGTTGAGGTACTGTAAAAGACAATGAGTGCAATAAAGGGATCGATAATATTATTAATAATTTTAAAGATTATTGATATATCAATACAGTTTCGACGACAACTTAGTGTGAACATATTGTACTTTTTTAATGACGTTAAATAATCCGGATATTCATTATCAATACGATAATCGAGAGCTCTTATAATTTTTCCTCACTTTTGCTATGTTATTTACATGGATATTAAACAAGGGATTCCAAACAGCGCTAGCAAACTCAAGAAGACTGCGAACATAACTACTCGTATTAAATAGCACCTTGTAAATTAAAGCTCTCTTAAAGGGCTTTCCTACACGAAGTATGAAACCTAACTGTTCAAAAGCTTTATTTATAACGCTATTTATATGAGGTACAAAGGTAGCTTTAGAATCCATAATTACATCAAGATCACGTATTTGATTAACGCGGGCTAATTCTTTTGACAAAGTTTGTATTCAAACAGTATAGGTGTTTCTTTCTGCTGAAACTTATAACAGAACACTTGTCTGTGACGTCATTAAGATATAATACAAATAATAACGGTCCCAAATGGAGACTGCGGGACGCCTGAAGTAATTGGTCTGTACTGAGAGGTATATCCACCCACCGCAACAGCCTGTGATCATTTTCAATGTATGATTTCAGCCAACAAAAAAGGTCACCGTGTATACCAAGTTGCCAGTTTCAAAAGCAAGCAAATGCTTTGGCAAAATCAATGTAAACGGCGTCCACTTGCCAATTATTATCTAAAGCTTCAAGAATAATTAGTGTATGATAAAAGATTTGTTTCAACACTGTGACCTTTTAGAAAACCATGTTGATCTATAATTCTATAGTAATATGACGACGCAGTGCGGCAGACAGCTGGTCGGTAACAATCTTTTCTAATATCTTGCCAAATTTTATGTTTGATTTTTGAGTTTGAAAATGTTTGAGCAATAGTTTCGGTCGGAGTTAGATGATCTCCCAGGTACAGGTTAATAGCTGGACCGTCGAGACCTAAAGAGGATGTAGTAATACGCGCCCGTACTGCCGACAGAAGTTGGTCCTTGTAAATGCGCCGAGTAAACTTTACGATGACGGCTGGAGTGTTTGGTGAGATACTATTTGTCTCATTGCTGTTACCTCCAACAGTTCCATATCGACGCACGCGTTGTATACAGTCAATAGAATTTTCATCAATTTTAAGCCCTACGACAGTAAATAACTCCCGTAAAATACTTAATAAGTTTTCACCCTTTTTTAATGGTAATTTAACAATATTCGTTGCTGAAAATGCGTTATACACTGGCTGTGCTAATATTTCGGTGAAGTCGACCAGTGCAGGAACATGCTTGTGTCTGACATCGAGTCTTTACTTCATAGAGTCTCGGATTGGGTTCGACTAAACTTAGTCCAATTTAACTCCAAGAAGACATAAGTTTGCATGTTTACTACTAAAAAAATACTGCCAACCAACTCATTAAGTTATACTTTACTTTCTGTGATATATCCCCAGAAAGTTGTAGTCTTACTGACCAAAATATTTAACGCCTGCTTAGCACTCAACTTGGAAAGTTCCAAACATTTGGAATAGTGCAAAAGTTATTCTTATACATAAACTAGGCAAAGATGCATTCGAACCCACCTCATATCATCCTATAAGTTTACTTCCATGTTTGGGAAAAGTCTACGAAAAGATAATATATTCTAAACTCGTGCGAGCTACCGTTCAACAACTTGCCAATTTTGGCCCCATATGGAGAACTGCTCTCACCTTTGCAGAGCGCCCAAATATCAGATTCTTCTTCTTGACCGCATTCAGTAAAGAGCGGCTCGAATCGTTGACGACCAGATCCTTTCTGATTGGCTTGATTCTTTGGCGTTGCGTAAAACTTCTTCTATCGCATTTATCACGAGGAATATTGTGAGGAGTTTATTTATTTACAAATAAATAAACTCTTCTGAACTGAGGAGTTGTTCGCACTAATACCTGCAGCTGAGTTTCATCTTGGAACGTCGAGGCAGAATACGAAAGTTCATCCGTATCACCTCGATGTTTGCCGTTCCACAACAGAGCGTTTGTCTAAGGCATTTTTTACCGCGCACCCCCACTCTGTGGAACCAGCTACATGGAGAGGTATTTTCGAACCATTATGACTTAGGGACCTTCAAGAAAAGAGTGTGCTCTCTTCAAATCTCTTCTTCGGTCCTAACTCCTAACACTTACTTTTTTTAAGAACCTTCTAAAACAAATATAAGGATTTGATTATAAATAGCATACTTTCAGGTTAACATAAATGAAAGCTTCATCGCAGAGTCGCTAAAGCTTCCGGCGAATGAAGCGGCAGCAGGAGCTGGAGTCTGGAGCGCGCTGTGGCGGGTGGCGCGCTCTAGCTCACTGGCCCTCCGTCTGGTAGCGTGCTGCGGCTGCTGGCTGGCTGCCGCCTTCATTTACTACGGTCTAACCATCAACTCGGTTGCGCTCGCCGGAGACAAGTACACCAACTTCGCACTCAATATGGCCATGGAGATAGCTGCCTCGCTTCTTATTATGATGGCGCTGGAACGCATCGGACGAAAGATCACAATTTGCCTCGCCTTCTTACTATGTGGTCTGGCTTCAGTCTTCCCCTTCTTTGAGGGTACGTTTACTTCGATTCGTCCGTTTGTGTAACCCCTCATACTATGTATAACCAATGTCGTACGTTACATCGTTTGCCAGATCTGCAGATGGCGCAGCGAGTTATGCACTTCTTGGGCAAGCTGGCGATCACTTTCGCGTTCAACTCACTGTACGTGTTCACGGCGGAGCTGTTTCCCACAGACGCACGCTCGTCAGCGATTGCCGCCGCCTCTCTAGTGGGGCGCATCGGGTCAGTGCTGGCACCACAGACGCTGTTGCTCAGGACGAGCGTGCAGGCGACGGCGTACGTCGTGGCGGCGGCGATCGGTGCGGTGGCCGCTGCGCTAATGCCCGAGACGCGCCGCACGCCGCTGCCGCAGAGCGCCCGCGACGCCGAGAAGCTGCGCTACCCTTCACCTCCAGGCGCCCCAGTGTCCTCGCGACTGCCTCCGCTCACCAGGATCTCCTCCAGCCTCTGACGACGCATGAAGCCCTGACTATCGGGTAATAACTCTTTATTTTTATTTGAAGCCCGGATTGATGGTTGGACGAATGAGGCTGCTAGAGAGTGCTTGAGAAATATTTGAATAGGAGACATAAAATATCAATAGCTTTTATTTTATTTCAGGTATTGCTTCGTGAGATTTACTCCCGTGCGCTGCTGAGTAACAAATTGTAAGGAAAAGCTCATACACGATTTGAATCATTTTTATTGTACCAGGTCACTTAGTAAGTTTTGCGAAAAAAAATTGAAAATATAATTATTTATAAGTAAAAATTGGTACGTTTTAATTTCAAACTTTCCCTGTACATTTATTGCGAGCTAGTTTAAATTATCGAGCGAATCGTACGATAGATTTGACATGGCATTTGTGGATGAAGGCCCTCCCAAAGCAACCAACCATGTATCGTTGCTATAACGAATTAAAGCGCGGTCGAATTTGGATGATGAAGAAGGAAGTGGTCGCCCTTTGACGGTCCTGGGATGAAAACGTGCTAGCAGTGAAAAATTTAATTTATGGCAATAGGCGAGTTACGTATCAGGAGATTCAGCACATACTGCAGATGGGATCGGGAAGCGTTCACGAGATTCGAGGTGCCGTACAACCTCACCAATACTCAGAAGCAGGTGGAATGGTGGACAGCATACCGTTCACACCAAATCACCCTCCTTACG
Organism: Aporia crataegi; assembly: GCA_912999735.1. NCBI lineage: Eukaryota > Metazoa > Arthropoda > Insecta > Lepidoptera > Pieridae > Aporia > Aporia crataegi. The sequence goes on from OU538737.1 coordinate 76,365, forward strand.
GCCCTGATCTAGCACTGCGTGAGTTCTTTTTATTCCCAGATACAATTCTTATCGCTGGAACATGCACTGTAAGCGTTCGAAGCAGGCTGTACCTACAATAGGTATCTGCGGCGGACTGAAAAGTGTTTCGAAAACTGGTTCAGACGCATGAAACTTTATATAGAGACTGGTGGAGAGCACTTTGAAAATATTGAATAAAATTCAAAATCATCTTTGCAATTCACACGTGGTAGAAGTGAAACCTTCAAAATTTTTAAGAAACACTGTATAATGCTCATTTTCTCCCACGTTAAATCTTATGAATGTGTGTGTCTGTCTCTTTTTTCTATCGCTTTTTCGTTTCATCGATTTTCAAATCACATCGATAATAAATAAGTTTTTACTTCAAAAATATTTACCTAATGAACACTTTTTATTTTCTCAAATTTTTCTATGTCTTACGTTTAGGTATTAAAATTAATTAATTTTAAATTAAAAAATCAAACCGACCTCAAAACGCACTAAAAAGTGCAAAGTAAATTTTGTGTTATAAATGAACCTTTGCCTTTATTGGTGGTTTATAGTGAAAAGGCAATGGATTATAATACATATTTGTGTCGTGAAACAATAAACACGACAATCGAACATTGCATTAATATGGCGGCTGCTCGTTTAATAATTTTCTATACAATAACGTATAACTTATAACTACATATATATTGTGTAGGCACACACTACATCTTAATAAAAAAATGTAAATAGTGAAAAAATGCCTTTCAAAATCAATATTACAGTTTTATGCTCTTATTGAATTTTATTTACAAACACTATTTACGTCTTTTTATTTATAATTAGCTGTTGCCTGCGAAAACTGAAATATAAACTGTTATTTCATCGAGATAACATCTAAATTGGACGCGTAAACAATAACGTGTTTTTGTTTTTCTTCGTTGACAAGTTTTGCTTCATCATCAAATGTATGGCTTAGATTTTAATGAAATTCCGTCAAAAACTTGAAAATATTATAGGTTATAATTTTAAAGTCTTACAAATAATATAAACTTAGTATAACATGGGCTTCTTTCCATATCCTGATAACTATTGATAGTAAAAATTGCAAAAAATAATGTGTGAGGTTAGTTTGGTTAGCATCATCTCTCTGACGGCCAAAACCGATCCAACCGAAACATTTGCTGGTTTCCTCGGCTTTCAACATAGGACTTCTGGCGACACTCGCAGGTACGAAGCACGCAGCTGCGTAGACATAGAACAGAAGAAGGCACCTTTTGTCCAGGTAGACGCAAACGAGACCCAAATGAATGAAATAAAGGGATAGTTTTGTTTTGAGCATTCGTTAATCGTTATAGTTCAGCGCGACCTCATTATATTAATTAGATGTAATCAATGCTTGTTGGATTCACACTATCGCTTAATGCGTTGCGCTCTTTTGAGTCGCGCTGAAAAACCGGCAACGAGTATGCAGCTCACCACTGTTTATTTATTTCAAATATTTTGACCAACACAGGGCCCAGCTGTGACAATATTCTTACAAAAATGTAAATGACAAAACATAGTTAGTTGTGTTAGTAAAAATATCTTAAAAGCTATGTTCTCTTATGAGTATCCTCATAAGCGAATCGTCCATCGTATTTGCAACGAAGTGCAGGATGCGGACTCGCCCTATGAGCTGTGCCGTTTTCTTGCGCCACAATGCGTCAGAGCTATTGTCGACGCACTGCAGAAGTGAGGTAGGCGCAGCAACAACATGAATGCATTATAGTGCTGGATGCGCATTGCATTGTAAACCACAGAGTTGCCGACTGCAATGACGTGCAGCATGCTTTAAATAATTAATTTTAACTGCGCTTGCATTGCATATTCGCTCAGTCTGACAACGCTCTGCTCCCTTTCGGTGTCCCCTATCGTCTCACAAATTGGCCGTTCGAATAAGACCGAGCTACTTAAAATTAGAATATTTGATATTATTAACTAGAGCGACGTGCCTACCTCAAGTGGTAAAATCCCATACGTTATGTGAAATCGGCCCATTTGTTCAGAAACTACGATCCCACAGACGGACACGTCAAACTTATAACACTCCTCTTTTTGTTGGCGGTTAAAAAGGCGTATATAAATAGGAATGAAAATATACCCAAAATACCTTTATTTCTATAATTACTATCACGAGAGAGCAGTCTTATGATTTAAACAACAAATTTAAAATAGTTACTAATTTTCTACTTTTTAAAGCTCCAAAATTCCATTTAAAAATTGAATTAGCTATCTGTATGTACAATTGCATAATAATATTTATCCCTGTATTAATATATTATCTAAACGTAAGTATATTATACAAAAAGTCAATCAAAACTGTTAGGGCCTTTTTACAAAACATGAACTAAAGATGTTTCAGTATCGGTTGCTAGGATACAAATCTAACGTTCAACAAATCCGATATATTTCATCTGTACAATATTGTAAAGATGATTCAAAAATATTATCAATACTGTAACATCTTTAGTCCATGTTTTGAAAAAAGCCCTTTATGTTCTTCTTTATCAATAAACTTATAAGTTCACTCATTGTCATCGGTCGTATATAGCCAATTGCAACTTATAGAAAACACTGGAGATTGCACTGCGAACAATTAAGTTCGACAACAAACTTAAGTGAATGCTCTCAAGGTAATATTTTTCGTCTTCAAAACCTTATTCGAAGTGCAATCCCCAGTGTTTTCTATAAGATTCTCGTATATTTCTAAGTGTAAAATTTCTAAAGTGCCAGCAATGACAACAAACGTCTGTCGTAAACCGAATGTCAGACGTCGGCGGTGGCGGCGGCCTTTCCACCGTTGAGAGGGCGCAGCTCGAGCGTGGCGGAAGCGGCGGCGGTAGCGGGAGCAAGGCCGCGCGGCGCGAGGCGCGGGTAGACGAGGCGCAGCGCAAGCAGCGCACCGAAAGTGAAAGCGGCCGTGGCGCCGAAAGTGGCGTCGGGACCGCGTCGCGCGTACACGCTCGCCACAAAGACGGGGCCGAGAGCACGCGCCACGCACCCCGCTCCCGTCAGCACTCCCATCCACAAGCCCTGAGGCCGCGGCCCCAGCACCTGCCGAATTCTTTAGATCAGTCCTGCGCTCGATCGCTTCGAATGCGGAGTCTGCGATTCGACCTACCTTTGAGAATATGGTCTGTATTAGGGTGACGCCAAGCGGGTAGCCGATGGACACGCAGACGTAGCCCAGGAGGAACTGCGGTAGTGTGATCCCCCGCGTTGTGAGGCACCAGGGCTGCAGACGCGCCGGGCAGCCGCCACCCGCCTCCGTGGCATTCGCGGGGGCCAGCGGCGGTCCTCCGGGCCCCCAAGGGATGCAGAGCACCGACGCCAGCCCCGTCAGAAGAAATCCGCCCCACAGCAAAAGAGCCCTGCCATCAAAATTTTATTTATTTTATTTTATTTGGAATATCAACAGCAAAAGCAATGAAAATATATTAAACAAAAAAACGTCATTAAAAAGTAAAAGTAAAAGTAAAAGGTAATTAACAGGTACTCTCAGATAAACATCTAACATGACAATTCAACATATTATACAATATATACCTATATGTATAAGCTAGGAAGAAGCAAAACTAATAATTCATTAATAACGATTCGCTTTATCTCTGCGGGTTTTGTGCAAAATTTGTGCAAAACCAGGTCGTTCAACGATTTACTCACTCTTAAGAAGAACGAGTTTCGACGGCAGTTTGTGCTTGCGGCTTGCCTGATGAATTAACAGTGGTTTACAGTATCTTACAGATAATCGAGCGGGAACATGTATGTTTATTTTCTCGAGGAGAGGTAGTCAGTCTATTTTATTATTTAGAATATTTAATAAATATATAATATCAGCAATTTGCCTTCTCTTAAATAAAGGTTGGAAGTGATATATTGCACATCGGTACCCATGATCGTGACGTCGACATTTATATTGCAAATATCTAAGGAACCGTTTCTGGATTGATTCTATTCTGTTAATATTCCAGATGCAATATTGCTCAAATCTCAATAGATCGCTTTGCAGGAGTTCGCAATCGGCTTCACTGTTGACAGATCGAAAAATTTTAGTGTCATCAGCATATAAAAGGAATTTGGAGTGCTTAAAACAGAGCCCAATGCCATTTATAAATATCACAAACAAAGATTTAATCTTTGATCACAAAGAGTAACGGGCCTAACAGGTAACCCTCGGGGCACGCCGGATGTTATAGGACGCCAGGTAGACATGAAACCATTTAATGCAACAGCTTGCGACCGATTTTCAATGTAGGAGGAAAACCATCGGACTAGTTCACATGTATTCCAGCATATGATTGTAATTGTATTTATCACTCGCAACCCACCTCAGCCCCAGCCCCAGCAGGTGTCGCAGGTGTGTTACAGGCAAGTAGGTCTGATCATCCACTGTTGATTGGGAGTGCCTGCCCAAAATAAAACTCCCGTCCATCCCATCACGTCTTCCCGGGATTCAAACACGAGACCGCCGGCGCGACACGCATCAACTATCAGATGCGTTAATAAATAGGCGGTTAAGAGCATTTCAGCTTCATGTGGACACAGATGCCTCAATAGTGCATTTTTGACGTTAGAAAGAGTAGAGTAATAAGAATTTTTACCTTTCTTGAAAAAGCCTGGTGAGAGGCGTGATGAGGGCGAAGACGGCGCAGGCGAGGACGGCGCCGGCACTCATGAGCGCGCCCATGTATTCCAGCGCCTGCCGCTTGCTCCAACCGAACTGGTCCATGGTCAACGACGTGGCCAGTGTCTCCAGAAGCACGAAGTTAAACACCAGCACGAAAAAGGCCGCCACCAAAGTCCAGCTGCTCACCAGATCTGGCTTCAGAGCCTTCAGAGCTTCCTTTTCTGTATTCGTTCAAAATTTAGCCTTAAGTTGGTATCCTTAAATATCTTTTTTGATTAAAAAAATAAAATATAAAAGCGCTGTAGCACTGAGTGTGAACAGAACTCCATACTAATCGATTAATTAGGTTAGGCGTGAAAGCATATCAAATAAAAATTAATACATACCATCGCTCGGTTCGCCATGGGACCTAACAGCGGATAACTATAGTACATATCTGCAATACAGACTGGGGATTTGGGCCATAAACGTCACTTTTCGTATAGATGGACTGTGTCGATAAAATATTTAAGTCAATATAATATAAAATAATTTACCTGCTAAAATAATAAAATAAAATAAATAAAGAAAATCTCCAAAACGAAGACCTAGCTAATGTACTAACCAAATTTTATAATATTTATCTTAATGAATCAATAATAAATTAAAAATAATCCATCATATTTACATTCTTCATTTTATTATTTTTATCGACACTAGGTATTATACTTGCACAGCACTACGGGTGCAAGTCCCACTCAGATTCCGATGATTTATGGCCCGAGTCGCCAGTTCGTAATGCGAATACTAAAGTAAGGCGCGCGTTTTTTCATGGCAAACGAAGATTATGCGCGAATAATAACTATGAATACGCAACGGGAGGCGTTTAATATTCACCAGTCTGTTTGCCTTGGGCAATCATGGCCTCTCTGGCGGCAATCTTTCGTTCTTTGAAGCAGAAAGGCATAAACAGGACAATGTTCACGGTTCCGAGCAGGGCGTTGATCCAACCGGGCGCGGTGTACATGTCGAGGCGTGGGGCGAGAGGTGCAACGTCCGCGTAGGGCTCGCCGGGCCCCAGCGGAGCCGCAGCCGCCTGCAACGCCGGCCCTACCACGAAGCCCAGCACCTGCGCCAGCGATAGGCCGGCCACGGCGCGCGTGCGCTCGCTCTCGCGCGTCGCCGCCGAAAGGTAAGAGCGCGCCACCGCCACGTTTGCTGCCGAAGAGAAAACAAGTGTGAGCCGAGAACGGATCGGTAGACGCTTCCGACGATTCGAGAAGGAAACCAACCGGAGCTGACGCCGACGAGAGTGCGCGCGGCGAGCATGGCGCGCTGAGCGTGCGGCCGGGCCATGTGCAAGTTGGCGTAGAGCAGCGAGGCGAGCACGAACACCAGCAGCGAGGCGAGCACGGGCGCGCGCGCGCCGCCGCCGCGGTTAGCCCACAGCCCCAGCAGCGGAGACGCCAGCAGCTGCCCCAGCGGACTCGCGCCCACCGCCAGCCCCAGTGCCTCCTTGCTGCCGCTGCCGTCCTCGAGCTGCCGTACATTCCAGGTTCAACAATATTTAAATAAAAATGCTTAGAGTTATTGATTGACACAATTGGTCTACGAATAATAATATGTCTATCATTCGTAGCAATTGGTTAAATTTCATAACAGAGAAAAAATCACCCATATTAGCTCTTATTAAACAAATATTTACATTTTACCAAGAAATATAATTATATACAATAGTGAAACTGACCTCTTTCCCCTGCCTAAACAGATATAACTTATAATAGTGCAATTTGGAACAAGTATTTTAATATTTTAACTTATAGCTTTCGTATTTTTTTCCACTTCTCCACGATCTCTTATTTATTTTCCCCAAGGCTGCCTGGAAGAGACCGGCTGTTAGCGATAAGGGCGCCTGTTGCACGTCTATTTATTTATTTTTGTTTTGCTGTATTGTTTTCTTTCTTGTGCAACTAAGTGTTCATTAATAAATAAAAAACGTGATAGTACCTTATGAAAATCCATTCGAGTAGCTAACCATCGACGAACAAAAAGAAAAATAATAATCAAAGGGTGCAGAGCGCCGCCGGGCGCAAGCACTCTATTGTTTAACTTTGAATGTCTGCATGTGTAGTTCCTAAACGAAAGGGCCGATTTCGATGCGTTTTTTGATGTAAGAGCTGCCGTGATTATGCATTAAGCTGATCTCAGCAACTATATGAAAATCGGTTCATCTGTTTACGAGATATTATTTGTAATTTTTAAATTGTCTTAAATTTCACTTTTGTAGCATTATATTAATAAGGAGCTGACTTGTTAAATACAATAAACATTAATACCTAATCTCAAGGCAAAATACACACTCGTTTGAAATGCATGAGCCACAACTCGGATGAAGCAACCGACCGATTTCGATAAGCAAGTACCTTTCTACTTAAGGGTGACAAGTGACAACTGACAACTAACACCATGCCTCAGAATATGACGAATAAGTGAATTATGTATGCGTTAAGATTTGTACAATAATTGATTTTTTGTATCGTATAGACCTGAATTCCCTACCTATACATATTTAAAGAAATATATTATATTGCGTAAACATATTGCAAACGTGTTGCATAGCTTGGTTAAAATAAGGAGGAATATTCTGAGGAGTTCATTTATTTATTCACAAATAAATAAACTCTTCTGAACTAAGGAGTTCATTCGGACAAATACTTGCAGCTGAGTTTCATCTTGGAACGTCGAGGCAGAATACGAAATTTCATCCGTATCACCTTGTTCGTTGTTTCACAACTGAGCTGTTTGTCTAATGCCTCCTCTACACGTCTACAGATGCATCTGCAGACGCCATCTTCGGATGCGTCCGCCGACGTACACTGACAGATGCATCAGTCCATAGGCCGATCATTCTATGTTCGTTCTGTACAGACGAAACTCGCTCGTATAAAAAATGGACGTTGAGACCGTAGCTGCAGCAGCTATTTATTTATTTAGTACTTTTAACTTCTACTTGAGTGTGCATCACAGAAAAGTTATTAAAAAGAAATGGAATAGAAGAAGGTGGTGGATTCTGGCTATACATAGAAACAGAACAAAGTAAGTGGAATTTTGATTTAAGACTCAAATCAAATATATAATTGCACAAAACCAACTATTTAGATATCCACTTGATTATAACATGATTTTTTTTTACCGGAATAGTATGGAAAAACAGCTTGCAGAACTTTACTTGGATCTGGAGAATTTAGTAATTTTGTTTGTAGGGGAAAGTGGTTACCCTTCGAACGCATCTGTAGAGGTGTAGAGGAGGCATAAGGTATTTTTTGGCGCGCACCCCCACTCTGTGGAACCAGTTGCATGGAGAGGTATTTCCGAACCATTACGACTTAGGGACCTTCAAGAAAAGAGCCTCTCTTTAAAAGGCTGGCAACGCACCCGTAGCCCAACAGGCGTTGAGGGTGTCCATGGGCGGCGGACCGCTTCTCGTAAGTGAGCCTCCTGCCCGTTTGCCTCCTATCTTATAAAAAAAACTATTATCTTCAGTAGATAAATATATTACCTACCTATATTGTCTAAATATGATATAACCTATATGTAGTACATACTGTCTCACTAGTCGATGCCCGACTTCGTCTATGTGAAATTAAAGAGATTTTGTTATAACAGTGTACCTACCCGATTTTCCATAGGAATGCAGATATTTTTCGGTTTAAAAATAGCTATGCTAGTTAGTAGGTAGGCACATTTGACTCGGTTACTGTTTTGTTTAGCTAATAATTATTACAAATAGATAAGGTACGATAACAGCTGATAATTGTTAAACGCATTATATTAATATTTTACATTAAAATATCATTATCATATTATTGAAGTTATTATATTATTCCAACGTATTTTTATTTTAGCCTTTATTTCGTTTTACATTACATTGTATGTATATTAAGTAAAGGTAAGTAGCTATACTCGTAATTATGTAGATCCAATACATAGTATCAACAATTATCAAACGTCATTCAAACATACGATGACTGCACTTCTTAGGCTACGTCTAAAGAAAATATTCATTGGCTCATAGCCTCATAGCTTACGTCGCATTGTTTATTCATTCTTTTCTTGTAATTGTAACTACTTATCTAGAATTGTATACGACCACGGTAAATCTGAGTTTATATTTCAAGGTTAGCTGCCTACTCAATATCTTTAGGTACCTACAAATTGCGTAATAAAGAGATCTCGATAGAGTAGTCACCTTGTCCAGGTAGGGCCAAACGCCGGTGAGCACGATGCTGAAGGCCAGTGACATCTGGAACATGGTGAAGTAGATGACGTACACGCTGCGCCAGCGCTCGCGCCGCTCCACCTCGCTCTCCAGCTCGTTGCCGTCTCTCGCGGTCTCCATTGTTATCGGCCGCTAGCCGCTAAGTAAGCACTATAAACAAACGGGCCGTACTAGCTGATGGGTGCCTCTGCTTTGTTCGGTGGGCGCTCTCAACAGTTGCTCTACGTCATTTATATTCGTCGTCGGCGCCGAGCAATAAATTGGGCTGCACTCTGCCTGTCCCCGCGTTCCGCTTCCACATTGCACCGATATCTCTAAACCTAGCTGCCCCTATCGTTCCATATTGTACAAACAAAGAAAAGAAACGCTTTGGCAGCTGCACGACACGACCTATCTGAGCTGTGCGCGTATCTACACTAGTGACTTTGTAGTTAGTAAGTACTGAGTACCAGTGTTCACAACCTTAAGCCAGGCAGCTATCGTACCAGGGCCGTAAAATTATCGTACATCGATCAAAATTATCGTATCCACAAGGACAATGACTAGCATACATTAAAAAATCATAACAATAATCGTGACAATAATGTGTTGCAAATGCTTTATAGTTCAAACCTTGTAAACTTCTGGTTTCTTTTTTTTCATTAAAAAAAAAACTGTTTCTAAAATAAACGTTCGACGCATATACGACAACAAGTACAAACATTCCGGGCCCAGCGCACGACATAGAACGACGATATCGATATCGATCGCTGATTGGCTGAGTTCCAACTAATAAAAGGATTGTGCCATGAAGCGGCAGCATGTGTTCCTAAGAAATGAGCCAACAGATGGCGCTGACAGTAAGAAACGACTGTAATTGGAATTGGGCTATTGGATTTCAAAGTAATCATCAAATCTTGCATCATAATGGAAATTATCGTACAATCTGCGTTTGATAGTAGTGTAAATTTCGTATTAATTATTAATTACATTTGAAGGAGCAAATTGCTGTTCTTTATTGTCAATAGTGACATGCAGTTTAGTCATAAAATTTATGGAATATATAATTATTTTAGGACAAAATATGAGCCAGCTTTCGGGTTTCCTGTGGTCTCAACTAAGCGCGTCGATATCTCTTTAAACAATCGACGCGCTTCTGGCCCCCATGAACCCAAAGTCTCCACTCCAAAAGGAACGAAAATATAAGAATCCATGAGACTTTCAACCCGAAAGCTGGCTCATATTTCGGCCAACGCGTTAGTATAGCAATACAACGCGGTAATGTAGCCAGTTATTTGGGTACGCACCCTAACCGCTTTGATGAGCCTTTTGTATTTTTGTAAATATATTTAAGTACATTATTGTAAATATTCAATAAATTTTAGGACACAAAATTTATTTACTACATTGATTTCTAAACTATATAGTACCTATATTAGGGTCACGCGAACATTATTTTTTTATTTTTATAAGATTTTAATTATTAGTGTAAGTACTTATTTACCACACAACTCGACATTTGTTTTTCGAAATTCAATTTTTTTTAAATATTAGAAGAAGCTTGTGAACATATTGTGAATAAAAAAGACTGGGAAAAGGTTGTGAATAGAACTGTTAAATTAATAAGGGAAGATTATGAAAGAGATATGAAAATAGATAATATTTTAGAAAACGAACTTATATTAATGTAGGTGATGATAACAGTGACGATAGTGAAAATAGCAGTATGGAGGAATCTGATTAAATATGGCCTTTTGTGGCACCTTTTTTGGTCTCTTTTTGTATTAATTTGTTTCTTGTGTGCATATAATATTTCACAAATTTGTACCCAGCCCTGTATGGTTGTTATTCTGCTGATGTTCGTGTGAATAGTTGTAATATAATAGTTTATTAATTTTGTAACCTATACGTGAAGACTTGTAATTGGCTTTCAAATTGCTAAACAACTGTTACATTATCATTTCAAAGCTGTTAGTCTTCCATGAAAATAAATAAATAAATATAAAGTATGTATGTATATTCATTTTCATTCCAATATTCAGGTCGTTCAAATATATTAAGTAAACATTTATATTTTTTTTATTAAAACTTTTTAATCAGGTATTACTTGCAATAAAAACTTATAGGTTTGGTTATATTTTTTTTTGAGAATAAATTGACATTTCACGTCACTATTGTAATACATATGTCGAAACGGCCTTCATAGCTTGCCGCTACTTTAAGGTGCTTTGAGACTACGCTATACTACACAGTACGCTATACGGCTATAATATATAGCAAGCTCAGTTGACCGCGATCTTTGAAGAGTGTTTGCTTGTTTTGCTAACGTCTTACGGGAAATCCGGGGGTGAGGAAGGAGGAGAGGGTGGCGCGTAATATAGCACAGCTGAACTCCGTATTGCTCAATTTTAGCAAGTATAGCAAGCTCATACTATATAGTATAGCGCAGTGTGAACGTGTCCATACCAAATGTACGGTGCGCGATATTGTTATAGCAAATATAGCGTAGTCTGAAAGCCACTTTAGTGAGTAGTGACTGTGAGTGACTAAACACCCTAGTGTACATACAGTGTATACTAGTTATTACTTATTGAGTGTAGGACCAGTGTTCCCAACCTGCAGTCAGGCCGGCCGTAAAATTATTGTATATGGATCAAAGTTTGTGATCAAAATAATCATGTCCATCAAGATAATGACTATAAATTATAATACATTTAAAAAATGAAGTACATATTACAATTAGTATATATTTAATATACTTAACATGGACTTCTATATTGCTAAAGCAAACTCATTGAAGTTTTTTTAATTTTTGGTTTTATAACCTCAATATCTCTAAAACTATTAATCTAATTATCTTGATCCTTACTTATTATTGTTGCAAATTTAATACTCAATCTAAAAACATCTAATTCATCGATAAGAGTTATAGAGTATATTTCATAGTGTTCGATCGATTCTCGATATTGTAATTTGTAATATGACAGTCGCAAATTAAACATCAACTAAGAAAGACGTGTTTTTAATTTCGGGTCCAGCTGCCAAGAAAAAATTATCCTTATTGCCTCAACATATGAATCAAGGAAAACTCAACCTTATACCCTCAACATATGGTCGAAATCGAGCCGGATTAAGACCGCTTATCTTCGAGCGTCGAGAACAATAGAGGAGCCGCATTCCATTCAAGGAGCTCAAGTTAACTGCGCTGCGTTCGAGTTGTTTACGATTGATCTATGCTTATCAAGATAATTTTACGGTTAACAAGTGAATATTTACAATTACGAAGTTTATGTGTGATCACTAAGTGTAAAAACAATGGCAACAGTTGAACAAATGTTAAGTATATTAGAAGAATCGGCAAGTAAGTTACAAAAAGCCCAAGTTAACCTTAAGAAATGTCCAAAGTCACGCCTCACGCGAGGTTATATCGAAGCGAGATTACGCATAATAGATGAATACTGGGCGGTGTTCAACGGTCATCATAATGAGTTAGTAAAATTATGTCCGAAGGAACAACAAATGACGGTACCCTACTTTGTTAATGAAGATTACTATATTTACGAAGACTTATATTTAAACATTCAAGGTGATTTAAAGGATATTTTAAACACTTTTACGGGAAGTTCAAACTCTGAAGGCCAACCACATCAACAACAACAAGCCGTAAAATTACCTGAAATTCAGCTCCCCACATTCTGCGGGTTCTATGAAGACTGGACCACATTTCACGACATGTTTTTATCGCTGGTTCACAAAAATAGTTCACTTTCTAATGTGCAGAAGTTACATTACCTGAAAACCAGCGTCGCAGGTGAAGCCGCGTCTTTATTAAAACACATACAAGTCACCGACGAGAATTATGCCCAGGCGTGGACTACGTTACAAAACCGTTATGGTAGCAAACGTCTTATCGTTAATACATTATTGAAGAGATTATTTACACAAAAGAAAATGAGTATTCAGACTGCCGCTTCCTACAAACAACTTTTAGATGTAACCACAGACTGTTTAAATCAGTTAATCAATATGAAAATTTCCATCGATTCTTGGGATCCATTCATCGTGTTTCTCATCGTACAGAAGCTGGACCCAGAGTCACACAAGGAGTGGGAAGAGTACGCCTACAGGAAAAATTCGGAAGAATTATCTAAGTGGTCGGATTTGAAGAAATACCTAGAAACCAAATACCGAACACTTGAATTAGTTACTCCGGCAGTCACGGCTCGAGAAAGGGTCACACCACGCTCTGTTATAACAACGAATACTGCGACTACAACCACTACACACACGCCGAAGACTTGTATCTTATGTAACGAAAATCACGCATTATGTCATTGTAAACAATTTACTCAGATGCCAACCAATGAGAAAATAAAATTTGTGAAAAACAAATATCTATGTTTCAACTGTCTAGCCGCGGGACATTCTGCAATTAAATGTCGAGGTCAAGTGTCCTGTCGTATTTGTCGTAAACGCCATCATTCTCTTCTACATGTAAATAAGAATCAAGAGCCGTCGGTCCCACCAAGCACGCCATCTGGCACCAAGCAACCGACGTCACCCAACCACAATGAAGAAGAGGCAGATTTACATGTCAACACGACGATCGCATCACATCACACGACTAGGCAGCGATTAGCACTATTAGCGACTGCAATGGTGACAGTACGTGACGAGCAGGGGCATACCGTTGTACTGAGGGCGCTAATAGATCAAGGTTCGGCGGCATCATTTATAAGTGAGAAGGCAGCGCAAACAATGAAGCTCACGAGACAGCTTAAAAGAGGCAGCATTATAGGAGTGGGATCTACACGTACAAATATTAATCAAGTAGTTCAGCTACATATCGCATCACGTACACAACCTGAGTACAATCTACAAATTAAAGCATACGTGATGAACAAACCACTGACTACTAAGATTCCCGCTAAAACAATCAAGGTTATTCACTGGCCACACCTAGAAGGACTACAACTGGCTGATCCGCATTACAATGAGCCAGGTCACATCGATCTACTTCTGGGAGTTAACGAGTATGCACAAATCATGCAACAAAATTTAATCAAGGGTCCACCTGGAACACCATGTGCTCAAGCTACTGCACTGGGTTGGATCTTATTTGGAGAGATTGACACAAACACACGCGAAGAATCATTTGTTGTCATGCATTTAAGTATGGATGAAATGTTAGAAGCAATATGGGAGATAGACACAACTACTAACAGAAAACAAACACGAGAAGAGAGACTTTGTGAAGAAACTTTTGAGAAAACACACACAAGAAATGAAGAAGGGAGATATATTGTAAAACTACCTTTTAAAACTGCAGAACCTATATCACCAGAAGGAAATACGAGAGAGATAGCAAAAACGAGATTACTACAACTAGAGCGAAGATTTACAAGACAACCAAAACTTAAAGAAGATTACACAAAGGTGATGGAAGAATATCTAACACTAAATCATATGGAAGAAGTACCTGTGGAAGAAATAAATACAAAAAAATGTGTATACTTACCTCATCATGCCGTCGTCAGGGACGATAAAGAAACCTCGAAGACCCGAGTTGTGTACGACGCATCATCTAAAGGTAGTAATAATGTATCCCTAAACGATGAACTGCTGGTCGGTCCACAACTACAAGATGATCTGCGTAGCTTGATTATGAGATGGCGAACAAGGCAGATCTGTTTTACTGCTGATATACAAATGATGTACAGACAAGTTCTTGTAGCCCAAGAAGATACGGACTTCCAGAGGATCCTGTGGAGACAAGATTCTTCAAATAAAATCAAAGACTACCGTTTATTTCGACTCACGTTTGGCACTGCAGCAGCTCCATATCTTGCAGTGAAAGTACTTCAACAGATCGCAGAAGATGAAGGACGAGATTATCCAGATGCTGCACAGATTATAAAAGGGGATTTCTACATGGATGACTTAATGTCAGGAAAAGATATAGTTGAAGAAGCTATAAACACAGCCAAACATGTAAGAGATATATTACAAAAGGGTGGTTTCAAACTTACAAAATGGTCGGCAAACAATTTGAAATCAAGGAGTATTGAGTACACAAAACTAAATTCAACGATGACTGACTTAGACTTAAAGAAGATACAGATTAACGTGAATTTGAAGATACAGGAGACACTTGAAAAAGAAGGAACATTAATTACAAAATTTGAAACATTTAAAACACTAGATGAACTGCTTAAGACAATTACCTACTGCAAGAGATTTCTAAGATTTAAATCACAAAAGAATGAAACAGAGAAGACATTAACTACAAAAGAATTAGAAAATGCCTTAATCACGTGCATCAAAATAGTACAAGGAGAAGAATTCGGAAAAGAAATAGAAAGCCTTAAGATGAAAACGGAAGTAAAGAGAAGGAGTAAGTTAAAATCATTGATGCCTTACCTTGATGCAAAGGACCATATCCTCAGGGTGGGCGGACGCCTTAGACACTCGAACTTAGAAGAGAACATGAAACATCCAATCATTTTGGGAAACAACGCTCTCACGTCTTTAATTATCGCAGATGCTCATCACAAGACGCTACATGGCGGAATCCAGCTGATGTTGTATTATTTACGATCCAAGTATTGGATAATTCGAGCAAAGGCGTTGATCAGGCTTTATATTCACAAATGTTTTATCTGCGCCAGACAAAGGGCAACCGCAAGAATTCAAGTTATGGGGGATTTACCAAAACAAAGAGTGACACCATCGAGACCCTTTTCTCACAGCGGTGTCGACTTTGCTGGCCCTTTTCAAATTCTACAAAACAAAGGTCGAGGAGCCAAGATAAGAAAGGCCTACATTTGTATATTCATCTGCATGTCCATTAAGGCAATACACCTTGAATTAGTAGGAGACATGACGTCAGAAGCCTTTATAGGAGCTTTCAAGCGGTTTGTCGCTCGCAGGGGAAAATGTAATCACCTGTGGAGTGACCAAGGCAGGAACTTTATAGGGGCTAACAAAGAACTTACAGCTGCGTGGAAAGAAGCGAACCTAGAATTCACTGGTCATATAGCAGATTCTTTAGCGAGTGATGGCACCCAATGGCATTTCATTCCAGCATACAGTCCACATCATGGCGGCCTTTGGGAGGCCGGTGTAAAATCAATTAAACACCATTTGAAAAGAATCCTAACAACGAATCTATCGTTTGAAGAGATGACCACAATTTTATGTGAGATCGAAGCCTGTTTAAATTCTAGGCCTTTATGTCCCATTGATGACAAAGATACTGATCAAGTACTTCCTCTAACACCGGGACATTTTCTCGTTGGCGAAGCACCAATAGTTGTTCCAACACCAGACGTAACAAATGTAAAATTAAGTGTCTTGTCACGCTGGCAACATACTCAGAAACTATTGAGAGACTTCTGGCGGCGATGGCAAGAGGAATATTTAACCCGGTTACAGCAGCGCCCAAAATGGCTTAAAAAATACAAAGAATTCCAGATCGGAGACATTGTGTTGATCAAAACAGACAATTTGCCTCCAGGCAAGTGGTCGCTAGGCCGAATACTGGACAAACATCCCGGAGCTGACGGAGCGACACGTGTCTACAGTGTGAAAAGTGGTGATAGTATTGTGAAAAGACCAATAACCAAATTGTGTTATTTACCTGTAGATACTGTCTGATTAAATTATTTTTTGTTATGCATGCACTGCTGATAAAGATGTAATTAATTTAGTTAGTTCTTGGTCTTTAATTCAAAATTATCAAAGGCCATAAATGCCCTTTGGTGGGCGGTATGTTCGATCGATTCTCGATATTGTAATTTGTAATATGACAGTCGCAAATTAAACATCAACTAAGAAAGACGTGTTTTTAATTTCGGGTCCAGCTGCCAAGAAAAAATCATCCTTATTGCCTCAACATATGAATCAAGGAAAACTCAACCTTATACCCTCAACACATAGAGTTATAAGCAAATAAGTACGACGCGGTCGCTCGAATATCAGCGATTTCTTGGCCGATTGTGAAACTACTCTTTCAATATCCTGAAAACTATTGATCGTAAAAATTCTAAAACTGGGACCACTTGGACGAGTTACCCTTTCGTTTGACACCTCACTCATCCAAATCGGTCTACGGACGGCGACGTAGGAGCGGAACATTGGAAGAAAATAACACGTCGAATTGATAACCTTCGTTTTAGTTTTTTTGAAGGTCGGTTAAAAACATATGAAACGTGACAATAAGTTGGAAATGCTTAATCTTGTAAACTCTTGTTTCTTTAATAAAAAAAAATAGTTCAAGTTAAATGTTTGACGGGACAGACGGGACAGCTGGGTTCCACTTTCAAGTATAATAAACTCGCCAATATTTTACATTGTAGGTACATTTTGAATGTATATTGTTTCATAGCTACTTACGATGGTATACTATTATTGTACTTCCAACTTCCAAAGTACGTTCAAACACATAGCGTACTTTTGTTTTTCTTTTACGAAAAGATTAAAAAGACGGTTTTGCTGTGTATGAATATTTTTACTATCGGAGCCTTTGTCCCATAGAAATGACAATCGGTATTAGGTGTTGAAAAATTAACGTCAGCCTCAATGTTATCTATACACAAAAAATAGCCAAATCTCCCAATGTCCCAACCCCTACTTACGATACAAAATATTTGCCTAGTACGGACTAACTATAGTTAGTCCGTACTACCTTATAAGGTTTAGAGAGAATATAAACGTAGTATTTTGTGACTGTTAATGTTAACTGCTTGGAGGTTAGAGAGAAGGAGAACGATCGCTGTAGAAAATAGTATCTCAGAAATATGGACAAATTAAGTAATGCGCTGCGATCGCTAAATTGTCTGAATTCAACTTTAACTTCATCTACTTGTGCATAGTACATACTTATAAATAATTAACTTCGCAGGTATTACTTACCGACGGCAGCACGTCTGATGGCTGAAAAATGAATTAATTTAAACGGGCTAATGCTTTAATACGTAGCGATCTTTCTCCTTCTCTCTAACCTCCATGGTTAACTGTTTACTATTGAATGGTAGATGTGGCTATTGAGAACATTTGGAGACTGATTGGAAACTATTTATTTTGGATTAACATTATTGAATTTATAAAAAAAAATGCATGTTGCTTCTTTAAGATATTTTTACGGAATCAACAAATATGACAATTCAATCTAAACAAAATAAACCTAATATTCGATATTCATAGTAATTCAAATATATCCATAAACCAAAGAGTATGTATATTCTGAGATTACCACAGCCACTCAACATTTACTTCTACTTAATCTATGGCCTTAGGTCTGCATTATCTGCAAATTTCGCAGCAAATATATCCCCTCCCTACAGTATCTACCTATACTTAATACTGTAGTCATTAATAATTCATCGTTCAAATTTCAACTTTAATTTTCGACTGGTGTTCATTAAGAAGTGATTTTAAACTTCTTCACTATTAAGTATTCATAATAGTTTTACCTTCTTTAAATATCATGGCTTTGCCACGACTTCTTGCATCTCGTCTAATGCAACAGACAGGTAAATTATTGATTGATAATATATCCTATCTTCTTTTTAATACTCTTTAATTCTTTCCTAATTATACTCTTTTATTGTATTTGGAAGCTGAATATATGCCATGGCAGGTGTTAGGATATTTTTTTATTTTTGTTATATACATTAAATAATGTTACATAACTAACCTATTCCTACAGATAAGGTACTACATATTTTTTGATTTTTATAAAAAAATTGGAGTATGTCCTAGGAACTAGGCTGTTGAATTTCTCACTAGAATTCTACTTCGAATACCTTGTCCATATGAGACTGCATTCTGCAGACTGCCCACAACAATCTTACCAATCTCATTTTATTTACATCTACTGTATTTAACTTCAGTTTAAACATACTCCTTACCATTTGATAGAGGTAGATGCCAATTTGTTCCTTGGCCTTTTTCCTGAGTGAGTAACCATATTGTGTTAGGCATGGAAATATTGAGGTATCATAAAATTTAATGAATTATGTGGATTGTTATTCATGGGGATATTGTGGTTGCTGCCTTTTAGGAAATAGGCGTAATAATAATAACATATTGCTTCAAATAAATAATAAGTCAGGAACTCTAATTCAGAACAAATTTCAACCAAAAAGTAGCCATACTTCAGTCCAAAACCACACAGTTATTCACACACAGTGGTTCAGATAAAAATGTCACGAAAATTTGAGATGTGCTCGCTTGCAATAACAATGACTAACTGTTGTGCGCTGGACACGACTTTTAAGCCCCGCCTACTTGGACACGAGTCACGACTTATGTTGGTTCATTTTTTTAATTCAGTTACATTTCCTGACTTATTATTTATTTGTAAATATATTCAAATAAATAAAAAAAAAATCTTCATATTTAATAGTTAACCTTTTAAACATGAAAACAGATAAGTGAAACAGACACTGAAATGTATCTGCCTCCATGGCTAAGTGGTTTATGTCTACATTTTGCTCCAGAAGTTCGGGGAAATTAATAACCTTCCTTATTTATAAACATTACTTAACAGATATTTGCTCAGTGTTTTTTCTGGTTAATGCATTTGAGAGTTTCTTTACAACATTATGGATTAGGCACAGAAAGGTGATCACCTATGTCTTGACAGATGATGAATAAAGTGGATGTAAAAAAACCTGCTCACCTCCCACACAGGAATTACAGGATTTTACTTTATTAGATTAAATTAATTCCTGTTCAATGAACTATTGATTGTTAAAACATTAACAGAAGATAGGATTATTCAAGATGTATGATGTGTAATAGTAAGATGAATTTCAGTGCGCCGCTATCATGGTGGGGCTGAATTCAAACCACCTTCCATGGATGAGCTGCCAGTCCCGCATGGTTCTTGGCAGGCCAAGTATAATGCTGATCAGCGCCGTTACAACTCCATCCTAGCATTTGGTGTTGTTTTTGCAGTCTTCTCATTTTCTCTTGTAAGTAGTTATGGTTGATCACTTTACATATGAGCTTTATTTTTCATTTACATAATAACTGCATTTTTCTAGGAAAAAATCCACAAAAATTTTTTTTACAAAAGAAGTCAAATTGAAGACAATTAACCCTCCCTCACCTTCCCTCTTCCTCGCCCAGACAATCTCAATCGTGTCAATAATTTTTAAACAAATTAAACATCAAAATCAGTCCATTTATTTAAGAGCTATGATGCCTCAGACAGACATAACTTTTGTCTGTGCCTCTTTTTGCATTGGGTTTAAAAGAAATCGTTAAAAATCTTTTAATTTTCTTACTGATAAAAATATATTTAGAAAAATTAAATGTGATTGTTTGTTACAGGCAAAGGGGTCAGGCTTGTTGTACTTCAACTATGCACCACCAAAGTCCATAGATTAAGCATAAACTTGAATCAAATATGTAATCATAGATAATAAATGATAGTATTTAATTAACACATTTTTATTAAATATACCTCTTAATAATATGAACTCGATATTAAAACCATAATATTAAAAATTAAAGTCTGTAGTTATGTGAATTTGCTGACTCAGTTTGGACTTAATATGCACACTACTAATATATTGTAGCCTATTAATATTGTTTCAGTCGTCTTGGCACCAATCATAATCATTATAGTCTGGCTGCTCAGATAATGTGTTCCTGACATCTGTCAATTTGTCATGACTAGTGATACATAACATTAATAATATTTAGTAACATAAAAAACAAACAGATGACATAAATTTGAAACAGCGTACAGTTGACTTTTAAAACTATTGGGCCTTTTATTACTAAACGTAGACTAAAGTTGTTTCAGTATTGGTTGCTAGGATACACGTCTAACGTTCACACAAAAATGAGGTTTTTCTCTGGTAACAAACCCGGCGTATCCGCGTTTTGGAATAAGGCAGATAGTTTTTATATTTGTTAATTAATTAACTGTTAATACTTTTAGCCCAAAATTAATACGTTTATTGTATGTTGGCATAATTATTCAATTTTTAATGTTATCGCTCGTTAATTTAAAAGGTATTTAAAATTTTGCCGTTGATTGTACGCCAGTTTAAAGTTACATCGCCCATTCGATCACGACCTTTCAGGAAAGCATTTTCTGAGCGGCCGGACTTTAATTGCCATTAATGTTACATCTGAATCCCTTAGTGTTTTTTTGATAATTCTTTAGATATTCATTAAAATTATATGCTTAATTAATCAGAATGAATATTGATACTACAATGAACATTTCTTTAGAAGTTAGATTGCATATAGTAAACTATTAGATTCTCTTCTTCCCAGATATACTCGTAGAACTATAAATTGGATAACAAATAAATTAGGTACAGGTGCTCGTTGAATAAAGATTTGATCAGGAGTCAATGGTCGCGCGCGATGTCCGAGAAGGCGTCGAGGATGTCCTGGGTGTCAAGGGGCAGTGTTAGGCCGGCGCCCGGGTAGCAGGCGGCGATACGCGCCTGCAGCGCCACGTGCTGCGCCAGGAACTCCTCCTGCATGGCGCGCCAGACCACCTGCAGTAGGCCGCCTTCCTCGCTGAGGTGTTTCTCGACGGTGCGGTAGAGCCGGTGCAGCGAGCGGCGCACCTCGCGCGGTGGATACAGTGCCAGCAGCCGCCGCAGCTCGTGCTTGCTGAAAGCCGCGCGGTAGCAGACCTCGTCCTCGCGCGCGCCGGCGGCCACCGCCTCCGCGACGCCTTCGAAGAACTGCGCGATCCGCTCAAGCGGGCGCCCGAACGAGAGCGTCACATACCGGCGGAGCGCCTCCGAATAGCGACGCCTCGACTCGCGGCGCAGCGCCTCGAGCGCCGGCACGCGCAGAGCGCTCAGGGCTGCGTGCAGCCGGTGGTAGTTCTCAAGGTGGACAACATCGCGCGGCGTGCGCGGGTGATCGGCGCTGTCGACGGCCGCCATCACCCCGCTCACCAGCGCCGTCAACCAGCGGTCCAGCTCGGCGCGCCTTCCACCTGCGAAGATCGCCTCGCACTCCGCGCTCACCTCTTCCAACTCTGCGATGAACCCGAAGATGCCGCACTTCGGCTTCTTGCTCGCCTGCAACATCACTCTTTATTCATTCAGCAAGAAATGTTTAAAAAAACGATCCATTGTCGAGTTTTTTTAACACCTTTTATAGTTGAAGATAATCAATTGAAGAGGTGTGACATCCGAGTGTTGTCTGGTTTTTTTTATAAAGTAACAACAACAAATGTCAGTGAGAGTGACAGAGCATTTGAAACATCTCTCTCTCTCTCTCTCTGGTCAGTCATTTATGTCTGAGGATCGTTGTCAGCATCAGGTTTGCACCTGGAGCGGATGATTTGCCTCCACTGGCTGCTGTGCAGCACGACCCTTAACGACTGTGTTGAATTTTGATTGATTTGAGATATGGTTTCAAGTTAACTTTATATGTAGGGCAGTAGAAGTACAACCTTCTTTAGTGACACTTATAACTCGTGTGACAAGGACTACTTGAATTGTTTAGCAGATAGTTGAGTGACCTGTTTGACGGCGTCCGGTAGAGCGGCGAGGCGGTCTTGGAGCGCCCGGTCGGCGGCGCGTTTGGCCGCCACCGCCACCGCTGCCAGCACCTGCCTCGACCAGCGCCCCTCCGCACCGCCCTCGGTCAGCACGCGCCGTCCGACCCAGGCCAGCGCCCGCATCGCGCCGAATGGGTCGCGCTCCACGTGAGCCACCAGTGTGGCCAGCTGCTGCTCCAGCGTCGGAAACAGCTCGGCCATCATGCGCCGTGCGGCGCCCTCACCCTCGCTCTGCTCCAACTCGAGGCTGAAGAACTGCACGCAGAAGTCCTGCTCAGCGTCGCACACGCTCTCGACCGCGGTGAGCACCTCGGCGAGCGCCGCGTCTGGCCGCTCGAGACGATCGCGGGCCGCAGCGCAGGCTGCGGCTACCTCGCGCTCGTACACCTTGCTCCACGTAGACACGTACACGCGCGCCAGGGCTTCGTGCGCGCGCTCGTCCATCTCGCGCAGCCAACGCATGAGTGGCGTGTACGGGGCCAGGTCGGCATGGGGTCGGCGCGGGTGCCCACCAGTCGCTGTCTGTGCCTCGTTGGCGAGGTGGATGAGCGCGTTGTTGAGGTGGCGCGCCACCGTGGCGGCCAGATGGTCGCGCGCACGGTGCAGCCGCCGCAGCCGTTCTCGCACGGCGGCGAGGCGCAGACGCGCGGCGGGTGCGGTACTCTCCGCTCGAAGTGCATCTCGCAGCGCCTCCGCCGCGGCGAGCGCGCGGGCTCTTCCTTCTACCGTCGCCAACGGGATCTGTTCCAAATCATTCACCGCTCGAGTACAGATGTACATGCAGCAGATTTATCTGCTCTGTACATTTTAATAAATTAATTTTAAATAAAAAAAACCGACCTCATAATGCACTGAAAAGTGAAAAATAAATTTTGTATTATTATTGAACCTTTTTAATATTTTTTTAATAATTTTTTTTAATAGTTGATAAATAAAATTCATGTAAAATCCAACGAGCATAAAACTGTCATATTGCTCTTGGAAGGCGGCGCCAAGCCATTCACGTCTTTTTATTTATAGTAGGTTCATTAATAATACAAAATTAATTTTTCACTTTTCAGTGCGTTATGAGGTCGGTTTTATTTTTTTATTTAAAATTAATTTATTTTATACTTTTGAGTGGCTTTTCTAAGCCATATAGTTTGTTGTACATTTTTGTTTGTGTTACATTCATACTCAAATGAAATGAAACTATGACATGCACGCTCTGGCTTTTTAATTGTAACAGGAAGACGCAAAACTGAGTTGTTAAAAACTCAAAATTAAGGTAATATCGTTCATATAAAGATTGAATGGCTTGGCGCCGCCTTTCAAAAAGCAACATGATAGTTTTATGCCGTTGTCGAATTTTATTTATCAACTATTCACGTCTTTTTATTTAGAGTAGGTTCATTAATAACACAAAATTTATTTTCCACTTTTTAGTGCGTTTTGAGGTCGGTTTAATTTTTTTATTTAAAATTAATTTATTATTAGCATTAATTAAATTAGTATAGCATTTAAGAGTTTGAGTGGTCCCTCTGTCCATATACATAATTTATTATTAGTCACCTCAGCTGGAGCCTCAAGGTCGGTTATTGCGGGCGCGTCGAGCCACGCCACGACGTCGGCGAGTTCAGCACGCAGTGCGCGGGCACCGGCATCTGCTCGGCCGCCAGCCCAGCGCGTCGGCAAAGCGCCTCCGCCGGCTCGCGCCAATGCCTCCAGTTTGCCGACACGCGCAGACAACGCTGCTCCCAATGTGCTGCCTTCTGATAATCATTGTATTACTTTATTTTAGATATGTTCAATTTTATCATCGTGACAGAGCCAGAAAAAAAAGTTTCATCTTTTTTATTTTAAGATAAAAAACAATTAAAACAAATTAGCCGAATTAATCTATCATTATAATATTTATCGAGAATCGCCAAAGGGAGAGCAGCCTTCGCCCAGCTCCGTCCTGTATGGCAATCGCGGAAACTGACCAGAAGAGTTAAGCTCAAGATATTTCGGTCAAATGTGAAAACTGTGTTGCTGTACGGATGTGAGACGTGGAAGGTCTCTAAGGACATCACACAGCGGCTCCAGGTCTTCATCAACCGCTGCCTTCGCCGTATTCTCGCCACACGCTACGAAGGGATTCCCAACATATTCCGAGGCAAGCCTTAGACTGGAACCCTCAAGGAAAGCGAAAATGTGGCCGCCCTAAGCAATCCTGGCGGCGGACGATCACCGCGGAGGCGAAGGCAGTTGGCATGACATGGAGCGAAGTGAAGCGCGTAGCTCAAGACAGAGAGGAATGGCGACGTACTGTGGACGCCCTCTGCCCCATCCAGGGGCCTTAGGACTTCAAAAAAAAAAAAAATATTTATCATTCATATTCAGAAAACTAAAAAATTAGGTCCACAGAGTAGTTAGTCAAAACCATTAGAACTAAAAGAATACTGTTCATTAGCGTTCCTCGACATACAACAAGCTTTTGACAAGTTTGGCATAAGGGACTACCTACTCTGCAAAATCAAGAGACCGTTGCTAAATCCCTTCTTCAGCAAATTATTCTCGGTCTATTGGAGATAATATTTCACGTAAAAGATGGAGAATATATGTCTGGCTTTCACGACATACAAGATTGAGTATCCCAAGGATTGGTACTGAGCCCTGCTCTCTATGCCAAATTCACGTCAGACCTACCAGAAACAACAGGAATATTAACTGCTACTTTCACAGATAACACTGCCATTTTTGCCAAACATAGAACTAGGAAAAGGCAATGAAGCTTCTTCAACAGGAGCTAGATAAAATAGGAGAGTGACTTCGGGAATGGAGAATCACAGCCAGTGCCACGAAGTCGACCCAAGCCACATTTTCTCTTCAGAGAGGAATCTGCCCACTTGTAACTAGATGGAAAAACTCTAGCACACAATGATTGAGTAAAATATCTGGGAATGCATTTGGATCGAAAACTTACGTGGAAAATACATTTATTTCTATAAATGTATTTTCCACGTAAGTTTTCGATTTTTTCTAAAGAGAGATGAACTTAACCTTCAGTACAGAAACCTGCAGTGCTCAGTAGAAACTCTTGTTCTAAGCACAGACAACAAACTCCTTACTTAAAACCAATATGAACATACAGTGTACAGAGGTGGGAATCAGTGTAACTCTATCTAACTCTAGCATTAAAATCATTCAAAGGGCACAAAATGGTATACTAAGAGACCTGTCAAATGCGCCGTGGTACCTAGAAACTTCTGAACTGCACCATGAACTTAAAATAGACATGGTTAATAGGGTTATGAAGCAATATTCAGCCAAGTACAAGAACTGTCTTAGTAAACATCCTAACCACCTGGCAGCACAATTGACCAGCGTAAACTACCCTAAAATATTTGAAACAACAACACATCATAGATCTAATAAGAGAAGAATGAAAGTAAAATAAGGAAAGGAGGGACACTCAATGGAGTACTCTTCCTGCACGACAATACTGCTCGAAACACATCTGGTTATAGTTATGGGACTAAATGCAGATAAAACAACAAAAAAAAAATCAGTAAACACTCACAGTTGACTATGAATAAACCTTTGCTTTAAACAGTTTTTTTTTTTTTCAATTTAAGTTCAATGCATACCTTCAAGTCTTTCAGCTAATTTAGCACCTCCCCCTTCGGTGGCAGCGGCAAGCATCCCTCCTACATTGAGTGCATCCAGTCGAGCTAATTTTTCCCCAAGATGCTTGACACGTCTTTCTGCATCACCCTCTTCAATTTCAGCATCTTCCAACAAAGCAGCAAGTTCTGCCTCTGAGAGAGAATGAGAGGATGTAGATGCAGTAGCAGCAACTGCTGCACGGGTCAGCTCTGTACGTGATGCATCATCAGGGCAAGTCCATTTAACAATTTCCCCACCCATTTCAATAGTCACTTCTCTATTCTGTAGAAAATAAACTTTTCATAATAAAAATTATATAAATGTATCAAACTGATTTACACAGACAGCATATGAACTTAAAGCTGATAAAAAAAATTACACCGTCTGAAAAATATAACTCAAATATATTTACTGGAAGGTCAGTGCGGAGTCTTGCAATATGAAGAGGCCAGGATCGCAGCCGAAGGGAGCCCTCGTAAAGAGCCAGGGTGCCGCTGCTCTCCACTACTAGCCGTTGAGCGCGCCCACCTATTCCAGTCACCACAGCACTGCACATCGCTGCACCTTCATCTAACTTCATCTTCACAGTGTTCAACAAAGAATATATAAGCACTTTAGCCTAATATATTTAAGGATTTTTCTAATGTGTGAATCTCAGTAACTAACAAGGGAAATTAAACACCATTTTATGTTTTTTGGTATACTTATAAGTCGTGTTTAAACTTAAAAATATTGTCCTTTCACTGTGGTATATTTCAAAAAATTTCTCTGGCTGATTGTGTTGAACGGTGACACTAACCAAAACTTCTTTTTGGAGTAATTTATTTCGAATTAGAGAAAAACAACAGTTCATAATAATGCGTTTTGAACTAAAAACCGAATAAAGTATTAACAGTACTAGTAGGTAGGTACTAGGTAGTAACTAGAAGGTACAAAACAATTTTCATTTATTTATTTGTATTCGCCCATAGGGCAAGCTAATTTGTTTTGATAGTATCGTCACAGTATTAAAAACATATCCTACCAGTGTTGCCAACGGATGAAATAGCAATCCGCCAGATAAGGCTCCTCAAACCACCAGAAAATCACTAACAAAAGATGTTCCCCTCTGAAAACCGCTAAAATTTCCACTATGATGTATGAATAGGTATGATTAAAGCAAAAAATAAAAAAGTAAAAATAATTTTTTTATTAAAAATCTTATTGTAATGATTATATTTTTTACTTTTATTTATTAAAAAATCAAGTTGCTTAGGATATTATTTATATTAATAAATCGTCTTCAGATGAATCTGCATTTTAATTTTCAGCCTCACTGTTATCAGACTGATATGACTCCTTCGTCCCACTTTGTTTTATAATATTTAAAGGAATTTCATAATTGTTGCAGCACTTTCCTATTAACTGCATACCGCAACGTATTTTTAGAACGTGATTTTAAAAGAGAGCTTCATTCTGTTTCGCTGCTTGTTTGAAGCCATTCTTTTAAATCGGGATCTTGAAGTCAAGAATCCCTAAATTTTTGGGAATGTTGAGGTTTCGGCATAGCGTCGTATGAATAATATTTTCATCTAAAAATGTGTACTCGCGAAACGAAACAACAATGCACTGAATCCGATTGACTGAGTTCAAAAACATTGGACTAAGGGCCTGTTTCACGACCTTCAAGTAAAGTGTCAAGTAAGCTAACCGCCACTTAAAGTAGCCAGTAACTCAACATGTCAATTTCTCGACCTTCAAGTATTGCTAATCATAGGTTTAACTAACGAGTAACTTACTTGCAACATCATCTGCCAAGTAGCACCCCTACTCGATGGTTAAATACCACGTTGTGTTATATTATTTGTTATCACTATTGTTTGTGTTTTTATATTGTGTTTTTGTAACCTTTTTCTGTTGTCTTTTTTAAATAAATAAATTATTGTGCGTGCCTTTTGTGATAACATTGAATAAGTACATATTTAAAAAAAACTGCACAATTTTATAAAAAAATTATATAATAACTAATATGCAAAGTTGTAGTACAAGTACTGCGTAGTATTTTATTGTTATTTCTATAACAACCTATCCATTAATTTTAAGTACGAAATTAAAATTAAATTAAATTAATGAAACCTTAAAGTTCTTTTTTTGTTTCGTAATTAAAAAAGAAAAATTTAACAAAAAGATACCAAAATGTCTCTCTCGTATAGAATTCTTTTTCTTTTTACTTTATCCATACATCCATACATTGAAATGCATTTACAACATCATGATATAATAACACGCTCAAAACGCGGCAAACAATAACTAAAATTTAAAAATGACTACTGCAAATACAAATTACGCTTGACAATTGACACATTACTGTACTAATGAAACGAATGTTTCGTTCATCATTCACTTAACCAGTAAGTTGTTACTCGAAGCTTTAGTTTCGCTTGTGAAATTGAAAGATGTTACTTGTAACTTTTACTTGCCGATTAGCGTTACTTGGAAATTAACAAATCAGCACTTTACTTGAAGGTCGTGAAAGAGACCCTAAGTATTGTAAAATATTGTTAAATATACTGACGGACTCATAAACTGCATCAAAGTTCAGGATTACTTTGAAATGATTTTTTTTTTAAAAGTATGCAAACTTTTTAGATTAAATTATATAAATATGAAGAGACTGGCTCTTTATCTTAAAAAAAAGCAAAATTTAAAAATAGAACAACAGTAAAACAAATGAATATAGCCGGGAAAAGATAATTTACTCTTAGTATCAGATTGGTGACAGACATGGTCCGTCTAAACGGTATAGGGGGTTTGACTACACATCGCTACATAACAGAGATCTTAGAAGATCACGTGGTGCTTTATATGGGATTCATAGGCGAAAATTTTACTTTGATGCAGGATAATGCCCAGCCGCACGCTGCTGCACAAGTCCGACAATATTTCGAAGAGGTTGGGATACGTACAATGAATTGGCCAGCACGCAGCCCGGATCTTAATCCCATTGAGCATGTTTGAGACAATTTAAAAGGAGCAGTACATGCGAGAAATCCTGTACCCACGACAGTGGCAGCACTAAGAATAGCACCTTCAGTAGAATAGGACAATATTTCGCAACATCTTTTAATAACCCTAATAAAATCTATGCGGAACCGATTAGAATCCGTAATAAGGGCATGTGGAGGTAATACACCTTATTAAAACATAAATAAACCCTTGCATAAAGTTTGTGTCTATTGTTAAAACCAATTTTTTTATTAAACCAATTTTCCTTAAATTTCTATTTTTTCTTCAAAAAAGTCTTAAAGTCCTTTCCAGTACACAAACTTAAACTTAAGGACCCTGCGCTGTTTTAAAGTTCACGAACCAATCTAGAGGTTTCAATTTAAATCTGTATAGAAAGTTTGCATACTTGGTTAAAATATTTATTTCAAAGTCGTCTATTACTTTGATGCAGTTTATGAGTCCGTCAGTGTAGAATAAAAAGTGGAAATTATATCCCTCTCAACTATTTAGTATTATGTACTTGCGCAGAGCAACGTGGGGAACCCGCAGGGGGTTGGGCGGCATGGGCCGCGTACGGCGTACCGCAAGGCGCAAACACGCTCAGTTTGCGGTACCGAGTGCGAAGGGTAGACGCGGGCGTGTTTTTTGTGCTTAAATTTGAAGTAAATGAAACGACGTCTTATCAATTGACCGGTAGTTTAATGACTGACTAGGTGTCGCGCGGCGGTGACGAATACAAAATGCACATGTAGTGGTGCTACGCATACATAGATACATGTCATCCCTTCCACCTTATTTTGGAAACCTGTTGACGACAATATTACAAAATATCAATTAAATATAACATCACAACTTATAATTAATTTTCTTAACTCTAGGCCGTAAACAGCGTTCAATGTAAGGAGATTCAGTGACGTCAACACCCCTCGTGGGAGAAGAACTTAATAGCCTACTTTCCCCCTCACAATCCTCTATACCACTCCCCACGGCATCAGTGAACTCGTCCTCCTCGTGATCAGCTAGTGTGTTTTCAATATTGTCTGAGGTTAGTGGGGCAGGTGAATTCTCAGATGCAGAAGCGATTGGTGAAGAAGACTCGACTACACGTGTCCCATGAATGGGGGAAGCCAGATCTGATTGTGGCTCGGTCGGAACAGCCATCTGATCATACTCGGTGGTGATTATAGCGGGACTAGTAACATCATAACCGGTTTTAGGTGGCACTACAACTGTGTTGTTATTCTCCGCTAATCTGCCGGTGAAACGAATCAGCTGATCGATATGTCTCTTTACGACCTCATTACTTTTTAATATTTTTACGTCATATAATCTACGTCCTAAATTCTTAATTATGGTGCCCTCCGTCCAAACAGGCTTTCTTGAAACAAATTCTTTTAACCAAACTGGATCTCCTGTTTTGAACTTTCTTTTGTTATCATCAATCTCGACTGTGTCGGGGTTAGTCTGTGTGGATGGGCGCACCAAATCTAATCTACAATGTAAATCCCGCCCATACATCAACTTTGCCGGAGACAAGCCGGTAGAACAATGGGGAGTATTCCGATACTGAAATAAATACTCCAGCAACTCTGCATTGATGTCCTTGTGACGTGAACATTGACTCAAAATAGCCTTTAACATCTTTTTGCACGTTCGTACCGAATTCTCGGCTTGACCATTGCTTGCAGGGTGATATATAGGCGAAGTTACATGTTTGATGCCATTCGTTTGGCAAAATTTGTGAAACTCGTGCGTGTTAATTTTAACATCGTTGTCTGAAACTATGCAGTTCGGCAACCCGAACCTGGAGAACAAGTATTTTAATTTATCAATTAATGATCGTGAGGACGTTCCGCTGTTCATTGGAAGGCACTCGAGCCACTTGCTGAATGGATCTACTACCACAAGATAAACCTTATTGCTAATAGACAAATAATCAAGGTGTATTCTACACCAAGGAGCAGGTGGGCGCGGCCAGGGAGCGGGCGGCGCGCGCGGCGGGGCACTGCGCAGCGCGCTGCACGTGCCGCACGTGCCGACGATGCGCTCGATGTCTGCGCTAATCCCAGGCCACCAGAATCGCCCACGGGCTAGACTTTTTGTTTTTACGATTCCGAAATGTCCTTTATGTAATTCTTTAAGAATTTGAGACCTTAACTTCGCCGGTATTACGACCTGGTGTCCTCTAAACAAACATCCGTTCTCAAACTGCAATTCCGTTTTACATTTAAAGTATGGTTGAATATTTACGCAATTTAGTCTCCTAGGCCAACCGATAGACATGTACTTAATAACCGTCTGAATCGACTGATCGGTGGCACTCGCTGCTCTGATATCACTACACGTGACCGGGAGCGTGCTGTCATTCATAAAATGAACCACTGCGGCGTCTGTGACGTCATCCTCATCAGCTGTGCACGGTTGCGGCGCCCTAGAAAAATAATCCGCGACTAAGTTTTTTTCACTTTTTGTATATTCAATAGTGAAATTATACGCTGAAAGATAAATTGCGTAACGTTGGAGCCGTGACGCAGCCATTAACGGAATACCATTTTTCTTACCGAAAATCGCAAGTAAAGGTTTATGGTCCGTTTTAAGCACAAACGGTTCGTGCCGACCATAAAGGTATTGATGGAAGTACTTAACGCCGAACACTATAGCGGTAGCTTCCTTCTGGATTTGGCTATAGTTCTTTTCGCTAGCCGATAAGGACCGCGATGCAAAAGCGAGAGGCCGCTCGTCTCCCTCCTGCCCTTGCGACAAAACCGCGCCGAGCCCTTCCGGACTCGCGTCTACGCTAAGCACTAGCCGCTCTGTAGGTATATAATGCGCCAGAACGCGTTCAGAAGATAACTCTCGTTTAACAGCTTCAAAAGCATTGTGTTGCAACGCCCCCCACACCCATGGTGAATCCTCTCGGAGTAGATCGTGGAGAGGCTTCATTAATGCCGATGCGTTGGGGATAAATCGTCGGTAGTAGTTTACTACTCCTAAAAAGCGTTTTACTTCGCGAACGTTAGTGGGTGCCGGTGATTTATGTATCGCCTCCACTTTTTTACGACACGTACGCAGACCGGTTTTGTCGATTACATAACCTAAATATGTGACACTTTTACGGAAAAATTCACACTTATTTTGTTGCAACCTGAGTCCCGCTTTGTGTAGCCTAGCAAGCACTTGGTCTAAGCGTTTCATGTGCTCGGCTCTCGTGGGACCTGTGACACAGATGTCGTCCAGAAAACATACAACACCATCGATTCCTATCAACAGCGCCTCCATAGTTCGCTGAAAAACCGCGGGGGCGTTTGCCAGCCCGAATACTAATCTTGTGTATTTGAATAAGCCCTTGCTAGTGCTTATGGTGGTGATATCTTGCGAGCCATCTTCGCTATTTAATACTAACTGATTGTACGCCATTTTAAGATCGATTTTTGTGTAAGTCTCACCACCACAAAGAGTAGCAAACACTTCTTCTATTCGCGGTAGCGGGTACCTGTCGATTTCTATGTCCTTATTCACGGTTAAAGCATAATCGCCGCATATTCGTATGCTGCCGTCTGGTTTTGTTACCGGAACAATCGGAGTTCCGTATTTAGAAAATGGAACTGGAACTATGATTCCTAATTCTAGCAACCTATCTAGTTCTTTATCGACTTTGTCTTTAATAGCAAAAGGCACTGGTCTAGGTTTAAAAAATTTTGGATTCGCTTCAGGTTTAAGATTTAAACTCACTGTAAAATTTCTAAAACAGCCCAACTCATCCTTCCAAAGATCAGCGTAACGTTCCATTAATAATTTCGCATCAATATTATCGTTATCAGACAAGTGGTTAACAAAGGAAAACTGGATATTAAAGGTATTCATGAAGTCTCGCCCTAATAGCGGCGGACCTCCGTTTTTTACTACATAAATGTTCATATTATTTGCACAGTTTTTATATTTTACCAACGTTGAAAAATAACCAAGCGGCTCGGTCTTATGGCCGTCGTAAAAACACAATTTCAATTTGCTTTTTTTTAATTTACAATTAGAAAAACATTTACGCCACAATTCTTCGGAGATGATTGTTCTTCCAGAACCCGAATCAAGTTCCATGTCCAAAACACAGTCATTCAGGGAGACCGAGAGAGAATAAGGTTCCACATACCTCATATTAAACAAACGGCACTCCTCGCAGTCAGCGTCGGAATCGGTAAGGCTTGCCTCCTCACCCATGTTGTTTAGGCGAGAATTTTTATTATTATTCTTATGCTTACACACTTTTTTTAAGTGACCTTTTTGACCACAACACTGACACGTATAGTTTTTATACCGACAAGCACTGCCTAAATGGCTTTTTAAACCGCAGATATCACAAGTACGATCGCTTCGCGAGCTGCCTGGAGGGCCGCCGCCGCCTTCGCCGGCTCCGCCGGCCGGGGTACCGCCGTCTTTACGCTTGTTAGCGCTCGCCCGGCCGCCACCCAAACGATACATCGGCTCCTCCTTCACTTTCACATCTGCATAGCCACTTGTACCTGCCACTGAGCGCGCCAACCGAACTGATTCCGACTGCCTAGCAACTTCTAAAGCCCTTGCTACCGTCAGACTTTTCAGTTCTTGTTCGAACAGCTTATTTTTCTCCGGTCCGTCTGGCAAACCCAACACGAACTGATTGCGTAAAGCTGTATCCAGGCCGGTTCCAAAATCGCAGTAAACTGCCAGGCCACGTAGGCGCGCGAGCCATTCCTCTAGGGATTCGTCAACTGTCTTCGTCGCACAATGAAATTTGGCCACATCAGCGAATGTTGATTGTTTCGGTTTAAAATGTCCATTCAACGCCTCCACGATGTCATTGTAAGGCAGGGTTTCCAGGTCCTTCGGATGTACCAGATTCTTCGCTAGGTTATAAGTCTCGTCGGCAAGGTAGGTTAACAAAATAGCATTTTTGTCACTGGTTATTCCGTTCACTTTGAAAAAATTTGCGATGCGCTTACAAAAAATGTTCCAATCTTGATCGTTATGGTTGAAAACCTGCAGATGCCCTAAATAACCCAGAGGTCCCGAAGCCATAATGCACGCGAACACTTGTTTTTCCTCGTCGCCAATGAAGTAAATGAAACGACGTCTTATCAATTGACCGGTAGTTTAATGACTGACTAGGTGTCGCGCGGCGGTGACGAATACAAAATGCACATGTAGTGGTGCTACGCATACATAGATACATGTCAAAATTATATTTACATAATATTATTCTATAATGGTGCGCACAAACTGTTCTATGTACAGATGTAATCTAGATCGAAATCACAGGACTTAAAGTTTCATAGATTTCCCCGCCACGAGAGGTAGGTGTTTTAGATTTAACTTAATCTTAGTTTTAGTTAATTTACTATTTAAGTACCTACTTGTATTTATTTTCTTTGTGAATAATTATAATTGTAAAGGTTTATTGAATTTATAGGTACTTACTTACTTTCCAGGCGCGAGTTATGGATAGAAGCATGTCAAAGACAGGACTTGAAGAGTAGAATAGCTGAACAATTATATAATACATACGTATGTGGTTTGCACTTTGAAAGATGGATGTATATGAAAACAAAATTAAAAAGTACTCCTATTCCCGTATCAAACTTACCGTCTTCTTTAATCAAAATTTCCACTCGTTTGTTGGAAATAATATTTTAGATAGATTATTTGAAATACTAAGTACTGTAGAATTTAAATCACAGCTATGTTCATGTTTTCCTCATTTTTTTCTTATCAGATTGCTTATCCAAATACGAATACATTATGTTGTTATATTTTATAATAGACAGGAACATCCAAAAATAAAGTGTCACGTAAATATTTAGCAGTGCAACATTTGTAAAAATATATTTATGAATAAATAATTACATTAGATTTAATAATCACAATTATTTTGAATGTACATATGAATAAATGATTACATAATAACAGTTATAATCACACTTGTTTTATTCCCATTTGGTGACAACCCTAGCATAATGCGGTGTGACAGCGTAAGTAACTACACTCGCGGCGGCATCGCGCGACATCAAAGGCGTTGCTCTACTGTAGGATATATTGTGGTATGGTCACGCCTACGCGGCCTACGTCCCAGTGTTGCCATTTGTACGGCAATTGCCGTTTCGTACGGCAATCAGGCTCTTTTAAGACAAATTGTACGGCATACGGCAGAGTGGTCATTGCCGTACGCTAAAATACGGCAATCAGGCAGGCAATCTTAGCATAAGGAAGTATTGGCAGTAAGATTTACCTTAAACGAAAACAAATGAATTTGAATAAAAAAACCGTCTGATTATGAAAAGAATGCCACTGAAGAAGCCTTATTAGATGAAGTTGTGGATTTGATGGGAAGAGAGGAGTGATCTGTAGTGCCTTTTTCTATTTAGAATCTATATATTCAGTGGCATCTTTTTCATAAACAGGTTTTTTATTTGTTTGACTTCGATGACTATATTTTCTTTTTCATGTAACTATTAAAATAAAACAATGTACGGCAATTTTTGTTTCAATACGGTAATTTCATCTTTTGCGTACGGTAACCCTGTAAATGATCAGCGGCAACACTGCTACGTCCCACGGAGTCGGGTAGGACATGCCGCATGCGTTAAGACTTCAGTATATCTCTCAGCGCTAAACTTATAATATACCGCTATATAGTATGTGCCGCTACCTAAAATAGATAAGCTGCAATTTGCGTTGCACATGTCCGTGATTTTGACTTTTGCTTACTTCTATGTTCTACTTAGTCTGTGGACATTTATTTTCTAAGTCTAAAACCACAAGGCACAAAGTAGGTAGTAGGTACAACTGCTACCATTGTTTTTAACCAATATTTCGTTACCTCCTTATTTAGTATTTTAGCAACTAAAAATAAAAGCGTTGGCTTTTTTTCTTAAATTTCAAAATGTCTAAAACTACTAGTAATGGAACAAAAACAAAATCAAATGAAGAAATCTTCGCTGGCTTTCAAACTCTGCGAAATGAGCAAAGACAACTGGCAAATAAAATTTCTGAATTAGAAATGGAACTAAATGAGCACAAGTGAGTATTCAGTACTATATAAATACATGAGTTTCGTTTTTTAAATCTTAACCTATATCTATTTTAGGATAGTAATAGAGACTTTGCAGGCGGTGGAATCGAAGAGGAAATGTTTTCGAATGATAGGTGGTGTACTCGTAGAACGAACCGTCTCAGACATAATACCTGAACTAATAACAAACCTGGAAAGATTACCATGTGCCATTCAGGTACAGATCACCTAAGTCTATAAATGTAGTTTTAAGTAAATGAATCATTTATTTATAATGAAATGTATTTTAGACACTTAATGAACAGCTCACAGATAAAGGGAAAGAAATAAATGATTATATAGAAAAACATGACATCAAAGTACAACGTGGAGCCCAGCAACCAGCAGAAGCTCCCATGGAAGACCCCTCTAATGCAAAATCCAATGTGCTGGTCGCCAGCGGCTGACTTAAGCCAACTTAATCTTCCTTTACTCTGTGCTTGCTTTTTGTGGTAAATTATTGTAATTCATTTATTGCTTGGAATAAATAAAATGGCAGTGGAAATAAAAAAAAACAATTTTTTTCTCTGGAATGAATTAAAATAAACTATAAATAGTTAATAAAAACATATAATATGATAAAAAAATACATTTAAATAAAAAGTATTGTCACAGCTTTACTTATTGTTTATATATTTTTTTTTTAATAATAATTCAAACTACTACATAAACAAATAATAGTGTCATGAAATAAAAAATAAACCTCTAGTAATATAAAATATAACATAATATTTACCATCTTTCATTTCAAGTTAGATTCAAAAGCACTATCTTAAGGATAAAGGCAGATCAATTAATTTGTCGGTCTTCAGTTTTCAGTAACGGAATGTAGCAAAAGAGTCAACAGATATTATTACATGATTCATATTTAAGCCAAATTAAATAGTAATATTACAGGAATTATGCTTAAAAGCTGAATCCAACATGTTAATTTATCTTTCTCCTCGGCACATTATAATTGTTTTGCCTAAACAATTTGTCCATTATCTACTTCTCTCACACTATCCTTGGGGCGTTAACAAGTAAGATTTAAAACTTATTACACGTAGACTTGTCGGCGGGATCGAGTGGCTCCACGGCCACGGCCTCCGAGGAACTTCGCCCTTGGAGGGTCCAGTTGCCGCGAGCACCGCCCGTCTTGCTGACTACGCGCAGGTCGCTGATGACCATGTGCTTGTCGACCGCCTTGCACATGTCGTAGAGGGCGAGTGCTGCGACCGCACAGCCCGTAAGCGCCTCCATTTCGACACCGGTGCGCGCCGTCGCCCGCGTCTCGCACGCCAGCCGCACCGCCAGACGATGTCCGCTCGCCGCCGCTTCACTGGGGACGTCGGGCAGTTCGATAGTGACGTGCGCCAGCTCCAGCGGCAGCTGATGGCACAGGGGAATGAGATCGGACGTGCGCTTGGCAGCTAGTGCACCCGCCACCTGCGCCACCGTGAGGGCGTCGCCCTTAGCGAGACCGACACTACGTAGCAGCCGCGCCAGCTTCTCGCTTACCAGCAGCACGGCCTCCGCGCGTGCGTGTCGCTGAGTTACGGCTTTGTCGCCTACGTCCACCATGCGCGCGCGACCATCTGCGTCGAGGTGAGTCATGGTGCAGTAGCCGCGCGCCGCCACCCGCTCAAAGCGCACTGCCGTTCGCGCAAAGGGCCCTGCCGCCTTCGCAAAGCGCCCTGCCGCCCGCGCAAAGGGCCCTGCCGCCTTCGCAAAGCGCCCTGCCGCCCGCGCCGCTGTAACGTCCACATCAGCCGCCTATCAGTATCATGGGCCGGTTCTTTGATCGCGCCAGCCTTTGCATGCCTAAAACCACAGATAACTCGACCTAAAGGACTCTGGTTTTACCAATTCTTGTATTAAAACAAACGCATGTAGCGGTTTTAAAATGTATATTACTATCAACAAATCGCACATCCGCTCAAATAGTGTCACAACTCAAAAAAAAAAAAAAATACACTTATTATACCGTTCGCATCAGAATATTTCGTATTTTTTGCTCAAAAAATGTCATAAATATGCTTCAATTATTTGACCCTAGATGGCACTAATGACTCTAAGATTAATTTAAACTTGTGAATTGCCGAATTTAAACAGTGTCATATCAGATGTTGATCGAGGTATTATAAAAAAAATTAGTATTTATGAGTGTAGTATAAACGGATGTTTCTCGACTTGTGGCCGTTCATGTGATGAATTTTTAAAGAATATTTTGTCACTTTATTCAATAAAAGTGAACATTGTCAATTCAAGACAGTTTTTGTTAACAAGTTAAGTAAAATTCCATTGTAGTTTTTTCAAATTAAACTGATACATGTCGATTTATAAACAAAATTTCGTAAATCTTGTTTGTTTTTCTTATCATATGTCACAACTCCAATTTTTTCATGCATTTTTAAAGGATTTTCAGTTAAGTAAAAACATGAATTTGTAGAGCTTTAAAAATCATTCTAACTTGCTGAAGAACGTTTTGTTCTAAATTCGTTATTTTTTAAATTAAGGTGGTTCTATTCGATCCCACAAACTCAAAGCTCGCTAGATGACGCTACTTTTGCAAATTTCTAGTTTTTATTTTTTTGTGAAATTATGTTTGTATTTGTATACATTAAAATATGTTTCGCGCACTCTTTATAAAAAATATTGTTACCTATATCAAAACAAACATTGAACAATTCATTGTACAAAAACCATCCCTAAATGTCGACATAGTGTTCCTTTTTTTAAAATAGTGTGAAGTAGCGTCATCTAGCGAGCTTTGAGTTTTGTGGGACCGAATCAAACCACCTTAAGGGCCAAAAAATGAATGGCTCATTTTTAAATGCCTTTTTCTCGATAATGTTTTTTTTGAGTTCTGACACTGTTTGAGCGGATGAGGGAATTCTTTGTACCAATCGAGAAATAATATACCAAAGTATATCACACAACACATTAAATAAGCTAATGTTCATGTTAAATAAATCATAGTGTCGACTGAAAGTTACCTCGGAAACTAAGTTTTGTTGAATTTTATACGAATTTTATTTATCAACACTACCTATTACGTCTTTTTATATATACATAGTAAGTTCACTTATAATACAAAAATTAATTTTCTTACTTCTTAGTGTGTTATGAGGTCGGTTTTAATTTTTATTTAAAATTAATTTATTTGTTTATTCTATTATTTCTAATATTATATTGACTTACCTGTATAATGCAATTTTACGTTATACTAGACAAGTATGTACACTTTCCACGTCATTTCAGTTTACAATATGGCTCTACGAAGAGGGATCAAAAAGTAGGGAGAATGAGATAGAATATAATGACTATTGATAACTTAATAATGTATTTATCTACATAGTCTCCGAGTCTCTCTACACACCGAGTCCAGCGCTTTACCAAGGCTTCAATCCCTTTTAAAAAAAAGTTTTGTCTTGGTCGTGCAAAAGCTCTCCACGGCATCCATCACCTCGTTATCGTCTTTGTACCTGTTTCCTCTTAAGTATTCTTTCAATTTGGGGAACAGATAAAAATCGCTTGTGAATAAGGGGGGTGGTCAACCAATTCTTAGCCAGCTTGCTGAATGGCAGCCATCGCAATGCCGACCTATGCGCGGGTGCGTTGTTGTGATGAAACAGCACGCCACTTCGAAGTTTCGCTCTCCTTTTCTCTTAGATGGCATTCTTCAACTTGGAAATTAAGGCTGCATAATATTGGCCTGAAATAGTGGTTCCACGCTCCAGGTAATCAATCAACAATGCCCCTTCTAAGTCCTAAAATGATGAGGCCATAACCTTGTCAGCCGAAGCCACGACACGAAACTTCTGCGGGGTCGGTGATGATGGCCGTTTCCATTGCGAAGATTGCTATTTTGTCTCGGAATCAAAATGATGGACCCTTGTTTCGTTTATTGTTACGAAACGAGACAAAAAGTTTTCAGAAACTTCTTGAAACTTGTCCAAAATATCTTCGAAATGTCAAGTCGATTTTGTTTCTGACTGTCGGTTAACATTCTCGGCACCCAACTTGCGCAGACTTTTCTCATATTCAAAGATTGTTTCAATATGGATTGAATACTTCCATATGAAATGCCCGTTTCTTGAATTAAGTATTGGATGGCAACTCTTCGATCGCTCAGTACAATTTTCTCGAGTCTCGCAACATTTTCTTGGGTGACTGACGTCGATGGACGGCCGCAACGATGCTCGTCTTCCGTACTCGTTCTCCCCACTCGAAATTGAGAAGCCCATCTTGCGACAGTGGAATACGAATACGAATGAATCTCTTGCGTCGTTAACTTTTTTAAACAGAGGTATTTAATAACGGCTCGCACTTCCTTTTTCTCCATTTTCCAGAACACGTTCCGACACGAAGCAAACAAATGACTACATTCCGAAAAAAACAAAAGAGAATCGATGATTTTTTTTCTTTATTAATATTACAAATATGTATCTAAACAATGCCTGTCAGCATTTATTTATTTTCTTACCAAGAAGTATGTCATTCTCACTACTTTTTGATCCCTCCTCGTAAATTTAGGTGATTACGAACAAGTTATCGTCGTGATTCTTCGATGCGGAAGGGCAAGTAAAAGGAGCGGGACCGCATCTAAGAGCCCTTTAAGGTCGAGTCAGCTGTGGCTACAAATACATGGGGATTAATCGCAAGCAAACGTTAACGAGATCTCGATTTTTTCTGTATGGGAATGACATTGACACTCACCCTAACTTCACAACAGCTATTTTAATACAAACATCCGCTGGGTGATCTCGATAACGTTGTCCTTTTCTCTAGAGGCGGGCAAGATGCTTAGGACGGCGGTACCTGCATGCTGCGGCAGTTTGCGGCGCAAAGCGGCGCGCACGAGAGCCGCGAGGTCGTCGTCGGAGGCGCCGGCTCGCAGCGCATCCCGCAGCGAGATTTCGTCGGCCCCGAAGAGGCAGACTTTAAGGCCGCCGTCGGCCGTGAGGCGCAGCCGGTTGCACGTCGAGCAGAAAGGGCGCGTCATCGAAGAGATGAAGCCGAGGCG
This sequence comes from Aporia crataegi, assembly GCA_912999735.1. Taxonomy (NCBI): domain Eukaryota; kingdom Metazoa; phylum Arthropoda; class Insecta; order Lepidoptera; family Pieridae; genus Aporia; species Aporia crataegi. The sequence goes on from OU538737.1 coordinate 117,512, forward strand.
GCCGACGTGGCCGGCCACGCGCCATAGGGTGGCGGTGCCGCAGGCGGGCGTGGCCAGTGGTTCCAGGGTCCCGTACTGCGCTCGCAGGGCAGCCAGCGCCCGCTCGCCCGGCACCAACCGCGCGTCGTTCCACGCGTTACCAGAGAACGGCATGAACTCTATGAACCTGCCCGGACACCACCACAATGGACGCTGATCTATTTAGTTTCCCTTGAAAGATATCGGTGTAGTTTAGAGGGGCTTACCTCACTTCTACGTCCCTCTCTTTGGTGAACTCCGCGAAGTCCATTATCTCGTCGTCGTTGAAACCTTAACAAAAGTTTACAATGTAAAGTAAAAAATGGCGTTGTCTTGAAGACACGTTGCACACAAAAGGGCAGCGACAAATGGCCAACAACACATAACAGATTAAGGCCGTTCAAGAATGCGCCCAAATCTGAGAACAACGCACGATAATATCTTTTTAAAGAAGGACCGTACCTTTCATGAGGACCGTGTTAATTTTGAGAGGGCGGTAGTCGAGCTGCAGAGCCAAGTCGATGCAGGCCAACACTTTCTCCAAGCCCTGCGAGAGCATGTTTACAATGTCAAAAATATTTCTTAAGACAAGACACCAAAACTCCTAAGTGTCTATTTACCACCTCTAATTATTAAAGTATGTACCTACATCACTACATAGATAGTAATATAATTTTTACATAATTATAAAATTACTATAAAAAATTTACTCACAAAATGTCCAGTTCCATTATTCCATAATTGCCGAGACTATTTTTACGTTTAAAATAATTCAAAATAACGTTTGTCTTGTGCCTCAATACCGTTTTGCCTATATTTTATGTTTTCTCCGTAAACTTGCTTTAAACATATATATTTTATTGATATATACCTTACTTACGTGTATTTTACAAGCAATTCATAACTATCATCAATATTTATTATCCAAGCCCTAAAAAAATTTTTAGTATAGTATAATGTAACTAAACTAGCTAATTATTGCAACTTCGTATGCATTGGAATTGGTAACAAAACGGGTCAGGCTGAACGCTTGGACAATCACAAGCAGTTGCATATTAAATTGGAAAAGCGGTTAACCGCTTTTGCGTAAGAGCGCTAAGTGTAACTAATGCCTAATATAGGCACAGAAGGTTGATCACCTATTAGCTTGTAAAGGAAATGACCAGTGAAACAGACGTTAAAATGTCTGTCCATGGGGATTACGGGATTTCACTTAATGCCTAATAATTTGTCATTCTTATACCTATGTACATATGTCAGGATTTGCGGTGGGCAATTTAAAAAGACCAAGTAGAGTACGTACAGGGCGGCGCGCCATGCGCTCGTAGCGGTCAGGCCGCAGCGTGTCAAGTGAGAGGTTGAGAGCAGCGAGACCGGCACGGCGCAGAGCGGGCAGCCGCCGGGCTAGCGCTACGCCGTTGCTGGTCATGGCCACCGTGGCTATTCCCGGCGTCTCCGCTACCTCCCGCACCACCTCCGCCAAGTCCGAGCGCAGAGTGGGCTCCCCGCCCGTCAGTCGCACCTTGGTGACGCCTAGCGCCGCGAACAGTCGAATCAGCCGAGACAGCTCGTCGCGGTTCAGCAGCTGCTGCCGACCGCACAAGGACACGCCTTCCGCGGGCATGCAATACTGGCCTGCCAACAATAAGACATGCTTTATAGTCCGGGATCCCTGGAGCATTTTTGAATTTGATTACTATCAAGCTAATTTTTCGTGAGTAGCTTCATTTCGATGAGACGCCCAACAATTTCCTTACGAAAACTCCCGATTGTGGGAGGTAAAAGCGGTAGCAGGGATAAAATATGTTGATTTGATGATTCTCAAAAATATATTAATAACTGGTTTAATTTTTGTTAAATCTCAAGATAATTATCTAAATTATTCGAAAAAATATTTGTCTTACAAAATGTATGGTTTGATCAGAGACCCCTCCTTCCAACATGTAGGTATCGATAACGAGGTCATCAAAAATGATTACTAAACAGCTTATTTTTTATAAATAAAAAAATTTATAAACAAAAAATATAATTTAAAAGTAAGTTATTTTCCAATCAAACATAGCAATAGCTTAGTTTGAGACCATTCAGTCTCAAACTATCTATAATACTAAAAACTTAGATAAAAGAATCTCTTATGTTTGTTAATCATTGAAATCATTAACATAATTTATACTATCTTGTTTTTTATATTTTGTTCATTGCATGATCAAAATATAAAGATAACCTTAGCTAAGTCGCTATGTTCCAAATATATTCCAATTAAAACTATAACATATAAACATAATAATATATAATACTCTACAATGACCTAAATACATTAAGCTATAAATTGTTAATCAAGAAACTACAAAAATGTATTTAAAATATTTTTATTATTCTATTAAACTTGCAATAATGTCTCAAATTATATCAATTTCTCTCTGATGTGCAATCGTTATTACAAAAAACTGACTATAATAAAGCAATTTTATAAAAAGTGAGTTAACATAACTGCCCTATGCCCCACTAGGGGCATGGCAAAGACAATAACATTTTTGCCTACCCAACCAAAACATTCATTTGTTTCCCTGTGATTCGAACCCAGGATCTCCGGTGCAGCTCACAGACACGGTAAACACTTATATGGGTTAATATTATAGACTATTACATTGAACTGGACAATTTAAATTAAAAAAATAATACCCACAGCGAAGGTTACATCGCTCTGTAAGAGATATTCGTAGATAGTCATGTTTCCGCCCGTGCAAGTCCTTGAGAGGTTCAATTTTTGGTAAAGCATTTTTGAAGTCATCTATAATCTGAGAAAAAGAAATAGTGGAAAGAATAAACACATATAGGATTTAAAGACAAATAAAAATAAATGAAAAACTTACATTGCTGTACAGTCTCTTAACCCAAGAATTACTAAGTAATTGATTCCTGTTAATAACTACAGAAAAAACTGCTTGTGACATAAATTTATTTCCAAATGAAATCATTCTTTTTTTTTAATATAAAAATACAGAAACAGCGCTTTCTTTTTGCAATTAAATAAATGATGAAATATAATAACTAACAGGAATATTAACTTTCTACACGTGGCTAAAGGTATGTAACTAATGACTCGAATGTACTAATGAGACTCGTACACTATTAAACAATTTAAAACGTATACGTAAGTAAAGGCACTTATCCAAATTATTAATATAGCTGGTTTAAAATATCGCTTCTAATTAATTTTATAATAACACACATAATACGTATTAGAAAGTTGGAAAACTCGATATTTGACAAGAGTATAATATTAAGTAGGTATATAATTTTTTAATTAATAACAAACGTTATCTTACAAGTTATTAAGGTAATGATAAATACTCTAGATAAATATAACATTTTATGAATTATGACGTTGTCACTAATAATAATAGGTAAGTAGGAACCTATACATTTACATGTTAAAACTGTACTAAAAAAATTAACGTTCAGTAAATTAAAATTGATAGGTACCTAGTTAATGGAAAGTTAAATTATTAGTACATAATACATATTATGTAATAGTAAATAGTTAATTACCTACTCTGAATTTTTCAATAATTTAGTAATAAACATTAAACATAGAGTATAACATTAACATAGGAACATAGTATGAGATTAAAATATATTTAAAAAAAAACTGGAGTTCGACTTTCGAGATATTAAATTGTTAACTTATACTAATTCATACTTTTAACATCAAGTTGTTTTAAAAACAACAATGTTTCAAGAGTTGTCAAACTTTTATATTTTATCAGACCGCAAACAAAGTTTAATTTTAGAGAGCTAAGTTATGCTGGCTACATACGTAGCGATATATCGTAGCGATTTCAGACTGTACAGATAAATCGAACGTTCCTACTCAGCACCTCCTAGTGTTCCCGGCTCCGATATCGGCGTCAATACTCAATCCTCACTCAGTTCCCGCAGAAGCTTACGCAAGAAACATATCATTAATGATGGACAATGATGACGCACTTGTGAAATAGGCCTGATTATATGTTTAGTGAAATGAGTGCTTGCCAACCTGATCCACACGCGACGATAAGACTTTCCAAAGGCAATCGATAACGATTTATATAATAGAAATTTCACACCACCGATGATCTACAACAATTTTTCATACACACGATCGATAAATCTGCGCAAATCAGTTTTCTCAGATAAATCGTTACGATATATCGTTAAATATATAACCCTTCATTACGGTTCTAAATTCTAAATATATTATTAATTATTCAATAGCTATCAAAGATGAAAGAACCTTGAATTACAGAACAAGAATATGAACACTGTATCATTATTAAGATTGCATTTCTTATTACTTATTTAATACTAACGTTTAAACGATTTAGGAAAATCTAATTTACAAAGATGATTCCAAAATGAATTTATATATGGTTTTTGACTTTATAGTATAATATAACAGTAATAAATATTTGTGATGTCAACTTGGCGCATCTGACGGCAGATCTAGGGGAATTTCAAGACCATTAACGCACAAAAAACGTTAAGCACTTAAAAGTGGTGTGAGGATGTATCATTTCTGTTGTTGTTCTGTTGTGTAGCTCTGTCAGATGTCTGAATGATTATATTTTACGGCGTATAGCACAGAATAGTGGATTACTCAGAATCATTAGATTGACGTTGACAGACGGCATAATGTCAATCTGGCGGAGCGTCATGATGATGGAGGCGAAGCGGCTTTTTTTCGGATCGACACAGGCGGTCGAGGCTGAGATACGCTGGCGCACCACATATTTGACGAATCGCTTTTATTACTCCGGCAGTATAATTTATAATAGACTTTTGCTGTAATTAGTTATTAATTAGCCCGTGTGAACAACTATTTTATTGTGATTGCAAGATTAGAATTTAAGAAGAAGCCATCTTTTATTGTTTTGGTCTGAAAGACGCCCACGATTGCTGTGATCAAATTGTTAAAGGCCATCCTGTTCTAACATATTTATAAATTATATATATAAATTATGTAGGTACCTACCCTGATAGCCACAGCTTACTCTACAACCACTTAGAGTGCAGTGATTTCAGTAAAGTTATGCATCAACTTGACGAAAAGCGCTGCTGTCCTAAAATTACCTATAATATACGTTCAAAATACACAGTAAATTATTATAAATCTACGGCCGTCATCTGAAAGCAAATCATTGGTAAGTCTTGCTCTGCAACATATTGTAGTAAATTTGTTAACAATTTTCTATAGAAAATTATGATATACTTAACTACAATCGTTGTGAAGAAAACTCATGACAATATATTATATATAAATTTCATTTCGAAATTGGTTTTAAGTTATCCAAGAAATTAAGTGGCAAATTATCATTGAATGGTTGTTTTATTGAGTTGCTTTAAAAAAAAAGTAAACTTAAGCTTAAACTTTCGTAGGATTGTATTTTGTAATAAATATTGTTTGGGAGAAAAAAATATATGTAATAAAGCTTTGCGAAAATGCCGTCATCAGAATTATTTGAAAATTCAAATTGATGAATAGGGTGAGGATTAGACCAGCGTTGAAAATTTAAGTTTTGATAAAAAACATTCCTATAAAACATAGGCAGGTATATTGTATAATAAAAAACAATTTTTTGATCAAAATTAACTGTATTCTTTATTATTGAGTAAACTTATTCATTATTTTTGTTATACTTTGACTATATAATTATGTTGAAGTAAAAGAGTTAACTTATATTCAAATATAATGAAATAAATATAATAATTGAATATTAGGATACTAATTTTAATAACAAACCAAGAATTTATTTAAAGGTCTTTGACTTATTAACTAAATATTTTTAAATAAAAATATACTTTTATTTAACATAATCGACCGAGTTTATAAGACATTGGAACTTTTGAAACATGATAAAAACAATGAAATACAAATATTTTTTTAAGAATTATATTTTATATTATAATTAACAATTACAAGTATTGAAAATTTTTCAATTTATTTTTAACACTAACATAAAATGTATATACAAATTAAGAATCGAAGTTTTACAATTATTAGTACAATTTATACAAAATTAAATAATTAAAACAAAACTAACAAATTTTTTAATCTGCTTGTCATAACCAATGTATACTATTTATTTAAGAAATCAGTGAATATCACAAACTTGCAAGTAATTTTCAGTATGTAATAAAGATAGATTATATGTTAAACGTAAAAAAATTATATTTCTTAATTATTTGTTACGCAAAGTAGAAAATAAACAAATTAACAATTTTATACTTTTATCAGAAGTTTTAGCTATATTTACTGAGTATTAACTTATAGAAACTGTGGCGTGCGCAACGTCATTTTATTAATTGTCATTTTGACAGCTTTGTTTTGTAAGTTAGCGTCTAGGACTTGAGAATAAAATACACAGTAAGTCACAATATAAAACATTGTTTTACTGGCTGATTACTATAATACCACAATTATATAATGATAGGACCCTCATTCACCTACATCTGGTGACCCCGCACATTCGGATCGACCCTTCATTGGCGATACCAAAAATAACAACGCAACCTTAATTCTCCGAGTTCTTCATCATCATCACTACTCCAAACTGATTGCCTGTGACTCTGGTGGTGGTTCAACGTTAACTATACAAGTGATCTATCTATCAAACTTGCTGTTTATACCCTGTTCAGCATCTTACATCTACAGTCATAGTGTCTACACTAGTTAGCATCTTACAGCGCAGACCTTGCCTGTATTCAACAGCCCAAGTGTAGTGGATACTCTCTGGTACAGGATCTTAACAACTCTGTCATCACCCTGGACAAAGTTCAATCAGTAATTGTTAATAATTCGACCCAAAAAACTGAACAAGAAAGTATTATTATTTGCATGAGAATTAGTGATGAAAGAAATAGTTACGATTACTTTATTTATTTATTTTATATTTGTAGTTTATCTTGATATTATTTATTTTTGCAGAGAAAATGGTTGGATTCATTCAACAGAAGAACCAATGTTACCGAGAATGTAAGGGAGATTCTGCGAGGTAACCGGCTGATGACAGATGACCTTCTGACCGATGTAGTATGGGAAGGCCAGAATGGCAGAAAAAGTTCTAAAAAACAAATATTCCGTTTACGAATAACGTACGATTTACGACGTTGGTATCCGTACCCATTAATTATTAAAATTTTTAATTTCTTTGTCCTTCAAGGAATATTAACTTGCTTTTAATTTTCTCTTTTTAGACGCTCTTCAAAATATGTATCCGGAGATGACAGATGAAGAATATAAGTTGGCCACTCAGAAAGCATTGAAGGCCGCGTACTCCAGAGTTGATCAACGAAAAAGAAAGACTGTGAATGGTGAAAATAACGCTAAAAAAAAAGATTAAGTGACGCTGAATTTTTCCAAAATGAATGGGCTCCGGGAAGTGATAACGAGGAGGAAGAGGAGGAGGAGGAAGTAAGGAATGAAGACGGCAAGAATGAGGACAAAGGGAATGAAGATGAAAATGGAGGCGGAGGACAAAGTTCATAACAATAAAGAGGAAGAGTCACTTAAAATATATTTATATTGTTATAGTATATTATTGTCATGTTGTTTTATGTATAAAATTATTTAATAAAAATTTATATTTTGAAAATTATTTTAAATTGTTTTGGTGTATAATTTTTTAATGTATGCAGCGCCACCTAGTGATATTTTTGTAATACCGATAACAATAGAGATCTCTTTGTCCTAGTGTGTATTACACCTTATACAGATAAGTTATCCACTGTTAAAAACAAACTCTCCCAATTTTCACAGACTACCATATCTATAGATCTTACCGCTGGTTGTCGCCAACTTAAAGGAAAGTTAAAGGTAATCCTTGCTCAGCAACTCATACAATCAAAATGCTTTCAGAATGCGGCCGTAGATTACCTATAAGTTAACGAATAACTTACGGTCAAATTGCGGTTAAGGTGGCACCAGGGTTGCCGTTTTAGCGACTTTCTCGTCAGATCCAGCCGATTTTAACAATGTTTAGCGAATGGAAAAAAAACGTTTTAGCGAGAAATTATTATTTAGGGATTTCTAGCGACTTGGGTTTTGGAAATAGTGACTTTTTTTTCGTCGTTTGAACGTCGTTACAAACAAATTAACTCAATTACTTTTATCGTACGCATAATTTTGTAGTCTACTAATTTTGCAACAGTGGCAAAACATTAACTTTGTAGACTGGAACCCACTCCAGATCACTCACACACTGAATGGAGACTCAATTAGCTTTTGGGCAAAAGTATCCGCATACAAAAGTGCATACATATTCCAAGATTTATGTAATTTTTCTATAATGATATTATCACTACCGCACACAAATGTGGAAATCGAGCGTGTATTCAGTGCTATGAATGTCATTAAAAGCAAAACAAGCTATCCGAAAAAACTTTAAATTCCATTCTCCTGAATCCTGATTAGAAATCAGTTAAAGATAAAATAAAAAGATTGCGCCACAAATGATATTCCCGAAGATGTTGGCAAAAGTGAAGCTTCAACTTCCGCTGAAGTCGTTTTTGAAGATCTGGATCCAGGCTTCGCTACTGATTTTGAAATCTAGGTGTACAACAACGTTAGGCAGGCTATTGTTATTTTAAAATTTAAATTGTTGCATTGAAATTGTATGCAAAATTTAAATGCTAAATTGTTATTTTCAATATGTGAGATTTAGTAATATCATTATGTTTAAACGTGGTTTTGAGATTAAAGAAAAAAGTTTTTACTACAACTTTTGTTTTGCTTTTCCGTGTTTTCTTCCTAAGTAATAGATAGAATCCCCTTCAAAAACGGAACCCTAAAAGGGATAAGACAAACTCTTGACAGAGAATAAAATAGTAACTCGTAGTATTTGATTTTGTGTTGCCATTTTATTTTGGTACAAAGATAGCTATGTGTGACTATAATATAAAATAGTCCGCTTTTGTTAAGGTTTTTATTCATTTAAGCATGCTATGTACCTAGGGACATCTAGCGAATTTTAAGAAACAGAAAACTCCTGTTTCTGGCGGATTTTTTGGAGACTTTAAAATTTGTAGAACGGCAACCCTGCAGGGCACAGGTCAGTGGCCACAGCAGGGTGACCATTTGTGGCAGATTTCTGCCATTTGGGCAGATTTTTCACCTAAATTTTAACCCTGGCAGACTAATCTGACGATTCAAAAAAGTGGCAGGATTTGGCAGATTTTTAAGAAATCCTTAATTTTTTTCAACTACATTTATATGTATGTAATTCTATTTAGAATACTTATAATTTTCTATGTCTTATTATTTCCTGTATTTTTTATTATGCATTTATTTGGAAAGAAATTATTAACTGAGGTGGCAACTTTTGTCCTATGCCAGATAATACGGGGATTTCCCGTTTATTCTGTTTTTATGTAGGTATGCCATATGATTATGAACGGTAATTTATTAGTAATAAGGTTTATTTTCTTAATGATATAATAACTGATCGAGATTTAAATCAATGTTTGTTGTTTTGTCTATCTTGCGTTTAACGTGTTCGTGCATGTAGGGCCAGTGCGTTGTGTACTCTGTGCATGATGAAGAGAAAATACGAGCGTTCGTACCGACCTAAGTGGGAGCAAGATCTTTTGCTTTCGTCCTGGATTTCCAGAGTAAATGAGGATCCTGATGTTGCGTTTTATATGTCGTTAAAATCAATTAACGAAAATGAAGTGCGCAGAAAATTTTGATACTTTAGTTGTTGAGTAATAAAGGAATTTCTTGAACACATTGTATTTTATTTATTTATACCCGTCTCAAATATCCATAGGTGCTATAATATGATGGCACATTTTTGGCATTATCTGAAGTAAACTTTGGCAGACTTTTTGCCAATTTCGGGCAGATTCGCCATTTTTGAAATGGTCACACTGGGCCACAAGCAAACCATGAAACCATCAAACCACAAAAAGGCAGAGGCAGTAGAAGCATTATTATTCACCAAATTTAATTGGTTTTTAGGTATTATCAACGCTGGTCGCTGTGTTGTCAATATTCACTTTTTCACGTATATATTTTTAATGTTAAAGCTGAGATAGAAATATCTAATTTGCACTCATTTATTGTAATGTTAAAATGGAAGGAGACACTATTACGGTCACTTCAAATGTAAGTAATATGAGAATTTTGTATAAAACAAGAATTAATATACACTAAATACTTGTGAATGTGTGATAAAAGTTTAATGAAAGCTTTCTCCTTAAGCTCTTACTAAGAGCCACATCTATTTATGGGTTAATAGTAAAGAAAACTCATTTTATGCTAGGATTTATTTCCTTTTTATAATGAACTTCGTAAACCTATAATTTCAGGCACAAATGGAAAGATTACCAACAGTTGAAGATAGGGTATGTAAAAAAAAACAATTTTAACTAATAACCTTTATTTTATAAAATGTATATAAACTAAAATACATTTTCAGGTGTGTCCATTATGCTCCTCCCCAATTACATTTTTCTTTATCAATTTCAATGAAAAATTGTTAATGTGTGAGAACACGGAGTGTGAGTTTCCATTTGGCTATGAGGATCTGCAGTTTGTCCAAGTGGATAATGCAGACAATGAAATTGGATCTGTAAGAACCAGGAATAATTTCTCATCACACTCTTCAGTCTCTGGCATCACTGTTTCTGATGGGGAACAGCTGTATCAGGCATGTGAAGCCGAGAACAATGCAGATCAAACCAGCCCTGTATCATCGAGAGAGTCTAGTAAATCTCATCAAAATAATGCTCTTAAATTAGGAACCTCCCTTAATACCATACATTCGGAAATGATTAAAATTAACAATCAGATAAAAATCAGTGAACTCACAGATAAGGAATTCATAAAAAAGCTATACAAATTACAGGATCGCACAGGAGTACAGCTTCTGAAGCCACGAGAGTTGAGATCCTTGAAAACAGATGAAACAAAAGAGCAATCTGAAGTCAAAATTGATATAGATAAGAAGGAAAATGACATATCTGTCATAAAGATTGAGCTGTTGAGTTCACTTCAAGAGTAGCATTCCTGAAAGCTACAATGCAGACTAATGTGCATGTAGTTGATTGATTGGGATCTTTGGATAAATATATCAATAAGGCTGGGAGATAACATTTCAAGCTATTGTGAAAGTACTCATACAATGTTTGGATATTCTGTGTATGAGCTACTGCTGAATTATTTAGTTGGTTTGACACAATATGGTGGGATTGATTTACAATAGAAGAAATTTTTCAATGTTAGTAGTGCTCTGTATTTGAAAATACTTTCACTTTTGCAATTAGTGTAAAACATTTTTTTTTAGAGAAGTAATTTTTTTTAAACATTTTTCATATCTATATTTAAATAATGAAAATGATACCTTTACATCCTAATACCTAAAGATAAAGAATGTTTTTTTTTTCTAATCTAAGCTGTATCCATTTTATAGACAGAGAATAGGGATAGACAAACTGCTAAGAGAATAATATATAATTGCAAGAGTATGTATAATGTATGAAAGTGTGAGCAGGACGAGACTTACATTTTTTGTTTCATTTAGAGTTATGTTCTAAATCTATTCGAAATTATATTTCAAAAAAATATTATTTTCAAACCTTAATTGATATTCTATTTGGTACTAAAAGTGTGCAGTTATGGTGAATTGCTGTATAATTTGGCTGTAAAAGTCTAAATAGAATAAAATCCAAACCAAATAATTAGTGTTCACCAAAGTGTGAATCGCGTTCATCACATAGTAGCGTATCCATACTTCGTGACGTGAATATCGCATTATGTGTCTCCCATTGTATGCGCTTAGCTCCTCTAGAGCTACAAGCAGTCTGGAAGAGATAGTGATCTCTATTCTCTCTTACCACACAGACAATGCATTCTGTGAGGTAAGGGTGTGACTGTTGTAAAAAAGGTGAATTCCCGTAACCCCTAGTGTGGCATAGGGCAGACACATTTCTAGATCTATTTAACTGATCATTTTCTTTACGGGCAAGTAGGTGATCAGCCTTCTGTGCCTATCTAACCGAAATATTCACTTGTTTCCCCGGGATTCGAAACGAGGACCTCCGGCGCAACACGCAGACGCGTAAACCAATTAATCACGGAGGCGCTCGGGTCTGTTGGATGAACATTTATTTACTGAACTGGGTTTATAAAGGAGGAGGTTCCCAAATTGACAGTAGGTATGATTATTCTGCTAATTAATAAAAAAATACATTATCATCATTTAGGTACGACAGAAGAGAGTAGAGTTTTTATCATTGTGAGTAATTATGATAATTAATAAATGACCAAATGTTATACATAATTGTAAGTTTAAATAAATCCAATCACATAGAAAAGTACCTATTTTTTCTATATTGTAATACTTATTTGTTGATAAAACTTTTAGCAGACAAGTGTATGATATACCAAATCGGAGCCTTGTTTAGGCACCATCTACATCCATCAACGACTTCATAACAAGGTTGCACTTGGGGTTTCAGCGACGGGGAGCAGCTCGTCGGGCAGCGCGTGCAGCCGTAGCTGCTTCTCAAGCAGTGCGTCCGCTAACACGCTCGCCTCTCCGCCACCCCACCGCGCGCCGCGCACGTGCAGCCACTGCCATACGACCCACATTAAGCGTCGCTCACTCTTTTCTTAGACCCAAATCTTATATAAGATATTAAATATCGTATACCTTGTCGTGCGGCGTGATCTGGAGCGCGGTGAAGAGCGCGGGGGCAGAGCGCGGATCAGGCGCACGAGCCTCGGCCTCTATACGCGCCGCCCAGGCCGCGCCTCCGGCCGCCGCGCCACCCGCTCCCTCGGTCGTCCTCCTCGCCGCGCGAACCGCTCGCGCCGCCTCCGTTCCGCGCCATTCGGTGGACAGCGCTCGCAGGAAGGGCGGCAGCAGAACCGCGAGGGCGGCCTGTGGTGCAAGAGGAGGCGCAACTGCGCTCGTCCGCCGCTGTATGGTCGCAGCCGCCCCGCTCACCGAGCCCCGTCTGTCTGCGCTCACTGTAATGTCATAATTAAATATTACTTGTTTACGATAAACGTTCGTTTATTTATTTATTTATATACATACATTATACATTTACGGCCCTTAAGCCAAGAACAAGAAAAAGTAGAAACATAAAGAAATGTTTGAAAATATTATAGAACTGGTTTCCAAAAGGCTTCTCACTAATGCCGAATAAAGCACCCTAGTAGCAGTGTCAGAAAGTCCATCGCATTTTTGCAAAACGAACCCTAGCCTCCTAAACGCTACGTCAGTAACACTGCGGATATGCTCACTAAACAAGAGACTTGCCACAAACAGAACCCCGGATCGCGAACCTTGTCGACGCGCCTAAATCCTTGAGAGCCCACTTTATATTCATAGATTTTCCTGTACGGCGAGTTGCTAAAGGTCATCATCACAGCATTTAAGTCTAATTGCATCCTAATATAATTTTCGCGTAACTTTACAAACTTAACATCGTCGGCAAATAGCAGGACTTCTGATGATCGAATTATCTCTGGTAAGTCATTGATCATTATTAAAAATAGCAAAAATCCTAGGCTCGAGCCTTGGCTAGAACCAGAGCGCGCTGGATAGGCTTGTGAACGATACGCACCGTACTTATCAAGCTGTTCACGTTCGAAAAAATAGCTTAAAAAAGCTTAAGCAGGGTTGGTCCGAATCCTATTGTGGCTAATTTATTAAGAAGAACATTGTTATCTACTGTCAAAAGCTTTACAAAAGTCTAAATAAACTGCGTCGACCAAGCTACCAAGGTTTGTGAATTCTGATCTCCGTGGAAGATAGGCGTGCTGAAAGTAGGGCCTGCATTCGGGCAACAATAGGGCATGTATGCATTTCAAATATCTTCGCCAACGAACATAAAATTGCTATCGGTCTGTAGTTTGCCATTTTATTTTTACAAGCCACTTTGGGAATCGAGGTCTCACGGGATAATTTCCACAACTTTGGGTAAGCCCGTGTAGATAAAAATATGAAATATGTATAGGTTTCTTTAGGTGATCTGAGCGGCCCTTAATGATAACGCTGGCATCAGGACCAGGAAATATTTAGATTTTATTTTATTAATACTTCGAACAATAACGTCTTTCAATTGATTTGATGTCAAAGAATTTCGAGTTGACATCAGAGTATCGAGTAGCGGAAGCCTTGTCTACCAGCACTGTCCCACGATAATATTTTTAAATATGTTGCCGTTGACGTATTGAGGTGTTCTTTATATTCTAATAGAAAGAGATAAAATATGAATAACCGGTTTGTTAAGAGCGAAGTGCAGCATAAATGTGGGCGTTAGATAAAAAAGGACCACAGTCCCTTTTGTCATAATTGTGATAGTTGAAAAATGGGACTATGGTCCCCTTAAACAAATTAGCGACTAACACCGGTTTTCATCGGTTAAAAACACTGACATAAAGTGCTTTGAAACCCTTCCTCCATATCGAGTGGATAAACGCACCGAGGGCGAGGTAGGCATTGCCTGGATAGAGTCTGGCCAGGTGGTGCTCGGCTCCGGTGGCGGCGCCTCGCAGTGTCAGCTCGATCGCGCTCTCCTCGTAGTATCGCAGCGGCTCACTTTCGCCGCTCTCCACCTGTTAACGAGTTTTCTAGTCGTTTGTATACAAAGATAAAAATCAATACTATTAATAAATTACAGATTGAACTCTTGTAGATTCTGTTTTGCTTTTTTGTCCTTAAGGCTTGCGTGTGAAAAAGGCCAAGTGATTCTACGTAGTAGTTTTTGGTTGGTGCCCTTTTAAACATGGAGAGCAATAAGCAGCATTTTCGTCTATGGAGAAGATGTATTGACAGTACTCCAAAACTGGTCTGCAAAGTTTCAATCCAGCAATTTTCTTATCAAAGATGCACCACGTTTTGGAAAGCCGGTTGAAGCTAATAAAGTCATTAGGTGATGCAAACCGGCAAAGATCGGTGAGAGGTTACATTTATCAAATTCAACTGTACTTACAACAAATGATTTAATAAAATTTACGAAAACTGTCTTAAATTTTGAGAGAAGAAAACGAAATGACTTTCTGAACAACCAAATAATTGAATAAGTAAAAGAAAACAAGGAAGGCGGCTAGACCTGTGATTGCACGTGCAGCAGGCGGGCGAGCAGTTGCCGGCGGCGCGCTGCTCCCGCGAGCAAGATCCGCGCCCGCGCCCACTCGCCGCCCGCGGAGGGCCGCAGCGCTGACGTCACATCCGCCTCCGCCTCCTGCCCCTCCTCCAATAAACGTCGCTCCACTTCCGAGCATCGTTCCTCACACTGCACCAGATATGAAAAGATGACATGAGACGCATAACGTTGTATCGCATTTATCACGGCGAATGCTCTGAGGAGTATCACCTCGATGTTTGCCGTTCCACAACAGAGCGTTTGTCTGAGCCATTTTTTACCGCGCACGTCCACTCTGTGGAACCAGCTGCCTTCAGAGGTATTTCCGAATCATTACATTAAAAAAAAGCAGATGATACCTGTTTATTTTATTTCGATCCTTCTGTACATGACTCAGTGCATCAACCTCAACAAGATCTTTACAAAACTAGTTTCCCGAATACAATTTATAATTTAATTTGTATTTGTATTCGGTCTCTGGTAAGGCTGCCACTTGCCGGACGGGGCGTCATAAGTGATACGGAGGAGTGGTTAAATTTCTACAGGCTTGCCTGCAGAAATTCAACCAGACCAACAAAAATTGTGGGTCGCCTGGAAGAGATCGCTGATAAGGCCGCCCATTGCACTCCAGTGTAACAAAGTGTGTAAAAAAAAGTAAATCAGAAGAAAAGCACTGCTGCACCGCTTTCTTCGGCTGCGCTACCATGAATGTACGAGATTCCATACTAATATTATAAATTCGAAAGTAACTCTGTCTGTCTGTCTGCTACACTTTCACGCCTAAACCACTGAACCGATTTTAATGCAATTTGGCACAAACATAGATAATAAGTTGAGAAAGGACATAGGGTACGTAGGGTACTATCCAATTTCACAAAGTGGGTATATAATAATATATTTATTGTGACCATTTCAATGTGCTCAAACACGGTGCCTCTGCAGTAAGTGCTGGCTTCCCTACTCACTATTGTATTATTATGTTTATTGATCAGTCATGTCAGCTCACCGGATACCAAATTATGAATTGATACGACCAATAAAAATGGCTCTTAATGCCTTTACCCTCAGAAGCGAGCAGGTCGTCTTCAAACAAAAGAGATAACAACCTCTGCCTTATTGTGGGTGGTTGATATTAAAAGGCAATTGATTATATTATATATGTATTTGCGTCACGATACACTGGACACGACATTCGAACATTGCATTAATACAGCGACTCCACTGCTCAACAATTGTCTAAGCTCTATGCAATAAATCAATAACGTAATAGCGTATAAGTATATATAATTGTGTAGGCACACACTTCCCCTCCTTAAAAAAATTAAAATGACGTATAGTAATATAATGAAAAAATAATAATAATAATAATCAAAACATGATATTAAATTACCAAAGTTATAACACAAAAATATTTATCAATTTAAACATGTGTAAATTTTCAATGCATGTAAATGTTGTATAAATTTAATATAAAAGTTGTAGAATTGTATCTTAAGGTGTATAAAGTAAAATATAAATGTAATGCTACACAGTTCTATTATGAGTTTACAATATAAAGAAAAATAATTTTTAGCGAAATAAAAATGAAATAGTTGTCTACATAATAATTATAAGTTATAACATACTCTATTAACAATATTAATATTACTCTATTAACAATATTAATATATAATATAATATAGATTGAAGAACTGGTAATGGGTAATTATTACGAGATGTTTATTATTCAACCATAAATTGCACTCTAGGCTTAATTAGTCGCCCGTATCGAGTTCGGATCATCTTATTATTATTACTGGGCTCATTGCTGCTGTCTCCATGCACATCGGCATTTGTTGTGGATTCTTTAGCCTTTTTTGGCGGAGCGTATTGAATTTCCGTGTCATTGTGTATAAGAAATGCAGGTTTTAATCTATCGATCGATATTGTTTTTATATTATCATGAATCTTTATTTTAAAGTATTTATCCGCTCTCTCAATAACTTTATGAGGTCCAAAATAAGGGGTTGTTAAGGGTTTTGTGACATGATCGCAGCGTACAAATACGTGCGTGCATGATGATAAGGCTGGGTGTACAAATATATGTCCTTGTCTGTGCGGTCGCTTTGGAATGGCGGCAAGATTTTGAATATGCATACGCAGATCCTGCAGTAAGGTCTCGTTATCCGGAGATGTTTGCTTAGACAGCTCAAAAAAATCTCCTGGTAACTTGAGAGTAGTACCATATACCATTTCCGCAGCAGAGATGCCTGTATCATCCCTTAAGCTAGCTCTGAGTCCTAATAAAACTGTTGGTAGCTCCTTCACCCAGTTTTCGGTATTTCCGCGTGACATTAGTGCTGTTTTTAGCGTTCTGTGCCACCTCTCTATCATACCGTTGGCTTGTGGATGGTATGCCGTAGTACGAATTTTAGATATCCCCAAATATTTTGCTAATTTACAAAAAAGTTGTGACTCAAATTGTCGGCCTTGATCTGTAGTTATTTTGGAGGGACAACCGAATCTTGTGATCCATTGATTGTATAATGCGCTTGCGACGCTCTCAGCTGTGATGTCCTTTAAACATTTAACTTCAGGCCACCCTGTTGCTCTGTCTATCATAGTCAAAATGTATCTATATCCTTGACAATAAGTTAATGGACCGACGATGTCCATGTGTAGATGTTCAAAACGGCTAGAAGTTGGAAATAAACCGAGTGGAGATATTGTGTGGCGTTGAATTTTAGATTTTTGACAATTAACACAGGCTCTAGTCCACTCGTTGATATCTGAATTCATAGATTTCCAAAAATATCTATTAGCTATCATTTTTCTAGTCGCGCGCGTACCACTGTGACTAATTCCGTGAATCGCTTTAAAGGCTGTAATACGATAGTCATGCGGTAGGTAGGGACGTGCGCACTGTTTTGATATTTCGCAATATATTGGTTCACTGCAATTTGGATATACGATGGCTTTAAAACTTAAATTTTTGGATTGCAGCAATTTTTGTAATTCTTCATCGTCCTGTTGAGCCTTAGATATTTCTGCGTAATCAAGTGGTGAAGGCATGTCTATCTGTTCGATTCTTGATAAGGTATCCGCTATAATATTTTGTGAGCCTTGAATGTACTCTATTGACTTACAAATCTGGCTTATGAAATCCAGGTGTCGTAGGCGTCTAGGTGAATCACTGCTACTCGTAGCTTTTTTGTGTAAGGCGTACACGAGTGGTTTGTGATCAGTAAACACGGTCACTTGTTGACCTTCTAACATATACCTAAAATGTTTGACTGCCATGTATATTGATAGTAGTTCACGGTCGTAAGCACTGTAACGTTGTTGAGCTTCGCTGAATTTGCAAGAGAAGAAAGATAGCGGTTTCCATTTTTGGTCAATTTTTTGTTGAAGAACAGCGCCAGCGCAAGTGTTGGATGCGTCAGTCATTATAGCTAAAGGTGCTCCGGAAACAGGATGTGACAACATGACGGCGTCCTTGAGATTTGTTTTGCACTGTTCAAATGCGTCTTCGGCTTCCTTACTCCATGTGATTTTTGTTTGATCATTTCGTTTTGTGTTGTGTAAATATGCATTCAAAACTGCATGGTATCTTGCGGCATTAGGTAAATGACTCCTGTAAAAGTTAATCATTCCCATAAAGCGGCGCAATTGAGCTACTGTCTCTGGTTTGGGGTATTCTGTAATGACCTTGACCCTATCATTCAAAGGTCGTATGCCATCTTTAGAAACGCGGTACCCCAAAAAGTCAATTTCAGGTTTTCCAAAATCACATTTAGCTAAGTTTATAGTAACGCCGTATTGGTTAAGGCGTTTGAAAACGGTTTCAAGGTGCATTCGATGTTCAGCTTCTGAGTGTGAGAAGATAATGCTGTCGTCGACAAAATTGAAAATAAAATCCAGGCCTTGAAAAACAACATGATTCATAAACCGTTGAAAAGTTTGTGCTGCGTTTCTCAAACCAAAAGTCATCCTTGGAAATTCGAACAGACCAAATGGAGTTATAATTGCGGTCTTTTCGATGTCTTCTGGCGCCATAGGAATAAAGTGGTATGCACGGTGTAGATCAATTCGAGAAAATATCTTCTTTCCCGCTAATGAGTATGTGAAGTCGTGTATACGTGGAATTGGATATCTATCTGGCTTGGTAATAGCATTAAGGCTGCGATAATCGCCGCAGGGTCGAATTTCACCATTCTTTTTAGCAACAACATGGAGCGGACTAGCCCAACAGCTTTTCGAAGGTCGACATATTCCTATTTGCTGCATGTACTCAAACTCTTTCTTGACTTTCAGATATTTGTCTGCGGGAAGAGGTCGAGCGCGGGCGAATACAGGAGGTCCAGACGTCTCGATGTGGTGCATAACATTATGTTTAGGAACATTTTTGTAGCACAAAGGCTTTGTAATATCAGGATAAGTTGATAGTAAATCATAGTACGGGTTGGTAACTTGTATTGTTTTGATAGTGTCTTGATTACAATTTACCATAGACCCAATAACGTTTAGACTCGTAACAGAATCAATAAGTTTTCGACCATTCACATCAACTAAAAGTTTATGGTGATTCAAAAAATCGGCACCAAGAATCGGCTGTTTTACGTCGGCTAGTATAAAGTTCCAAGCATGAGGTCGTCTTAATTTTAAATTTAACTCTAAGTATTTAGTTCCATAAGTTCGTATTTCACTTCCATTTGCAGCATATAGTTTATAACTATCACTTTCACTATTTCTATAGGGTTTTTTAACGGCTGGCAAGACAGAAACGTTGGCTCCCGTGTCCACCAAAAAACGTAGGCCACTGTTAAAGTCGGTCACGCACAGGCGGTGAGATGGAGAAAGGGTGCAGACATCCGCCGCTGACTGCACCGTATTTAATTTTCCTGGTTCTGGGTTTTTGATTTATTCCATGCGCACGGCTCTTTACATTTGTTAGCTCTATGACCGAATCGCGCATGGTAATAGCATGTATCATCGGCGCCTCGCGGCTTGCGTTGTATCAAGTTACGGCTGCGAGATTTTGAGCGACAGCGATTGTGCATATTATAGTTACGTTTTTTATGTTGAAATCTTTGAATGTTCTGCAATTCCATCACCTGAAGAGACAACAGAGCTACTTGTGCTTGCAACACGGAAAGGTTATCGGACGTCGACGGTTTGCTGATAACTTCCGCTGCGTGAATAGGCCTTGAAGTTTCCATAATTTTGTCAGCTATAGTAGCCAAATTTTCCAAATCCTTTACATCCGTGACAGCGAGAACTGAGCGTACGGAGGCTGGTAAATGTCCTTGCCACATGATACTCAGTGTTTCGTCGGGTATTTTTCCTCTGGCCAAATCTCGCATGCGTCTCAAAAGTTGTGATGGCTTCTCATCGCCAAGGTCAATTTCACTCAACAGTTTTTGGAGTTGACGATTCTCTGATTCTTCATACACTGTCAGTAACCTTGCTTTTATGGCTTCATATTTTTTCTCTCGGGGCTGTTCAAGAAGTATGTCACTTACTTGCTGTATCACGTCTTTTCCCAACTTCGTGACAACAAGGTTAAACTTCGCTTCGTCACTAAGTTTTTGTGGCGTTAAAATGGCTTCACATTGCACGAACCATAAACGAGCTTGATCGCACCAAAATTCGGGAATTCTTGACGACACTGTGACAGTTGCTAACTCGGAAACGGTGCTGGTTGATGGTGTTCTGTTATCACTCGTCATGATTTAAAATTTTCTAGTGCCTTCGCATAAGCTGAGTCGCTGATGATGATCACCAAATTATCGTAACGGCGAGTATATCATCACGTCGGTATATCAATCACGTCGGTTTATCATCACGTCGGGGTCACCACTCTGCCTTATTGTGGGTGGTTGATATTAAAAGGCAATTGATTATATTATATATGTATTTGCGTCACGATACACTGGACACGACATTCGAACATTGCATTAATACAGCGACTCCACTGCTCAACAATTGTCTAAGCTCTATGCAATAAATCAATAACGTAATAGCGTATAAGTATATATAATTGTGTAGGCACAAACCATTCTAATATCCAGTCACTTTTACTATAAGTACCCTTATACGTAGTTGACGTAAAAAATAAATCTCCTGTCCAAAAAACTGTCAAATGCGGACGAAGTCGCGGGTACAGCTAGTGTTTCACAAATGACAATTTGTAAATCGTCTTCGTTGGGGATAGAACAGATGAAAGAGATAGTTACAATTGCCAAGGCGGCCTCGCGAGAGGCGCTGTCGGGTGGGGCGGCTGTCCGGAGCACCGCCTGCACCACCGCGGCCTCGGCCTGAGCGCCGCTCACCTCGCACACCACCCTGGAGAAAGATAACAATTACTAACGCACGAACAACAACTAAAAACTATACTTACTATCACTGACTCAAAGTGGACAAATGTGTAGTTAATATGTATGTGTGATACATAAAGACGTGTATTAAAGTAAATGGTTTTTTTTTCATAGTTATATACAGCAGCGCGCATTAAACGAGAACTCATCAGGATTTGTGTGGAAAGCCGAATTATAAGACACCTCTGAAGGAATAAATATTTAACACCTTTGAGTTGTCCCGTACAAGACCAAGCATAGCATAAAAAATAGTGGTGGAGCGTACCTGGCGACGTAGAGCGCTTCCTCGACGGGGCGGTGGGCGTCGAGGGCGGCGCGCAGTGCGTGGGCGGCGGCGGCGCGTGCCTTCTCCGCGTTGCCGCCCTCGCCCCGCGCCGCGCTGGCCTCCAACAAGGCGAACTCGGCGAACGCCAGAGGCGACGACGGCGCCAGCCGCTTCAAGACACCGCGAGCCTGAAGACAACATTCTATAACACTCTCACGGGGCATGTCTCCCCGAACCAGTCGACCAATGCTATGTGGAAACTGCTTAAGAGCCCTATAACAAATTGCGTTGACACATACGAGTACAAATCATACGACTGCCTTGACACGCACCGTTTATGTAATAATTTTACATTTTTCATTTCGATTATTTAACAATTTATAATATTTTTTTTTAAAGGCAATTTGAAATATTTCTCTGCCATGAACTAACAAATATTTAGGTAAAAATACCTTTACAATAAAGATAAATTGTCAGTTATCTGGGCGTCTTTTGTAATTATTTTTGGAATGTTATTTCTAAGAATTTCTTAAGTATTTCAAAATTTGGGGTCGCTATAGGCTTAGCACTATTTCGTGGACATTATATTTTATTTGGTTTACTTAATCCACTGATCCAATCTAAAAAAACAGTTGCCGCGGATTTTATGAAAATCATACTGAATTTTGTATTTGAATATATTTCAAAAATAGAGACCGCTATGGACTATAAAAATTACTATTTTATAATTCAAAGTTGTCAAAAGCTTTCAGTTTCATAGAGTAAAAGCGTCAAAATTTATCATTTTATAAAAAAATGGGTTAAAATGTTACAGGCCTCTTAAGATATACACAATATTACAATAAACAGAATTAATTAGTATGTTAATAAATACTAATTATCACATCAAGAAAAAGGTCTCAATGGAGTTAACAGCGCCAGGCAGGCGCATCATTTAGAGTATCAGTGAGTAGCTCTTACATTCGAGACTCGGAGGTGGAATGTTATTAAAAGGATCCGTTCCTTGAGCAGATGGGGAAATTCGTTCTATCGCTTCAAACGTCTCTGTAACCCCAATATTAAATTATGCAATTAAATAATTACTATGTTTTATCAATTGCAGCTCTCCCTGCCACACTTATCCAGGATACATGAAAGAAAACATGAAGCCGAATGGAGAGCAAAGAGAGGACTTATGCACTCTAAGGCAGTGATTGGTACGGATGGCAATAAATGGCATAAAATGATCTACAAATATGGCAGATCACAGGCAAGAACTCTAATAGGAGCCCTGACTGGACACTTCGAGTGTCGCAGCCATCTCTACAAGATGAGGCTTGCTGAAACCCCAACATGTAGAGCATGTGGGGAAAAAGAAGAGTCGATAAGGCATATACTCTGCGAATGTGACTCAAAGGCTGGCAAGCGACTGGACCTCTTCGGATCGGCATACCCGAACCTAGGGGATTATCGGCACTTCGCATCCAATGACATCCTGAAGCTTATGCGGTCCTTCTTCGGAGATCTTGGAGTGAGTGAGTAAGGCATGGGGTAAGTACAAAAGGGCCTAAAGGTTCGACGTGCATCCCGTCAGGGAGCCCCTGATGATATGATAAGATATGATAAGATATCCAGGATACAAGGGATACAAATTTAAAATTAAATGACACGTAAGCACAAACCTGGCGGTGCAGGGCGGCCCTTTCGGAGCGGCGGGCGGGCGGTGCGGCCAGCAACAGCGCGTGCAACCAGCGCAGCCGCCAGCAGACCAGCGCTTCCCGATGCACGCCGTTGCAGCTCGCGCAACACGCCTCCCACAGCGCCGAAACCCAGCCGCCGTACCCTGCACACGACCACATCATAAGCGTCACGTCTCGGTGATCCACGTCCATATTAACGGCCGGATCTTCGTACCGGTGTCGTCGGAGAAGTAGTGCGGCGGGTCGGTGAGCAGCTCAAGCAGAGGTGCTGCGGAGGCGGAGGTGGGCAGCAGCCGCTGCTCGAGCAATAGCGCGAGCGCGGCCTCAGCCGTGCCGTCCCGCTCGCCAAGCGCACGCGCGGCGGCTTCTGTGGCGGGCAACACCGGCACCTGCAACCGTTTCTTATTTATTAAGAAAGGAATTTGATTTACGTTTATATTTTAACTTTTCTGTTATTATGTTATTTTAAATAACTGCTCGTTCGTTTTACGTGTAAACTGGTAAACTTGTTTAGTGTTGTATGGAAGAAGGACGACCTTGGCCAGCAGCAGGAGGCGCATCGCGAGGTCCGCTACGCGGGCGGCGCCGACCACCGGGAGCAGCAGGTCGGCGACATCGTGCGGCAAAGGCGCGCGCTGCGGATCGGCGGCGGCGGCGAGAGCGGAAGCGGGTCGCCAATGGGCCGCGGCGCGAGCCCGCTCCACGCGTGTCCACACAGCGCTGCTCGGTAGCCCGCTGCGTATCGCCTGTAATTATACAAAATAGCCTTTATTGAAGTTAGACTAATCTAATATTGTTTAATATCATGTTAACTTAAAACTGTTATTTGCGCCATCTATTAAGTCAAAAAGAATATCTTTAAAATTTTGTCATTTGTACCCTTCTTCCCTCTTTCCTGCTGCTGTACAAATTAGAATAAAGTAAATCGTGGCAGTAGGTATTCTGTGGTTGCTGCCTTATGGCAGGCACTAAAGGGGCAATAAAAGAGTCGGATTTTAGGAAATAGGCGTGATATAAAATAAAATACATTTTCTAATATCTCATTTTAAGGACGAGAAGGACTTTACCCACAATGATGAAATCAACAACGTAGTCGTTACAACACTGACTTTAACAAGTTATGTGGAAAAATAGATTTAGATCTATTCAACACTTACTTACTTAAAATAGTTACCTAATATTGAGGGTAGTAACTTAATAGTTGTGAGTATTGTTATAATAACTTTGTGCTTGTTCTGGGCTGTTTATTGTTCAGTTCTGTTACTTGTTACATTTCTATCTGCGGGGAACTGTAATTGGCTTCGCTTGAACTAAGTATATTATTTTTCTATGTAAATTGAATTTAAGCTATTGTTCATCCTAATAAATAAATAATGTAACTTATTTTTTATGCCTTCATTATATAACTGTTTTTATGCAGTAAAGTCGTATATCTTAATCTTTGCGGTCCCACCTTGTCCTCTAGATCGAGTAGGCGCTGCTCGGCGAGGTCGGCCTCCGCGTCGCCGGGCGACGGCGGAGTAAAGGGCGAGGATAAGTTCATGGCCCCCAGCAGTTCCACTGCCAGCACCAGCCGCTCCCAAAGCCCCGCCGTGCGCAAGCATATTCCTGCGTTCACAATTCACGTTCAGATTATGTAAATAATAAACATGGTTGGGTACACAGAAGGCTGATCGCTTTTCCTGCGACGAAAATGATCAATGAAACAGATGCAGATACCGTAAACACTTGTATGGCAAGAAGCAGACTTATTAGGTGTTCCAAGTTTTGTGCTTCCAACCGAGGCATTTATTTGTTTTAATTTATGTAATGCCCCACTAGGAATTTCACTTTAATGCAATAATAAGATGCACTCACCGAAGGCGTGTATGAGCCTGGTGGCGGCGGGCGGATGGAGTCTCGTGTCAGCGAGGGCTGCCCTCAGCACCGCCTCGGCCTGCCCCTCAGCTCCGGCCGCCGCCACCACCCGCGCCCACACCTCCGTGCGCACCGATAGCCGCCTCTCTGCCCACATTTATATACCGCTTATAAGACGTTGTGACACCTTTAGTTTTAACATAAATCACATACGAGAAATAAATATGCTAATAAGCTGATATCAGCAGGTGACACTTATCGTAACTGCATATTGATATAAAACTATATACCTAAATTAAAATGCTGAAAACCTTTAGTGAGTATATCCCGGAGCTCCTCAACATACTGTCTGTGAGGCAGCACTACCTGCATAAGATTGAACAGTCGCTCTCTAAGACGCCCCGACTGAGGCAATTTTGTTACTGCCTCCCGTGCTGCTTCCAATGCACCCTCTACGTTTTCGCAAACTTCCTGAATAAGTATTAATAAGTATCATTGTTTTCGTGAAAGTTGACCACAAAGCCCAAATTTTTTGAAATTATAATATTAAAAGAAATATACAGTACAAAGGTAAACTATACCCTAAAGTCTATGTAGGCTTCCCAAAGCTGAAGGTCATTAGGTGTCTCGGTAAGCAATTTGCGATAAGCAATTAGCCGTTCTGCTAGTGAAGTGTCAGTTTCATCTGTGATTGGTATCGAAAAATATCGATGCCAGTTATTTTCATGTTTCTTCCTTTTTTTTGATCCAATTGTTGACAAATTAGTGTAGGTGTATCTAGAAAAAGAAAATAGTACTTATTATGTTTTTACAACATACTTGTGAATTTTTTTTGCATAATTTTTTGAAAAAAAATTTTACTACATTTAGAACATGACTACAAAATATAACAATTTCTCATAAATGGATAAAAAGATCTTCATAAATTGTGGCTAAGATCCATCTCAATCACTTTCAACAAAAAAAAAAACATTTTTAAATGGATCCTTTGTTCCTCCTTTGTTTGGGAGCTACAATGCCACAGAAGAACACACAGACCCACAGACATATTAAACTTATAACACTCCTCTTTTTGTGTTGGGGATTAAAAAACCAATCTTTTAAACTTTAACACATTTATTATACAATTGGCAAAAAACTTAATGAGTATATGTTTTATTTTTAAAGAAATTTAAAAAATCACTCACTGTGGCCTCCCAGGATAGTAAAGAGTAGAAACATATAAATTTCCATTATCCAGCTTGCTATCAAAATAAAAGTTCTCAGAAGACAATGCTGACTGTAAAGATTGTTTATGAACTTTCACACAGGTTTCTTTTTCATCTTCAGCATCACTGGCCAGCAATTGTACTTCCATTGCCTCAGATACATCATAGGATAAAAACTTTTTTTCTAAAATAATCACTATGATGAAATCTCAATATATTTAAATTAAAATGCAAAGCATTACAATTTAATATATAATATGAACAATTGATTATTTTCTAAAACCAACATGGAAAACCTACTAAACAAGGAATTATTTTTAAACTGTAACAGAAAATTATTTTTTGTTCTTATCTTATATACATATTTTATTATGAATTTATGGCAAGTATACCATAATATTTAGAGCTGAGGTCATTGTACCAAAAAAAAAACAGTAAATTGAACTAAAACTAAGGAATAAGAAATTATGCAATGGGTAAATACTGTAATCCAACACAATTATTAATTACCTGCAAGTTGATCCTCTTCCAAACACAAAGCTTCGCCATAGGCAGGGAAAAGAGACATAATAATAGTAGGGATCAAATTTTCATTCCGTGAATTTTGTTTGTCCTATTTCCTAATGTGTAACAAAAATATTATAGTAATTCAGTGATCAGTTTGTCTACAGAAGAATTTTATCCATAAATTAATTTCGTTATGAATAATAATTATAATCAAGAAATATTAAAAATATAAATTTAGTCAGTAGGTATATCAATATTAATTTAATTATTAAACGGTCGACTGTACACTGTACATACCTAATCATTTCATTCCTTGAGGTACCTACCATTTACTAATAATAATTTCTTAAATGTCCAATGTCAATTCCTCCTTGGACCATCAAGCGGCTTGACAAGCATTACGTGCTGTCAAGCGTGATTGATCGTTTAGCAGTTAGCTGTTTGCATGACAAGCAAACTTCTTCGTGTACGTGCTGGCGTTGATTGACGATTCCTTTATTCATTTTCATCAAGCAAACTATGATTCTCAAGCCGCTTGATCGTTTTGAGATCGGCTTGTCATGCAAAACCTCAGTTTGCTTCGACTGGCTTCGAGACGGCGTCTATAATAGACGAGTACAGCGGGCAAGAGCTTCCCAACGACGGCGTAAACGTGAGCGCAGATGCGAAAGAATATATACTTTTATTAATATCTATGTATAAAGATTGTCCAGAATTATGGGACTCGAAGAGCAAAACATACATGGACAAAAACAAGAAAAATATTTCGTTAAACAAAATAACCAACTGTTTGAAAAAAAATAATTATTATAAATGAGTACTTTTGTATTTTTTGTTGGGTATAGGTATCAACCAAGGTTCATAGGTTTACAAGGTTGTCTCGTAACTTGTTAAATGAGGTGGGGTGAAGAGAGTGCGTGACGTCATCCAGTATGCGCACAGCTGCCGCTAACGTTGACGTCCCTTATTTATGCTTCATATATTCGCATTAATTTTCAACTTTTCGACTGTTCTAGTGAAGAGGTTTATTTTTATTTTGAAGTAGGATTTTAGTTTTGTTTCTTGTGTATCAGAGCATAATATTACGATACAATAGTCTGTGTTGTGTACCTATACATTAGCGTTGAGCCTTTGTTATTTTGTGGACTGTTTGGACTTGAAAAGATAATAATAGAAGGCTCGATAGGAGGCGAGGAAAAGTTAAAAAAGTAATGCTAAGAAAGCGAAGGAACTTTGCCTTCAAATTAAATTTTTCAATTTTCCTTCGGACTCAACACTGAGGGAATGGGTCAGGAAATGTCAGAGGAAAGATAAATTTGATTAAAAAAACAAGCAGATCTATAGTCTTCATTTCAAAACTGATGACTATGAAGATGAGCTTCAGTCTCGTCTGCTCAATATACCTCCAAAAAAATTGAGAAAAGATGGTGAGTATTTTATCTGCTAGTCAAAATGATTGAATTAAATTTTTAGAGCAAGTATTACTAAATTTTCTCCTATTTCTTCATGCAACACGAATGACTGAGATAAAAGAATAGTCAAAGTTAAATTTTTTAATTCACATAATGATACTTATATACTAGGCAATAATTTTTTTTAATACAATTTCAGCAATTCCCTCACTGAACCTTCCATCAACCTTGGTGACTGAAATTGTGAATACCTGTCACAAAGAACTGCCAGAACTCTGAAAAAGGAGCAAAGAGAATCCTCCAGATAATAAAATAAAAGTTCACATTTTTTTTTGTTGATTTAATACTCAAGATCTAGACAAAGTGTTTATGTTAAAACGAAAAACTTAAAAAATATTCTAGGAAACTGGAAATCTCTTTCAGAAAAGTTCTCTTTTCCTTCATAACTTCCCCATTGCAATATAAAAGAAGATCATTATATGTTTGATAATTGATTTTTTCGAGAATATTTCACATTCTTGAATAATTTCAAGAATGTATGCTCTATTATAATATTCTTAAAACTCATTTTGAATTTGTACAGTTTTAATCAAGGCATATATTCGAACTCCGGTAGATTGTTGTTCAAACAGGCCGTCTGGGTGACGTATTGCCACGCTCTAATATGATTGGAGATGCTAGGAGTTACGAGACAACCTGTTCTCTATACTAACCTTGGGTATCAACACCTATAGGATAGGTATATCCATGTAGGTAAAAATAATAATAATAGCACAGAGTAGTAGTGAGTACAAAAAAAATAATAATGAAATGCGATAAATGATTGATGTGCAATGTGCATAAAATCGAGTCCTTCATGCTGCTTGATCAATCACGTAATGCTTGTCAAGCCGATTGATCGTTTAGGGACCGCATTAGATTATTTACTTGTCTAGATAGAGTGTTACGCTGCAATCGCAACAAAAATAAAAGACGAGACTAGAAAGTAATTATCACACACAAGCATGCGTAACTACAAGCGCGGTACGTCACATGTCGCCGTACTGAGTGATACCAGCTCTTGAATATTTTCCTTAATAGTAAGGGAAAAAATATGTTTTGATTTTGATGCATCTATACCTTAATTTTTAAATTTTAATTCACTTATTAGAATTTTGTTATGCACAAGATTACTAGTAAAATATATCTGTAAAGAAAAGTTATTCAAAAAATGTTGCAATTCTGCTAAGCCTTTCGTGGAATACCTAAAAGGACATTCATTATATATATTTATTTTTAACATTCTAGTTCTAAATTATTTTTACACAAGTCATAAAATCATTCTTACGATTGGATTATTTATATTCGATACAGTAGAAGGTTTAGTGACCTGTAACAATCTGTAAAAAAAAATACATGACACCGGGTTCATCAAAAGTTTTTAAAATTTATTTAGAATTATTTATATAAATCCGTCAATTACTATTTGACAAACAGGCAACACTAAAGAGAAACGGCGGCGGCTGAAAAAAAAATTGTTGATTCACAAGGGAAAAATTACATTCAAGAGCAGGCAACCCCGTAAGCATGGCGTTGTATCTAAGGGCAATATTAAAACTTTATTAATTTAATGTTTTTTAGCTTATTATTAATAGCAATATTATTATGTCTATGGCTTCTTATCAGATTTTTATTTTAAAATTTCTAATTTATAGATTTTTAAAATTACGTTTGTCACAGAATCATTTTATTTTTTATGAATGATTTTAAATGTAAATAAAGATCATTAGTTTTTTGCATATTTATACAACATTGATTGACAGTTTCGACTTTGATTGTGACATTTTTCGAAAAACGCATCCTCTATCCATCTTCGTTAAAAAATTAAAAAAAAAACCTACGTCAAATGTCAATTTATATTTTCTAATTTCATATTGTCTTGTCATTAGATTAATAAAGACGCATTGAATCGTGAATGTAGTTATCTATTGAATTATATTTAATTGTTAAAATATCAACGATCTAACTGATAATAATGCCAGTCAAAGCTGTTTGTGTTCTTAAAGGCGACGTAAGCGGTACGGTGTTATTTGATCAAAAGGTAAAATTTATGTTTTGGTACCTATAAATTATTTTTTATAATAATTATTAATGACCTTTTAGTAACCTGTATCTTAAGTGTTAAGAGCCAGGTTATCATTAATAGTTACATAAT
Source organism: Aporia crataegi (assembly GCA_912999735.1). Lineage (NCBI taxonomy): Eukaryota > Metazoa > Arthropoda > Insecta > Lepidoptera > Pieridae > Aporia > Aporia crataegi. Next base: position 148,146 of record OU538737.1, read on the forward strand.
AATAATATATGTGTATATGTGAAGTATAAAATCATATATTAATAATTGTGAAGATATTTCAATAGGTACCTACCTAAAGTCAGACAATAGTGTTTATCTAGAATACTTATAGGTACCTTCATATCAGAGTACCTTTTGCCAACTTATCTCAGGTAACAGGTTGTTTAGTCATACTAAGTATCAATTTTCATATATTTTTGTAACTACATATTATATATTTATCAGGATGACAAGTCACCAGTTGTAGTAACCGGAGAGGTCAAAGGTCTATCAAAGGTGAGTTGCATATTTTCTTTGTGAAATATAAATAAAATCACATTCTATAGAATATGAGTTAGAATTTAATTTTTTTTTTAGACTCAAAAATATATCTAGAAATGGAAAATTAATTTGGTATTTTTCCATTACCGGGTGCAAAAGTTGACCTTTGCTTTCCGCCATCCACCTAATAAATTATTGATTACTTAAACTATAGGTTAGGTTGGTGGGCTGTGTAGTATCCACCGACCACTGCTTGGCTGGTGAGTGCCAGGACCGACATTCACCAAATAAAATCAACTTTTGCACTCGGCTAAGTAAGCATATTATGAATCTTGGAAAATAACTTTGGTTCTGTTTAATTCTGTTTTTATGTATGCTGAGTTGAAAGCTCATTTTCAATTTTTAATATTATAATGTTTCTGAGGTTAGAACATACATAATAAAATTGAATTTGTAAGTTCTCAATTATTCATGAAATCAATTATTCATTTATTCAATTATTCAGTGATAAAATTAAAGGTGTAAATTGATATTCAAAGGTCAGTAAATGTTCTTATACAAAATGTAAATTAGTTTTAAATAACAGTGTAGGTACCTAGACAATTAATGACTTGAGTGTGTAACTTTCATAGGTTTTTAATGTCCAACATAAAATTTTAATTTCCGATTTGCCTAAAGACACTGCACTGAAATCTCATTCTGATCAGGGAAAGCATGGCTTCCATGTTCATGAGTTTGGTGACAATACCAATGGCTGCACCTCTGCCGGACCCCATTTCAACCCCATGAAGCAAGATCATGGAGCCCCAGATGCCGCTATGCGACATGTTGGAGATTTGGGCAACATTGAAGCAGCTTCTGATGGTGGAGTTACAAAGGTTTATCTTAAAATTACCGTTTTGTTTTTATCCTATAAACAACTTTATTGTAACAATGTCACTGTTAGAATTAAAAATATCTGATGAATGGATGAACAGATCTTCATAAATTGTAATAATCAAAATTGGTTCATTTTAAATCTTAATAATAGCTACAATGTCCATCATACATACACATCAAATATATAACACCCTGCTTTTTTGTTGCGGGTAAAATTAAATACTCATTAAGTTTACTTAATAATTCTTAATTTAACTTTATAGGTATGCATCCAAGACTCTCAAATATCACTAAGTGGTCCTAATAGCATTATTGGACGCACATTAGTTGTTCATGCAGATCCAGATGACATGGGAATTGGTGGCCATGAGCTGAGCAAGACCACGGGCAATGCTGGTGCTCGTATTGCTTGTGGTGTAATAGGATTGGCCAAAGCTGATTAAACTTCTATATTGAATAAGCTGCGAATATCAACATATTGTATGAAGAGGTTAATTTTTTAGTCACAACATTTAAACTAATGTTGGTATATATTAAATGAAATTTATGTTCAAAATTAAAAAATGGAGTCTCAAAAAGTATATTTTCACCACTTTTGCTACATTACTGAAGGGATTCTCAATATTACATGTTATCAATATCTACTTGTTTTCTTCTTCTAATAATGTTACTTTATTGTATGGTTTGGTATTGTATTTGCATAATAAATAGACATTTAAGGGTGTAGATTAAAGAGTCACTTTCAATCTTTGGATAAGTCAAATAAAAATTATGATGATTCATCATGAATACTTTAATTGACCTATAGAATATATAATGACATCATTACAAGTGAAGAATAAATTAGTTGATGAGTTATGTGATTGGAATATTCTAGGAGCACTTTGATGCCACTGATATAAGCTTTCTTCTACTGTTTGTATGCTCAGTGCTGACCAGTAATTTTTAAAATCTCTCATAGAAACGTGCTGTGATAAATAATTGGCAACTTTGCATATTATGTTGGATGTTACAAAGCCCTTCACAACCATTACTGATATTTTTGTAGTTTGCAATGGATCAGAACTCTCTGGCACATAGTAAGTGCTTACATAATTTTCTTCTGGCATTAAATCACCATTATGAGCTATCATTCCCATCCATTCAACAATTTCATCAACATTAGCATCTAAGGAAGGTATTTGTTTAATATCTGGAGTTAATTTGGTGCTTTCTAAAGAGTGCTGAGTAACTCTGTAATTTTTATCATAAAAATATTTTGCTATTGTCGATGGACATATTGCTTCACTGTAAGGTTCCCAGCTCATGTACACATTGAATTTCTCTAATTTGCTAAAAGCATTTCTCAACTTTCTTATTGGCTTCAAGTCATGAAGATTCACAGTGATCTCATACAAATCATGTGGATGTTTTGTTCCTTCAATGCCAAGAGTTTGGTAAAAAGAACTTACAACATGGACTGTTAGTAAACCTTCAGGGGTTATTGCAAAGCCATTATTATTAATACAATTTTTAAGTATTGATAAGCAATATAACTTGCCTTTCTTTACAAAAGTGTCAATAAACATAGGGTCTATGAATTCAGTGATGGAACAACTTACTATTTTATAATAATCGCTGTCCTCAAGTAGCGCCTCCTGAATAGAATTTGGTATATTCAATTCATCTGGACAAGTTATAATGACGCTTCTATAAAAACAGTTTTTATTAATCCTGTTTAATGTTAGATTAATACTTTTGTTCTTCTGGATGGAACATATTGTTTTTGGAGGAGAGAAGTTGCTTATTTCTGGACATAACATTTTATGGTAGGCTGTTCCTAATTTTTACTCTTAACAACCTTTATATATCATTATTTGAACAAAAAAGAAATATTTAAAAATTACATTAACCTATAAATTCGCACAGTACACATTAAAAATTTAAATTACGTATAGGCTATAAATTTTATAGGTATTTTTGTGACAACTATCAGTCAATCTGAAAAGCATGGAGGTTAGAGAGAAGGAGAAAGAGGGCTGTATAAAGTAAGTAAGTATGGTTGTCCCAGAAATATGGACAAATAAACAATTGACAAACTTCATCTACTTATACATAGTACGTACCCATTAGGCCATTAACAGCTAACTTCGCAGATATTATTATACTTATTACTTACCGACAGTAGCATGCCTGGTGGCTGAAAAATGAATTATAAATTCTACAAATTTTCAGGGACATTCGTGCTAATGCTTTAGTACATAGCAATCGCACTCCTTCTCTCTAACCTCCATGCTGAAAAGTGAAACAATAACTGTAATCTGTTTAAACTTTAAACCTTCCTTGATATAGTAGTGTTATGAGTGTCTCTGTCACTAGCTTATAGCTATAAGTACTCAGCACTAGTAAAGAAAGAGTCAGGCTGTAAACAGCGCCAGTTACACACGTCATGTTATCTGTAATCTTGAGTGAGACAATGAAAACTATGTTATATCATAATATCCTGACTAACACAAGTAGATACTAGATAGGTTAGGTAGGTACCTAGCCAACTAAAGTTGCGTACTTTTCAAACTGTGTGACCAACCTTAAATTAGAGATTCTGTTTCACTAATAGAAGAAAATTTACAAATCCTGCCAAATTCATGCACAAAATATTGAAAAAATGCTAATATGGCCGAAAATTTTAAAATAACGCTTTTGTTGCATAGTTTTATTTGCACCGTACTCACTTTTTATGCCGTTTATACCAGTCAAACAGATTAACACCTCACTTAGATCACTAATATGACTCAATTACCTACTTCACAATCAAGTACATTGGTCAAGGACAGAGTATTTTCCTATGTTTTCTTGCCATAACTGCTAGCTTATAGTCCTATGCTTCAAAATTTCTAAAACTATTTTATAACCTGCCACGTATAGTTACACTGTTCCAATTTGCAGATATATTGACACTATCTAAATTCTGTGAAGGTCAAATTTGGGGTGATATTTTTGACTGAAAACCAACATGTCCATGGGTTTGATACTTTGATTGATCCGAATTAAGAATTAGAATCCAAGAACAGCTTTAGCGAGATTACGCTGCGGAAAGATAATTTTTATTTGTATAGAAATGATAACGAAAATTCATTGTTATAGGAAAGATGCCGGGTGGGTACGGGCGTCGGGCAGTCTTTCTAAATAAAAATTCCTCTCGAATCTAAAAGATTTAAAAAAAATAATTCGTTTATGATAGATAAGTAAAATGTACTCCAAACAAAAGATCAGCTGTGGACCTTGAAAATTAACAAGTGAAATTTGAAGACACAACAAAATCCCTGACATGTTAATTAGGTAGGTAAGTAATTACTAATTCGATACAAACAACAATATCTCATGAATGGCTGAAACATTCTTCAAAGTTTAGATCCATCTCGTTCACGTTTGAAATGATGTTCAATTGTTTAATTAAAGTAGGTACCTACTTACATTTAAACATTTTCATCGATCTTCACTCGACATGAGTGGGATTGCTGCCAACAGCCAAACGATTGCTTAGTTTTTGATAAAAAAATGTAGGTAGGTATTTTTACTATCAACTTTAATAATATTTGTCTTTATGTTTGATAAAATTCAATAAAAACATAGCAACAAAATTTCAAGGCGTTGTAATTTGTATATAACGCTGATATAGCGTTATTATATTTGGGATAATTATGAAGGTATGTGGAGTTGTGCGGCGGGCACTGCGGCGTAGAGCGAGTCGACGGCGGCGATGATCTCTTGGAGCACGGCGTGCACGATCGGCGGCGCGATCTCTTCCATCACGTCCTTCCAGTTGCTGTTCGCGAACTCCTCCACGGGCGCAGCTGAACCACACATTATTAGTTACCTACTTATTGAAATTGAAAGAAAATCCCCCGACATGATGTTTTCAAATAAGAATATCTCATGAATGGATGAATCGGTTCCACAGACTATAAACTTCATAAATGTGTGATACTCATGCAAATGAGATATTCAGTGAGTAGGAACTAGGAAGGCATGCTTCTATAGCGAGTCATTACTGAGCACTGACCGTCCGCACGTTTGCTACAAGAAATCGTCAGGCGATATCTCAGCGACAGTTGACTCTTACCCAAGGCCTTGTTTCCGTTGAAGAGGTTCTGGAAGGTGAAGTGCGCGCCGGTGAGGACCTTGTACGAGTGCTTCCACTTGCCTATGCGCCAATGCGGCTCTCCGTCCGCTCCTGTCTCCGTACTCAGCTCATTCGACACCTTGATCGCCATGTCACCTGCGCACGAGCATTCCTTCTTACTTGATCAGATAAAGAATACTTCCAAATAAATGCACAGTCGGATGTTACGTAGGTGTTAATTACGCACTGATTACTTATCTTTGTCTATTTCAGTTAAAAATTAAATAAGTAAATAAAAAACAGAAGGTCTTTGATTCGTATATGACCTTTAGTAAGAATGACACTTAAGAGTATTTGTGTACTTTGGCCGTAGGTATATTTTAACGTTTGGGTTTTAAGAATTAAACGGTTACGTCACCTTCGAATAAAAAATAAAAAAAAACACAAGTCTAATAAATTTTTTGTTTGTCCGATTTTTTGATAAAGTCTAAGTGAAAATAATTTCTTGAAAGTCGTTAGGTACGTCAGACTGTTAGTGGCTAACATCTCCATGTTGCTATCCGCTTTCAAACCAAAAACAATTTATTCATATAGAATCACATAAATCTATGTTCATAGGCTGTTCAAGAATGCGCAAAATCTGAGAAGAAAATCGCATTGAAAATGTACATCTTTTACAAAAAAGTTTTGGACTAGAACAAATGATTCCCAAGCGCTAGTAGGTACCTATCATTCAATTAATCGACAGTATTATTTAAAACTAACAGCAATTAGCATGTTATGCTTAACGTACTTAAGTTTTAAATCGATCATCGCCTGAATAGCACTCACGTATGTCGATGGTGTATCGCCCGTCGCCCTGCACGGGCAGGATGAGCAGCTGCCCTGACAACTTGTAGTTGCCTTCCAGTAACAGTTTGCTGCACTTGAGCGATACAGACTGCTTCATTTTAGATACATCCAACCTGCAATGTGACTCTCGAGTAAGAGCAAGTTACAACTTACAAGAAATAGAAGATAATTTAAATTCCCCCGACATGTTCATTATATATCTAATAAATGGCTGAGCAGATCTTAATAATTGTAGCTACGATCCGTCTCGATCACGTCAGCTTCTAAACGAAAATACCGCATCGAAATCGGTCCATTAGTTTAGGAGCTACGTCACAGACAGACCCACAAACACACAGAGACGTTAAACTTATAACTTTCCTCTTTTTAAATACGAGGTTGAATAAATATGAAATTTGAGCAATTTTTTGATCTGATGGTAATGTGTCTGACTAACATTACATTATTTTTTTGAGGCAAAACGTAGAACGGGAATGGTATCAGAATCGCCGAAATATGAACGCAAACAGCAAAAGAACAACGATGGTGGCACTTGGCAGTCCGTTTCTCGTCACTGGCAGCCTTGACGTGTCGCAACTCACAAACCACAGCCAACAATAGAAATTATACTCTTCCGCTTTAACCTTATGTATACCTAACTAATATGTTTAATTAGAAAGCTCTGAATGAAATTATTTTTATTTGAACGGATCAAGGTGGCGTGAGAGAAGATACTTAAGCCCTGTGGGAGTCGAAATAAAAAAGAACTTAAAATAATTTTAATTATTATAAAGTTTTTTTATGTATTATTTTATTCTGTTAACAAGGTAGAAAAGTGTTATTGCCCGTATTTTTATACGAAATTACTTTTATAACTATTATTTTGGACTGTTGATTTAATATGAATAGTTATTATACCTATTTGTAAATAAATAAATTACAGTTTTGATTTCCCTCAAATACTTACTCCAATCAAAATCTAGACTTCCGTCCGAGGATTATATGCGCACGCTCGTGTTAGCTTTAGTACTTGGATGTTTTCTTAATCTCTTTTACCTATTATCTCGCTATTATGCTAATTTGAAGACAAATGTAATTCATCCATATTAATTAATTAAGTACACATTTCAATCATACATTATGTACATTACATTCCACCTTCTTATGTACCTATTACATAAAATATCTTTCCTCTGGACTGATACTGACCAATAACGTTGCGCCAAACTCGTTTTATCACACCTCAGTTTGTTACTCATTTGTTATTTGTATTGAATAAAATATTGTAGGTATTCTAGTTTCATAATATTATTCATATTCAACATTAAATATTTATAAAAAATGTAGGGACAAGGTGAGTTCGCTTCGGAGTAGGTACTTACTTAACGTGATCTATGGTGCAAGTCTTGAGTCCGGTGAGATCTGTGTCCTTGAAGAGCATCTTAAGCCCGCCCTGCTCGCTCTTTATCACATTCAAGCGCATCGGATCCAACGACCTGACAACGCTCTTTTTCAGTTCAAAATTTCCAGTGTAAATATTCACCTATAGGTACTAATATTATAAAGAGAAACTATTTCTATTTTTGATTGACCTCTTTCATATATTTCGACGCGGACGAGGTCGTGACTGAAAGCTATATATATATTGTGAATAAATTTAACATAAGTACCTAATATGATTTACAATTGCATCCGCTCCAATTGCTCGTAGCGTAATGACGTTTCAATTCAAAATTTTTAAATTTTGAATCAGTTGTTTAGTACCTAGTTGAGATTAGCGCGTTCAGCCAAACAAACAACTCTTCAGTTTTATAATATTAGTACAGATAAAAGTATTTTAAAAAGCTTATGAGTACAAACTTAATTCCAAGGTCGGGTATCCCGGGCAACACGAATGGTGCGGCAGCCCGCGCCGATTGCAGGATGCAAGCGGAGTCTTCGCTCTTACATGCTTTTATAAATGGCGCTGTAACAATTATGCTAAATTAAATCGTTTCTAGGAAGGTAGGAAATAAAGGTCTTTTTTTTTGATAAAAAATATTTATTGATAATATTTATAAATTTTTTTACATGGACAATAAACCAATGTACTTGTAAACATTACCTAGGTACTCAAAAAAAGAATTTTCGTTCTTTGATAGCTAATAATTATGAACGTGCTTTTTTGTTTAGTGATCATACGAGTACAATTTATTGACATTGATTCAGTGTTCTTTGAATTTATTTATTTCAACGTTTTTTTGGAAACGTTTTAATTGAAGCCAGATCTATTGGATATATATTTATCGGATGCAGTTCAGTTTAATGGTGCATCGTCATAAACAGGCGTCAAATAATAACAAAACATACAATATTACAAAAAGCTGAGCTGTGAGTATCTACTCTAAATTTTCCTTGCTTGAATTTCTTGTGAAATCCCGAGACCTCCGTTTGGGGCATGGGGCATGGGGCATGGGGCAGTCGACAAATACTTAAACAACCTTGTAATAGAGCTAGAGTTAATGATCTCCGAGTCGCGTGTTTAGTTGGCAACTAATAGGAATTATGTTGCTTTAGAAGAAACATTGTAAACCGCAATTCTTCCAAGTCGGCATAATAAAATCTAATAAGAAAAACATATAACATTTTGTTTGTCAAGTGTAGACGCATGCATGTATGTGTTCTCCGGTATCTAACTACATATTTCTCAGAATTCGTACTTACAAAGAATAATTTATCTTTCATACGTTAGATCAAACAATTTATGATAGTGTTGTAATACGAGTTTATTATAGAAATTGTATTTAGATTTAGATATTGTGTTTCTTGTCTTAGCAATTAACCTATACAGATAGGTAAATTAAATTGGAGTGTCTGTTTGTAATATTCAAATAACCGCTTTTTACTAAATTCATATGGATGTATACACGGTACATGTATATACCAAAATAACATTTTCAAAAATTATGTCTTTCTGTCTGTCTATTTGTTCCGGCTAATCACTGAAACGGCTGGACTGATTTTGACGAATCTTTCACTGGACGATAGCTGATGTAATAAGGAGTAAGTTAGGCTACTTTTATTTTAGAAATTAATAAAAATAAATAATAAAAAATATCAATTATTATTTTGCTGTTCGCTATTTTACTCTGTTATTAGGCTCGTTACGACGAAATTAACAAGGGTGAAACCGCGGGGCACAGCTATTTCCTATACATAAAACATTAATATTTACTGGCTAAAGGCTTTTGGTTACCCACTATTGGTCATCCGTACTAGTCCATACTATCTGCACTAATATTTGAAATATAAGTCTTTCTATCTATCTGTGCCTCGGTCTGAAGCGATGAAATTTGAAACAGAGATAGTTTAGAGCTTGGGAAAGGACGCTTGGGAGTATTTAAACATGGCAGTATATCATTTTCATTATATAATTATCAAATTTCCACCTCCTCCAAAATAATCCCACCATTTTCTAAAAATAAATTATTATTTTCAAATGATTTATTATATACAAATAATATAAAATTTATTTCACATATAAAATTAATATGTCAATAAAATTATAACAGTGGTTACATATCATTATTATTATTAAAGAATCGCAAAAATTACAAAAATACATATTTCTCATATTTTTTTATTGAAAAAACTTCAACTAGTTAGCTTTAGCAATACAGATGTCCATGTTATATTAAATATATACTCATTTTAATAAATTTATTTTATTACGAGTCATATTTTCAAGCTTTTGACGGAATTTTATGAAAATCTAAGCCATATATTTGATGTTATTGAGCAAAACTTGTCAACAGAGAAAAACATGTCATACGTTTTTGTTTACGCGTCCAGTTTAGATGTCTATATCTCGATGTAATATTATTTTATATCGATAACTTATATATCATTTTATAAAACATTAAAAGGGTCATATATGATAGTAAAATCAATAAGGTAGAAGAAATACTTCTAGAGATAGAGAGTATATAGTAACTGAGTTCCTACGGGAAATCACAACGTGCGTTCACTTGCTTACTATAAAACACCATGAAAACACAATGCAAACAAAAGAGCAACATGACAGTTTTATGCCCTTGTTGAATTTTACATGAATTTTATTTATCAACACTATTTACGTCTTTTATTTATAGTAAGTACATTTATAATACAAAATTTATTTTTTACTTTTTAGTGCGTTTTGAGGTCGGTTTTATTTTTTTGTTTAAAATTAATTTATTGAGAACAAAGGTTTAACAAAAAGGTTTTTCTACATTATTGCACTAGTGCGTAGTAATAATCAAAATGACACAGTTTGGTTACAAGCGTCTTTAAAGAATACCTACAATAAGTGCGGTGCGATAAGTCACTTTATGAGCGAGTGTTGAAAAACTATTATTTATGTCGTATTATGTACGAATAGACTGGGTTTGTCAAAACTTTCGGCAACGTAAGCATAGGATTTAAACAAATCTTTACCTATTTCATTCATTCGTTTCGTTTATTTTTCATTCATCACAGATAATTACCCACTAGACCCAGTTCTCTGCAGGTTGTGGCCAACAAACACAACGGAATTTTTTAAATTAAATATTTACCATTTGGTTCGTGAATTAAAAAGCTAACATTAATCTTATTGTATTAAAATCGTGACAGATATGTTCTACAAAAGAATACTCGCGTATGTAATAAAGGCTTACTCACCTGAGGCACATTGTGCGCTTAAAGCAAATCCGAGTAAACAGAGGAACCGGATCATCGTAGCGAAGACTGTCGTGTTGTGATGAGAGCCACCTCCGCGCCGCCTTTTATGCTGACACTGACTCCGCGACCCTGACTTTGTCGCAGTGCTACGGCTAATGCCACTATTTCGTACGCGAAAATATTCAGCGTTATTGTTTCAAGTCGTGAAATTATGTAGCGTCGTATCTTCAAAACTTTCGTTTCATAGCTGACTGAGAAGTTCATTCAAACACGAGATATTCTTATTTGGTACCATATCGGAGGTTTTTTAAATTGTCTTCAATTTAATTTGGAAGTTTAAAATATAAATATTATTATAAATAAAATATTTATATGAAAGAATACAGCCATTATTTCATTCTACCGTAATATATTATAGTATAGTAAACTTATTAATATTAAACTTTATTTAAGTTATATTTTTAAATCATCTAAGCCTAAGCTACACACTAGGAAATAGCAAAGAATGCCGTAAACAGTCTATTTTCAAAGATTTTCATTTCACATACTTAAATCAACTTTCAAGTTATTTTAAACTATTTACATTGTTTGTCTATAATATACTTATGGTTATGTATTGTTTAATGTTTTCTATTTAGACTGAATATTTTCAAAAATGTCTAAAAATTAAGTTTGCAGGTAACGCGCTGAAGAACCAGGCCCATTACGACGTCATCGAGCTTTTTGTAAAGTTAACAATAATTCATCATTCCCATAGACCAATGATTAATTTTAATTAAACGAAATTCGCTGGAAACACACATGTTAATTATCTTTAAATATCATATTTTCCTTTAATTAAAATATTTTTAATAAATTGAGATTTTTTTATTATTTTATATCGTGACCAGTTTGCAGTCATTTGACCTTCACTATTAACTTAGGTATGTATAATAAATAATAAAAAAAATTAATAACCCCTGACGAAACAGTGAGCTGCTATAAGATCGACGTGTCTGTGTGTTTGTCTGTTGCCTCGTGGGCGAGCGGTCTTGTAAGATACCGTGATGTCATTGGTAGGCCGTTCGATTCCCGGTCTGAACACAATTTAAAAGTTAATTTATAAATTGTATTAGATCTTTGGAAGGGCTGTCCATGGCCGGGCGAGTGCCTTAATACTGTCATTATCCTCCGTGGGAGAGCCACGCTGGAGCTGATTCTGATCCACTAACTGGCCCGGTTCGTCCGGAGTGATATCAGTACAGGCTCACAGAATAATAGTAAACTTATACTGTGTTTCGCTGAGTCAGTGGGGATACCAGAAGCCCACCCAGCTGTCCATGGGCGGCGGGCGGCGCGATCATCAGGGGACCGCCTGCCCTCTTATTCGCTATTATATAAAAAATAGAAAATCTTACATGATCGATGTGGATTTTAGCAGCGTGCGTAAAATATCGAAAAAGTTTTTCTCGTATTTTGTATAATCTCATTTATTAACGGAAATTTATTAGGTACTTAAAATATTTTGCGTGTAAATACGTAAATTTACGTATGATGTCTATTTTTAAAGGTGTTGTACAGCGTATCATTCCAATTCTCCTATTATTCATCTAGAGTCGAGACTCTCTTATATAAGTATTCTCATAATACACAAATCTAATACAAAGATGTTTTTGCCATTGTCCAGCAGCGGACTATTCAGGCTGAAGATTTAAATCAGGTGAGAATTATCTTACATTATGTTAAATGTCTCGTCAATATGTTATTACCTAATTTTAGAATAATCCCAATGAAAATTAAATAGGCAATATTATCACCTCATAACAACAAACACAATTTATAAGCTGCAAAATAACTTAGTGCAAGAGGTCTCGAGAATCGACGCCATCTTTAAGTGAAATAAAGATTTTAAAAAATAACAGAGCATTTAATTCTTTTTTTAATATAATATATACATAATATTATTAAAAGTGGACTCTCGTAACTCCTAGTGGGGCATGGGGCAGACATATTCCTGTATCTGTTTAACTGATCATTTTTCTTCACACGCAAGTAGATGATCAGCCTTTTGCGCCTACCCAATGAAAATAATAAATAAAAACATTCATTTGTGCCCCCGGGATTCGAACCCAAGACCTCTGGCGCAACACGCAGACGCGTAAACCACTTAGCCACGAAAGCGGTTACAATATTAGATGACATGAACAACAGTAGATAAACGGTCTATGTACAATTAAGGTAAATAAGATCACTTTGTTGGAAGTGTGCGTCCGTCACAAATAACGTAGCGTGGACCTTGACAAGTGCGTTTTTATTTAATTATTATGAAAATGTACCTATCGTTTATTTATTACAGGACGGAGAGGGTAGATAGGTACCTGCGATAGGCAATAGGCAAATAAAGTTCGCTATAATTATAAAATAATTTGTAATAGAATAATGTCTTAACATAATACTGATTAAAAGGTGGTGCAGGTGAAACTCTGTCGTTTTTCAGAACTAAATTCGGGCAACTACAACGGTGGAGGCATTCTCTGTATCTGCCTTCATTGTATTTGCCTTACATGCAATATTTTTTGCTATGCTATTCAAATATATGAAAAGTTAAATAACTAGCATTTACAATTTAATGTTTTACCAAAAAAAAGGCTTCACTTGAACCTATAAGAATCTAACGGCGGGGGTGTTCGAGAGTGCATTAATTATATAAGAAATTATATAATTTGTAGAAGTTTAATCGAGAGCTAGTTGAGAAATGGGCACTCGATGGAACAGGTTGGCGGTTTCGTGCACGATTTGGCTGACGATGGCTTTCACGATGGGCGGAGACACCTCCGAGAAGATGTCGCGCCAGTTCTGATTCGCGAACTGCGTCACGGGCCGTGCTGCAACACAGATAAACACACGCTCACACAAAATCACTTCGAGATTGACTCCAGCATATTTTAACTTAAATTTTTAATTGGTCACAATAAAAACAACGAGTGGTGTTTCGAAATATCTCTCGTGCATTCAGCTTATTCGTCTGATACCCTCGAGGGGTCACAGTACTTTACTTGTATCAATGATAATCAGAAATGTCCACATTATTTAATGTGGGTACTTATAAAATTTAGAAAAGTATTCACCAAGTGCCTCGTCGCCATTAAAGAGATTCTGGAAGTGGAAGACGACGCCCGTCAGGACGTTCGCGGAGTGCTTCCATTGCACCACGGACCAGAACCGCTCACCGCCTTCCTCACGTTCCACCGTGTCCAGGCTCACCTTGACTACTATGTCATCTGTCAACCACAATTAACTATCTCATGACTCAAACGTCCATGATGTATAATGGTTGTCTAAGGAAAGCAAATTTGTAATTGGATGGAAGTCATGTCGTTACGATAAGGACACCTCACGTCATTTTCATATAATTGTGGTTCGAGTTAGGCGACACCTATGTAGGTTTCACACACTAGTGTTACTTGATTAAAGGTCATGATCGGTCAGATAAATTGTAGAAAACCTGTCGGGACTTACGGATGACAATCTTGTAGCGGCCGCTGCCTTCTATGGGGAAGATGAGCAACTTGCCGCTGAGCCGGTAGTCTCCCGTCAAAACCACGCTGCACTGCAGCTCTATTGACATTCGGGGCCCGTCACGTCTGCGGTATACATTACATATAAATAAGAACAAGTTTTATATAAGTATTCAGCTTTGCTTTTCTAACAGACATTTGTCTCTAGAACTTTGGTTATATGCTTCTTTTTTACGAGTATGTGTAACTTTAAGATAATTGGACCTGTGAATAATTGCTGTAAAGTATATAGAAATAATTAATTAAATATATAACTTTAATTTACAAATATGACGCCAATAATGAGATCACGAATAGTAATCTTTACGCTTGTGGATTTAACTATAATTTGTTTTAATCAGCGGATACGTCCACTCAGTCCTTCAAGTTAAACACACGTTACTTTGTGTGGGATACTTACCGAAAAAAATATCAAAAAGATGACAAATTATTTTGCCACATATGATAAATTAATGATAGTTAATAGTTACGCTAATAGATGGTATCGTTAGTAAGAATTGTGAGTGGAGGAATTGCTTGTCAACGACAACAGACGCAAGTTTTTTTTCGCAAGACCGAAGAGTCTTTATGGCCACTTAATTCCGCTAGATACTATTTTAGCTGACATTCTGTCAACTAGATACGGAGTTGTAGTGTTAGATGGACAAGGTCACGGTCGAGCCGTACAATATATGAACGCAAAAAAGTTAAACTTTCAGCAGCGCATTTTGTAATTTTTACTTCAAACAAATATAAACGTATATTTAAGTACGCTTCACGCAAATTTAAAAGGTACTCACTCTATGTCGAGGACGCGACAGTGCCTTAAGCCTCGCACTACTGTGTCGTTGAAGTCCATGAATAGACCGGCCTCGCTGGCGGAAACATGTTGGACCCGCATGGGATCCAGCCGTCCCACCCCGAGAGACGGCAGCCCTGCTGCTACCGCTGCCACGGCTGATTGCGCAGACGACTTTAAACAAGCCCTGTCATCCGCGTGGCATGGCTTTATGAACGGAACTGTGAAAGACATCCTATTTAGAGCGCCATCGATTTAACGAAACGATGACGTAGACCATAGAACATACATCAATAGCCATATCTTCTGGCAGAAGTAGTGATTCCATCTGTATTTTTAACCCAACTTCAAAAAACCGAAAAGGAGGTTCGACGTGTTTTTTTGATGTGAAACATCTATAGGCGCACCTAAACACGATTTCTGGTGTCAGGTGTGGCGACGCATGCCGTCTTTGGCGATGTGCTTCGCCGCCAGTTCACCGTCCGTTGTTACCGAGTGTGCACGCTGTTCGCAAAGTGCCGTTTTTTTTCCAAAATGCCAAGTTTAATTAATTTCAATGCCGAGTTTTAATTTAATGAAAACAAATGTTTATTAAATAAACAGTCATTATTTTCTGGAAAAAAATCGTAATATTGACGTGACAACGTCTTATAAATTGGTTAGCCGGGTGACACTTCAAGAAACTGCGTTACGCTCCGCTCACGTTATGCGCTCACAATGAGAGCGAGTGAGAGGCACGCGTCCCTTCCACTCGGGCATGGTTAGCCCGCCTAAGAGCGAGAGAGACAGACATTATTATTTCATCCTTCTTCCTACTATACGAATGAATATTCACATTAAAATTATTTTACCACTCAAAGTCGTTGTCACGTAAAACTTTCGCCCGTATACCGACTTTACAGGCAACCAATTTTTTTTTATTTTATCCTATTACGAGTATGTTATGTTATGCCACATTAACATAGTTCCTATCGTAATCTGTCCTTTTCTGCATATTACTTTTACAAAATAATGTCGATGTTTTCCATCTGCCAGGGTCCCGTGACGGCTCACAATTTTTATTTCTAATGTTCCGCCCCTGCGTCGCCGTCCGTGGACCGAATCGGACGAGACATTGCTGATATTCGTGCAACCGCGTCGTACTTATCCATACTAATATTATAAATTTAAAATTCAAAAGTAACTCTGTCTGTATGTCTGTTACGCTTTCAAGCCTAAACCACTGAACCGATTTTAATGAAATTTGGCACAAACATAGATAATAAGTTGAGAAAGGACATAGGGTACGTAGGGTACTATCCAATTTCACTAAGTGGGTATATAATAATATATTTATTGTGACCATTTCAATGTGCTCAAACACGGTGCCTCTGCAGTAAGTGCTGGCTTCCCTACTCACTATTGTATTATTATGTTTATTGATCAGTCATGTCAGCTCACCGGATACCAAATTATGAATTGATACGACCAATAAAAATGGCTCTTAATGCCTTTACCCTCAGAAGCGAGCAGGTCGTTTTGGATTCAGTATTAAATTTGCAACAAGAATAAAAATAATTAGATTTATAGTTTTAGAGATATTAAAACTTCAATTACTTTACTTTGGCAATACAGAAGTCCATGTGATATTTAATTTATACTAATTTATACTTTTATTTTATAATTTAGCATATTGTAAAGTTACCGACAGAATTTTATGAAAATATAAGGTAAGAATATATTTTATATTATAGAGCAAAACTTGTTAACGGAGAAAAACATATTGTCATACGTTATTGTTTACGCGTCCAGTTTAGATCTCTGGATCTCGATGAAATAAAGATCAGTCTTTATCGACAACTGATATTATATCATTTAAAATATTAGTAGAGTCATGAGCCTTTCAAAGAGCAATACAACATTTTATGCCCTTGTCGAAGTGAAAACTTCTTTAGCATCGTTGTGATTTGAAAGTCGATGAAACGAAAAAGCGACAGCAAAAAGAGACATACATAAATTGATAAGATTTAACGAAGGAGAGAATGAGCATTAAAAATTTTGAAGGTTTCACTTCTACCAAGTGTGAATTGCAGAGATGCTTTTGAATTTTACGTATTTTTATTTATAGTAGGTTCATTTATATAATACAATATTTATTTTTCCCTTTCTAGGTCGGTTTTATTTAAAATTAATTTTTCTCTATGAGTTGGTTAAGGATTAAAAATACACATTTGGTATTTAAACACATATTATTCCAACATTTATTCAGTACCAAATATCTAAACTACTATTACGATTAGGTAATTAATACAATTTTTTCCCCATTTTTCCAAACCTTATTATTTAGTAGTCAGTATTTTAATACGAGAAGTGGTTGCTCAGTCCGTACAGACACCTATTAAACTTATAAATATTGAAACGGTGCCTACCTCAGATCATAGAAAGGACTATTCTATGTATATACTCTATTCCTATTTCTGTGGTGCCTACAATAATTATTTTTGTATAAATTAAAACAATAATTGTAGGTAACATTGTTACAGTTAATAGGTTGCAATAGGTAGGTACCACCACCACGCGCCACGGATAATTATAATGTCCGTGGTCCCATGAACATTTAGTAAAACTTTTATTAAATGTTCTGCGCGTTGTCCACTGAGTGAGGAAAATGTCTCTTATTGCATTTGCGTATACATAGCAAATATGTTTGTCATTTAGCCTCCGCCGAAATAAAAGAAGCCAAAGAAACTTTGGCATTAGCCGAGTTAATTCTAATGTTAATCTTAATGAATATCAGTCGAAGCTGCAAAAACGTGTCAAGGATGGAAGCGACTTTATCCTCATCGCAACGCTTTTATTCACTCGCTCACATTTACGCACCGTTTTAATGCTATGCGATTATTACCTCTATATTAAATAATTACTTATTATGTAGTTTCCACGATTTTGCGATTACGGAGAAATCACTTCAGATGAAAAGGTATTAATGTGATGAAATTGATAACCAGTTTTTTATTTAACCGACTCAGTTTCTACGTAGTTGATCTTTTATGTACCTACTCTCATTTATTAACTTCCGATTTTTTGCCAAGTGCTTCAAAAGTGCCTCGTAAAAGCTTAAGTAGGAAAGTTTATTTTAATTTGATTTGTAATTACATCTTGCATTGTAAGTATATATCCATATTGTAGTAGATATAAATTTATTGATTAATTATTAGTAAGGGAAAATGATTTAAGACTCACCCAATGTGCAAGAGGCCTCTCTCGTGAGGACAAACACCGAGGCGGCTAACAACAGAAATATCATTTTAACTAATACACCGTACACCTTCCACAAATAAGAGTAACGGTCTTCATCATCCACCATTTTATATCACACGAACCTCTAATTACTTATAAATTAGATAATTAATTGTTGTGAAATTATTCCATTTTTTTCAAGTGTTATTAGTAAAAACTTGATCGTATAACTTATTAATGATCAACGCAATTTGATTAAATACCTACTTTCTCCTAACACTATGAAGTAAAAGATACATACATTCTTCGTAAAACAATAATATTTTTTAAAATACCTAAGTAATTAATTTATCAAGTCAGATTAATTTTTAAGCTCATTCCAGACAAAGCCGCGGATTAGTCGTAAGGGAATTGTTTCCTGCCATCTGTGTGGCCTTAGATACGGTCAAATCATTTTTTATTTAATTGAATGGTGCTGCACTAGATGGCAGAGTTATCAAATATTAAAAAACCTTTTTAAAATCAATGCTAGTCAATGCTTGTACATAGGAATAAAATATTGAGGCAAGCTAAATGCTATATTATAACGATACGACGAAATTAATTCGATTTTTATTTATATTTAAAAATTAAGTAAAACCTAAAAGTTCAACAACCATGCTTATTGTTTCTGAGTAGTTCACACATACTCAAAAAATATATGTCCACGTTTTTGTATATTATGTGTTACGTATACATAGCCCTACTATTGTCTGTTATTTATTGCCACATAAAATGCGCAATTCTTAGAAAACTTACAAATGTTATTTATGAGCAGTTTTCAAATTTTAAATAAATTGAACTCGACCTATGCATGCGCAGATACGAGCAAGAAGTCCGTTTGTGAGCTGCGGCCTGCGCATAAACATAAGTGCCAACTGCCAATAATTAAGCGTTTAATGAATAACCTTATTCCTTTGAGTCATTACTTCCCTATTAATATTATAAATGCAAAAGTGGCACTGTCTGTCTATTACACTTTTACGTCTAAACTACTGAATCTTGATGAAATTTAGTATCTACAGAGATAAACTGATGCTTGAGAAAGGACATTGGTATTACGTTACATTTTATTGTGAAAAAAAAAGTTGAAGGGGCTTGAAAAGGCCAGAATCGCGGACAGAGTCGCAGGCAGAAGCGACGATATATTAATAGTTAAACAAAAGTAACAAAGGTCTTTGACACTGAACTTCAGTCTTCCGGGCAATCGGGAAATCCAAAAGCTTATTCGTCTTTTATTGTCAGCATTGACGCAAATAATAAACAATACTTGTGTATGTCTGCTGAACCTTTGTTTTAAATATCTACAACTGTTTACTTAGTACAGTAAAATTATGAATTATTACCTAAGTATTTGGTCATTCATAGTTAGTGCTTTCGATAACACGTCATATTAAAGATCCACCATCACGTCAGCTCTCAAACAACAGACAAACGCTTCGTGATCGGCCCATTTATTGAGCATTATACGAACTGATTGTTTTTTGTCGGCGGTTAGAAACGACAGAGTAGATAACCCTCATGCTCATGTAACTAACACGTGTCGGTTGTGACCGTGACCTTGGTTAGGGTGTACGTGATGAAGCAGACGTCAGCGACTCGAGATCGACAGATGACCTTGCCAGACGCTGGACTATTGAACTTAAAGCTCGTCCGCCAAAGGTAAACGAGAGGAGCGATTATGATGCGGGGTTTTGTTTGAAAGTTATTTGACTGATATGAACTTAAGCTATAATTTACGATGATCTATTTATTCAATTATGAGGTATTTTTGTTTGTAATGTCTTCAATTTCACTTGTTTTATGCATTTTAAACTAAAGCATAAATAATAAAATGAGCAACTAATGGCCATAGACTACACAATTGTCAAAATCACTACAGACTATGTTATGTACCTACATTTAACATTTTGTTTTATTTAACTAGAGCTTGTAATCAAGGGCTTTAGTAGTTTGACCGTCAATTTAACTTGTTTTGTAACCAAATGAAATTCGATAACTTCTATCCAAAGGTCTATTCGTCTATTGCAAAGGTGACTTCGATCACGTAGTGATCACATACGTACTTAAAATTCCTTACATTAATATAATATTAAAATTAATCTTTATAAAAACTTTTAAACAATTCTAATAAAAAATTATGATAGGATATTGAAAATAAATCAGAAAATATAATAATCAGTCTGCCACAAGTTTTTGTTAAGTACTTATTTGTATATTTGCGTAAATTTTACAGCTCTCCTAGTGGATACGCGCGAACTTATGTGGCCACAATGGGATTGACGGCTGTCAGAGAGTAAAAATCTCTAGAAATTATAGTGGAGTCATTTTAATAGGTAACATTTGACAATTCATCAAAATTCAACAACGTAACCATGTAACGGCGCGCATAAAATAATATATTTTTTCGTTTTGTTAGAATTGCACAATTGCTTAGCTTTTTTCAATTACGATTACATATTTATTGTAATAATGACCGATACGAGTAATTTTACGATTTGATTTCACTAATAAATCATTCTAAACATAATAAACAATTTCTGATCTAAAGAACTGAACGTCGTTATAATGTTGCGTCAGTTAACCTTTTTTTTAAATACTAGGGATGCTACTCTAGAAATCGAAAGCTAATAAGTGATAAGTAGAATCGATGCAATGATTACTTGTAAAAATATCACCATAAATTAATAACCACGTTGTGACTATAATAAAACATAATTACTTATATTTATTATTCTTTTTACGAAAGGAAAAATAATAATGGGACAGGGATTCTGATGATTTTAAAAATTCACATGTTTCAAGTCCGTATCGATTCATTCACTTTAATCGATGTTTTGAAGCAGGTCACCTCACTATGAAGATAAAACTGACAGACGTGAAATGTTACCTATTAAAATGACTCCATTATAATGTAAAATTTAAAAACGATGACTTTACTACTATTAAGTGGAAATATTTACCTCCCCATAGGTCGCGACTTTTTCCACGCTCGTCTCGCAAAACAATAATTTCTTGTTAAAAATATTAACATTTATTTTTTAAGTTCATCGCTCCGTAATAAAAAAACTTGTTTGAACATAACGCTAGAACAATTTAAAACAAGCTGACATATGAATTTAAACATAAATAACAAAAATTAAATGAAATTTTATAAATAAGTAGGTATATATCACTGTTTTTATTCCTTTTTAAGTTTAATTGCTAGGTACTATTTTAAAGGTGTAGGTAATCTTTACTTAGAATTTTGCATTGTTATTTATATTTTGAAACGCTCTGTTATTTAATTTTGTTATAAAATTAGCAAAAATTTATGTGAAATAATTTAAGTTAGGTATTTCCACTTATTATCAATTTCATGTTTATATTTGATTTTTTATGAAATAACGTGATTTAATTGAATAAAATGTAAAGGCTGATGGCAATTCGGTAAGATATATAAGGCCGGACTGAAGCGGCAACGCTCAGTCTGTTAGTACACATTGGCACGATATGGCTCGACTTGTGTGCCTCGCGGTGGCCCTTTGCAGCACCATCGGCGCCCGCGCCGGGACACTGCGTGAGTGCAACATCCTTTTTGTATTATGCCCAGCTTATGTCTCCTTATCAAAAAATAAGTATAAATTTTTGTATCCAAAACTGAGCAAGCATTTGGTTGCAATCTCACCTGCAGATAGTAAGTGGATATGCGGCCTAATGGGATGCATGCCAGCTCAATACGAGCCTATGGACGCTGAAAATATCTGTTGACTAAATAGAACCTTGACACATTCCTTCTCGGTTTCGATTAAGAAGGATAAAACTCCTCTGTGCCACTAGAAGTACGGCCTCTGAATGGAGAGAAGACAGAAGACAAGCCTTCTGTATTGGTTCGGTCCGCGTTTAAAAAACAATCAGTTGTTATTCAAGTGATTTCATCCCACTGCTTAGAAAAGTTTCAAAAATTTGAATTTTATTGAGTTGAGAATTGAGTGCTTAGGATATTTCATGATTAAGGAATATAATAAGAATAGCCTTTTACATCTACTAAAATTATGTTTTTTATAATGCATTAAATTATAACGATGGTATTCTTGACTTATACCACGCATATAAAAGACATAAACGCGCACACCGCGCGCAGCTCCACATTTTGTTTATTAATAATAATATCATTCAAAATACGTACAAGTATATCAAAATCATTTAAAAATAGTGGTCCAAAGTTTGTACGAAAGTTCTTTGCTTAATGTGTTAGAGATATAATATTCGTTATTTAGTTTAAAATATAGCATAATATATGATATTATTTTAGTATATTAGAATCAGTAGACGCACAATGAAGGAGACAAAGTGTATCCCTACGAAGCTGGGGCTGGCTGCTAATATAATACTTATGTAGAATGACTTTCTGATATTTGATCAATGTTAAATATTTTCTGATTGAAAAGTTAAATATTAAAAGGTCGTTACTTTCATGTAAGCAGTTTTGCAAGCGAGATTCCGACGCGATGTTGAAATGCCACACGATTAACTTGTTGCGTGAGATCTCAATGTCGCCTCTAGCCTTTGACATCGGAGATTAATATGCTTAATAGACTAGCTCTTCCCCGCAGTTCCACCCGCACTCAAGGAGAATAATTTCTCTCGTTTTACAATGCTTTCGTTGACGCTGCGCTTCTATTTGTTGTAGCGTAATGTTAAATAACCTAATAGCCTTCCTCTATAATCCATCAAATTTAAATTTTATAAAAATACAGAGATTTAATAGATAACAATTGCCTGTAATAAAAAATAGTTGTAAAACAATAAAAATTGAATAAATGTATGTAATACATGATAATGTTTATAATCGTAGCAACATGTTAATAAGCGTGGGAGGTTTGTATAATTAGGTAACTGCTAAGAAATAAAACAATGAGTGATTATTTGGTCTGGCAACATTGTAAATTACTTGCCATTGTTTTAACCACTTTTGAAATAATTGTCAACTAAATTATTAATTGTGATTTTAGTCCCTTAGATATCCCTTTAATGCATATTATAATATGAATCTATAATAATATTATAAACTATTTTGGTTGATTGAACGCGCTAATGTTAGAAACTTCCTACTTTTTGGAAATTAAAAGTTGTTTTTGTATTGGATAGTCTATATATCGAGGAAGGCTTTATATTTACTACTACGAATAGGAGCGAAGCGTCAATGAAAAATATTGCTAAACGGGAAAAAGGGAATTGCTTTTGAAAGGGGGTAAATTCGCGCAGCAAATCTAGTTAACCTTTGACTGCGAAATCTAAGTGACACGATTTTGTGAAACTTTTAAGAATTATTAATCTCAAAATAAAATAAAGGTACTTTTCCGCTAGTCGGGCGCAAGTTGACCTTAGTAGTAGTTTACTTGGTGGATATCGGTCCCGGCACTCGCCGGCGGCGGACGTCGGCGGTCGGTGGACATTACACAGCCCACGGAAAAGTACCAAAATGAGTAACCAAGTTCAATACTTGAGTAGAAGTCATAAAATACAGCAAATAAGTAAATAGATGCCTACTTAACATTCCAAGCGGCAGCGAGTAATACGTTAGAATTATTATTATTTGTGATATGATATAAACTTAACGTGTGTGTCACTCACCTCTTCGTGGCCTAGTATAAGTAAAGTGGGGCTTGTTTCCGCAACTGCGATGCGCCTATTTTGCGTATCCTCTCTTCATCATCTTCCTGGCCTAAAAAATTGATAAAACTTTTAAAAGACTTAAATTGACAGCATAACAAAATATGTGTATCGGAATCGTCACAAAGGGCCGAATACTTCTCTTATTAGAGGATTTTTGAAATTGTCTTTCAATAAGATGTAAAATCTTATTTAGCAGACTGCGTTTAGTACCTACATGATACATTAGGTTTTTCTTATAATCGTGATTAGTAGATATATAAATAATATGGTAGTGACGTTGAACGTTTTACATGGTACAAAATGTTTTTCATTAAAAGTTATATTGGTACAATAATTTGGAGTAGATTAAATCAAACTGAATACGTAAATATTCGTAATACGTATATGTATTTGCAGCGAGTTTCCTGAAAGCTTGTTCAGCATCCGATCCAAATCTGAACCATTGCGTGGAGAAGGTTATAGCGGCTGGAGGAGGGAAGTTCGCGAAGGGCATCCCGGAGCTGGGCATCGCGTCCCTGGATCCCGTGCACCTGGGGAAGGTGGTCGTCGACAACCCCGCCCTCAAGCTCACCTTCGACGACACCATCGTCACCGGTCTCGGCGACTTCGTTGTTAACTCATACAAGTTAGTTATTACCTCACTAAGGTTGATAGGTACTAAATAGTGGTAATTTCGTTGCACTTTTTTACCCCCGACGTAAAAAGAGGAATGTTAGAGGTTTGATGAACATACATCAACACTGTCTAGGAAATAAAGTTCTTAAACTCTAAAAATAATGGCCAGTTAAAATCTTGTAAAAAAGCCCTATTTTTGGCCTTATTACCAGATTCAAAGCAAGAAAAACCATTGCAGAATCATTGCTAAAGTCATACTGACTACTTATTTTTCGTAGAATTGCAAAAACGGAATCATTTTGCGTAATTTTTCACCTTTTCTTAAAAAAACTCATTCATTTTTTATTTTACAATTTTTTCACTTTTCGTTTTTATTTAAATAAAATTTCATTTACGGAAAAAAAAAATTCATTCTAAAGTCTAGTTTGATAAATGAGATTTTTAAAAATATATACAATATATTGCATGTTATAATAAATTTTGAGTAAATCGAGAAATTCCGATAAATCCCTACACGTTGTTGATGTGTGTGTCTGTGGCAACGTGATCTAGATGTCTCTCGACTGCAATTTATGATGATATTATAATTATTTGTTACTGTAATGTTGTAACTATTTGTTATTTATCTGTTAACCGTAATGACGAGGGATTTTTTAAATTGCCTTCAGTTGCACTTGTTACAACGTATCTGTATTTAACGTTCTAAAAATATAACGGACATGAAAAAGCCTAACACAAATCTAATATCAAAGGGTTAACACGAGTTAACGTATTGTTAATTGTTCAAAATATGCATTCCATATAAAAAGCTTTTATTAAGTAAAATGATACTATAAAAATAAAGGTAGGTAGATATTAGCACCTATCTCTAAATATCCGGCTTTTTACAATTGTGTCATGTCCTTAAGAAGGCTTATATGTATATATAAGAATCACTTACTACTATTGTGTTAAGGATCGACACGCAGGGAGGGAAAGCGACCCTCGACTTCACGGCCAACGTGACTCTGAAGGCGCATTATGTCATGGACGGGCAAGTCCTCATCTTGCCAATTAGGGGAAACGGTCAGGCCAAGATCAAAATCAGTAAGTACAGCCACTTAAATGTTTAATCTCACGATAATTCACAAAGGGCGGGCCTCACATTGCTTCTGTTGGAATAATTTAAATAATGGAAGGTTTATTTATTTAATTCGGTTGGTACATATTTGTTAGTATAGGTGTAATCCAATGCCAAAAATCAAACAATCAAACACAAAATTTTTTTAAAGAAATACAAATAATTAAGCGTATAACCTTTTCGTTATATGAAAGCAGTCATATTTTTGAAAGATTTGGCAATAAAATTCTTATAAGTACTTGCATGTTAAATTGGAGTTGGTTTTATTGCCAATCTTCTAAATCTTTTAAAAATTATATCACTGTTTGTTTTATGTGACGGCAAGCTTATTTACGTAGTAGGTTTAATACTTTCATGTTACAGGATGGTATTGTGATCAATCTTATATATAAAATTCTCGTGTCACAATGTTAGTTACTTTACTCCTCCGAAACGGCTTTACTGATTTTTACCAAATTTCATATGCATATTCAGTAGGTCTGAGAATCGGCTACTATCTATTTTTCATACCCACCCCAAAAATTAATATAGCAAAACAACGTTTGCCATAAAATATCTATACATAAGCATCAAAAGGAAGCTTAAGAAATTATAAGCAATATTTTATATTTTGTCTTATCTTCAGTTGTATGCATAATGCATGTTATTGTTCAATGTTCCTATAAAAATCGAAAAACAATTATCTTAATATAATGTTTTTAATTAATCGAGTTGAATAATTGTGCAGCTAATCTAAACATTGTGATCAAGTATGAGTACGCGACTGTGGATGGCTTCTGGACGGTGACCGGATACAAGGACAGTTACAAGATGCAGCACGCACAGTTCAAGTTCACCAATCTCTTTAACGGCAACAAGCAGCTCGGTGAGTGGGTCTGAACTAAGAGCAACTCTTGGGGGTCGAAGCTTTGAAGGGAGACAGGAAAACTTTATTTCAACTATTATACGTAAATACTTTGTATTGTGAAACAAATGAAATTGAATACAATTTAAAAAACTCCCCAAAATGTTAATTAGATATAAGAATGAGAATTTACAGACAAATGAACAGATCTTCATAAATTGTACCCAAGATCTATCTCGATCTTGTCAGGTTTTTAATATTAAACCGCATCGAAAACGGACTATTTGTTTAGGAGCTATGACGCCAAACTGACATACACACACTCAAAGACAAAACAGACATTTAAATTTTTGTACCCCCCACTTTTCTCATCGTGAGTTAAAAATACACCTGAAAAGAAAAAGAAGCTTGTCCTCTTTCAAAATGGTTCACTCAAAATCTGCAAGCTACATATCGAATACACTTTTCAGCTGACACCACCGTAAAATTTGCAAATCAAAACTGGAATCTTATAATGCAAGAGATTGCACCACCGGCCGTCGATCAGATCATAAAGAAATGCGTGGACGAAGTTGGAAAGTTCTTCAAGGCCGTGCCGGCGAACGATCTCCTGGCCCTTTAATGGTTGGCATTGTCAATGATTTCCATCGAAAGCTGCTCCTCATCGCATCATTTCTTTTTCTCTACTATCGCGCTCATTCATCGTGTCTTGGGACTTTCAACACATCCTTACATTTGCAAAAAAATCATTTCAAGCTCGATCTTTCTCCACACGATTCGTGCGCTAATCTAACCTATTAACACGTTCATTATAATTATAACGTAAAACATTAGGTACCTATAACAGTAGGTACTGGTTTTTCATTCGTTTTCAAAATCTCTAATCCTACTGTTATAAATGCGAAAGTTTGTGAGGGTCTTTGTGACTCAATCACGCATAAACGGCTGAACAGATTTTGAACATATACTTAATATACCGGTAGTGTGTTCCTGTGGGATAATTTAGAGATACGAGTATACCATTTTTCAACTTCAGTACAAAGTTGTTCGGTTATTATACATTGCATATGAAATGTTTCAAGTTATCCCTAAAGACACTTTAAATAACCTCCTTTTTGGTTTTCTTGAAGGTCGGTTAAAAACACTTATATTGTATTTTGTTTGTTTCATTTTATAAGTTTAGTGTTCTATAGAACAACTCGTATTATATGTATATAATATATTCGAAATAACGCGGGTGAAACCGCGAGGCACAACTAGTAATTCATAAATCATGTCAGAAACAGATTTTGTGTTTAAAATAACTTTAATATTTTTTTTAACATCTAATGAATATAAAATTAAAATTCAGATGTAAGGTAGGTTATCTTTAATTAATCTATACTCTATAGTCTATAGGTAGATATTAAAGATACTAATACTTAGGTTCATCTGAGGAGTGAAGGGTCAATTTAATTAAATTTTTGATTATATTTTAATTAAACACTACACTAAAACACACTACAATTAAACACTAAAACTTTGGCTTGTATTAAAAAGCATTATTTCATTATTAAAGTACTTTAAGTCTCGTAAGTCGTCGGTTTCATGATAGCCTACTATATCCTATGGGTTAAATCTAAAAGTCGATTGCTTTTACCACCTTTGTGTAACTCGTATACGAAAAACATTTTAAAAATAAAGTTATAAAATGTTATTTCTCTCTAGCGTCAACAATACACCGAGTGATAAATGAGAACTGGGAGCCCGTGATACGGGACATCGCTCCAGTAGCTTTCGAGACCATCATCAGTGCGTGCGTCAACGAGGCCAAGAAACTATTCGCCGCCGTCCCTGCTGACCAACTACTCCTACCCTAATATCTGTACAAGTCACGGGCTCTTGAAAAGCGCAATTGGTGTAAGACGAGTGTCGCCTGACGAAAAGAAAATTTGTATGGAAGTGATATAGGTGCACCAAATGTCATTTCCATACAAATTTTCTTAGGCGACATCTACTACATTCCAAGAGGAAAATAACATATTTTATGAAAACATTGGAACTTCTTAGCAAAAATAACTCTTTGGCTAGTGCCCTAAGATAAATACGTAATAAGTTTATGTCCAGTTTGCTTTTAATAGTTTTACTTTGCTTTCAATAAAATTACTATAATTTTTAATAATACTTAGTAGTTAAAATGGAATTTCGATTTTATTCGTGACTTTTTTCGCGTTAGTAATTTTTCATTTCAATTCGAACCAATTCCAGAAATTAGTGCGTTCGACCAAATAAACTCTTCTACTTTATAATATTAATTAGTATAGATATAGATATCAACTTGGAGTTATTTCACAATGTAAGACGCCATTGAGTCGATGTTTTTATTAAAATTCATTGAATGTGGTTAATAGTGTTTTACAATAAACAGGTAGACTCCGGGTTGATTGCCCAAAGGTCGTCGGTTGCGCGTATCCATAACGTAACTTCCTCATTACTACTCTAGTGTACGTACAGTCAGCCTGTATGCAACTTCACATCCTACCCATACACGTTAAAAAAAAAATTACGTCTCTATCGTTTATTTTTATTACTTTATAAGGCAATTTTAACATAGCCTATAGGTAATTATAAAGTTTAATATCTAAATGGGCCTTATCAAACAGCAGATTTCAGTGATAATGCTTCATTTGACTTCAAATTAGTTTTGGGTCTTCAACCCATGATTAATATTAAAATCCAGGCATTTTATAATTCTGCACCTGCTGTTATTTATGATTTAAATTTTTACATAAAATTTCCTGTAGGTAATAGTTAGTTATGTGGTAAGCTACAGTGGGTATGTCACAAATGTTAATTTAATAATACATAATTTAGAGGAAAGTAATTAGGAATAATGTTTGATTCAAATTAAATATTTTAAATAAAGCCAAAGCAAAAGAAGTGTGTTTTAGTATCAATGTGTGAATGTGAGATAACAAGAACAATTAAGAGCTGTTTATTATTGATAAGTAAATAGATAATATTGTTGACTGCCATTAAATCATGAGATATTATGTCTTTGTTTTTTGCCACTACCGATTACAAAACTAATAATAATTCAAAATGTCATCCAATCTATATTGAGATTTTTGAATTCAAGTGTTGTTTTGGGAATGCATTTCCAAATTTAAACCAAAGTAACATGTATAAAATATATTTATTCTTACAATAATAATGTTATAAATTCAACAACAGATAAATGCATTAGAAATATAAAATATTCACTTATTTTGATAAAAACAAATAAAACAAAATTATTGTCATAAACAAATTATCGAGGGCACATAGCATGGCGACCACCATCAACGGGCAAACTTGCCCCAGTAATGTTACTTGCTAAATCACTGGCTAAAAAGGCTATAGTAGCAGCCACTTCTTCTGGTTTTCCGGGGCGACCTAATGCATGTGTCTCCTTACTTCTCTCTAAAAATGCAGCATACTGCTGATCACTCAACCCTCCACGTCGCTGTAGCTCCGTTAGAATTACTCCAGGATTTACACAGTTCACCCTAACACCTTTAGGTGCTAGCTCCAAAGCAACACATCTAGTAAACTGGTCTACAGATGCTTTGGACACATTGTAGGCAAGTACCCCCGGAAACGAGCGAATTCCATTAACGCTCGACACGTTTACGATGTTACCTTTAGTTTTCAACAAGTGCGGGACGATTAGCATCGTTAAATAGTAAATCGAGCGAACGTTTGTATTCATCAAACGATCATATTGCGCCAAAGTCGTGTTTTCAATTGTACCGGTTTCAATTATACCTGCATTATTAATAAGGACATCTACTTTGCCGAAATTATCTATGGTATTCTTAACAATTTTTTCTATATCAGCCTCTTTAGTTAAGTCCGCCGGTATGATTACGGTAGAGGTTAACTTTGCACAGTCATCTTTAACCTTTTGTAGATTATTTACGTTTCTTCCAGTTAGAGCTAGTTGAGCACCAAGTTTTGAAAGCATAACAGCAGTAGCGGCTCCAATTCCTGAGCTTGCGCCGGTTACCACTACAACTTTTCCGGCAAAATTCATTATAGAAACAGTAATTTCAACGTTGTCAAACAATTACTTAAAAAAGATAAAAATAGACCGAACTTATTGTCGTCTTCTAGTGATGTAATATAATTATTAAATGAAAATCAAAGAATCATTACATTGACGTCTGACGTTTGATAGAAGACATTGACGTCAGTCTGGCGGAGCGTCATGATAAAAATAGACTGAGGCGAGGAGGAAGCGAGGCAACTTTTCAGAACGATTATCCGACACGTGTGGTCGAGGCGGGAGAACGTACCATTAATTATTTTTCGTCATAATATAACCTCTTTAGAAACATTTTATTAATTTTAATCTCAAAACTATGAAAAGAATTAAAGGAAATTTGATGTACCTTATATCAACGTTTGAAGGAAGATGACACATTAACTCTCAATATTTGGTATTTTGTTTACAAAATAATGTCACGTAGGTAAATAGTAGTATTTCTAAAAATACTACAATATAAATTTTTAGTGATGTGTCCTTATATTTTAAAATGACCATAGTAAGTTGATTCGAATTGACATGTATAAAAGCATTAATTAGTAAGTCATATAACTATAGAAGCTTTGTGTTCTTCAGAAAGAAGTTATTCATATCCATATAGGACAATCAGGGGTACAAGTAGCAAATGCCTGTTGGGAACTATACTGTTTGGAACATGGCATTAGATCGGATGGCATTATGTTATTTGGCGAAAACGAACACAGCTGCGCTTCTTTCTTTAGTAGCACGGCGGGAGGAAAAGTTGTGCCTAGAGTGGTTATGATTGATTTGGAACCAACACCGATTGGTGGGTGCTACTAATTTTTTAATTTGTAATTGTTTTAACTTCTTAGTTTTTAAATAATCTTCACATTCAGACGAAATACGAAATGGAACATACCGAAATTTATTTAATCCGAAGTCTCTCCTAACGGGTAAAGAAGACGCAGCCAGTAACTTTGCACGAGGCTACTTTGGCGTGGGGCGTGAGATGATTGATGTTGCACTTAATCGAATACGACTGACTGCTGAAGACTGCAGCCATCTTCAAGGATTTATAGTATTTCGCTCTTTTGGAGGAGGCACTGGTTCTGGTTTTACTGCACTACTTTTAGAAAGCATTGCACGAGAATATGGCAAGCTTTCTAAAATAGAATTTGCTATTTATCCTGCCCCTAAAATATCACCAGTGATCGTTGAACCCTACAATGCAATATTGACATCTCATGCTTGTATGAATACGGAAGATGTATGCTTCATCTTTGACAATGAAGCCTTATACGACATTTTAGCCAGATCGTTGGAAGTACCTCGACCAACATATACAAATTTAAATAGGCTCATAGCTCAGGTATAAACTGTTTAAATATTTAAGTCGAACTTATACACCACAAACTGTTAAACTTCAACAATATAGGTTTTGTAGGTTATTTCATGTATGACAGCATCTTTGAGGTTTGAAGGTTCTCTGAATGTGGAGTTAGTGGAATTTCGAACAAACCTCATTCCTTATCCAAGAATTCATTTTCCTTTGGTAACATTCGCCCCATTTGTCCCACCAACGAGAGGTCAACATGAAACTATGACTACGCAACAGTTAATGATGTCCTGCTTTGAGCCAGCTAATCAAATGATTAAGTGCGATCCAAGAAAGGGTAGCTACATGTCATGTTGCTTGTTATTCAGAGGTGATGTTAATCCAAATGACATTAATTTTGCAATAAACCAAATAAAGAGCATGAGATCTATCAAATTTGTATCTTGGTCACCAACTGGATTTAAGGTATTGTATTTTCAACTTTAAGTAGCAGATAGGCGTAAACATAACATTACCTACCTAATTATTATTATTAAAACGTAATGAGTACCTAATATATATACATATATTTATCGGCCTTAAAATGCAACGGACATCGACCTATTTTATTTGGTCGAAGCCTGAATACAGAACAGTAGAACTTAAATCAGTCAGCGAAAAACAAATGCCCGAAGAGATCTAGATCTAGATCAATTCTGACTCGTTTATTTTAATTTAGCCAACGTCATTAGCTGCTTTTTGCTAACGCTTACACTTGAACCAAGTTTACAATTCTAATTCTAATTAATATTGACTACAGATTGGAGTAAACAGTCAACCACCAACTACTGTGCCTGGAGGTGATTTAGCTGTATTACAAAGAGCAGTTACTATGGTTTCAAATTCTTCCGCAATCCGAATTGCTTGGGAACATTTATGCAGAAAATTTTCTTTGATGTATGCTAAGCGGGCCTTTGTACATCATTACATTGGAGAAGGATTAGAAGAAGGAGAATTCACAAACGCTTTATACAATATAAAAGCATTATCTAACGATTACAGGGAAATGGAAACTTAAAATATATATTTTTACAAGAAATAATTTTTCCATCTTTTAATTCTTATACTGTCTTATGTATCTGTTTTTGGTTATCACTTTGTTATTTTATATTTTTCTTCAAAATTTATTTATTTATTTATTTTATATGTAGCACCCAAACATCCTAAATGTTAACCTTAAGCTAAACAAAAAACATAAACAATGGGCATACTATAGTTTAAACATATAGGACAATGACAGGGAACTTAAAAGTCTAACAGAACATAAAATCACCATAAATTGTAAAATAAAAAGAAGAACATTCAAGAAATAAAAATTAAGTACTAATCTTTCAGACCGCGCAACGCATCAATCGCCTGGCGACGATAGACACTTATGGAGTCATGAAATATATCCACGTTATCATTTAAATTGACAATCAATCAATTATCAGACGGTAGACCAATTAATATATTAAGAGAAGGTGGTATAATATAATGACGGCCGAACGTGAATGTAGAACACTATCTCGTTGAATTCATACAAAAACCAACAACATCATTCCATGGTCACGTCTACGAGTGGGCCTACTTCCGTCCAAGATTTACGTCTTTAATGCAGAATAATTCTACATTATCTGTCGAATAAATTAATTTTTACAAAAAAGTGACATATTTTATTCAATATAATCTCATCAACAGTCTTGGAAACCGTACGATAATTATTGTACACGTACCATAATTTGATACCACCGTACGATGTACGATTGCGAGTCATTATCGTACGAAAATGTACGATAATTTTGGAAAATCCAAATTTTTTTTTCTGAACAAAATCGATATATAAGCGCAGTATATATTACATTATAAATAGATATTTAAAAACAATTGTTGAAAAATAGATATTTTTATTAATAACTAACGCGTTTTTTGTTATTTGAACATGTACGATAATTTTTCGGCCAATTCGATATAATTTTACGCCCTGGTACGATCAGCGCCATCTCCCAGGTTGCCAACCTCGTCCCAATGATCATATCATATCGTAGAGGGAGTACTTAAAGTACCTCTATTCTCTGTATCATATCATCATAAGATAATTAGTCCGAGTTGCCAACACTGCTCATCAAATGTAAATTGTCAAAAGTCAATAATTATCGGAGGCAGCTGGCGCAGAGTAAAATAGGTATTTCAGATTTCTAAATTCTACGTATCACAATTCACATTATAGCAAGATTTTGAAATATCTTGCAACAATTTTTAACTATAACTTTTAATATAAAAGTATTTTAAGAATAATAATTATTTTTAATGCCTTATCACTTATGATGTATACCATAAACGTTTTTTAGAGCGCAATGTAAATTCTATCGACTATCGACGGTTTATCAAATGAACAAGATATTATTGATAAAATCACTTGTTACAGGATCATGTTTGGATTAGCTCAAGCTTGTCGTTGCTCGCAGTACCTAAAGGCGTGCTCGCCGTCTCGATTGTTGGGCACCACTAAAGTTTGCGCAATAAATTCCAGATATTTAATAATTCAGACAAGGAATAATATTACTAACTATAATGGTTATAGGGTAAATATGCAACGTAAATTAAATATATAACTATGCATATCATTATTTCTAAAAGGTCCAAGATCCAACCAAATAAGGTTTTACAAAGCACTTTTGAATTGTCAAGCTTTTTCTTAGGTCCATTTATAGTAATATATACCACCACCAGTTGTGAAAATAGATTCTACTGAGAATCTATTATCTAAGAAGAACTAGAAGAAATTCAGTTGTTACACAAAGTATTTGATTATTATAACATTTATGAAATTTAAAATTGAGACTGCAATTTGAGACTATTAAGTGACCAAAATAATTTATATAGACTTTCTAATTACAGATCAGTAATATAATTAGACGCAATGGTCTGGTGGCAAGGTTTTGTAGCTCATCTCCGAAGCAGAAAACACCTAAAGCAGTTGGTTATTGGTTACTCGGATGTAGTGGGATGGTGTTCACTGCTGTAGTGTTAGGTATGGCTAGTGGTTATTTGATTCTTCTCTATTGTGTATATTATGTTGTTAATGTAGTTGTTACTAATACAAATGGTACCAAGTAACATTAGATAGTATTTTATGACACATGTTCAGTACATACTCAGTAAAAATTGTCATTTAATTGAGTTAATATTAGTGCACTATTAATTGTTATTAAAGATGTTTTTAAGATTGAACAGTGAAATAAATAAAAGAGTGTTGAATATTGTTTTTTTATTACCTGGCAAATAGATATTTTTTTGTTTCAATTCAATGTATGACAAATTTGATAAATGTCTGCGTATAATATATATTGGAATTATATTGATTATGGCTGCATATTTTATTTTCCAGGAGGAGTTACCAGACTGACAGAGTCAGGTTTGTCAATGGTTACATGGAAAATGCTTGGTGAGAAGCTGCCTAGGACTGAAAAGGATTGGCAACATGAGTTTGAGACCTATCAACAATTTCCTGAATATAAATAGTAAGTTTAATGCTTAAATATTATCTGATATCTTATATGGCATAGTAATTTTTTAAATTTTTTTATAATTATATTTTAAGCAATTTACCATTAAGGTGAAGCATTGAGAAAAACAGCATAGGAGATTCGATTTTCTTCAGAAATTAAAGGACTTAGGAAAGTAGTTTTTGACTATATGACACTTCATGATATTGGTTTGATTTCACCGGTTATCGTTACATAATTGGTTAAATTTTGTAACTGCGAAAAAATTATCAAAGTTACCTCTTATTAAACATAGATTCATTTTGTAGGTATAGGGGACCAAAAACTTCCTCAATAATTTTTAAGTAGATTAGCCTAAATACACTTCAATTGTACAGTTCAATTATTTTGTACTAGTAACAGTTTTTGATTTAAACGTAAAAAACTGTATTGTCGCATACGACCTTCTAATTTAGACGTGCCCGTTTTCCCATACATACGATACCCCCTTCACTCCGATACCTACGGCTATTGCCAGCGATGATCCTGTGTCTTTCGGACTGGCGCGCTCCGTCGAAACTAATTAGATTAATTGGGCAATACTCTACTCTGTCGCATAAAAACATTTTTCTGTGATAGGTATAACTGTTAGGTATAATTATAAGTATGAAAAAATGAAAATCTATAACGTTCTCTATGAATCTAATACACTGCCTAACCTCAAATTAAGTCAAAATTCACAACCATTACTCAATTGGACAGTTTCCCCTTCTAAGAACGAATATTGTTCCCTTCAAAGAACAACTGTAGAATATAGGCTAGGAGTAGGGAGAATACCACTCCCCACTCACCCACTCCAACTGATACAGCAGTCTGTCTGAGCTAAACAGGTCAGCGCGCACTTGTTAACGACGAGTCCCGACACGAAACCCACTCGAGAGTTCACGACATCAGCCGACCGAACTAATCTATCATTATATTTATTACTAAAATAATATTTATATGTGGGCTGTGGCCTCTTTAACCCCCAATGCAAAAATGGGAGTGTTATATATTTGACATATCTGTTTTTGGCATTGTTGTTCCTATAATAATGGACTAATTTTCATGCTGTTTTTTTTTTGTTTAACCCTAGGATGCATAACATGAGTCTCAGAGACTCATGAACAAATTTAAACAGGTACAAATTCTATTGTATTTTACCTACAGCATTACTATTTTAAGAATTTGTTTATTATTAGTTTAAATGTATATCACTATATTCATAACTTCTAAATTTTACAAATTTTTACAAAAAAAAAAAAATGTTTTCACTTACAGTCGCTAAATGCTATCATGAGTCTGGCAGACTCTTTTTGGTTTTGAAGGCACCAAACCCAAATACTGTAAGAAGTCGTATGAAACTTTTTATTACGCTTTCGGAAGAAGAGCATATCTTAGCCGATTCAGTTTTGAAAAAGAAAAGATGTTCGCAATGCCCCACACGAATTGGAAGAATGAGTACACTGACTTGTACTAAGTGTAATAAACCAATATGCAAAGAACACAGTGTTTTAGTATGCACAATATGCTTGAATTAAAATGTTTAATATGTATTTCAATTTCTAACGCTCGTTTTTAACCTATTATTATGATAAATAAACATAAAATATAAATTGATGTTTTTATTTAAATAAGAGTCTTAGGGACTCATGCTATGCATTCTTTTCGAGAATTTCATCTATGCATCCTAGGGTTAAAAGCTGACATGATTGAGGTAGTTCTATTGTAATTAACATGTTAGAAAGTTTTTAAAACTGTCTTCAGTTTCACTTGTTATTAAATATGTACAGGGTGCCCAGAAAGAATGGATAACCTCTGAAAGGCATTAGCCTTTCAGAGGTTATCTCTACGTAGTAGAACTAAAGGCAAGCTCAAAATAAAAAAAATTATAGCCCTTACACTTACACTGCTAGAAACATATTTCTAATTTTTAAAGTGCCATAGCACTTTAAAAAAAACATCATTTTTTTTACTCGTAACGAGGTCAAATCTGTTAATATCATAATTATTTCTGTGCTTAAATATTTAATATGAACCGGATTGGTGAATAACTATCACATAAAATAGCTAACTGGAGAATTTTTCTCAAAAAATAATGTTTTGTGTAAAATTTCTGAAGAAATATTTTTAATGTGGAACTTTGAACAGCTCTGGTGTAAAAAAAATATGAAAGCAATAGTGGCCCATAATTTCAAAATATTCCTAGTTTAATGACGTTTCTAAAAAGATGTAATATGTCGTTATTGTAATGAAAAAATATGGAACTATTGGTATTAATGTGTAAAATGTGATAATTATTTAATACTAGCAAAATGAAAATGACTTACCCAATTTATTGGTGGACATGCCATGCCATGCAAGGCCTATATGTTTTTTTTAGCTTGCCTTTAGTTCTACTATCAGCCTTTCAGAGGTTATCCATTCTTTCTTGGGCACCCGATATATATAATTGCTATCGTAATAAAATACATTACTTAGTATGACTTTGTGTTTCAGTAAGAACATGAACATGAGTCTGTCAGAATTCAAGTGGATTTGGTGGATGGAGTTTGCGCACCGCACGTGGGGCCGCGCTATCGGAGCAGCCGTCTTCTTGCCGGCCGCCTTCTTCTGGCTTAGAGGATACCTCAACAGGCCCATGAAGATTAGGGTGGCAGCGTACTGTCTGCTCGTTGGTGCTCAGGTCAATTTAGCCAATCTTGTCTTCTTTTTTTAACAGCTTAAAGTCAGTGCATTCAGAAATTAATATTAACATATTTAAAAATTTATAAAATTAAAGTGATGTGATTTAGGACCGAGTTAATGTCTGGAGAAGTTCGATTCAAAAATTGTTTTTGACATCAGGGTCTGATGGGGTGGTACATGGTGAAGTCTGGCCTAGAAGACCGCTTCGAGGGCCCCTCTGACGTGCCCCGCGTGTCGCAGTATCGGCTGGCGGCGCACCTCGGGCTGGCTTTCATCTTGTACACGGGGCTGCTGGCCGGGGGCTTAAGGGTGCTACGCCCTCCGCCCGCGCTTTCCGTCTCCCGACGGGTGGCCGAGCTCGCCAAGCTCACCGCCACCGCTCACCTCGTCAAGGCCATGGCGTTCGTGACCGCTCTCTCAGGTATCCTTCTTGGATAAAGAGCACCTTGCGCTCAACTTTTACCAATCACACTTCAAATTATTAATATAATAACTACTATCTTTCATTATTTTTATAACGTTTTATCGACAAAACTACATGCTATGATATATTTAGAATTGTAAAATTTTCTATAAAAAAAGCATCAGTTTAAGTAAGTTATAATTTAGTTACGCCTTAATATGTTATAATAACTTATTCATTGTTACTTCAGAGTTCATGTGGCGCTGCACAGAAAAGTGCACGGAGTTTGTGTTAGAAACTTATGTTGAGTGTTGCTTGTTACTAAAATTTTAATTTATATAAATTTCTTTTCAGTTAACAGTTTTTCTTTGTTTTTTCAATAAAAGTTGTTTGGATGTGTGTTCAGGCGCGTTCGTGGCGGGGCTGGACGCAGGGCTGGTGTACAACTCGTTCCCGAAGATGGGCGACCGCTGGGTGCCGGATGACGCGTGGGCACTGACGCCGATGCTGCGCAACTTCACCGAGAATCCGACGACCGTGCAGTTGGACCACCGGGTGCTGGGCACTGCCACTCTGGTGGCGGCTACGGTGTTGGGGTTGGTGGCGCGACGGGCTCCACTTTCTCCGGCCGCGGCTCGCCTTGCTCGCGCCGTGCCGGCCATGGCCTGGCTGCAGGTGACGCTGGGCGTGCTCACTCTGCTCCACTACGTGCCGACGCCGCTCGCCGCTACGCACCAGTCGGGCTCGTTGCTGCTGCTCACGCTAGCCATCTGGCTCACGCATGAGATCAAGCTGCTCAAGTACATCCCCAAGTAGTGGCTACTTGGGGATGTACTAAGCCAAAAACTTGGTCGCGCCCTTCATCTTCGTAAGCGATGCTCCGATAACATTGCACTCGATCTTGTAAAAAGCGTTTTCCGCTAGATATTGTCAATAATAGAAATAAAATGCCTTCGAGAGCTGTCACGAGTGTCGCTTCCGTTGCAATAACTGCATAGCATTTATATTGGTCTGTCTGAACGTTGTGCAATGTGCTGAGATGAATTTTGTTTACAAACGATTTAGCGTTTAAGTCAGTATTGTAGGGTAAGCAAATTGTTTTTAGTAAAAATGTTACAAAAATAAAATAAAATCGACAATTGGTAGGTTACCAATTGTCGATTTTATTTCCTTCTAGTTGTTAATTTCAAATACAAAGTATTGAAGTTGGGGGCATAAAACCCCCGAAAATACAAAAAGAACATCTCATGAATGGATGAAAAGATATTCAGTCACATCACAATCGATTCATTCATTTAGGAGCCACGATGCCACAGACAGACACGTCAAAATTATAACAGCCCTCTTTTCATCGGGAGTTAATCAGCATTAAAATTCAAAAAACTTTTATCATGGTATAATCCGATGAAATCAAAATACAAATAAAGGAAAAGTTAAATAGAATTTTAAAATTTTAATATACGTTAATTTTTTTACAATACAACTAGTTTTCTACAATAACACCTCTGATTACATCAGCCATATTGTATATCTATATAGATTATGGACGCTTACGACGCGATACAGCTGATGAAGCCAACGGCGAATAATAAAATAGACAATGTATACAATTAGATGCGTTATGTGCGTTTCGATCGAAGTCAAGACGAACAACTTTATATTTAGGCCTTTCACTTCTGTGTATTGCGAGTTCATTATGGCACTTTAAAGTTAACTTCTATTTCCAATAAACATTTTCATTGTTTCCGCAGTATAAAAATTAGTTTTCTCATTGGGTCATAGCCGGAGTTGTAATGGCCAGGCCAACAACAATAGCAACTAGCCCCAAGTCAAAAAACCGCAATAGATTCTTAGCTATTTTCTTATGGCTGAAAAAAATTAATATTTAAAATGAAGAATACGTTCCTTTTAACAACAGCTTAACTGTAATTGATACATTCAATGTTCATGATATCTTCTCTTTTATATAATCCATGTTTTACATATAAAAAAACCCCTGTTTTAATTAAAAATAGTGTGAATAGAAATCCGGCGTTGATATTTCGCATTGCGGCCTAGCACCGTATTTGCAGCAAAACAAAATTATACCAGCCTTAAGATAGCTTTTTCTCATTTGACAATATGTATTTCCTAAAATATTTTTTTATGATTATTGTATGTAAATATCAATAATTTTATTTATATTCTTAAACCGCAAGTCACGAGGTTAAAAGAAAAACTATACAAACAACAGTTGATGTGAGCAAATGTAAATCGAATAAACGTCAATGATCAGGCGCAATTGTACATTTTAAATAATTTTATATATATACCTTAAAATTAATATCTATATTTAAATATTGGTCTCTTTATTAACATACACTTTTACAAATTTATTAATAAGATAGTGAGCAACTATAGAAAAATTTACACAAATCTAAATTATTTGGGGCTAGTAGTAAGTTCACAGTCAAAGTAATCAAGTCACAATAACATACAGATTAGACTTATTACAAACAAAATTACACAACACTCTCGAGTGTTAAAACACGTTTGTGAATATTGTAGCTACACTTATGAGCCGTGTCAAAGGGTGCTATTTACTAAGACGCAAGCAAACAGTAGCACCAAATCGCAATTCCAACGACACAAGGAGAACATTCAAGTTATTGACAGTAGACGAGATCTAGAAATAGACATACTTAATGATAAATGCCCCAATTAAGAACAATCTAAGTAGAGACTAAGAATTATATTGTCAGTCATTTAATTTAATGAAGTCTCATTAAAATGTCTGGTAACCAAATGAAGTATATTAAAAACATATAAAAAAATAAAAAAATATTCCTTTGATCTGATGGTGTTTAAGCCAAATTCCAGAATTAAATATATTATATTTACAAAGTAATAAAATTTTTTATACACAGTATAAAAATAAACATGTTGTGTGCACAGTTTCAAAACAGAATTCAAAGATATTTTTGAGCAATGTGTGCGACTGCTACGGATTCAAATTTATGAGCTGTATTAAGCGCTTATTCCACCTCACTGAATTCAGAAGTCCTAAATGAAATAGAACTATTTCACTTGACTGAATATAGTTACTGGATCATTTAGGACGTCTGAGTTCAGTGAGGTGGAATAAGCGCTTTAGTCTTATTTGGCAGTTTACGTAACTCTTAAGAAGTTCGACCCGTCGCGTTTAATGTAAAAAAAAAACGCAAAATTAGTATACATACGGCAGTGAAGATAGCAAAAAGTATTTCAAGTTAAATTGTAGAAAAAAAAAAAAAAATTACAAAATCTTTCAACCCAAAAACTGTCTATTTGTTTTCAACAGTAACTCTATTAAGCTCCAATAATTATAAATTAACGAACTGTAAGATGTAATTAAATAATTATAAGTAATAAACTATATTCTGTGTCTGCTTACAATTTTACTTCAATGTTGAATATTAACATATTTATATAGATTATAGAGAATCATTTCCTGTCAGAGAAAGGAAATAATATAATCTTGAGACAATCATAATACGCGGTTTGTGTGGATGTTTCAAAAAGGATATGAAAATTGTGTTGAAAACTAGATTTAAAAAAATGCGAGTTAATGTGTACTTATAGTGAAAAATTTTAAAATTAAAATTTAAAAAAATATGATTAATGTCAATAAATACACTCATTTACTTACAAACGTTGCTTAACTATAAGCAATGCTACAAATGCTCTGTCACTTTCTCCTTGACATGCAATTCTTGTTGCAAAAACGAGACAAAACACATTAAGCAGATCCCAGTTGAGCAACGTTCCTAAGAGCGGACAGTGTCTTGCTAAAACACCCTAACATGGGTGCATACACCATAGCATACAAAAGTAGTACAAACTATGTGTAGAGATTTATACACCCTTATTATGTTCTCAGAATAGAATATCAAATTATTAGATTAATTATTTAAAAAAAAATTTAGTTTTTT
This sequence comes from Aporia crataegi, assembly GCA_912999735.1. NCBI lineage: Eukaryota > Metazoa > Arthropoda > Insecta > Lepidoptera > Pieridae > Aporia > Aporia crataegi. Next base: position 190,678 of record OU538737.1, read on the forward strand.
ACATAATATTACAAATGACAATATTTTCCAAATGTTTTTGAAACAGTTATTAAGTCTACTTATATTAACAGAACATTACTCAAGTGACATCCAATGGCCGTAATGATAAATATACTAAAATATATTAAACTGATTATTACACAAAAAAATGTGAAGTTTGCAGTGATTGTGTACAACTTCTTGCTTTGATATCCAATATTTTCTGAAACATAAATTTAAAAAAATACTATTCTAAATTAAGTTTTTTTAATTATTAAAATAAATTTTAATTTTAACACACCAAGGCATTTTTGGGACTTAAAAGTAGAAGTTGTTACTAAGCAATATGAATGTCGAGTCTATCCAGCTTTTTGTCACCACCAACATAGTGTGACAATTAAAAAGGAAAAAAACCTTTTGATTTAGTGAACTAGTGTTCATGTTAAGGGCTAAGAAAATTTTCTCATTTTAAGAAAATCCTCATGAAAAAAGTATACTTAGTAATTTAAAATGGTTTTATGATTTACCTGTCTGTAACTAACTAGCTAGGAGGGTGAGGATCAGTGCTGACAATGACCTGTACAACATAACCAGCTGTGATCTTGGCCTCTTCTATTAGCAGCCGGTCACCAAGCAGCTTGCCACTATAGAACCAGCGTTGACGCCACACATCAATACCTTCTTGTGCCTAGAGATTATACAAATATATTAATTAGAATATTATAAGAGTAATCTATGAAATTAATTTTTTGTGTCCTTGGAGATGGAAAACATTATTTAAATAACATCCTGAACACTTGGCAGAAATAATTTTTCATTTTTAGGTATAGGAACAATAAGTCAATATTTCAAATTTTAAAAACATGATCATTAATTAAAAATTAAATTTAAATAATTTTCAGAATACTAGAAAATATGATATATACATGTAATTTAGCTTTGCAGTGTGCAATGGTGTGCTTGGAGCCAACTGATAATGACAGATCTTTGCAAGTGGTTGACAGTCTTAACCGAAGTGCCATCTCAGATCCAGCTTCCACAGGTTCAGAACAATCAGCAGGGGAATCTCTACCACTTGCTTCTTTCACCATATTTATTGGGGCTGATAAGCAGTAAATCGGCACCTGAAAGGCAATAAGAAAATTTACATAGGTAAGCCACGTCTCCTGAGAAATTAATAATAAATAAAATAAATTAATTAATAATAAATTTGCATAGCATAGTAGTTAATGCCATACCTTACAAGTTAGTCACGATTTGAGATTGATCATTGAACAATTAACTTTTTTGAGTTAATTGGTCACTAACAGTTACTTAAATATGACTGGCTAACGACAAGAGTGGAAATAGGAAACATTGCTATTAATTTAAAATTAAGGACATTCTACCTTTCAGTCTTATTATTTGCAGTTAGATAGATTTTCAATAGTGTTCATTGAGATTTAAGAGAATAAAATTTAATCATAAAATGTGTGTACATAAGCTTTTAAGCAGTTCACCTTGAATACACTCAAATAGCCTGAACAAAAAGATGTATTACAAAGCTTTAGTGTATTGTTGTACTTATCACTGTTTTTCAGTTTCCTTGCTAAGTAGCAATAAATTTGTGATGAGAATAGGAATAATATTTTTTAAAAATCAATTAATAATATATAATTGGCATTCTTAAATGGGTGTGTCAGCTGTTTAAGAAAGATTCTTTTTAGATCTGCACATAATGAGAACTTTAGTTACAGTAATATTAAAATTAATATTAATGATCATAACCATGAAAGAAGTGAATTCCTGTAACTCCTAATGAGGCATGGGAGAGACACATTTCTGTATTTGTTTAACACGTTAAATGCCATAGTGTAAATATTGAAAATTACATTACTTTTTCTTTATGAAAATTGGTTAGTTACTATGAGATATTAATGTATATATAACTGAAACTTTGATCAGCAGCAGAGTTTCATTACAAATAACTTGACGAGGTCATCAGAGACCTACGCGGCGCTGAGAACACGAATATTAAAATATCGTTACAAAGGCGCCAGCGCGGTCACATCTCCGGTCATGAAATTATGATGATGATCGGTTTTGCCAATCCAACCGAAATATTCATTTGTCAGATTCCAACTCAGGACCTCCAGCTCATTACGCAGACGTATAAAAGACGTAGCTACAGTCGGTTATCATCAAAGAAGGGGTTTTTGAAAATACATACCTGATACCTGGTTCCCCACTCATCATAACACTCTGTAAGATATCCGTTTGGAACAGAAACACTAGCACCATCTAAAATTGCCTGTGCAAGCTGAAAGTCCATGGCTTCCGCAGCCACGGCAGCTGCACGCAGTGCATCCCAAATCTCCTTACGTCCTTCAAAGGCCGGAGCCGTATCCCAGAATTCATCACGTTTACTTCTTAGTTGACCTTCTGTTAATGGCACATCAGATTTCCACCTGATAGTCTCATGGCACAATGACTGATTCTTACGTAAACCACCTAAAATCGATATTGCATTGAATTGGGCATAAACGGGATCTGCGATTCCACGGCGACAAGTTTGATCACGTACCTGAGTTGGGTCGAGACACCGTTCCCGATGATTCCTCTATTGGTCCACTTCTGCTTCTTGTAATTCCGATGCATCCACCCATTGCTATCTCATTCTATTTTGGCCAGTTTCAATTACATTTACTAACACATTTTAGTAAAATAAAATAACATTTTATCGGTCATCATCCATCAATGTTCAATTCAAAGAGTATAAATTATAAATATATTCAATAATCTGTAAGATCGCTTCATTTGTTCCCTACTTCTCTAATGTCAACACAATGTTTGTCATCTGTCAGAACATAGACTGTAATAATTTAAAACCAGACATAACAGCGAACATAAATAAACCAAAAATTATGTGTTATCTCTAGTCTAGAGATAACACATAAAAATAAATTGTGATAATTAGTTTGTAACTGGTCTATAAATAAGATACTTAATTTAAGATATTGACTAATAAAAGTTATTCTAGTTACATACTTTACTTTATTCGTAATAAATAATATATTTTTGACATGTCCGAAGAAAAATTATTGTTAAATAACCATAGGATAGAAGTGGTATGTAAAAGTTAATACTTTGTTTTATATTAATGTTTGATTTTGCTGATTAAGCTTCTATGTGACACTAATATTATTCAATTTATTAAATTTAGATTTTAATCACTTTCGCATTATATTTTATACATGTATTTCTTTGTTAGGACGATTCATTGATTTCAGGTAGATTCAACCGCATACTATGTACCAGACTTTTTGTCAGAAGCTGAGGAAAAAAATATCTTAAGTAATATTTATGCAGCACCAAAACCAAAATGGACACAATTGTCCAATAGAAGATTACAAAACTGGGGTGGAGTACCACATAAAAATGGCATGATAGCTGAAATAATTCCAGTATGGCTCAACCATTACCTACAAAAGATAGATAATTTTAATTTAATGGGCGGAAATAAGCCTAATCATGTGTTAGTCAATGAATATACTCCTGGCCAAGGTATTTTGCCCCATCTTGATGGATTTTTATTCTACCCAACAATCACTACTATATCAGTTGCGTCACATAGTATTTTAAATTTCTACAAACCAATTTCATTTGATGAAAATGCTTTGAAACCTGCATTTTCATTTCTTTTAGAGCCTAGAAGCTTGTTAATTCTACAAGACAAATTATTCAATCACTATTTGCATGGTATAGAAGAAATTAAGGAAGATATTGTTAACAATTCTGTAGTGAATTTAGATATGTGTTCAAAAAAATATTTCATAGGAATGAAACTGTTGCGTGAAACTAGATTATCATTGACAATAAGGCATGTTCCAAAAACAACCTTATTTAAGATTAATATTGGAAAATGGTAGCATTAATTATTTATGCCCTATGACTGTCACAACAAATCTAGTTATAAAAGAGATGTCTACGTCGTATGTCAGTCTTAAAAAATAAATGATACTATTTAATTTTTTTTTAACTTAACATGATGAATAATAATATGTTCATAGGATTATACCAATGCTTACATATCCTTACTGTAAATAAAATCTTAAAGAACCTGTGACTGTTTGCGATAATCCTATAAACAGCTAAACCAATCATTATGAGATTTCAATTGCTGTGTTACAATAATCTTTTATGGCAAGTTTACTTTATAATATAGGTGTGTGAACCCTATGTGTTTTATTTGATGTATGTAATGACAGACCAGTGGTTTGTATAATTTAACCTTTTTTTATAATGTAGATTTATTCCACTTTCTAAATTTATTCATCCAAAATCTAGTTGGTCACTTTTATATTATGTTTTGTATATTTTTTATTTTATAATGGCATTTATAAAATTATTTTCAAGTGTGAGATTGTTGCATTGTGAGACAAATTTTTGTAGAATAGTTTTAAGAAATTGTAGTGCAAAGTCAAAGGCACCTGCTTATAATAAAAATGAAGATAAAGCCAAAACAGATAAAGGTAGTTCCGGTTCTGAATCTGGACAGAAGGTAGATTAAAAAATAAAACTATTTGAGTGTGTCTCCTCCAAAAAATCCTTACACATTTTTTGTATGTTCTACAAGGGTATGGTGCTTGGTGTGTATGAAGATGGTGACAAGTTTTCGCTGACACCTGCCACTGAAGAAGTCAATCAAAAGAGTGGGGGTAAACTGTGCCAATACTTGAATGAGTGAGTAACAATAAAGTACCTTCTTAATCCATTGAATTTGTTTGCACTTCATTGTTATGAGATTTGAACAGAATTTATCTTGTAAGAATATTTCAATCTTTACCATGGCTATAACTCATTGTTGTCGGTACAAACATATTTTAAAACTATTCCATTTTTATGTTTGTTTTTCCATATAGCAAAGTTCATTGAATTTGTTCCACCAGCTCTATTTCTAAGGCGTAAAAAACAAACAAAATGTAAAATTTGGTTCCTGTTACTAAATAGACAGCAAAATAAATAGTATAATAATTACTGTAAGATATAGAATACTGATGATTTAAAAATGAACAAGAAATTAATTTTAATGGACTACCTATGAATATACCACCTAATAAGTGTTAATGAATGATTGATAAAGTAGCACTTAATCAAAATTGTGGCTTAGTTTCATGGACATAATATAGTATACATGCTCAATTTACGTTGTATGCGTTAATATTTCATCAAATCGGTCTCATGCTAATCAACCAATGGGGATTATCGCACTTCAGCTACTTCATTCGGCGTCCTACAATAGATGGCGCTTTATTGCCTTAAAACGCACCATGAAAATCGGTTCATTTGTTTATAGAATTTTTTGATTATAACGTTCTAGTCTTCCTCGACTATTTCGTTGTATTTTGAATATGAAAAAAAGTTTATTATGATTTATGATACGAATTTAGTCCAGGCGTCAGGCGTGACGGTGACGACTTTTACTATAGCGGCCACTTGAAGTTATGCACCGTTGACCGAGCACTGTGCAGGCGTTGCACGAATTATAAATAACAATATGAAAAATAAGAAAACAATAAAGGAACTGAAATTTGAATTATATAGGTGATGTATTGGTTGCGTATTTCAATTTCCAGGCTATCACGTGAGCTGAAGCCGGGCAAGTCGTTCGTGGTGACGGACGTGTTAGCGGACGGGGGCTGCGTGGCGCTCTCCTCTCTGGGACCGCAGAATCCCGCCCACGATCCGCTTGAACACCTCGACGAGGCAAAGGTGACTGACGATTCAATTTATTAGGCAATAAGTAGAAAAGTAGAGGCCTCATGGCTAAGCGGTCTTATAAGCGTACCGCGAAGCCTGAGGTACCGGGTTCGATCCCCGGTCCCGAATACAATTTATAATTTAATTTGTATTTGTATTCGGTCTCTGGTCAGGCTGCCACTTGCCGGACGGGGTGTCATAAGTGGTACGGAGGAGTGCAGGCAAACCAACAAAAATTGTGGGTTGCCTGAAAGAGATCGCTGATTAGCGATAAGGCCGCCCGTTGTACTCCAGTGCAACAAAGTGTGTAAAAAGTCAAATTACTTTGACCCTTTTCTTGCCATTTCCTGCCACACGCCACCGACTTGTGGAATCAGTTGCCATCTGAAGTATTTTCGACCTTGAGGGCGTCGTTTTCTTAAAAGGCTGTAACGCAGTTGCAGCTCAACTGGCGTTGTGGGTGTCCGCTTGATGCAAGTAAGCCTTCTGCCCGTCAGCCTTAGATTTTATTAAAAAACTACAAATTTGTAGAGTAATAAAGCCTAGTGCGAGATGAGTAAATTGAAAGAGGGAGGTAAATGTGGTACAATACGACAGGAGAACGTGCGCATGGGCGTGGGCGCCGGTGTGTCATGTCTCGTGGCGAGGGGCATCGCCGACATCGAGGTCGACTGTGCGGGGCAGCCGCGCGCCGCCGCTGAAGGCGCGCATCTCGCCGCTTGGACGTAATTTTACATCCTTATTATATTTCTGTCTCGAAATACGTAAAAACCATTATTTTTTTAATCCATAATTTAGCCGTTTATAGCAGTTTTTGTCGGCCGATGTGGCGTCGAACTAAAACCGCTCAATTTACAGATAGGTACAGTGCTTTTCAGTGTTGAACTGTCATACATAACTATTAAGGTGAAAAAGGAAACACCTTTACCCCTGCGTGGGTACGGGGCAGACCTTTTCTGCGTTTTATTTCACCGATCTTTTACAGGCAACTTAGGCCAGCCTTCTGTGCCTACCCAACCATATCATTTTTTCCTCGGGATTCAAACGCAACCAATTCACGGAGACGGTAACTGATTAAGGGATTGTGGTACATAATTAGTAATTATCCGAAATAAAACATTTCAGGTTCGAAAAGTTCAAGTCGCCGGAGAGCCAGAGAGGCAAAGCGCGGCTGAGCGGACTCGGAGGAGAGAAGGAGTGGGCGGTCGGAGTGACTCTGGCTGAGTCTCAGAACTGGGCTCGGTACCTGAGCGACATGCCCGCCAACGCGATGACGCCCTACGACTTGGCGCAGGTGAGACACGCCCGACGAAGCCTCAGTAACACTTGCCGACTTGGCGCTAGGTCTAGTCTTAGAAAAACATCCGAATCTTGCTCGTTTTTGGATTCCGTCCGCGCTCTTCTGCGATCAAGAGTTGGCACCATTGCTAGTAGAGGCAAAGCAGATAGTGTAAGCAAGGTTGCGTTTGTGTCAGGAGGCGCTCGACGTGCTGTGTCCGCTGGGCGTGCAAGTGTCGGTGCGCGATGGCGGCTGGGCACAGGCGCAGGGCATGGAAGCCTTCCTGGCCGTGGCGAGGGGATCAGCCGAGCCTCCCCTGCTGCTCGAGTGCCACTACCGCGGCGCAGGCAACGACCCGCCCGTGCTGCTCGCCTCTCCAGCTCTCACGTTTGACAGGTTTCTATTATTTTCTTTTCCTCATACGTAAACATTTATATATTCATTATGTACCCAAAGTCCAAACACTCAAGATGCTAACTTAAAGCTAAAATACAAACACACACAAAAGTTTGAACACGTAGGACACGAGTAAGTATTCAATATTGAAAATAATTATGTTAAAACAGACCAGTGGCGTAGCGCGGACTTTTATAGGCGTGGGCAAAGTCGCATCAGCGAGGCCCCTTTTCTTTCGTTTCCAACATCTACCCAATAATCTATCTTATCAAACATGTTTTACCGTGTCTTTACGAAGCGTAAAATGTTATGGTACTTTAATCCAGATCCTACGAGTTGAAATAAATTCTGTTATTCTGAATTACCTACTTCTAGAATTTTTGAAATCCTTACTTCTTACCAAAATGTTTACCACCTTCACTAATTTTTTTGAAGTACCTACCTATGCATGTAAAGAAACGTTTGGCAAAGCTAAGTGTGTTGCCAGACGGTGACGAGTGTGGCCTATATTTTTGAGGTTTTTATTTTTTTTAAAAATAAATGGGGAATTGAAGTTTGATTTCGTACTTGAAGTGGCCTTGCGAGGCCCCTTTAAGTGCGAGGCCGTGGGCGCAGGCCCACTTGGCCCACGCCTAGCTACGCTACTGTCGGACACTGTCAAATATTAACACGATAGAGTTAATATTCTTTACAAAGCATCTATCTCCCAGTGGCGATATATCAAATCAAATATCCTTTATTCAATTTATCCATGTACCTACTTGAAGGATCGTTTGTCCCGGCTGAGTGTTCTCGAACATATTTATTTGAATAAATATCTAATAATGAAATCATAAATTTGTGGTTTTTTTAACCCTTTTATATTTCAGAATATTTTCTAACATAATATATAAATGTCATACTCTTGTAAATTAAACTTTATTTTTGCAATAGTCTATATAATTTATATATTAGTACACCAGCTAATTTGCATGCGCCGAAAATGTAAATGTGTGCAGTGGCGGGTTGTGTCTAAAGTCAGCGAGCGAAATGTCGACGAGCCGCGGGTGCATGTCGGGCGCCGCCGCTGTCTTGGCCACTCTCAGGGTGCTGGCCCTCACCAAGGTTATCTGTCAATATTTTACAAGCAAACTGGTACCTATCTAGTACTTATTTAAAGATACTTATAGTAAGAGCCTTGATCGGCAGCAGGTTACAATTAGCGTTAACACGACAAACATACATATTGTTTGTCACTGCAGTAAAATTACGACTTGGTTCGTATTTGTCAGACGGCGATAAACGTGGGCGCGGTGATCCCGGTGTGCGAGAACATGGTGAGTGGACAATGCCTGAAGGTGGGGGATGTCGTGAAGGCGCTCAACGGAATCAACATACAGGTAACGATTTATGTACATCCATTACACGACATGCCCCGTTGGGCACCTCGCCTACGCCTCACTCGTTAGTGAGGCGTTCGCATTACTTAATCATTTTATAAACAGACGTAGAAAACAACGCTTACTTATTCTGTCGGTTTATCCGTTAAAACCGTAAGGCCAGGCACAGAAAACTGATCCAAATTATGAGTTTTTATCAACTAAAACATTTCTTTTCCCGGGATTCCAAAGAGATAGGCCTCCAGGAGAGTAGAGCCGTGAACCACTCAGCCACGGAGACGGTTGGAATTTTAAAATTTGGTAGAATATAATTTTCAAAACGAGGTTAATAAGGAAATTATTGGTGTTTCAGGTCGATGACACAGACATGGAAGGTCGCCTCCTGCTGGCCGATGCGCTGGTCTACGGGCAGGCCCTGCTTAAACCTGCCCTCGTCTTGGACGTGGCCGCGCTCACACGTAACTATTCCTCAACGGTCACCACTTTGATAGCTACAAAAAAAGTACATTTTTGAACGGAAGCAAATCCTTCAAACAATCGACGGTTTTATTAGACCTTAACAATTAGCTTACTCTTCACGTAAGATTTTCATATATTTAAAGACAATTCTTCTACTTCGTTTGGCATTTTGTTGTATAGGCATATACAATTGGCATGAAATGAAAGAAAGTATTGTAAATAGATAGCGCGTCATTGGCGACGGGTGGCGGCGCCTTCGGGTGCTTCAGTAACAGCGAGTCGGCCTGGATAGGGCTGCGAAGCGCCGGACAGGACTCTGGAGACAGGCCTTGGCGGATGCCGCTTTGGGGATACTACGCCCGACACATACAAGGTACTCGATGTAGCCTCTATTATGCCGGTTGCACACCAAAAACTAAGCTATGTCAAAACTAAACTAAGCAAGCTAGGCTAAGCTAAACTAAGCAAGCTAGGCTAAGCTAAACTAAGCTAGAAATAAATGGTGTGCACACCAAGAGCTAAGTCAAAGCTCAGTCAGTGTTGCGAAGTTCAATTAGACGGACGATGTTCGCCATGAATATAATCGATGAAGAAAGTTCCGATGATGAATACGTTACACATAGAAAAAGAAGATTAATACTGTGTTATTATTATTTAAGAAAAAGATTAATTATTATTATTTAAGTTTATTTTTAATTGGTAAATGCCAAAAGGTTATATTACAAATTGTCGACAAAGGATACTGGACAGCACTGGCGAAGGGCGTGCGGGGAAGGCGGGTAGGGCTTAGCTTATTTCGTGTAGCGCACTGACGTGTCCTGTACATGCACGATGATAATGTGTGGTGTGATTTTTTCTCACCAACATTATTATTTGTATGATGTCAAAAGGGCGGCAATTACGAAAAACGAAAATATTGTCGTTTTTGATACAGATTTTAAATTAAATATAACCTTTAGTAAAAATACAGTTTTATTACAAAATTTTTATTTTTCTTGACTGTTGAAGTACTAAGTTTGAAAGCACAACACATTAGTCGAGATGGCAAAATGTAGGTAGTAATGAAATAGACTAGTATAAAAAAACTCAACTATAATACTTACATATTGTTTGTTATTAGGGAAGTAAAATCTCGCCTTGCTTATGTCTTTCGATTGCAGAGGATCCGGCCGTGGACCTCCGTAACCGCGGCTCAGGCGCCGCCCTATCTTGCGTCGGCGCCGCTTTTCTCAAGGTGTCAAACTGTCTATTAAGTAATTCATACTTCATCGGACTACTAACTTAAGTATTGATCAGACTTTCAACTGTGCCTAACTACAATTTTAAAAACAATCAACCGATTGCTTTACTGTATTTGTAAAACCAATTTTGATAAAATAAGTAAACCAATTTTAATAAAGTAAAAAGACACTGAACTGTAGAGCTTCAGCTTTTATTGTGGAAAAATGGTTGAAACATGGAAAACACGCGGATGAAGTCACAAGCGAGAGCTAGTCACTAATAGGGATCTGCATTGACCAATTTCTTTTGAATCAAAAAAGTTTCATTGATAGAATTTCATCTGCGCCGATTGGATGCACTTGGACATCTCGGGCGTGGGTAAACTGGCAGAAGGGCAGGCGCCGCCCTATCTCAACCCACGCCGCATGACGGGTACCTAATATTCTATCTGTTTACTATCATGACGTCTAGATAAGTAAATATTTTTTTTTTAATACAAAAAATGCTTTATCAAACTCGGTTCTAAATCGTGTTAAAATAGACCAGAAAAAACTTGAAATAAATTGAAAGGAAATGCATGAATTGGAAATAATTTATTTTAGACACATAGTCATACTGTATGTAACCCTTGCTAGTTTTATTAATCGGATGAACATAGCTTGATAAGAGATAAAACATTTTCTGCAACATCTGAACAGTGCCATAAGGCAAACAAGCACATTACAAGCAAAAGAAGAGATAAATTGACCATTCACTTAACAATAGTCAGTCACTGTATCTACTATTTCTCTGGTTATTGGTGCAAAATTTGTTGTTTTTCTTCTGAAATTATATTTTGTTTTGTGCCCGTATTCCAGATACGCGTAAGTCGTTAAGTATAGATATTAATATAATTATATACATCTGTCTCAGTTGATAAAGGAAATGGTGTTTGATCATCGTTCTGGAATACGGATCTAAATGTGGTTCCTTACGCTTTACCTCCGAATTAAGACTTGTGTGGCGGTCTTTCCTAGTGCCGAGTCAGTAAAGTCCACAAAACACTAACTAGTAGGATATTGCAACAATATTTGTAAAATGCAACTTAATAATAATCAGTGATAAAGTATGATAATTTGTGCAGGTCGGCCGACGCGGACGCTCGCCACTTTCCTGATGAATCTTGTTCGACAAGAGTGTCGCAAATAATTTCACCAATGACTGTCTTTTTGAGTATTAGTTTTTAGCGAAACTGTTGAACAATATAAATTAATGGATAAATGTCACTTTTAAAGCTTAATAAAACGTTTTATATTAATTTGAACCTTGGTCGTTTATCAAATTAAATTTTGAACCAATGCCAAAAGGTTTACAATATTAACGGTTTTCGATATTTGCGATGGGTTTCTGTTATTCGATGTACTTTGTATTAATCGCACTGTATTTGTTCAAATAAAAATGGAGATTACTGCGTTTTGTATGATTCCCAATTCCCAATAGGTACATACATCATACAGGAGTTGAATAAAACACGAATGCTTATTGACCTAAAAATGAAGAAACATTTATTTTCAGTATGTCTTTTGTAAAATTTAACAGAATTAATCAAATGTAATTCAATAACAGTGTGGACTTGTTAAATTTCGATACACTTATTTAGTTCAACAATAGAAATATATTTATCAAGTAATTTACAGATACGATTAAACATATGTGAATGGGCGTCGGGGGTCGAGCGGCGGGCTGCGGCCGGCGCCCCCGACTCGCACGCCTCTCAACCAAATTAAAACAACTTCTAGTTCCACTATTTATTTACGACAGTCATTATTAAAATTACATTGATCATAATCTAAAATTAAAACTTCATATTCTAAATTATGTAAGGTTTAAGTAATTTAAGGTTTTCATTATATACCGTTGAGACGACTTTACACAGATGCAAGAGATGAATAGTGAAACTAGTGAATTTACAATTATTAGATAATTATTATTATTAATTACATACATTCATATGGGAAGCGACGACAAGTCAACGCAGCATATATCTTTTAACGCTATCAATTATAATGACTTACCTAATTTATTGGACTACAACACAATTTAAGAATAAATAGAAAAACAAAATATAATTGTAGGATTAGTTTAAGTTTTCGATATAAAAGACCGAACGAAGACGCCGAAGGGACCGACCGGCGAGCCCGTCCCGGTACATTTTTTTGGGATTTTTTTGCTTTTATCTCACGTACTTTATAAATATCTCATACTTGAAAAAAATACATTAAAATGTATCGGAAAGGTGCGGACGCAAGCGCCGCATACGCTGGCTCGCGACGCAACACAGAGGCACGCAATATACCACCACACAAATTGTCTTCCTTACAATAGTTAAATTAACGGAATACTTTAAGTCTAGAGGACGATCGCCTCGCCGCTATACAATTATACCATTAAACTGAAACGATGACAATATTTAATTTATCCCAATACTAGAGAAATGCAGGTCCAATACGATGTTAATATTGTGTGTCATGAAACAAAAGTGTATTTTAATTCTTTTACACACACACTAGCCGCTGGCTCACTTCGACGTCATCATGGTGACGAATTCTGAAAGAAAACGAAACGCGCGTTAGGCTCCATTCGGATTCACATTAAGACAAATAACACAGACAGTAACCGACAGAGAAGATGCACTATTTGTACAGTACCTGTGGCACCGGCCGACTCATGCCACTACGGAGGACCGAAATACCACCCTCTGATCAACTAACGCTCACGACCGACCGCGGACCGCGAAGCGTGGCGCTGAGAGGGGCGTTTGCTGCTCGTAAGTGGAAGTGCAAGCGGAGGGCAGGTGGTATTTCTTAGGGGGACAGCCAGGCATGCAGGCGGAGGCCGCACCCAACAGACCGTTGCGAGCGACCCCGCGCGACACAACACTCATCCCGGAGGCCGCCCCACTCTCGCCCACTTCACTACGCATACTACGATCATGGCACGGGTACATTGAGAAAGGGGTGAGGCTCGTTAGGGGAACAAGCGGAAAGAGTTACATACACAATGTTACAGGATTGCTTCAGCTCGTCCATTAATATATTATTATGAAAAACGTGAAAAGAACAGTAATTACAAAAGGTGTCTGTCTACCGAATCGAATGATACATCTGTCAAAAGGCTGAACGTGTCGAAACTCGAAAGTGCTCAAAACTACAAAAGTACAGAAGATTGAAGAGACGAGTGGCAACATTGTAGAATGTAGGAACAGTTAATAACGAGCAGCAAACCATTGATATCATTGTGAATACCTACGCGGCCGCGGCGGAGGTAGGCCTCCGACTTAAATACAGATCACAGCGAGTCCTTTACTCTTAGTTAACGAACGCAAACGACAAGAGAGCACCGCGCTAGCGGCCGCCGGCGCCGAATATCATTTGCGCGAGCGCATGGAAGTCTGTAAACAGACAAATCTCTGTCGGTCTCGCACGCGTGCACGCATTCGCGCAACGTGTACCTTACTGTCAAACATGCATTTAACATTTTCATCGTTACAACAACAGATTTTTGTGATTTGAAATTGTTGTAAGTTGGGATGAAATTTCAGTCTGTGTTTTATGTTGATCTTAGATGGGAGCGAGTAACTGGAGTTTAGCAAAATTTTGGTAGAAAAGTATAAACACAAACAGAAAGTGAACGTTGTACCTTCATAATTGACCTGTCCGTCGCCGTCGATGTCGGCCTCGCGGATCATCTCGTCGACCTCCTCGTCGGTGAGCTTCTCCCCGAGGTTGGTCATCACGTGGCGCAGCTCCGCGGCCGAGATGAACCCGTTGCCGTCCTTGTCGAACACGCGGAACGCTTCACGGATCTCCTCCTCGCTGTCCGTGTCCTTCATCTTCCGCGCCATCATCGTCAGGAATTCAGGGAAGTCTATCGTACCATTACCTGGAAGAAAGACGTCCAATTCGTCAGATTATATGACACGACTACAGTATGTAGCATGGACAACAGAAATTAATATAATAAACTCTGGTCAAGCAGGTGTTGCCAGTAGGTTCGGTTCGAATCAAACAGAAAGTCCAGGTAAACGAGATGACGTCAAGAACTATTCGCGCATTAAAACAATATCTGTTTACATGTATGGCTGTCATGAAAATGAAATGGATTAGATGAAGAGCGTACGCCTTGTAGCGCGCAGGTGCACGTCGTGTACTTTACGGCGAACAGCACCAATCAAAGGGGTTAGCTGATAATTACGGCCAGAGCTATTTAGACTAAAGGAGCGAATCAAAAATTGTTCTCCATTGTTTGTTTATTGAAATATACAATGTTCTAATTCTAAAGTTTAAAACTTTTAAGATACTTTCGGACATTCTAAAATAGGTACAAAAAAGTTATTGTGCAACTAATGAATGGTACATTGTTAAATTTCCTCGTTCAACGTCTGCATGAGCGTGGCTTGTCCAAAGATCAAAGTAATATTTAATGGCTAGGTGATCTCGTGACGAAGCTGAAGGTCGCAATAAAACAAAACATTGTTTTCGATGAAAACACATTATTAGTTTATAGAGCATTCATTATAGTGCAAATCATGTCAAGATATTTACTAACGCGTCAATCATCATGATGCAGTAGCTAACCGCATATATTAGGATAATATGATAACATGAACTTGCCACTTGTAGGGAAAATTTGGCATTTCAATACTGTCAATCAATTTGTCGCTTCAAACGTTTCTCTTGTTTTATTAATTCCGAATGAAAAAAGACGTGTTTATAAAAATTAACGTGCCTGTGTGTCGATTGCGTTTTTTTTTGTCTGAAAGTTGACGAGATAGAGATAGATCTTAGCTTCAATTTATAAAGATCTGTTCATTTCCTGTGTGATTAGGCAAAGTGCGTTGATGGTGGCCTCCGTCCAGAGTTATGTACTTGTACACAGACGACTATTGACATGTAATGTAATGGCCGAGACCTGGCTATTTAAAGAAAGCGATCTTTCTTAAAGGGTGAACATGCTAACGAAACGCATCAAAAATAAGTGCGAGTTAAGTTTGGCGGTGATAACTGTGCAAGCTAACCTTTCCGGTGCGCGAGGTACTATTTATATCAGGCACGTGACAAGAGCATTTGAGAATGCACAGCGCGTTCCCGGCGCGCTTCAATCGCGAAAGGCGCATCATCTACCGTCGCGTCGTTCCCATCATCTCTGGAACAACTGTACTGGACGATGCCTTATATCGCACGAGGAGGACAAGTTTAACTGCCTTTTTGAAAAAGAATATAGTGCGTATACGGCATACGCACTACGTTCAGTTCCGAATTAGTTTTTTCTATTATAAAGCTCAAGAGTTTGCTTGAACGAAAGCACAGCAGTAGGCACAGCCAGTAAACTACTAAATATCACAAATATTGTATGCGATGGTAAAAAACATCTCTTAAATGCGAATTAATTTTTATTTATCTTCTATTCGTCGAGGCGATTGAAATGTTATAGTAGCCTATATTGTTCGCTGTTCATGGAACCAAAAGGCTTAACTTGCCCTGAACTATATTTTTTGTCAAAAAACTCAATTTCGTGTGGTGACTCTCAATTATATTTTTTTATAGACGCTAGTGATTAATTAATATCATCATCATCCTCCGTAACTTACTGATACACTCCCTTGTCAGGATCTAATTTCTGCTCCGAAGTTAAGGACCGGTAGGACATTGATCAAACAACTTGGATTTCTACTCAGCTACATATTATGTTTTTTGAACGCAGTCTAATCTCGAGTAGGCAGGCCACATGAGACGCCCATCCTTACTTCCTGGTCCAGATGAATTTGATATTATGATAAATATCATAATTTTAGATCGTCAGTTGTCGCTTAGAAGAACGTTGTTCAGTCTTGCTCCTGTTAATTTAAGATCACGTTCCTCGCATGGAAATATTTCAAATACGTGCTGTGGTCATTTTATAAAAACACTAGCTGACCCGGCAAACGTTGTTTTGCCATATTATTTTTTGGGGTGGGCTACCCTTATCACTTAGGGTTATGAAAAATAGATAGTAGCCGATTCTCAGACCTACTGAATATGCATATTAAATTTGGTAAAAATCATTAAAGCCGTTTCGGAGGAGTAAGGTAACTAACATTGTGACACGAGAATTTTATATTAAAAACATAGATCAATACATTATCGTTAAACTACACACAGACTAACACTTCAGAGCAGTATTTATAAAGACTGAATGGGACATGTTTTAAGAACTACACTAAATAAAACTGACTCATTCATAAACAGATTAAACGAAAAGGATTATAGTGAAATGGATAACCAAAGTGTACAATCTAAAACTAATTGTGTAAACATTGGTTTCAACTTTCAGCTGTCAAGGGAAAGCTTTGACTATTTAAACAGAATTATGTACACGGGCACCGGTTAATGATTTTCTATGAACAACATCATTGTTTTCTTAAGGCTGTTTATGAATATTTTCAATATGAGGAGTTATGGCTAGACTACATAGTTTACTAATTTTTTTATAATCTAGAACATGTACTGTTTTTTTAGTTGAAAAATAGATAAATACTTAATTTAGCAGTACGCTGCATGATATAATCGATGGCATTAAAGTAATAATTATAAAGTAACCAGTGCGGAGGCCATAGCGAATAATCAGAGATAGTATTCGATAACAATGCGGCGCGGCGAATCGAAGAAGCCTGACAAGGACGCGTGACTCAAAATGGCGTCAGAGACGGAGGCTTTGCGATAAATACGCAGAATTCTTTACAGAATGCGTAATCACCGAGCGAACGCCATATACATACTGTTAACGGCCTAGTCATGTTCCATTTCTATCATTTTGTATATGATTAGGCACAAATTTTTCCTGACATAGGGGTTATTTATATCTCACGTAAGAATTCAGAGGAAGATGTGCAAAGCTCAGTAAACAATGCGAAAAAATGTAAATAAATGTGTTGAGCGTCAAGTGGAGGCTTGACACATCGCCAGCGCGTACTCGCGGGACGCTTCGACGGTATTCTGTTGCAGCCGCTGGGGCGATGCTCCGAACGAGCGCTGGCCCACCGCCAAACTGATATGCAAATTAATTCGCAAGCCGTACCGAAACTGAACAAGATTTGATTGCAATCGTGATGTCAACTTCGCCTTTGCTCCTTAGAAATTTCACCCTTTGTCCTTTGTATCTCATCTCTCTAGATAACATCATGTGTTGCCGGAATTTCGAAAGAAAATATTCAAAATACGTATGTACCTTTAATAATTTACACAATATTATGTATTGTGAGGATATTGTTCAAAATAGAAATTGCAGGGAAACAGTAAACTTATCCATGATTAATAACAAGAAGTCACGCAATGAGCAAGCAATTAGGACAACAATGGGTCAGCTATTTGAGCACTGTGCGCTGCTGGCGAGACTTCAGCGACTCGATACGACTGGCAGCGATCCAACCTTTCCCTTATTGCTTTTTCCTATCGATTTTGCTTTTTTTACTCATGACAAATCATTCAATCTCCTCAACCGGCATAATTTACAGTAATTGTACTTTATATATCTAATTTGAAAATTAGATAGTATCACACTAGAAAGATAAGATTACTTTAAATATTACATTTTCAATGATAATAAACTAATCTGCAAAGGATTATTGCATTGTGCACTAAAATTTTTACTGGTACATTCAAATTACGATAAAGACTGAAATGTTATACTAAGCTCTATGGACGACCTCGATTGGTAGACTCGATGGTAGCGACCGCGTGGATCGATAGCAGAGCGGCTCGGTGGACCCGCTAAGCCGAGTCTAACCTATTTTTATTGTAAAGTTCGTACCCACATTACGTTGCAACTATAAATCATGGCGACTCGAAGAGGGCGGTTGTTAATTAAACTTGTCACAATAAAATTGTCGAGAAGTAATTTGTGAGTAATTACGCCAATCGTTCTCCTCTGCACTTGACCTCGGCGTGCGTTTCATTTTGTAGAGCAGCGAATATCGACATTCAGCCTATCGCAGATCGGACGGTCCTTGTATGCACAGCAGGCGACCAGATCAATAAAAGAGGGCCTTGTGGCAACGGTGAATGGGTGAATGGGTCAATTGAGACAGGAGATGCGAATCGTTCTTAACGTTTTATTTGATTACTCGCTTAGTATGACACTCACACTCATCTATACGAAAGTATTCTACATTTATTTTTGACTCGTTTATGCCCGTCTCTCCCGTCCACATTTTTGTCCTATTCAACCACTTGCATCCTTTTTTCCTGATGAAAGGTAGCCTATGTCCTTTCCCATACTCTAATCTATATATCTATAATATTGCGTTATTAACGCGATTTCGTCTTTGTGGCAACGAATATCGGAGCCGATTTTCCGGTGAGTTTTCCGTCATTGTTCCACAAATAGGATTAGAGGAGTGCAAAAAGCTTGACCGTCTCTCTCGGACAAGTGAACGACACCTTATCGCGACTGTGGCATCATCATTATAATTAAACATTGTATACTTGATACTTAATTGTTTGGCAAATTTTAACGAGATCAACCTGCTAAACATCGACCATCAGTGGTAGTAAAGATGACAATAAGAGGTGTAAATTACAATGTAATAAGGTTAATGTGTTTTGTTCTCTGATCTAACACGGCGAGAATGCACTAAAAGCTCGCCAAATGTGATGCTTGATAAAAGGCGATCGTAAAGGAATTTATGGGCGGTTAAGTGAAATATTGCACTTCCTAGTATCGGCCATCGGCCCCAACATTTCGCAACCCCGCGAGCAATGTTCTCACTGCACTCTATGCCGTCTAAATGCTGGAGAACTTGGGGAATGCCGAACGAGTTAATGAATCAAGTTTGTTTCGAGAGATCTCATTTTTATAATTCTCTAACCAGTATCGAATTTTTAAGTTAATTTATACCAATATGGAGGATATCTATTGCCTATGTTAAATAAATGCATAAACTACTGCAGCTAACACTATTGTGTATACACAAGCGGAGAAAGTCGCGAGTAAAAAATAGTACATAATATAACTCGTTACTTATAAATGTTGTCCAGTATTCAAATGGATTTTAGACTGCTTTTAATGACACCATTTCACATTAGCAAAAACTAAAACGTTTTTTTAAAATCCATATTAATTATTACTATATTTATGTATTAAACCTCATTTGAATTATACGTCTTCGTGCTAGTTCAGAATTGCGTGGGAATCGCGCGGGTCTAACTTAAGTAATCGTTCAGACATAATCGCGCGGTTTACATTATTTATTTATACCACTTATTAATTATGTTCCCACATGAGAGGTCTAATGAAATACTGTAAAAAAATACAGTTTGTGAGTAAGTAGAAACCACAAGGTTATCGGTAAATTCTGGATTTACCAGGTTTGATATCAAGGCAGGATTATGTCAAAACAGGAAAATCGGATAAGGTTTATCAGAAACGCTTTCCTGTCCAGTTGCCGGCCGGCAAACTAATTAACAGCGGATGCTCGCGTTGCTTCCATTGCATTACCGTTTCCTACAATATTACGGCTATAATTATTATATGCACTATTATTACCTACTAATATTATAAAGCCGAACAGAAATTCAATTCGATACAGTACCTACTGTATCGAATTGAAAGATTTTGTGTTGGATAGTCCATTTGGGAACAATTCGTACAAGCCTTAAGTACTCTAATGCACGACACTGAATTAGAGGGAAATGAAAATATAGAGTCCGTATACAAAAAAAATTAAAATATCTATTATCTCCAGTCTAAATTCTATAGAACAGAAACCAATAAAACGTGAGATTATTCCTGATTACATAAAATGTCTTATAACAAGAAGAAACGAATTAATGCATAAGAAACCCCTAACAAAGGAAGAAAATACTGAACATACTTTCCTCTACAAAAACATCTATAAATTCATAAAACAGGAACGCACAGAAAAAAGAATAAATGAAATTAAAACACATCTTGAATGTTGCAACAGGTAGCTTAAAGCGGGGTCTTAAAAATCTTAATACCACGAAAAGATGGATCCTATATAAAAAATGACATTACCAACATGAAAGTATTATCAAGATCTAAAATAATAGAGAAAGCAACATTGTTTTTCAACAATTTATATTCGGCAAGAGATACTCTACTACTGAGATCGAAACAACTAACCAGAACTATGCTACTCTAGATAGATTCACCACACATGAGGTTATAAAGAAAATTGAATTTTTAAAATCCGGTAAAAGCAGCGGGCCAAATGTAATCTCAAATGAAGCACTAAAATTGGGGAAAATGTTACTAGCACCATACTTAACAATTTTATTCAACAAGATCTTAAATGACAGAGCAATATCGAAAGAATGGGCGCAATCCGACCTCATTTTACTTTACAAAAAAGGAGACCCTGCCGAAATTGGAAACTACCGACCAATAAGCTTACAAATTATTTGCTTCATGTCTTGGGGTTCGCCTAGCAACGTTCATAGAGAAATTTCAGCCGCCGGAACAAGCAGGTTTCAGGAAAAACTTCTCAACAACAGACCACATCTACACTTTAAACTTGATCATAGAGAAATATTTAGAACACAATAAAACTCTCTACCTCGCATTTATCGACTATGCTAAAGCCTTCGACTCTATATCACATAAAAGCACGTGGAAAGCTCTACATGAATGCGAAATACCATCAGAAACTATAGATCTAATAAAAGACATCTACTACAAAAGCAAAAGTAGTGTAAAGTTAGAAAGACAAGGTCCTGAAATAAATATTAGTAGAGGCGTCAGACACGGTGACCCCCTATCATCAGCAGCTAGCTGTGCTCCAAAGTATAATGAAAACTCTGAACTGGGAAAGGAAAGGAATTAATATAAATGGAAAACTCCTCAGTAATCTTAGATTTGCAGATGACATCATACTCTTCTCTGAAACAGATCTCAATTACAGAAAATGATTATCGAATTAAATGATGTAAGCAATAAGATCGGTTTAGAACTAAATGCTAATAAAACTAAAATTATGACGAACCACCAAACTATCCCAATAAAAGTTAATAACAATATATTACAATATATTCAAAGCTATGTTTACCTGGGTCAACAAGTATCTTTCTCAAAAACAAGACACGAAGATGAGGTTAAGACGAGTCAACATAACCTGGAATAAATTCTGGAGCAATAAAGAAACTCTTAAATCAAAATTACTTAAGAAAAAAATAATGGACCCATGTTTACTACCCTGTCTTAAATATGGCTTCCAGACATGGATTTACAATAACTACACCAAAAACAAAATACAAGTGTGCCAAAGAGCGATGGAAAGGAGTCTACTAAATATACAAAGACAACATTGGAAAAGAAATACAGAAATAAGGAAAACGACAAAAATAATAGACGCTTTAGAATATTGGCTCAAACAAAAATGGAATTGGGCAGGTCATATTGCACGCATGGACACCAAGTTTAACTACCTGGCAAGGACCAACAAATAAAAGATTAAGAGGTAGACCAAAGGAAAAATGGACTGATGAGATAAAAAGAAAAGCTGGTGAAAACTGGATCACCAAAGCAAAATATAAACAGATGTGGAGCAAAATGGAGGAGGCCTTTACCCGTAGAGGGGTCCAGAATGATCTATGATTTATAAAAATGAATGTTGATTTTGATTCTTTTAATTTTAATTCTTTTTAATTTATTTATCATTTAAAATTTTTATACATTGAAATTACTTATTATGATTGGAATTTAAATCTAATGATTATTCATAGTAATATTTTTTTATTTATTTTTTAATGCATGCACTGTATATTATGTAATAATTAATCATACGATATAATTGTTTAATATATTATTCGTTATGGAAATAAAAGGCTATAATAATATATATTTATCGAGAAAGGTTATTTATCACGCTACGTCCAATAGCAGCGGATGATACATTGCTCCGATCAAAAAGTAAGTGTAGCTGAAGCACTTGTGTTATGGTAATCAGAAACAACGAGGGTATCGCAATAAATACATATATAAGTTAATAAACCACCGAGACTAGGAGAAACAAAAGGGCATTGGTGCTATCACATAGATAAATACACCGGGATTCGAACCCAGCACCTTTTGACGCAGAAGGCAGGAGCACTACATACTGCATCAACACATACCTATTATTCCTTTTTAGCTAGTATCAGTATTTATTATGAGTGACAACTGACAACCATCAACGATACGAGGGTTTCGCATTTCAATGAAGATATTTTATTACATGAGCTCAATAAAATGGCAATTGTAATGTTAATTAGTGGGGAGCGGGTCTCACGGTTGTGCCAGTATAGAATAACAAATAAAAGGATCCTTTTGAGCCGCACATCTGCCGTTTCTCACGTTTGCCTCGCTCGGATTCTCATTAGTGCGGCCCAAGGTTAGTTTATTCGAAATATTTACTTCATAAAATAATGTATGGCAACAAAAATAATTACTGCATCCTTGCCCATCCCTACGAACGATAAAGCATAGTACGCATTCTTTGGCAATTTTTACAAATGTTTAAGTAATCTGATATGTGCCGTGGCCGATGAGCGAAATTATTAAATGTTCCATCGCAAAGCCTAAAAAAACGCTATTGTCTTCAAAATCTATTTAACTTTATTGTGATTTGTTTTTTTTATACGTTTCAAATCGTTTTCTTTGGCGAAGCAGACTTCCACATTAGCCAATATGAATTTATTACAGGTTGCGCCAAGATTTGTGACAACCGACTGTCTACCTGATATTAATACGTAAATCGCATATTAACATTGTATCGAGTTACGAGATAACGCTCGTCCCAGGGTCGTCTCGAGACGCGACCGGCACACTTTGCAAGTGTAAACAAACACATCCAAAATAACATCCATCCGAGCTTCTGATAATTAAGAAATTTCTAGACAATCTAGAAGTTGAGATAACTTGTTTGTAATGTTTATTTCATTAGTTTATTAAAAACATAAGAACCAACTTGATTAAATTCCAAATCTGCATTCATCTAGGTTATCTAGGTATAAATGTGGATGTTTGTCACTTCACTTTTAATTCAGTCGTGACCTTGGTAAAACCAGTTTAAACGGAAAAAACAATATAGCTTATTTATATCCGCTACTTCGACTACCTAGAATCAGAATATATAACAGAGTAACTTACTTTAATTACACTAAACCTGACCCTGCGGGTTCACTCGATCTCAGAAAGATTCCCTAATTATTAATGCTCCGCGCCCATTGGTCGTAGCGTGATGTCTTATAGATTTCCGAAATACACTATTCAACATAAAAATAATTTTTAAATTCAAACAATATGCTCAGTAAAATCCTAATTGCTATGTACAGTAGGTATACAAATCTATGAATTCACTTCAGTTTGTGAAAAAAAACTTGATTAAAGTAGTACGTACATCAGCTACTTGACATATCACAACAATTCAACTTCTGTTTATTTAGCTCTTTTGTCTGATCTTTGATCGGTACACACAGTAATCAAGGTGACGCGCAGACAAAAAGTTGGGGCGGGCCGCTAGTATATACCTATCCGAAACTATGGTTGCTTTATATGTAATAAATGTGGGGTAACATGTTAATTGTTAACACCTCCTAGGGAGGGTGAAGGGAACGTTGCCAGCTGTTCGATCCTGCCATATTTCTTCTAGACCATTCATCACGCATCGCAATCGTTCAACACATTCATAATCACAAAACATAATACAGTTTCTTCTAACAAGCAGACGAGCATAAATTCAACAAAGTCAAGCTGCCAACGCATTTATCAAGCAGCAAAAATAGACGAGAACAATTCATTTTTACTTGCACGAAACTTTACACGTGATTGTCTTTTATTCAGCGGAGACAGAGTTTTCTCCTCTTCGCAGTTAGGAGGTAATGGGACATACAGAGATGTACGGTTCTCGAGTCTGGGGATGAATGATTTTAAATTATATTTATTTAAATATTAAATTAAAAATACACTTTTTATGTCACCAACACAATAAAAGATATAAAAAAGTTATACAAATTTAATATATATATATATATATATATATATATATATATATATATATATAATATGTACTATCACCCCAAAGGGGTAGGTAGGTAGGCAGACCAGTCCAAACTGCCACGATTCCGTACAAATCTACTAGTACTAGGTATTTAATTTCATTGACTTTCAATAAATTCATCATACATGCCAGCAGATTGCGGGTGCTTTTGCTCTAAATTGCTGGTGGATGATAAACTACAATGAATCAGCGATTCATGGTGATAATAAGACTTAATACCTGAGTGAGCAGTACAGCCGTGGCTCGTACAAAACATATATATAAACATTCGCAAAATTCGTGTTTTACGTCCATCGGAATAATGCGGTTAGAAGCTGATCAATTATCTCGTTAAGGTATCCTTTGGAAGTATGACAATAAATGAGAGGCTTAAGAAATGTAATAAAACAATAAAACTAAGCTATCTCAAATTCCATTAGCAGAGTACATTGGCAAATACCGCATTTCTTATCGCAATGTGGTAATAATACGTTAGCCGATAACAGGTCGATTATCGATATCGCTCTACGCGCCGGCTTCTTTTACCGACTAGACGAAAAAAATTACCCTTTCTATCATTTTTTTGGCGATATTTCACAAATTAGCAATACATATTTTATTATTATTATTACAATATTATAAATTTAACTAAAACTGAAAAAGTAAACCTAAACATTACATGACATTACTTTCTTTTTGCGCACTGCTGTATATTGCAGTGGTAAATACAAAAATAAAAGAACTCACCATCAGCATCAACTTCATTAATCATATCTTGTAGTTCTGCTTCTGTGGGGTTTTGTCCTAGTGACCTCATCACAGTGCCCAACTCTTTCGTAGTGATCGTGCCGTCACCATCTTTGTCAAACAGTGAGAATGCTTCTTTGAATTCAGCGATTTGTTCCTCTGTTAGTTGATCCGCCTGAAAATATAAAGGTAAAATTTTATTTTTCTCGAGTCTAATAATATTAGCTCAAAAAAACATAAGGATATTGTCAAAAATTATTCATATAGGCACTTAAAACAAAAGTACCTAATTTAATTTTATCATGGGAGATTTTCATTATTTTAAAACTGTATCAGCTAGTTACATACCATTGTAACAACCATTGTGAATTGTATTGAACACAAGAAAGGACAGAACACAAATGAGATATATTGTATTTAAAAAGATAAGATTATTTTCTATTTGATTAAGGACACGTCACACTGCAGACAATACTCGAGATATCATTTACTGCATTACAATAAATATTATCATAAATATACACTCAGTAAACATAATGCTAGATAATATTCCTGTCATAAGTACTTAGACATTAACATTGTGTAAATTGAAAAAGGTTTACTTTTTTGTCTTTATTAAATCTTTATTTACATGTATATCTAATACACTAACTGCTAACATATTTCTTGCTACATCTTCCCTATTTATTGTTTTTGTAAGCCAATACTCTAGAAACTTAGTAGACTGTCTTGCAAACAAATCACCTTATAAAATCATGGAAACATCCCACATTAAAATCTCTTTCTTGGTTCAGATGCTACAAAGGCCACAGACGTATATTCATTCATCAGTTATCATTTTACAGAACATATTTTTCCTGTCTTTAAGTTCAAAGATCCAGATTTTCAACTTAACATATAAAAAAAACTGATAATGAATTCATCATGATACATAATCATAAAGATTATATTTTATATTATCAATTACACGATAAATTGTTTCCAAGAAACAAGTGACTCAAATTATATTTCACTATTCCTACTTATCTTTAGTGTTATGTAATTCAATCTAAAATGAATGTAAAAAAAACACAATTAGTCAAAAATACTATACAAAAATTTGTTTAACAAATAAAAATGTTTTAAAAATTATGTTACAAACTGTTAAAAATTTCAATCAAGGACAAGCCTTTGTTGTGTGACCTTCACATAAAATTAATTGAGTTGCATTGCATTAAAATAATTCCTAGGAAAACCCATACATACAATAAAACATAATAGATTTTAAAAATATTATTAGACTGCTCCTTTCATTCTCTATGAAGGTAATAAATAATGCATAACCCCCTTTGATATATTACTTACTATCATAGACCTGACACACTGAACATAAATAATGTTATTTAATACCTAATGGTTGTCTTTTCTTTAAGTGGCAATACACATTATTAAGCAGTATTTGAATTTGAACCTAGATTTTGCCTTGCCAGAGTATTATAAATAATTAAGATTAAGAGAAATAAAGTAAAACATGAATATAACTAATTTGTGCTGTAAGACACATTAATTTTATTGGCCTGTCTCTCATGATGTCCATAATAAATATATATATATATATATATATATATTTTGTGAGAACAGACAAAATTATTTTGTAATTTATTACCAACCAGATCAGACCAGCATCCAATTATAATAATTGAGAATACTGTTGTCACTCAACAACAATTTAAAATGTTAGATACTACTAATTCATAAACAAAAAAAACCAAAAAGTTTTGTTGTAAATCTACACCATGAGCTGTAATTGACGGTGAAAAAAAGCCAACAAAGGCACAAAATGGGCAAAACTGTAGGCCAACAAGGGTTTGGAGGATCAATGAGCTACATTTGGATTTTAATTTGCTACTGGTGTGTATAATCATTGAGACACAGACAGAAAGCTAACGGAACTAGTTAAGAAATTGCGTATTCAAACTTATGTGCGGGATGAGTCAACACACAACGGGTGTTTGACAGGAGCGCCCGGCGATCGATCGCCGACGCTGGGGCGGAACAGTCATGCATTTAATTGTACAACACTTCCTCCTCAAACATTTACTCATTAAAAGTCTTCTCATACATCCTTTAAACTTTCCAATCCGGTCAAACGTCACCTTTAAGTCGGGAACACCTAACTATGGTGACGAAGTTTTTAGAGACTTAGTAATAGGAACTGATATTCCATTTTCACACTCTCGTTCTGCTTGGTTTCCAAACGCTTCCGATTATATCATTTTCACATCTCGGGATTACGTAGTCATTCCGCAATGCGGTAAAAAACGGCCATCACAATAATAATGGAGGCCGTCATCACTATAAACACAGATTCACCAAAGCTACGAAATATACCCTAAAACTGGTGGTATACGCTTCCTAAAAACACTCCCGGCCTTTTTTTAAAAGAAAGGACACTCACCATAGTCGATTAACTTGGATTAACTGCAAACACTTAACAAAAATCACAGACTATGCCACAAGACAACCTTAATGATCGACGGTTAAATGAATACTGCCGCCCTCTAGCGCGCGAACGGCCGCGCCGGGAAACTCGCGACCGTGCGCGTGAATCGTTCGTAATCGTTCAATCGAATCTCCGCACTATCATGACCGGTACAGATCCTTATTCGTTCAAGAGAACTTTTCGTGTCGTTCTGTTTTGAATATACAAGTCCATGTCTCGGGACGCACGGCAAGGGATTAGAGCGGATCCGCGAAGGATAGTCGGTTTTATATCGGGCGGCTACCGTGGCATGGAGTGTCTGAGTTGCGGCGCGCGCCGATTGGGTGTACTATACCTGCAATGCGTCACTGCGGCGCGCGCGCGAACCGTCTGCCGCCTGCCGGCCGCGGCCGTTGCGCTAGGCCGCACCGCGAAACCAGGCGCGCTGTCCCAGTTCGGGTCCGCCTCACCCGCCTCACCCGCAGTGCCGCCCGTCTAACAAGATAACAGCTATCCGTTGTGCGACGGCTTCCCCGTCGTCCAATTTGTGCAACTCCAACTTTTAAACCTTGTAGTACACATTTTAATGCGTACTTTATCAAACAATGCATCTTCAGTACAATATACTAAAGATTAAAAATTTGATGAGATTTTGTTATTGCGATGTAGACAATTTTTTTCAGTATAATGGTATTTTATTTAATAATAAATAAATACAATAATGATAAGGACTTTGTTGTTACTTTTTTTACAAGCAATTGTCAAATACCGGTAGCTCTATTTCTCAATTATTTTTAGTTACCTATACAGAGTAAAAGATCTTAGAATCGATGATCTAATATATCGATTTGAATGGTTGATTATGTGTTAAATATTATCGATTGAAAGAGCGAATCACTCTATGAATCTAGACAAGTGCCTGGTTCATCTTTAGATTGATGTATTAAGTCAGAAGTTATTATGTCAAACTCAAAAATTAAACCTCATCTGACGGTTCAAGAATAATATACAATATTAAGAAAGTAGGTATATTATTTGAATGTTTTGATTATTATTATTACTACATAAATAATTTAAAGAAATTACAAAAATATTATTAATATTATTATTATAAAATTTTACTTTAAATCAGTACATTTATTTGAATCTTGTTTTTTTTAAAATCTAATTTCGTATTTTTGTTCATTTATAGCTATACGTATAAGGTTAAGTAGTAGAAAAAATTTCCGTACCAGACATTCTTGTGTACCTACTTATTAATAAGTACAAAAGAATTTCACCTGTTCCCACCTTACTTTGATATAGTAATAATTATTGGTTCTTATAAAATCCATAGCTAGGTACTAATATTTGATGTTTCTGTGTCTGTTGGATAAAGTTGGAATATGTAATATTAACTAAAGTTAAAAAAAATTGACATTGTGACATTTATAAATTGTTTAAGGACCACTTTTATATTTTAAGTTGTATTCGATTATTAGGTTTATTTATTCGTTCATTTGGCTTCATAGCAAAAGAAAATTACATAATTTTTGCTAAAATAAATTATTCAGGCACACCAAGTAATGGTCATATTTTAATCTTTAAAGAATATCAAAACAACTTTAAATACCTATCAGCTTTTAAAGTTAGCTTGAGTGTCAATATCATTCCCATAACGTTGTCGTTGCATAGGTCCACTAGGTGTATCACTATTTTTGTTTTATTATATGGATTGATAATTATTTATAGGGGTAAGATTATTGGTTAATGTATTGATCCAGATTCTACTACCCTATAAATTGATGAACAGGTTCTTAAATTGTAACTTAGATCCATCTAGATCACGTCGGTTTTCAAACAAAAACTGCAAATAAAAATCATTTAGGAACTACGATGCCACAGCAGACACACAGACACGTCAAACTTATGTCACCTCTCTTTTGTGTTGAGGGTTAAAAAAAGTAAGAAGACGCGAGAAACTTTTATTTCCCTGATAACGGGCTTTTAAAACTTTGTTTTTAGGGTGAAACTTTGTAAAGGATAGTAGTGAAATGACAACCCTAGGGTACAATGTATCTACATTAGACTAGCAAAGTATCGCACAATGTTCGTGGGTATTACCGTGACTCAGCTGAATAACATCGTGTTTGAATAAACTTAACAAGCTGTTTGCATTTCAAGTTACTGGACGGTGAAATCTGTTTATGCACGCTACGCTCCCCTCCTGCCACACCACAACCTCTGAAAACATTATAATATAATTCCTACTATTATTCACAACTGCCTCCGTGGCTAACTGGTTTACGTGTAGCGCCGGCGGTAGTGGGTTCGAATCCCGGGGAAACCATTGAATGTTTCGGTTGGGTAGGCACAGAAGGCTGATCACCTACTTGTCTGCAAAGAAAATGATCAGTGAAATAGATACAGAAATGTTTCTGCTCCATGTCCCAAAAGGGGTTACGGGAATGAGCCAAGGCCGTTTGATCACTCATTTGTATCTGCATTTATTATCTTGTTAACGCCAAACGCGGATTAATTGCGGATTCGTTGTTGTTTAACATCATTCAATCTACAAGAGAGTGGAGGACGGTCGTCTTTACTCTCTATAAGTCTATCTCGTGTAAATAGATACCAACAGGTTTTTTTGCACTGATTAAGGTATAAGAAAATCTACCCGAGTGTAAAGAGTCTGGCTGGGTTTGTTCGACGCTGAAACAATGACAAAGCAAGGTTAATGAGTCGTGCCATCCTGCGACGCCGTTGGCTTCACCTACATCGTAATGTTCTTTAAATTATCATTCCTTTGTTACTTAAATACTCGTAGATCTGAAATTGGGAATTATTATTTTTTTAAACGTGTAGGACTTTGATTTTTTATTAAGATTTTTGTATAAGTTTTCGCCTGATTGGCTAAGTAAATATTAATATAATATAAATTACATTCTTGATTTTTTTTAAATATTTCAATGTCAGTTAGAGAGTCCATTTAACCGATTTCGTATATTTTTGTTGAACTTTGAGTTGAGAATTAGGGTCATGAGGGCCAGGAGCCCGATTGTTTAAAAATATATCGACGCTCTTATATAAGACTAGAGGGAACCCATAACGCGGATGATATAACGCAGTGATGCAGTATTTTATTATGATGAGCCTTTATTATATATACATATTTGTAAATATTCTTTTAAATGTCCATGTAAAAACATCTGTAAATATTTACAATAGACATATTGAATCGTACTTCTAATGTAATTAAATAGATGACACTTACAGACAACTGTAGCTCTTAGAAGTATTAAAATGCTTTACGAAATAATTACCAACTACGGAACCAAAACGAGTAATTGGGTCAAAAACGTTGACAACTAATTACTAAAATTAACCGCAAGTAGGTCAGGCACTACAAAAATATTAAGGAATAGTGTTAATTTAGGATTGTTAATTGGAGTTTTCAATGTTTGTACAAATACGATTTTGGCGTTATGTAAAATTGTAGGTAAAAAGTGAATAAACTAAATCAATTCAGTCGTTTTTATCCAATTTGAATTTAATGAGGTGTTAAAATTAGGGGCTAGAAAGTATGACCAGTTGTTACATTTTTATAATTAAAATTGTGTCCTGTGCCCCGCAATTTTACCTTTTTGGAAATTGATTTTTGCAGGAATATAATTTCTTTTGAAAGTGAACGAACGTTGCACTGTGCAAATAACGTCGGTAACTCAAATTTACTCGCGAATCTGCAGAGCGTTTTACTGTTGTTAGAGAATAAAATTAACTCTACTATAATTAATTCTAACACAATCATACTTGTTATCTAATTCGTTTAAACCATGCAAACAGAGGATCGTAGCTAAACTAAGTTTTTGTTTGTTTTCACTTGATCGAGATGGATGTTGATTACATTTTATGAAAACCGGTTCAAATCACAGAACATTTGATAAAACTCTTATTACTTGTTCTGTGGTTCTTAACGTTACGAGGTATTCTTCTCGAAAATTATTTTTAGTTTATTATTGAGGCTGAATTTAGGTTTAGATTTTTTGATTTTTGTCTTATTAAATAATTTTGTCTGTGAGACTTTTAAAGTAAGTAAAATCTAGGTAAAATATCTACGTAAGATATAATAAGTTAGATATAAAGTTGTAGAGCGGGTGGAAGAGCAAGCAACAAGCAGCCGGAGGCTACCTGTGGTCAAAGTTAGCCGACGATCGATACTGAGCAGGTTTCGCGTGCTCCTTGCCTTTCATAGCTTCGCTTCATTTTAATACCTTTGAGGGTGGCTGAATTTACATTAAGTTTATATTTCAACACGATCGATTAAAACTTTACAACTAAAAGGCCAAAAGTAATAATCTTAACTAAACAATATTATAAAACTAAAGAGCTTGTTTAGTTGAAAAATTCTGCTTTTTTATTTCAAACTATCTATGCCCACGGCTTGTTTGAAATAAAATATTAAACATAACTTCTCGTAATAGAGGCAACTGGCTCTAAATAATATGAAACCGTAGGTATGCATCAGTTTTTGATATCTCAAATAACGCACAACTTCTCTACGATGAATATTGATTTTATCTGAAATTTAAATAAGTATTATAACAAGGGAACAGTTTGCGCGCCGCACCATACCTAAGCTGTAGATTTAATTAAAAATGTAAAAAAACGGAAAAATAATGAAAGGAGTTTTCCAGAAAACCACGAACGTACAATTATGCAAATTGGTGTGTAATAGTCGTGTGGCAGCATTTGAATATTAATAGCTCTGCGATAATTAAACTGGCTAAGTGTTGCCAGTGCAGGTCTACCGCGCTATTGCGGTCACAAGCGGTATTGAGAAGACAGTTGAAAGAGGATGTTTCTTAACACTTACCATTTAAACCACATCTATTGTATTAACTCTCAACACAAAAGGAAGGTAGGTTTAACGTGTCTGTGTCTGTCTGTGGCTTCGAAGCTCCTAAACGAATGTTCGATTATGATGCGGTTCTTTTGGTCTGAAAACGTGATTGAGATGGATCTTAACTACGAAAATTTATGAAAATTGTTCATTTATTTATGAGATATTCTAATTTGTATTAATCATATCGGAGGGGTTTTTAAATTGTTTTCAATCTCACTTATTAGCATCAAGTACAAAATGTTTATAACATTGGTCATTAATATCTTTCTTATCTTCAGTGTCATCGACAAACTAAGTACTTTACGAGTACTTTACGAGACTTTCCTATATAACTATTACCAACTGGAGCCTGCGTTGGCCAATACTGAAAATTAAACAAATAAATAAAAAACACCGTAGTAAAAAAAGACTATTTAAACACATATATTTTATTGTATTAAATACATAATTTAGTGGTAGGTTAGTAATTCCTTCCATTGATAAAAGATAAGGTTAAAGGGCGAGGTTAAATTCAATTAACTGTAAACATTCAATTTTTCAAACTAAATGCTTCAAAAATAACACTCGATCAACTCTTTCAGGGTAACAGAAAGCTATTTGTCAACATGTTGGCCTGATTGAGATCACAATTGAGATACGGATCCATGTGGCGTTTGTTAGATATTGAAATATTTATGCCATTTGTAAGGGAAAATTTCTCAGAGGACGTACATTTCCATGAGAGAAAAATTATTTCAATTTTATATGTACACCAACTAATACAGCCGAGGCCCAAGTAGGTGTTATAGTAGTTCAAATCTGGTTTGGAATGCAAGGCACATCTAAATTTGTACACCTATTCCTACAAGCTTTATGAAGCCTTATTTTAATGAAATTCTCACGTAGAGGAGTAATCCCATGGGCTCTCCGTATACTTATTATTTTATTATTTTAGATAAGTACTCCTGTAGTCGTAGAATTTTCTTGTATTTCCAGCTATTTGTAAAAGTTGTGAAATTTTATAGAGTTGAGTTAATATTAATGTTAGCCGCAAAGCCTGAATTAATCTAGAAATGTAAGGGCATGGCTCCGAGACGGCAGCGATAAAATTAGTGCGATGCGGCACAGTTTCTGGCAAGTGAATGTAGGCGAGACAAAGGGTTACACTTACGAGCATTTGCCAATCCTCTCTCCCGGCTCAGCCGCTCAGCCTACGTGGCGACGTTCTTCTTACCATACTCATAATACCAGCCGACTTGGCTTTTTCAAGCCGGAAACGAAATTTATATCTAGTTATTTTTAGCCCTCCATTACAAATTATGGTCTTAAGCTTCACGTGTGTCACGTGTTTGACATTAAGGAAATAGAATCACTTTTTATTACCTGTAATATTCTGGTTTAGAAAACAACCAGACACCAGTGCTATTAAATTAATATATTTACGACACTTGTGGTCAGACCTGCGCTTGTACCATACAAAATAAACATATATACTTAGACATTGATATTATGTTCAATAATTACCTACGTTAAAACACCATTCAGACTAAAATGATCTTTTTGCCTAATACAGATATTTTATTAATTCAGATTTAGAAAAAAAAACTATCTCTTCCTTTCGATTAGTTTCACCAAAAATCTCGCTAATCTCCTAAATAAATAGTGTATCAGTATCAGTATCAGTATTGACGGGCTAGTTTTCCGCAACTTGACGTCTATCATGCGCCTATTTTGCGTGTTGAGCCGGGCGGCTAGTCCTGCCATCCCAGCTCCTCCAAAAAGTTAATCAAACCTCTGGTGTCACCAATAACCTCGGGGAGGGTCCGTGGTGACCCCAAGTGTTTGGCCCGGTAGTTGGCCACGCCCGAGCACTCCAGAACAATGTGGGCTGCCGTCTCTTCTCCATCCAAGCACGCTCTGCAGATGGGGCTGTCTGTAACACCTATATTAAACAGATGTTTGTTAAAAGGGCCATGGCCCGTAATTATATGAGTTAGCTTACGTATTTCTGGTCGTGTGAGTTTCATCAACTTTCGAGTCAGTCTCCGGTCTATACCTGGCAGAGCCTGCTTCGCCTGTCGACATCCGCTCACCTCAGTCCAGTATTTGTTATGCAGCTCCTTGGCGTGTTGCCTTATAACTGATGCAGGCCATCCAGAGGGAAGGGGGACGATTGGTTCTGGTCCAACCGCAGCCATCTCCGAGCCTCTTCTGGCCAATACATCAGCGGCATCATTCCCACGAGAGCTACTATGACCTTTGATCCACTGCAGAGTTACATTGATGTTATTCTTACATACCTCAGTCAGGGATTGGTGACAGTTGTATATAAGCTTTGAGGTGATAGTGTTGCTTTGTAGTGCTTGTAGTACAGATCTGCTATCCGATAATATACGGATGGAATAGTCTTTTACCTTACGGTTTAGAATCGCTGTGGCCGCCGCGATGATGCCCATACACTCCGCCTGGAAGACGGTATTATGGGCTCCTAAGGGGTCGGCTACCTGTATGTTTAGATCTTCGGAGAATACTCCGTATCCTGTACCAGATCCAGTTTTTGAGCCATCGGTGAAGATTCTCAGGTCCTTCAAATTTAGGCCTTCATTTGGGTCTTCATGAAGCTGTATTTTATACTTTTTATCAAAGATGTATTGCTTTGGAAATCTGTCACTGTCTGTCTGGTTCGTTACTAGTTTTCCAAAGACCTAGAGTCTTTAACCTTACCGCAGCTGAGGCTGCCTCTTGTCTTATAAAGAGATGTAGAGGCAGAAGATTCAACATGGCTTCCATCGCTGCTGTAGGTGTAGTATTCATGCCACCGGTAATTGCTAAGCATGCTAGTCTTTGAAAACGTTGTAGTCTGTTACATGCCGTTATAAGTTTGGTGCGTGGCCACCATACAACTGCTCCGTAACATATCATTGGCCGCAACACTGCTGTGTATAGCCATAGGACGATTTTCGGGGATAGTCCCCAGGTCTTACCAATCATTCTACGGCACTGCCAGAAGCAAATAGTTGCTGTACGAATTTTCGCCTCTATGTGCGCACCCCAGTTCAGCTTGTGATCAAGTATTACACCGAGATACTTCACCTCGTTAGCTAAACGGAGTTCAGTATTGAATAGTTTAGGCAACTTATAGTTGCCAAAAACTCTATTATTAGTAAACATTACCAGTTCTGTCTTTGTAGGGTTAACTGATAAGCCATTATCTTCGCACCATTGTTCCACGATTCTCAATGCTGCGTTCGTAACTTCACATACTGTATTGACGAATTTCCCGGGTATTAGGATCGCGAGATCGTCTGCATAACCTACTGTGTAGTAGTAATTGTCATTGAGGGTGGTGATAAGGTTATTTACCACCATATTCCACAGGAGCGGTGAGATTACCCCCCCTTGGGGGCAACCTTTGGCAACTATGGCTGTTTGTGATGTTCCCTCTACGAGTAGAATGATTCTGCATTGAAGCATGTTACCTATCCAAGTTTTTAGTGTGTTACATACTCCATGCCGCTGTAGAGCATCTTTTATTTTGATGAACTTTGTCTTGTCAAAGGCAGACAGAAGCCTTTATCCGATAGCGCGCCATCGATGACGTTAACTACGGCCTGGATTGCGGAATCGGTGCATTTACCTTGACTATACGCATGTTGATTTGGGTGCAAGGGTATCTTTTTAAGGTAGTTTTCCCTCAGTTCCCTTTCGCACAGCCTCTCCAAGGTTTTCAAGATAAAGGAGGTGAGGCTGATTGGTCTGTAAGATCTGGGATTAGAATAATCACTTTTACCTGGTTTAGGTACGAAAATAACTTTCACCTCCCTCCATTTTCTAGGGACGTATCCATGCGCGAGACATGCCCCGAATATATTGGTCAGCAGGAGAAGGAGAGTCTCTCCCCCCCATTGCAGTAGGGCAGGGAAGACCTCATCTGGCCCCGCCGATTTAAAGGGGTGAAACGTATTAATAGCCCATCTGGTTTTTTCTAGAGTTATTACCTTGTGAGCTATTCGCCAATCTTGTTCATTTGCAGTTGCACTTTCGTCCGTCCATTCCCTCTGCTGCCTGATTTCGCAGCCGGGAAAGTGGGTCTCCATAAGGAGCCGCTCCGTCTCCACTGGTGAGCTGGTGAAAGTGTCGTCTGGTTTACGAAGTGTACTTAGGGTTGGTTTAGGTTGGTTTGAGAGGACTTTCCTAACCCTGTTAGCCTGGTGCTGGCATTCAATCGCCGAAGAGAATTTTCGCCAGCCCCCCGACCTTCTGTATCTAATGCGTTTTTTATATTTACGTTTAATGTCCCTGTAATGATCCCAGTCGCTTTCAGCGCCTGTGTTCATTGCACGATTGAAGCTTCTTCTCACCTTAGCCCTGAGCCTCTCTAATTCAGGTCCCCACCAAGGTTGAGCTATTGGTTTATCCGTGGAGGGGGTGGTAAGAGGACATGCAGTATGATAGCAGGTAGTTATGACGTCATGGACCTTTATTACCTGTTCTTCAATATTTTCTACTCCCGTTATCCTCTCCGGAAGAATTACCTCCTTTAAAAGCGACTCCATCATCGTCTTATATAAGACGGGGTTCGTTTTGCGGGGCTTCCTGCGGGGAGATGGGGTAGTTGTATTTACCTCTAGGTTGAAGAGAATCCATCTGTGGTCCGAGCACGAGGCTTCTTTGGACACGTGCCAGTTGGTTATAGTATTAGACACCCCTTCAGTAGCTAGTGTTATGTCTATAATCGTTTTGCACTTTTTAGTGACAAAAGTAGGTTCTGACCCAACATTTAAGATGTTTAGTTTAGTAGTGAAAAGGTATTCAACAAGTTGCCTACCTCTTTCGTTCTCTGACTGCATACCCCAGAGTGGATGGTGCGCGTTGCAGTCCGTAGCCACTATGATTTCTAGGTTGGCACCCTCACAGTGACTCACCAGCTTCGACAGCTCTGGCGGCGGCATGTTGTCACCTTCTGGCATGTAGGCAGAGGCGACAACTGTTTTCGGCTGGTGTGTAGTCTCATCCAGTAGGATTATTGCGCATAGATCTCTAGAACAGAATTCCGTTAATGGTTGCACAAGTAGGTTATTAAATATATAGTAAATATATAATAAATAGTGTAAATAAAACACGAGGCAGATGCAGATAAAATGGTCCGAAAAGTGCAACAAATCTTGGAGGCCGACGTGAGTGGATTATGGGTATTTACTATTTATGTGTAAAGTTCTTCTAAATATTATGTCTCAAATGAAACTACCTACTTCACTCGTGTACCTATTTCAATTGTCTTTTAGGAAAAGCTATTTGAACTATACAATTTCCCCAGTCTTTTGCCTCTACTAGCCTAGAATGCACTGTATTCACAGTTAGACATTATCAGCATCAAATTATATTGAACATCCTATTAGGTTTAAGACGTATTTTTTTTATTGTTAGAGTAGTTTATGCGTTTCTTTTTTTGCTTTTGTTTATTCACGTCCCGTATCTTAATCTCTTTATGTGTTAGTTTAAAAAAAATATTTATTGCATTCTATGTATTCGTAACTATTTTCTTTTGTGTATATAATATTTTAAATACTTAAATAACACAAGGTGAACAACATCTAAATGTTAGGTGTTATTATACTCAGGTCTATCTCAAAAACCTAACTTCATTACCGAGATTTCGGCCAGGCCTCATTTGGTTAACAAAAAGAAGGGTGGAATTGACCGATTTCAATACGTTTTTTTATTTGGAACCTGATACTATAATCGAGACATATAGTAATGTCATTTATTTAAGCGAGTATTAAAAGTCTTCTTAGATTGTCTTCAATTTCACTTGTATTATATATGTAAAAAAATAGACACAGTTCATGATTTAGTTAAGAGATTGCGTCGCTTCTGGCTCCGCGAGGAATAAATATTGTTTAGTGTAAGCTCAGTAGATAGGCATCTGTGACAAGCGAGAGAATCCAGAACTCATCTCTTTAACTTCGTGGAAGACTTTCAGTTGGAAAAAACTGAATCCTAATAACAATCCTTTTCTGCTTATACTCATTTATCCTATTGGTTTTATAGAAATAGTATTACAATTGCATGTTGATACCTGTATCAAAAGTGGTTCATGATGTCATCTCCGTTGTGTGGTGATATAAAAGAAGATGTATAACAAAGGCAATGAAGAGAAGAAAAAGTAATAATAAAAAAGGAACAAAGAACAAGAAATAATTCACGGTAATATCAATCAATCAATACCTAATGATAAAAACTCAGCGATAATGTAATTAGGTCAACATTACAACTCGTCCAAACAGTTTCATTATGTTTATTTTCAGTCAAGTGGTAAAAATGTTTCCTAGTTCATTATCTTATTAAGCCCCGACGCAGAGACGTCACAAGTTTGACGTGTCTGTCTGTGGCATCGAGGTCCCAAACGAATGACACATTTCAATTTGAGTTTTTCTTTGAAAGCTGCTCATCCATTTATATTCTTATCAATTTCACTTGTTATAATAAAATTACACGACGTGTTATCGTGAACAACAATTTGAGTGTAACCTTCAAGGAGCTTCGCTGCCTTATAATTTATGCATTAATATTCACTTGCTTGAAATATGAATAATTCTTAAGTTTGAACCCATTAGGACGCTAGTTTCTGCCATACATAATAAATAAAGGACGTAGAAAATTTGAATTAAGTAGATATGTAATGTACGCCCGAACCATACATTCGAATGAAATGCAGCTACGATTTGAGAATTTTATACATTGTGAATGTGAAAAAACATTATTTAATTTAAATAATTTTTACAATGTTTTAATATATTGTATAGCGGTTCCTACTATAAATAAAGTGATAAAAAGAGTAAAATAAAGATATGTTTTTCTGGTTTACTAATTGAATAATTCTAATCAACTATTTAGTAAAGCTTTAAATGATAATACAGAGTCTAAAATGCTCGTCCGATGTTCACGTAAAATAATAATTCACTATGAAAGTTGGAGCTCGATAAGGACATCTTACCCGCAGTCCGCATTGTTATTCATGAAGCGACCTCTTTTGTGGCGTTTCGGGAACACTTGCCGCATCTCGTGTCCTTATCCACCCGTCTCTATTCGCGAAAGATGAAACGAAATAGCTATGTGCGTGAATGTTGCGCTTAAAACTTACGAATGAATCCTTGCTTCTGTCTCACTCTGTCACGCCAGTAGGCTTTCGGTGGGAAGAAGTACGTGGATAGCGCAACAGTTGTCGTGCTCGTAATATCGATCTGGGCTTGGCCCACGTGAGGCGCCCGTAAGCCTCATCATATTCCACAACTGCTAAAACTTGTACCAAACATAATGCTGTACATTTCTTTAGTCTTCATCAAGTGTTTTTGTTCCACGGGCTTCGAAGCAGCAACGTACAGCAACGCCGGGTAAAGCACGTTTTTCAAATGTAATATGTAATTGCTTTATTTCGCTTGGAAGTCTCGTAAAATAAAAGAGAATGAAGTGCAAAACCAAGGCTCTTTACGACGCAATACCACAGGCAATACGCATCGAACCATCAACGGATATGTCCTCTCTTCAATCTCGATTTCAAACCGGCTGTTTCATTTTCCTTCTTCTATAAACCAACTTTATTGATGTCAATAAACTTGTTATGACAGGTTTTATTTGATTTCGCCAAAAGAAATTCTTTAAAATGTTGTTTACAAAGGTTGTTTTTATTCAGGATTTTTGTGGCTTCAAGTGGTTCTTAAATAATTTTACAGGACCCATTTTTTAAATTTCTATTTTTACTTCAAACACAGTAAAATAATAAACGTTTGGATTTTTTATATTTTATTATACTTTGTTTATATTTTATATTTTTTCCATATTTATTGTAACACATTAAATAATTACACTACATAATGTGCAGTACACATTATATGCTTGTACTAAACAATACAAAATCATAAAAATTCTGCAAATTTGTACTTAGTAGTTATTAATTAGTTACGATAATAATTGATTGAACTTTAGGCAAACGACAATTCGCTAAAATCATAACTGTCCATTGACATTAATTATAAAGCCCGGATTCCACCGACAGAGGAATGGACTCATTAAGAACTCGGAAACTGAACTGCATACTTGCATTTCCACCGACAAATAGTCGAGCGGAAAGGACTGAGCGAGCAGAAAGAGTTGAAGCAAACCTATTTTTAACCGACCTTCAAAAAAACCAAAAAGGAGGTTATCAATTCGACGTGTATTTTTTTTTTTTTTTTTTTTGGCGATGTTCCGCTCGTACGTCGCCATTTGTAGACCGATTTGGATGAGTGAGGTGTCAAACGATAGGGTAACTCGTCGAAGTGGTCTAATTTTTTTTTAGAATTTTTACAATCAATAGTTTTCAGGTTATTGAAAGAATAGTTTCACAATCGGACGAGAAATCGCTGAATTCCGCGCGACCATGTCGTGCTTATTTGCTTATAACTCTATGATTTATGAATCCTTATCAATGAATTAGATGTTATTCGATTTAATATTAAATTTGCAACAAGAGACAATAAGAATCAAAATAATTTGATTTATAGTTTTAGAGATATTGAGGATATAAAATAAAAAATTGAAAAATCTTCAATTAGTTCGCTTTAGCAATAGAGATGTCCATGTTATATTAACTATATTCTAATTATAATAAATTAATTTAATTAAAACTCATATTGTCAAGCTTTTGTCGGAATTTTATGAAAATCTAAGCCATATATTTGATGTTATGGAGCAAAACTTGTCAACAGAGAAAAACATGTCATACGTTATTGTTTACGCGTCCAGTTTAGATCTCTATAGCTCGATGTAATATCAGTTTATATCGATAACTTATATACCATTTTATAAAACATTAAAAGGGTCATATATGATAGTAAAATCAATAAGGTAGAAGAAATACTTCTAGAGATAGAGAGAATATAGTAACTGAGTTCCTACGGGAAATCACAATGTGCGTTCACTTGCTTACTATAAAACACCAT
The DNA here is from genome assembly GCA_912999735.1 of Aporia crataegi. Taxonomy (NCBI): domain Eukaryota; kingdom Metazoa; phylum Arthropoda; class Insecta; order Lepidoptera; family Pieridae; genus Aporia; species Aporia crataegi. The sequence goes on from OU538737.1 coordinate 232,233, forward strand.
GAAAACTTAATTTATATGAACGATATTACTTAAATTTTTAGTATTAAACGATTCAGTTTTGCGTTTTCTTATTTTCATTAATTTGAAAATATTAAATTAAATTAATTAAATTAGTTTTTAGTGTATAAAGTAAGCGTAAAGTCAGAGCGTCCATGTTGGTTTCGTTTTGATGGTATGATAACCAACTACCTATACGGTTTAGAAGAGCCACTCAAAAGTATAAAATAAATTAATTTTAAACAAAAAAATAAAACCGACCTCAAAACGCACTGAAAAGTAAAAAATAAATTTTGTATTATAAATGAACTTACTATAAATAAAAGACGTAAATAGTGTTGATAAATAAAATTCATCTAAAATTCTACAACGGCATAAAACTTTCATGTTGTTTTTTGAAAGGCGGTGCCAAATATATAAATAAATACTTATCGAATATTCCTGGACTTTAATAAAAAAAATTAATTGAATGCCTTGGCGCCGCGTTTCAAAGAGCAACATGAAAGTTTTGTGCCCTTGTAGAATTTTAGATGAATTTTATTTATCAACACTATTTACGTCTTTTATTTATAGTAAGTTCATTTATAATACAAAATTTATTTTTTACTTTTCAGTGCGTTTTGAGGTCGGTTTTATTTTTTTGTTTAAAATTAATTTATACATAAAAGGAGTCCGTTTCGCTTTGCCTTTTCTCACTCATTACCCTTTCGCCGTGGAAAAGGGGCTTTTAGTCGGACGTTTTAAAGATTGATTGATGATAAAGTTTCCTTTCAAATATCCTGTTACTTATTATTTTCGTTTTTGTTGACCGCCTCCTTGGCCTAGTGGTAAGCGCGTAAGCGTTACAACCGAGAGGTCCTGGGTTCGATTCCCGGTGGAGATAAAAAAAACTCGGTCTGGCAGGGCATAGAAGGCTGATCACCTACTTGCCCCTAAAGAAAAAATCGATCAGTGAAACAGATGTGAAATACATCTGCCCCATACCTCACTAGGGGACACGGGACTTCACTTTACTTTTTTTTTTATTATTTTCGTTTACGTTAAAATCAAAAATACCCACGTTTATTACCCCGTTTGTGATGTGTTATGAGTGATGTTATAAAGCCTTCTTCGTTAAATGGACTGAATGAATTGTTCAATTGAAACCAGTTCCTGATATTAGTGCATTCAACCTAACAAACAAACTCTTCAGCGTAATAATATTAGTATAGACTAGTTCAGTTATGGAAGTTAAGTTCAGAGCAGATGACATCGTATCTCAAAGGACCTATTGTTTATCTGTTAAGGCGCGTACGTGTGAATCTGAGCATTTTGCTTGGCCTGTCTCGAGCGGCTGATGCAAGCCATTACTCATAGTAGACCGATAAACAAACGAGCAGGGATTTATTGTCAGTGATATGTTCGCTTTTAGCGTTTCTTGACAAAACGGAACGCTTTTCACATAACATTTTGTTGATAGCAGATATTCGCTATAATTTATGTGTATAAAATATAATCTCTAGTAAAAAATGCGCAAATATTTCATAAGACGTTTTTCTTAATGTCGAATGATTCAATCCACTTAATACTTACTTAGTTTATTAAAAATAGCACTTGTTGTTGTTAAAACACAATATGTAAGTTTGTTTTCTAATATAATGAATTTGCTTATGTAATACACAATCTAACACAGTCTTTTGTATATGTTTAGTTGATTCATTTTACAGGTTCTTTTAATATTTTCTTTGTAAATAAATAAATAAATCACTTATTTATATAAACATTATTCTATAAATACTTTGCTTAAGGTAAAATTATATGCGACGTACAGCTTGGCGTAGGTTCATGTCGCGTAGCACGTGCTCAAACACATGCGTAGCAAATCCGTAGCCGGCTGTCTCTCTCATTTTCATGGAAAGGGCATATATTACGTAATTTGATATAATATACATTTATAAGTATTATCTTGCACAGAAATAAGAATAGCAGTTGCTTGCATAATATTATATTAGAATTTTTATTATGTTAGCCGAATCCCACTGCTTTATTCCAACAATATGAAAATTAGGGTTTTAATAGTTAAACATAACATAAGTTTCAAGTTCATATAAGTTTTTACATAAAATAAAATAAACTAAATTAAACTTTAAAATAAGTAAAATTAATCAATCATTTGATATTAGTTTCATGTAGGCGAAATTTTTAATTATCGTTACAAAACTTTATGAAGATAATATTAGGTCTGCTTTGTTCAATGATTCGGTAAAACAAACTCTCCATACAGATAGAGAGAGAGAAGGAGAGAGATAAAAACTAGCGAAGTAACCTGTTTTCAATGAAATTTTGACAGACATAACAATAATAATGAACAACGAAGCAAGAAAAGCCAGTTGCGAAGCTAACATTGTACGCATAGTGATGGGAAGCCAAATGGCAGTGAAGATCCACGGAGTGCGGCAAATCCAATATTCTTATAAGCGTATTAGCTTCATGCTTAACTGGTTTACTGACCCTGTTTCACTCGCAACTACGTCACTCCTCGTACTCTACGTGTCACTTAATTCTTCGACTATTGCTAATTAACTCGTCCTTTGTATCAAAAGTCTATCTCTGTTGTAGTTGAACAATGGCTATAGCTGCAGCTCAGGCCTACCCATTACTTATATGATCATATCATTACCTAACATTTATAATAGCTGGTTGTGGTTTGTAAGAATTTGGACAAAAACCAAGAGGAGGATGGTCTCATTTTGATGAACTAGAAAAAATTACTTCTTAGTATGTACCTACTTACGTTAGAATTATAATTAGATAGTTGTTTTTCTTAGTCTTGTATACTACAGACTTGATATAAACCTACCTAAATAATAACCTAAGTAGTTAATGTGCATTAAGTGAATGTGTTACATTTACTTCATAATAAAAGTAACTGAATAAACTTCTTATGCGTTAAGCAAAATTCGGTAGCGTTTCTTGAATTGTCGTCAAAATGTTAGCCATAAGGCTTCGTTTCGTGGTCTAGAGACTATTCAGCAGTTAAAAATGAGTCGAAAGGTCTCATTGACTTGCCGCATTGTCTTTCTCACCTTAAGACATCAATACTCCTTCAATAATCTTGTTTAGAGCACTATACCACATAGAAATAATCAAGTGAAGTACCTTTACAGCGAATATTTTATTTCCATCCGTTAGTTAAACAATTTATGAAGATTAAGCATTGTTTTAAGCAATTGTATTCAATCTATTTGTAAATAGATGTCATGTGTGAAGGTACAATCCTTTCTGGATTGAAGAAGTAATCGCCCAGGGCGCCGAAGTCCCCGGAAAATAACACGCGTTCATTTGTTACCAAACGTGCCGAGATTTGGGATAAAAGCCAAAGATTTTTCCTCGACATTGTTTCTATTTTCTTGGGCTCGACAGTTTTCGTAAAATGTCTTGTGTGGTAATATACGAGACATTCTTCGAGGCAATGGGCTACATTTTTTCATAATACGAGTGAAATTGAAGACAAATGAAGATTACCTTATGTATCCTCAATGAAGAGATTTTGATAAATAGTTAAGATCCACTAGGTCAGTTTTCAATTAAAAAAACTACATCCTACGACGTCACAGACATATACACAGACAAAGACTTTTTTGTCGAGGGTTAAAATGACAATGACAAGTCAATATAGCCAAACATTGAGTTTTTCTGAGTAATGACTTCAAGGTATATACGTATGCTTACGTGATCCATCTTGATAGGGGTTTACGAGTGAAGTAATAAATGAAAAAGTAATTTCCATATGGAGGCTTTGTCATAAAACTATCCGCGGTTTACGACTCTCCCCGCTTTATGGACAGTTTGCCGCAGAAAGTGCACTTTATGGCCTAACTATAAAACGGCCACATTTAAAATGACCTTTACCGCTTATTCGTACTGTTGACGATATTGACGATGTACACATCTTATATATTTGTAATTTAATCAATTCGGAATACACTATACGTCACAAACATAGATCCTATATATTTTATAAGGTGCGCTCTGAGGTTTCACTCGTGTTTGTTTCGCCGTAGTGCGATGTTATACAGTCTTCCTTGATAAATGAACTATTAAAAATGTTTCATTTCGAAACAGTAATTGATAGATTTGGTTTCTATTAAAATATGTAATGATTTCAAATTTAGTAGTAGTCAGCTATGTCTCTGTCAGTTAGATGTGTCTCATTTAGAAGAATTTGATTAAAAAAATAATTTCTAACTCAAAATTTTGCCTTAGAATACATAAACATAAAACAAGGAAAGGATAAATGGAAAAATGTTGGCGTAGAGTTAATGTGGAAGCCCATAAAGAGACGTTGTCGGGCACGGCCGGACTTCACGGAACAAACTCGATTTAACTTCAATTGTCTCCCGTTTCGCCGCATTTTTATGTTATCACTTCTTTTACACTGTGACGGCAGAGGACGGTTCTCAAGTCCAAAATCGGAAAGCGTTTTAACGTATTATTTTGAGGAAGAAACATCAATTGGTCTTGAAAATTAAGTATGTTGCCAATTATAGTAGATATAGTCAAATGTCAACGTCAAAAATATCTTTATTCTCAGGCTTTTTAAGAACTCGAACTCTTAGAATGAGTTTGTTAGCCAAAAAAGCCAAAAAACTCCGTCTGGTTCTTATTGTTTTCGAAAAATTCATAAAACAAACATTTCAAACTGGAGCAAATCATCCCCAAGAACAAGTTTTATTCAAATAATCGTCAGTTTAATAAAAGAAAATTTATTTAATGAACAAAGTGAAAAAACTAATATAATATGAAAATGTTAAGTTTCATCATGAATTTTATCTTTGCTACGCGCCGCAGCAACGTAGCATCTAACATTTATCAACTGAAATACAACAGAAATAAAAGTTCACTGTGTAACATAAAGCCAGTCCGTAGAAAAAATATATTTCTTGTCTAAAGAAGCGGGCTTTTCTAAGAGAAATTTTAGCTGTAGCATGTTATATGAAGTAGTAAAGCAAGGGGCGAGACTCGACTCGCAAACGGCTCGTTGACCTCCGCCCTCTCCACACGCCACTCCGCTCTCGATGGCTCTGCTCACTTCTAAGATGCTACTTTTACATCCTTATACTATATTTCTTAACTATTTTCTTAACGACTTCTGCATTGTAATTTAAAAGCAAAATGTTTCAATAAACTACTGACATTATCATTAAATCAAGATTTAATAACACGTGAATAGACAATTTAAGAAAAACCCGACATCGTAACAAACAAACAAAAACTATTAATGGATGAACCGATTTTCATTAATTGTCGCTATCTCGATCACATTAGTTTTCAAACAAACAAAAAACGCATCGAAATCGGTCCATTCGTATAAGAGTTACGACGTCACAAACAGACAAAGCAACAGACACGTGAAACCTATAACACCACTCTTTTTTCGTCGGCAGTTAATTAAAGAATGCAACTTGTATTTAACTGGGACTCTTATTATTAAAAAACAAAAGAGTTTAATCTTTCTATAGAATGTTCTTAGTGAGAGTGAACTTACGTATATATACACTGAGAGCAGGAACAGTGATCCTATATATTTCCATCTGGTATCCGAGAGCGACTAATCCGCAGCTTATCGGCCAATCTTGCCGATCTCAGATTGCAATCTCGATCCAATAAATGCTCAAGCCACGCACGGAATTTATATTAAGTATGTGAATCATAGCGAACATTATCTTTAAAGGACTGGCCTTAGTCTAAAGAAAATAACCCTTTATCTCATGTCTCTCATATCTCATGTCATCACTTTTTCACTATATATAATTATTTAATCATAATACAGTTTTTTTAACCTTAATACACACATATTCCGAAAATCCATGCTAAGGGTGTTAGACAAACAAGGCCATCTGAGTTACTGGAATGGTGTGTCAGCCGTAAAGCCACAACATCTTGCTTGAATTAGCTTGAAATATTTTATCGTGACTTGGAAACGTAAATATCTGCTTATGTATTCAGCGATGGTACCTACAGAAATATAAAAATATGCAACAAATGCAGTTTAATGCTGCGACTGAGAGAAATTGCCGCCTTAACTTTTCTTATGATACTGCAATAAGGTAACTAACTAGTTCGAATTGATATTTTTGTGTTGGTTAGTGCATTTATCGAGGAAGGTAACATTACGCGAAATTAACTTGGATGAAACTGCACACAGCTGGCTTGCTATAGGTAATAGAAAAGAAAAGTACAGGTCAAGTTTTAAGAGCCATAAATCTTAGTATAATGCGTTCCCACATTACATATTTGTGTATATTTTTTTGTTTCACCACTAGAAGTGTTGAGTTCTGTGGGTGGTTGTCGAAGGCAAGGTCGTCGCTGCGAGCAGCCACTTTAGACGCTTTGTCTTGCTATTTGCATAAACTTCACGCTATTGTTTCTGCTTCACTTATTGTTATGTTAAACGCCAGTTGCTACTTTACAAAGGTACGCTTAAATCGAGCTCTACGAAAGCTTTAAACTCTCTCATAAATATTTAGTATAATTCATTAACTTTGCTCATATAGTCTTCAGTAAAGACACAGATAATGAGTCAAAGTCAAAAATATTCATATAGAATAACATACAGAATCGTCTAGGAACTAAGTTTATAGGTTGTTCAAGAATTCACCCAAATTTGAGAAGAACAATGTTTTAATAATATAAATTTAACTGAAACTACAACAGACCAATTTTATAAATGTTTCTGTTTAAATTTGTATGTATAGGTATTATTAACACATAAAATAATAAAAAGGCTTTTTAAAATAATAAAGAACATGTTACCACTTCGTCGTTTAGATCCGGCCCCAAGCGCTGACGTCACGGGGACTGGCCAAGTCAGAAATTAGGTCGACCTACACGACCTGTCCGATATTCGTACCTCGGGGTTCATGTCTTTGTTTCAGCGCTAAATTCGAACGACGAACGGTAACATAATATATGCATAAAGATGCTGTTGAAATCTATGCTAGTCTATATAACATCTTATAAGCTTTGTAACATCACATCATGAGCAATAGGAGCAAAAGAGTAATGAAAACGTGAAAAATTATTATACAAGGGTAACATATTATGGTAACCCCAACAAGCTGAAGTGGGAATTGGGATGTTAGTTTTCTGCTTTAATGATTGGCATTAGAATGATTCATTTTTATTAGAATAACTAGAGTTAAATGTGCTTGTGGTTCTGCTCTGAAAAAAAAATGCACCGCTAAATATGTAAAAATGCATTTATTGTTACATATTTATTTAGAATTTGCCATAGCAAATCCGGCTATAGTATTCAGTCTTTTCTAAGAGCATAATATGAGATAACTCCGGCGCCGTGACCTAGATTTCAAAGTAACACAGGCCCAAAACACTGGTTTATTTGTCAAAGGACAATGTAAAACAAAATTAAAAATATTTCATGAATATCGAAGTTAGGGTGGGGCGGGGCGGGGCGGGGCGGGGCGGGCGTCGGCGCATAATTAGGCTAGTTTGAGAGGCTCGGCTTCACTAATGAGCGCACTAACGACACAAGTCAAACTTTAGTTTGTTTCCCTGAATATTTTATGGAGCTTCATAATTAGCTTGTGTAATATTAAAAGACTTCTAGCGCTCGAGAACACTGGTAACACTTTTTCCAGCGGATCTTTTAATCTAAAAAAATAAATAAAGCCTTCACAAGTAAATATAAATGAAGTGCTCGATTGTAATTCGAAATGTTAACTAGGTAAATGAAAAAAGTATAAATGCAGGCTGTGGTTGAGGTTATCATCATCAGACAGCTGATACATTATGTTGTGATAACTGTTGCTATTAATCACCACAACTACTGTCTCCTTAATACAGTAATTTCTTACTATGAACGTGTGTTAGCAACATGGCCGGCGTAGCCTAAGTCCTGTTTGACCGCGCTAATCTGTGAAACAGTATATCATCACGCTACATCTTGTTGACTCAGCTAGTTAGTAGGTATTAACTACATTTTAAATGAGATTCATATTTACTATTTTCAACCTCCGACGAATGGGGTGTTATAAATATAAAGTGTCTATGAGTCTGTCGGTGACATCAACCCTTACCTACACGAGTGGTCCGTTTTCGTGCGGTTTTTATGTTTGAAAGCTGAAGCGATCAAGATTTTATGAGATATTCTTATTTGTAATTAACATGTCGGAGGCTTTAATGTCACTTTTATAATACAACATTTTCTATAGAAAATTAATTTTGGATACTTAAATCTACAAACATGTTCTAAATATAAAACGTTCCATAGATATTCTTCTTCTAGGGACTGTGCTTGTGTTTGGTAATAAACGCCATAAACGTTGTAAATGACTAGAGTAATAATTAGTAAAGATAATTAAATTAAGCAGATGGTTTCGTGTAAACTCCGCCGCGCCCAGACCTGAATACGGCGAATAACGGTGCTGTGACTATAATAATTAGCTAAAAGGGATTTTTTCAAATATATATTCATTTAAATTCAACTCCCATGCAAAAGGAGTGCGATCATAAGTTTTGCGTGTCTACGTTGTTGTGAGATCATAGTTCCATAACGTTGGCCCAAAGCAGACTCCAAAACATCTATTCGTTCATTCATGAGATATTCTTATTCGTAATTAACTATAAAATCCTTTAGGACGACTACTGCTGTCTTATCTTATTGCATATTTCAAGCCTTTTCTCGTAATGAAAGGCAATCTTTCTCAAGCTCCCTAGGTGTGAAAGCAAAAAAGATGGACAGAATTACTTTCGAATTTGTAATGTTAGTACGGATTATTTACAAATGAACCGTGCCAAAAGCCATAACAAAATAAAAGAGAAAAAGTAAAAGTTTTATACATTTTAAAAGATGGTCACACTCAACACAAAAGACAAATGGTTTAATTATTTATTATTCGTCGCCATGGGCATTAAAAAGCCAACTCCTAACACCTCTCTGTGGGGATTAGTACTTTTTTTCACATAATAATTAATTATGGACTTTAATAATTATAAAACACAGTTAACAATTACTTAAAAATAAAACACGGAAAATATCTAAAGGGCCTGTTTAAAGCTATAATATGAACAAGTGAAATTGAAAACGATAAAAAAACATGGTGATTTCAAATAAGAATATCTCATGAAATAAAGAATATTCGTATACGTAGAAGCTACGATGCCACAGACACGCAGAGATGTCAAACTTAAGGAACGCCTCTTTAGAAACGGTATTAGTCTATATCTATATCTCTATCAGTAAGAAAGAGGTTTATTATAATCTAAGTAAGTTATTATAATGTTCTAAATTCTGAAGAAAGGCTAAAGTATGCAAATATTCTTGGAAGTGACTTGCAAAATATTTGTCGATATCGATAGAATGGTAGATGTTACAAATGTTTTTATTTCAACTTTTTACCTATTTTAAGTATACGCACTTCTTGAACTTTCCCGTTATTATTTTAATTATTTTCCTTGTTAGGTTGCCTGGAAGAGATCGCAGCACTCCAACTTGTTAAGGACTTGATATTTTTTAATATTAAGGCAACGAAGTGTTTAAATAAATTGATTAATAAAAATATATATATTTACAGATAAATTTTGTTTATCTGTAAATACATATCTCATCTCATCATGGTGAGTACAACACAATCGTTGGGAGACGTACTCTGGCTCAATTATGTAATCTTTTTCTAAGCTCTAGTTATCTAAGTTTAATTGAAATCGTTTGAGTGGTGTATAGGTGAAAGCTTAACTGGCAGACAGACTATTAACTTTTAAATTTATAATGTTACTAGTAGCGACTAGTAATTAGTTGTAGCTACTGTCAGCATCTTTTCAGTTTTGCAAAATTCAAAATCTGCTTTTATCGATAACTTTTTAACATACCTACTAATGTACAATCATAATATTCCTCAAAGTTTATGAAACTCGCGTCGGGGGAGATTAGTGCGAGGGAGCGAGGAACGGTCGGGCGCAGGGCGGAGGGCGGGGGGTGGTGGTGGAAATTTCTGATATTTACAACCGGTACAATTACTGCGTCATACGGGAGATACCTATTTAGTACTCCTCTATAGTCTATACTTTACAGCAGATGTCAAAAATTTCAATCTAAAAAGACTTGAAAGTATGTATATATTACACAATTTCTTTTTAATGATAAATATTCTGTCTTGAGTAAACATTTAGACTTATATAGGAACTGCTACGAAGTTTGACACTATGACTGTATGTTTGATGTGCGGAAATCGAGCTCTCAAAGAGATTGGTCATATGGCCATAGTTAAAGAGAAGTATCCTTTGTCAGGAAAGTGTCGCAGTGTCAGAGGTGGCGCTTTGGCGCCCGAACAAAGGAATATGAAAGTGCGACGTTGCCGAAAGCTGAATAATTCGGTTGCGCTGCAGCGGGCCAAGGACGCCACTTCGCTCGATACCACACCACAGAGCAACGCCCGCTGCGCCCAGAGACTTCTCTACTCGACGAGATGTCGTCATACAGCTACAACAAAACTTGTACTGCGCCCAAGCGAATAATAATAATAATTGTCCCTTAGCAAATTTAAAACTTACGTTGAGCTAAAGCTAATCGCTAAAGCTTTTTTAAAAACTGTCGATTATTTGAATGACATTAGCGCTTGTTATATATATCCAGTTTAAAAACACATATGTATATTTTTTTGTAATGGTCGGAAAAAATTCAACTGAGTTTCTTGACTGTACTTCTCAGATTTGGGCACATTCTCGAACAGTGTGTAAACTTAGATTCAAGTCCCGTTTATATGTAAAAATATGATTTTGACTTTTGTTTTCAATCCTCAACGCAAAAAGTCTGTCTTTGTGCCATCGTATAATCTTCAATTTCAATTTACAAACATGTCAAGCTCTACATACAGTACATGAATTATACAATACATCTACAAATTATATAACATTATTCGTTTGATTCATTAAATACATTCTTTGCTTCTCAAAATGAAATAGAAGAATAAATATAAAACAAGAGGTTTCTTATCATAATAATAAACATGTTTTTTTATATAATATCATATTTATAGTGAATAATTATTTATTGACACTCTCTGTCGGATGCGTGATCTGTGTCTCTACAACTTTGCAACGCTCATCTCGTCCACCTTACTATGAATATTCCCTTCCTAAATATTAATTATTTAATAAAAAATCTTAGGGAATACTAAATTTTTACTCCATTTTAAATTCACAATGAAAACATTTTAGATTAACTCTAATTAATTGATAAATATGTAAAAAATCATCATGAGAAAGCTAGGCAATAAAGTCTCTCAACTGACAAAATTAACTTATTTTCAGTTACATTACATTAAGTTTATAATATTATTGTTTAAAATATTATTAACTATTTTGTTTTTAATGTATTTATGCATTTATTATTTTTATAATAAAATTAAAAAAAATATTTTTTAAAATTTAGTTAGTAAATTTATAATAACATTAAAAATATAAAAATGCTCATCAAAGCCGTTAGGGTGCGTACCCAAAATACTGGCTGCATTACCGCGTTGTATTGCTATACTAACGCGTTGGCCGAAATATGAGCCAGCTTTCGGGTTTCCTGTGGTCTCAACTAAGCGCGTCGATATGTATTTTTTGTATTTTTGTAAATATATTTAAGTACATTATTGTAAATATTCAATTTATTAGTGCACTGGTTAAATAATAAAATTAAAAGATGAACCATATTTGATAAAATAAAATATAAAAATGTAAATGAGTGTGTAAATTAATAACATAAATTAATTATAGTATAAATATAAACCCGAAAGCTGGCTCATATTTCGGCCAACGCGTTAGTATAGCAATACAACGCGGTAATGTAGCCAATATTTTGGGTACGCACCCTAACGGCTTTGATGAGCCTTTTTTATTTTTGTAAATATATTTAAGTACATTATTGTAAATATTTAATAAAAATATTCATTATAGTAAGGAATTATGTATAATATAATAATCGATCATTACTGTGACTAACAATAAGTTAGTGATTGCTTGCTACGAGGCTACGAGATCTTGTAGCAGATGATCGCGTAACAACGACTTCCTCAGCCACGACTTACAATTTTGTGTTAACCCTCCATCGTGAAAATCATTATACATTCTACACAAATTATATTATAGATTTCATTCAGTATAAGGTTTCCTCACACAGAAACTTTATTTATTTAAGAGAGACCCTTAAACTTTGGCTACAATTTATCTAACTAAACAACTGATATATTAAATTTAATATTAATATTAATTTAATATTCATTTGCAATAATTACTTATAGATAGTTGCCAAATTACACAAATAGTATAAAATAGTGAGCTATTTTAATAATATACAAACAAATCAAAATTTAACGATGTAAGGATTATGCAAAAACTGTTCCTTTATTAATTTATTGTTAAACAAAAAATAAAACAGTACGCATGCAGAAACGAAATAATAAATAATTTTAAAATTTCAATTGTTTTAAAAGAATAACGTATTTAATAGTATATAAATATATACATAAATAAAATGAAATTGATGAAACATATTTTAGCCTTTAAAAGAACAATCGAAATACAAAACAGCGCTCTCTAAATGGATGTATCCATGGGAACGCTTTATTTTGTCAATCATCACGTGATTCTTGAACATTTTTGTGCTGAAAATTATGGGGTGGTTCTAAGACGTAATAAAAATTTATTTTTATATTCCGTGGTAATAATGATAATGGCAATACTGAATAATGGCAATATTAAACATATGTAAATTTATGTAATATATAGTTTAAATAAAAATGAATGTCTAAATATAATATGGAACAATTGAACCGATTTGGTTGTTTTTTATCTAGTATTTGTAGTAGTGTGACATTTTTCTTTGTCACAATTAAAATGCTCTTAGCTGTTAAGGATTGACTTTCAACGATGGATTAATCCAAGAAACTTTTTAACTCAAGATTGATTTGTCGAATGTTCAGATCACTAATAAAATTGATCTTGAGCGATATAATTAATTACGGTTGCAATTTGAAGAGTCGTAAACGAATTTGTCGGTGCGAGGCGATTGCCGGCCCGACATTGACCTACGTCATGCATCCCCTTACCAGTACCACCCTCGCGAGTAGGGCTGCAATCGAACATTACCAACTACAAAGAAATCTTATAAAAGGAAATGCGTTATGTGTGGAACTGAACGATTATTGATTACTCTAGTTCAATCTATTAAAAAAAAATCTATTCTGGCAAATTTATATCAACAATTGGTTTGAAATATTTTAACACACGAAACAAGGTTTAATTTACGTAGGAAGAAGAGAAGATTCTTCAATGCTACGATGGCAAAACAATGGAGGTGTGACGATAGAAGAAATTATACCTATATAATCTGAAAGCTTGACAACAATTATTGAAATATACCTACGTTTACTTTGCTATAAATAGGTATGTTAAAGTGAGACAAACAAGATAAGATAAATCATGTAAACATATTGTTATTACAAGATATTGGAATAAAATTTATTGAAAATTCTTTGGAATGCTCGAATGTTTCTGAATGAAATAGGCTGTAAATGCACACGGGAAAGTCCTAAATGAAGGGTAGTATTAAATGTTGTAGAATGCAAACCCTGGACAATATCACGCACACATAAACAGGTGTAGCAACGTAATATTATCCGTGTAGGCAGTTCGAGCTCGTTTTACAGTGAACGGAGTGTACACCCCCCACCCTCCACCCTCTCCGCCCGCCTTCTGCCGCGCCCATACCTAGCGATTGATGCGCTTTGGGAGGCTTCACTCATTCGTTATTGACTTTGGCTTCACTTTTATGTATCTGAATGCTGATTCATATATTCGTTCCAGCATATATCGGATCAGATGGGATTTATTTTATTTTATTTTTTAAATTCTTAGGACAGAGAGGGAGAGTTTAGTTACGATATAATACCATACTTTTTTGAAATTACACCAACAGGGTGTAATTTCAAAAAAGTATGGTATTATATTAAAATATATTCATTATTTTATAGGATTTTTAAGTTTAATAATCTAAAACCGCACAGTTAAGAGAATTGTGAAGCTGTTAGATTGTGTGACATTTTCATACAAAAAGCGATAACGTTTTCCCCCCCATGAACATAGTCTAATTTTCAAATTTTTTGGAAATGTTGTAAATAAAATGAAAAACTAGGTACGTACGTTTTTATTTTAAAGAAATATTGCATATGATAGAAGGTATTTGCATCCAAACATCTATATTTTTGACTTAAAATCTTCCTCGAGCGTTTTTATTTCTTAAAATTAAACAAAACTGAATAACTAAAAAAGATAGCATTTTTTAAAATACCTACTCGCGCCACGTATCGTTAACCACGTTCACTATCCTGTTCAAATATGCTATATTTGATTTTTTTCACATTTTACATAATTTACGAGAGAAAAAAAACTCAGATGAAGTTAAATAAGTTATTGGGTGGAGCGGAAATGACAGAGTAGCGAGTCTGCCGGAGCAGCGGATACGGCTAAATGAAAATAAACATTTTTCCATTTTCCCTCCACTCGGAAAACGTTTAATATTATTGTACCTCTTCAACATTCAGAAGCGCAGTTCGTTAGATTAACTACTTCTATAAAGTACTATAATTTGTTTTACGTTTGAGTTTTGAGGCTGAAATCAAAAGTTAGGTACTTTTTTAAGAAGTTTTTAGACTAAAAAATAATAAGTCAAAAAGTTTTATACGAGAGAGATCTGGTAAAGAGTCAAGATCGTGCGTTAATTTTGTGTTTTTTGACGCTGATGGAAATTTTGCAACACCTTTATCAGTACCATAAACAAATAAATAACGCGTTAGTATAGCAATACAACGCGGTAATGTAGGCTGTAGCCAGTATTTTGGGTACGCACCCTAACGGCTTTGATGAGCCTTTTGTATTTTTGTAAATACAATTTAAGTACATTATTGTAAATAAATGTAGGTATTTTCACTACCAGTGCTCCTACATCATAAAATAAGCTCATTGCTAAATCAACTCGTAAAATTAAGATGCTAAGGTCGTAACGATACCTATTATGTCTCACCTCACAGAACCGGATCTAGCTACCTACCCAAGGATCGCGCACGGAGGATAAATAAGTGAAAGAAAACAGATAAAAGTGTACTTATTAATAATATATAGGTAAATCGTGATCATAGCAAGGCACGGCAATGCTGGTTGCATCATTACTGCGTAACAAGTGGAGTAGCGACGAAGTGTCGTAGTGCGACGCGCTGCGTATTCTTAATGTAATCGCATTATGGTCGAGCTTCATGCTCTAAGGCTCATATTCATAGTCGCTGTTTCAGATCCATGTTTCGCCGTCCTCGTTTAGACTCCGTACAGAGTCGTTCCGTCGTCCTTCATAATGAAAATGCGAAGGAATGCATATTTCAGATAATTTTGATCTCATATCAAACTATAACAGAAAATGATAAAAATGATACGAAAAACAAAGTAAGTAGGTTATTATATATTATATATATTATATTATCTCACTCAATAAAAGGTAATGAGTGAGATAATAGTATGGCGTATAAACAATGATGTAGAGTGTAGACAAACAAGAGGCTCTAACTATTGTAGTTTTTTCCGTAGTTATTATTATATTTTATGTTCCGTGATTAGTAATTATGTAAGCACAGAAGTGAAAATTAATTATCAATAATTAATTACCTACCTACATTGTATAAGGTGGAAAGTTAGGTTTTACAATCGTATTTTTATTTTAAGTTGCTTAAACGAAAGGAAAGGGGTAGGGCGGTCAATGGTGTGCTAATTTGAACCTTTTTATATTAGAGTGGGCAAGAGGGTAAATCTCTAAGGATTGCCGCCACCATAAGAAAACTGCGCCCCGCTTCCGTTGCGTTGCCAGCCATTAAGTAATTGGTAAGATCGCCGCTTACAAAATGATATCTAATAGATGTGAAAAAATAATCTGGTAAAGATCCTTTTAACAAAAAACAATTACATATTCTCCGTAAAATTTAGGTACCAGCGCCATCTAGTATAACAAGAGTGTGGCAATGCATTGCAATCCACAGATTTTACCAAGCGACATTATGATAATAATTCTTTCTCAGAATTTTTATTTCTATTTGTAACACCAAAAAAGATCACATTTCAATTTCTCGTCGAATTTAATTATCATAATCATAATATATTAATTCCATGAGCATTGCCTTCTGAAAATTAAGTATATAATAATATGTCGGACCTTTAATAAAAAATCTATTCGTAATGAATTATACGTACTATAATTATTATCTGTGTCATATTTTGACACAGAATTTAATAATTAAAGTACTTATTATTCTAACAATAATTAATTATTTTGAGTCTTGGAAAGTGACTATACAAAGTACAATGTTCACACTTCAAAGATTGATCTGTGGTTGATTAATCTTTATTGACTCGATATTAAAATCTGTTCGCGCCTGTGTCAACTATCAACTGTCAAATAGTAGTCTGTGGCCTGTGAAGTGTGCTCTATAGACCATAGTTATTACATATTAGTGTGAATCATACTTGATCTGTAGTCTGCATTCTAAAATCTGAATGTAGAATATAATTAATAACAATAATTAACAATTTAATATTGATTGTCGAAGATTTTTTCAATTATTTTGCAATGTTCTTCCAAAACAATCAATAGTGAATAAATACTGTTATATAGTTTTCATGGACTTGTGTTAAAATGACTTCTAGAAGTAAAAATTCTGTACGAACTTACGAAACCGATATCGAAAAAAGTCGTGAGGAATCCAATTGGAAGAAGGCTGTGGAACTGGCTCAGCAGCTCAAGGCCAGGTCACCACAGCACGGTATGACTTATTTAATTATTTTCCTGAAAGTATTTTTTTTGAAAACTATCTGTGATTGAAAACTGATTTTAGAGTCACCTTTAGTAAAAATTGAGATTTATATATTATATATTATAATTGATTTAGACTTCAAAACTCATATGACATATTTGAAATTGTGAATTTATCTGTGAAAAAACAGGAGTTCAATATATTTTTATTACAACTACTGCATCATTAATTATCTACAACCATAATGACATAAGGTTGCTGCTAGTTTATCACATAGGATAAAACAATAAGTACAATTCAAGTTCAACTATCTTTATTAGATTCTGTACTATTTTATGCCTGAGATAAATTCACTTTGGCTGTTTGTTTACTGGCTAATTTATGTTACAGAGAGCCTTGCACACTTCTTAATTGGAGAAGGTAAATTAGAAGCGTATCTAAATGAATGGCCACCAATCAAGGAAAATATAGAACGGGCTCAACGTGAGTTGTCAGAGCCTAAGGGGTATTTGACACTGGCTACAGATGAAGCTGGAAAAAAGGCAGGAGTTGCATTAGATGCTCACTTGCTGCTTGGAAAACTTTACTTTGCCTGTGGCTCATATGAAGATGCATTGAAACATTATAAGTTGGCTGAGTTAAATACTTTGACTGAAAAAGAGCTACCTGTGTAAGTTTCATAATTATTATTGGATAAATCATTCAAGTTTTAGTAGGCTAAGTTGTTTTTTTTTATTGGTTTTAATTAACAAGTGAAATTTATGACTATTTAAAAACACCCCGTTATGATCATGCCATCTTTAAAAATTACATCACAATTGGTCTATTGCTTTCGGAGCTATAATCCTTCTACAAAAAACTATTTCAGACGAAGTCTTCGCATTGTGGCAGAATCATATGCTATCAAAGGTCTATGTTTAGAGCAAACAGTGTTACCAGCTTCTACAAGCAAGTTTAAACAGGCAGAGTGGGAGGCTGAGATGGTAAGCACTTACATTTATGCTATTTTGTTCTTTTGTCATATTCTTAGATATACATTTATATTATTGACTGTATGTAGAAAGTACTGTAGAAATTGTTAGTTTCTAGCATAATTTTTGGACTTTAGTTTCCAGTGATTTGTCATTAAAAAGGTTTACTCAAGGCTTTTATGTGCCCTGCAGACAAAATCGATATAGATTTTTAATATTAATTTGTAAAAGGTGATGTGATAAAAGTTAAATTAAATAAGTGATTCGCTTCAGATCCGCAGTTTTGAGTTGGCATCAGAGTTGACGCTGCTGTACCTACAGCGGGCTTCGGCAGCGCAAGCGGGTGCCACTTTAGAGACAGCGCTGCAGAGGGCGCCGCTCTTGCATATTCGTGCTGGACGACTCGCACCAGCTATTGACCGGTAAGCTAAGTATCAGGCATTACTTGCTCGTCGTGAGCACCACCACAGCTAATATAAGCGATGGACTAAATAATCGTTCTTTGACTTTATCTAGTTGAAATTATAGTTACTGTGAATGTAGAGTAAATTAGAAATATTGATGCTGTATTCTTTTTATTATTTATAAAATTGATAAATGAAAAAAAAGGAAGGAATTTACAGCAAGACTGTATAAGTCTTGATCATGTTTAATGGAATAAAAATTAGACAAGCGTGTATTTAATTTCAGGTATAGAGAAATGCTGACGGCGGTGGAGTCTGCGGCGACGCAGGCGTTGCGCCTAACTCTGGCGCGCCAGTTGGCTGAAGTGCTTATGAGGGGCGTCACTGGACAGGTGATCTAACCTTATAGTGCTGAAAATTTTGCTTGAACGCGCTTACCTCGAGAACTTTTAGTTTGAATTGAAACATATTTTTGTGTTGTGTAGTTCCATTATCGAGGCAGGTTATAAGCTATATAGCCTTATATTATATATATTATTGCTATCTGACAAAATTAACGCAGCTGAAAACACGGGGTACAGCTAGTTATAATAGGTAGCGAATTGTTTAAGTGCCGTCATTACTTTGTAGGATACAAAGTAAAGATTATAATAAATGCAAATTAAAAATTATAAGTAGCCTGCATTATTTCAATATGATAAAATTGAAAGATAGATTAGTTCGGTCGGCCGATATCGTGATCACTCGGCTCGGTTTTTGTGTTTTCGTAAACGGGTGCGTGTGCTTGCCGGTTTAGCTCGAAGCCGTACCTCTAATCTCTATTATATAGTAACATAATTGAATAGTGGTTTTTAGAAGGTGAAACTATCCAATTGAGTAGTAGTTGTCATTGGGCCAAGTGCAATTATGTCTAGTGTGCTTTCTATTATTTTTCAAAGGTAAATTGCTATGTTACGTATGATTGAATTTGCAGGTATACAAACCTCCTCAAGGAGTGACTCCTCCGTCAGCCGGCACTCTGACGCGGCGCAAAGAGGAACGTGTCTCGGAGGGACCTTGGAAACCAAAGAAGTATGCTGCTTTCAATCAGGTTACGTTATTATTTTAAATCCTATTCACTGATTAGAGAGTAATGGTCATTGTGCGCAGCTAGCATTTTAGTAACACACACACACATACACACATAAATATATGTATTTAAAAAATATTGTCATAGTCGTTCGCATTCTCACATTTATGAGATGTGTCGCTTACAATAAGAAACTGGATAAATGTTCAGAAAATAAATGAATGAATGTCGGTGCAGTTTGTGCCCCGCAACGTCCACGAGGAGGTTGTGCTGGCGCTGGTGGTGGGCGAGGCGATGGCGGTGCGGGACGCGGTGCTCTCGCAGAGCGCCGAGTTCGAAGCCGCGAGGGCTCACTCGCTGCACAACGCCGTGGCGCTGGTCGACCTGCTCGCCATCGCCGTCACGCGCTGGGGGCAGCTGCCTCTACTCCTCGAGGTACTGGCTCGCCGTGGTACTGATTAATGCCGCAATTGACAATGCCTTAACACTTTAATAATATAGGATTTCTCGATAAAACTTTGATAATATCTTGAATGTAATACAAATTATTAATACACGAAATTAATTTTACTATAAGATAACGAAAGAGCAAACATCTACTACACGGCATCCGTGTATCAACATCTAAACGTGGGTGCGGTGCAGGCAGGTCCAGTTAAAGGCCTTTACACTGCGATGCATCATCATCATCAATTTGCATATACAAAATATAAATAAAATTATACACCTATATTATGGTGGTGATATTTTTCAATTGAACAAAATATATAAATCATTAATAATTAATTACTTTCAGAAATTTTCTGTATTTTTAACACACTCACCTTTCATGGCATTGCATGTTTAATATATAATCCCTTCCGTGGCTTAATGCTTTACGCATAAATAATTTCAGTCGCTGGAACGGGCGATGAAGTTCTCATTCGGGTGCGGACACATCTGGCGGCAACGAGCTCTGGCCACCGCTACGGCGCCGAGACACGAGCCCGGCCTGGCGATGCTCGCACAGCCGCCGCCCAAGCAAGGTGAACAATTCATACCTTTCATTTATAAAGACATTGTATGTGGTAAAAACGTGTTTGTGTGTCTGTCTGTGGCGCCGCAGCTCTCGATGCGGTTTGTTTTGTTTGAAAGCTGGTGTGAGCGAGATATTGTCTTAGCTACAATTGATGAAAATACCTGTTAATTTATTTTCATAAATTACAACTACAGATGTTATTTAATGTTTGAGAGTGGTCTAAATGTTAAACGAATATCAATAACAATAGTTATATGAAACAGTATGTCGACAGGCAGTCCGTCTTGGAACGCGCACGTGCGAGCGGTGAGCGTGGCGCGTCGCGCGGCACCACTATTGCCGCATGACGCGCCTCTGCGGCTAGTGGCCGCCACCACCGCTTACAGAGCCGGATGGGTGAGAGCCCTTACATGTTTATTGATCCATCATTCGATTTCTAAAAAATCTTATTATTCATAGGAAGCTAGATGACTCTTTTAAATTGATACAACAAAGATCACATTTTAACTAATATTAGAAATGCCAATGTAGTTCTATCTGTCTGATTGTTACCGATTTTGATGAAATTTGGAAAGGATTGAAATAGGGCAAACACAAAGTCACCTAGAATTGTAAAAATACCGTTTGACGAAGTGGCGTATGTCCAGATAGAGGAGGGCATCGAGTTCGCGGAGCAGGCCCTGAGCGCGGCCCGAGCCTGCCCCGCCACCCCCGCGCCCCACCTCCTCGCCCGCTGCTACCTCCACTGCGGCATCGGCCACCAGATGAAAGCGCAGGTCCCTATCTCCTATTCAATTCAAGGGCAGACACATTTTTACATCTGTTTCACTGGTCATTTACTTTACACGCAAGGGTAATCAGCCTTTGTGCCGACTCTGTCGAAACATCGTGTGGTTCCCCAGATTTCGAATCTCTGACGTAGTGTATAGACAAGTAAACCACTTAGCCTCAGAGACCATAATATACAGGGTGTCCCTGAACTCAACGCCAAACCGAAACGGGGTGACAGGATTGACTGTAACCATCATGAGAAAAATCAGAAAAAAAAATCTATCGCATGTAGTTTGAAAATTATGGACATTTAAGAAAAACCTAAAAATTTGGTCAAACTGTACCCATTTTTCGGTTATTGTGATTAATTTTTATTATTTTTGTTCATTTAAACTTTTGAACTGTAATCCTAAATAACATTTCTAGAA
This sequence comes from Aporia crataegi, assembly GCA_912999735.1. Lineage (NCBI taxonomy): Eukaryota > Metazoa > Arthropoda > Insecta > Lepidoptera > Pieridae > Aporia > Aporia crataegi. The sequence goes on from OU538737.1 coordinate 253,729, forward strand.
CCACAGTCAAAAATAATGACACAATTGCCCCAAGTTTTCTAGAATTAAGATTATTTGCTAAACTATGAATTTAAAATTTTCAAAATTTGTTGACATTGAATGGCCCTCCTTTAAAAAAAATGTACTAAAGTGCCTTGGCAAGTACCATCAAAAGTTTGCGCATTTAATTAGAATTGTAAAATGGTACAATACTTGTTAGGTTCATACTAAAAAAAAAACGAGTAAAAAAATTAAAACCTCAAGTAACCCGATTTTTGCTAACCCATTTTACTCAGTTCAAATGTTTTTTTATTCGCACAAGCTTTTGGTAGGTTCTTAATTTTCCGGCAAAATGTAGAGAGTGATGGATAGTGGACATGTCTGCCATGAGCGAGCGAGACAGATAGTGACGCCACTTTTACCAAAGTCAACATCATTAACAGTATACAATCATTAAATACTTAATCTAAAATATGTTGATAAAATCATTTTAGTCTGTTACTTCTGTGAAACTTAACAATAATATTTTAATTAAAATAAACGTAGTTTTTGTTGAACTTTAAATTATATCCAGTGATGCAAATATTATGTTGACAATGCCATTAACAAAACACAGTAACGATGAAATTGTTTTGCAGAAAACGAACTCGCGCATAGAGAAGGACGTGGAGAACGAGGTGTGCCTGAAATACCTGATCCAGAGCGTGCAGCTGGACGACAACGACCACCTCGCCTTCTACCACCTCGCTTTGCAGTACATGCACCTCGGGATGCTCAACGAGGCCATGGTCGGTACCCGCGCTACCTTTAGACTCCGTTGAATTTCCCCATATCAAACCGCCTCGTCCGACACCATCACAATTTTAAGTTAAAATATACCAGTTGCAAAACGTGTGTTGCAGGACGCGACTCGCGCGTGTCTGTCGTGCCGGGCAGAGTGCGGGGGCGGTCTGCGCCTCGCAGCATCTCTGTGGTCGTGCGCGGCCGCTGGCCCGCGGGGCGCTCGCGCCTTGCACGCCGCGAGGCTCGCCAGGCACCACTACCCCTCCGCCGAGTGGCCGCTGTGGACGCTCGCTGCGCTACAGCTTCTCTGGGAAGGCGGCGAGGTGTCTTTACTCACTTATTAACCCTTGCAGCGACACTCAAAACATAGATACATTTTAAACAGTTACATGTTACACCAATTTTCTTTTATTTTATTTATTGTTAATGTTATTGAATATAATTTTTAGGCCGCGCTTGTGACGGGTAAAGAGCTGTTGCGGCTTCTGAATAGCGCTGAGGAAGTGGACGGTGAGCAGCAGTACGCAGAACTAGACGCACTTTCAGACTCTCTAAGGGACGATCTACATAGTGTGCGCGACGCTGGTGAGGCTGTTTTATTTTTAAACCCATGACAAAAAGAGTGGTGTTATTAGTTTGACCGGTCTGCATCTGCGTCTCGGTCTGTCTGTGGCATCATAGCTTCTAAATGAATGGATCGATTTTAATGCTGCTTCAAAACTAACGTGATCTGATGGACAATTGACGAAGATCTATTCATCGAATCGTGAGATATTCTTATCTGTATTCAACATGACGGGGGATTTATTAAATTATCTTCAATTACGCTTCTGAATATGTAAATGTAGATTTGAGGCAAGTATGTTTGTTGGTGCGTGTGCAGCGTCGGTGCGCGCAGAGTCTGCGGGCGCGTACCGCGTGGAGCGAGCGTTGTCCGAGAACGCGTCGACTCTGTCGCAAAGGGCGCGTTCGCCGCTCGCCGAGCACCGCGCGCACGCCTGGCTGCTCCTCGCCGACCTCTATCTTAGGTACAGCGAATACATATCGCTATATTTCTTTTATATAATGCTGTTCCTATCTTCCTAGCGAATGTGCCTATATGTTTCTAGAATTTAATCGAATTAAAATAATATATGAAATATTGTTGAAAATTTAATAAAGCAGATTTGTTGATTTAAACAATTTTAATTTACCTACATATCTTAACCAGAGGTCCATTGGTAGGTACATAGTGTGACAAAGACAAGAACCACAGACAATCAAAATACTTTACAGTCTACAGATAAATTATAATTATAGAATACAAGGGTTGCGTTCAACCTTTGCCAACAAGTATCTTGAGATTTGTTTAGTACGTGATTTCATGGTACATTTTATGGTTTGATTGGTGTGCAACACGAAATCTGGGAAGGTCGTAATCCTATATTATGAAACAGATATATAAATCTCCAGTTATTCAGAACATTGGGACATCGGACTTCAGAACAAAAACCGATTTTGATTTAATTGAATTTAAAAAATGTGATTTTTCAGATTGGGTCGGACGAGCGCGGCCGCTGGGTGCGTGTCCGAGGCAGCCGCTCTAACACCTTTCAGTCATCTGGTTTTATACACGGTGTGATTCATTTAATAGTTATCACATTTTATATGCTCATAGAAGCCTGTGCGATTTAAGTGATGGCAAGACAGATTTTAAAACAATGATTTTCCATTACATTGGCAGGCAAATAGCCAGTTTACCTTGTATATAATATAATTTTTGGTTGGGTTTACTCACTAGGAGTTACAGGTTTAGTTGCTTAGTATGTCTTCCGAATACTTCTAAATAGAAACATTATTGACTTTTGGAATTGACTTGCAGCGCGGTCGCGTTCACAGCGCGTGCGCCGAATGGGAGGAAGCCCGGCAATGTTACCAGAACGCACTCGCCATCCATCCCACGCATGTTGACACGATGCTGCAACTCGGTGAGATTCATATTTCTATATTTAAATACTTCTAGTGATCGCCCGTTGGTCGAAACTCGGCCACAATTCAAGAATAAGCCAGGTTTGTGTGAGAGTGTATGTTATGTGTCAACAAAGCAATAGTAGTGTGCGTAATGTTTATATTAATTGATTCAATATATTTCTAATGCATTTTATACTCAAAAAATTGGTTTATGCACCATATAAACTTTATTTGTGGCAAATTTCACCATCACCCGTTCGCGAATTTTTCGTAAAAAGGTACAAAGTTTTTGCTTCACGTATTAATAATATTATGATGGTGCTTTCTCCTGCGATACATTTACCTATAGAGCATTCCTTGAATGAGGAGCCAAAATAGTGGAGGTTCTTCCTAGTTGTATTAGAGTTTAGGGTGATGGTTTGACGATGGGAATTGCACCAGGCGGAGCGTATTACTCGTTGGGGTGGTTGCGGCTGGCCGAGCGAACATTACGCGAGGCGGGGGCGTTGGAGCCAGGGCGGGCAGAGACGTGGCGGCGGTTGGCGCTGGTGCTGGGTGCGCTGGAGGAGCCCGCCGCCGCCGCGGACGCCGCATCCGCCGCTCTCGCACTCCACCCTCTCACGCCTCTGTGCCCGGACCTCTGACACGGTACACACTGCATTTATCTACTTTCTACTAAACTGTCTTTCCAATGTCCCCTGGTTCGCATGCGTCGCATTTACGCTGATAATAGCAAAAATCTGGACATTTTCATACTAAAATATATGTGATATAGATAGCACAACATTTGATTTACTATCCCTACTGGCATGCAACGTGACTGGCCGCGGGGGGCTACAACTCCGGCATGCAAGGGCGCAAATTGCATGCAAGTATAACTTACAAATGCATCCACAGTGTGCCAGTTACTTCTACATGCCGTTAACTAGCACGCAAGCTACTGTTCCGTTTTACAGGCATGTGTATTTTCGCCAAAAGTCTCAGAAATATTCACGTGCAATTTCTTCGTTTCTTTATGCGTACACCTTATTGGGATTCGGTTTAATTTTTTTGTATTCTGTGTATTTATAACCGTCTTCTGGTGTGTACCTTAAATTTAATTTCGATAAATTTGTCAGAACTACACTGGAATTTAAGATCGCGTCATCAATACGATACTTGCAGGGGTCGCGTGAACGACACAAGCTGCCAAAATCGTCGAGTGACGTGAGCTTAACTATTACGTAATTGTAAGGAAAGGTCGGGTGAACCTCGTGTTGTATCCACAACGAGACTAGCTTCTAAGGCTCCCACTCGTTTATTTCGAGCGATCCATTTTGTTGCAAGCCATTCCTATCTCCCTATCCACGTAAGTCATTATTTTAGTATATTTAAATCTAATTTAGACAGACAATTTAAAAAAAGTTAATAAAATTTACCGGCTTAAGTAAATCGAGTGTTGTAAATGTAATCGGGTGTTAAAAGCTAATCGACTCCTTAATGTTGTTCCATTCGGTCTTCCTAAAGTTCAGTGTATTCGCTGTTTTAATAAAGACGGTAGAAAAAATATAAAACTTACTACGGCTCGTCTACCGCCGTTTTCTTAGAGAAGTTGTGGCTTTGAGGCAAGCTTTACAGATATTATTATACAAGTCTAGAAGAGTCAATGTTAAAGCAAAAAGTATAGGAATTACGAATTGAAAGTTAAAAAATAAATATCGACGCCTAGGAATTGATATATTATTGTTAGTGCTTCGCAAATGTATTACATTTTATTAAAGGAATCCTGATTGTATCAAGTGAAATTGAAGATAATTTAAAAAAAACTCGAATACCTCACGAATGGATGAACAGAACAGAACACTTCAGTCACATTAGCTTTCAAAAAAAAAAAAAAAAAAGTTTAAGAGCTACACAGACACAGTCAGACACATACACATAGATATACGAAAGTTACACCCTTTTTTCGTTGGGTGTGGTATTGGTGGGTTGAAAATGAGTTTGTATGCGACGTTTTCAAACTTCAACTGCTGCAACGGTTTTGATGATATTTATTAAAGGTGGTCTCGCAGTTGTACAAAGCAATCTTAAATATTATAGTCTTATAAAAACCTTTTTCGTCCTACCCTATTACACTATTTAATTATTTTCAAATTAAGTATTAAAAATGGTGTAAACTTACAATAACTTGAAGAATTTTAAGGTAAATATTCCTGTAACTTATCTGTTGTAAATATTTATTCGATTTTGAAATTATATAACTTATTGATATTATATATTTTATTGTGGACCCTATTATAGCGACATCGACGACGACGATTTAGTGTTGTTACTATTTTTCTTATCTTTTATAAAGTTAATCTTTTCAATATTTGAGCTACTGTTCTTATGCACACCAGTCGGTGCCGCTGTCGGTTAATGCCTCCAGATGGACAGAGGGCGCCCACAGTGCGACGCCATCGCGTCATATCCTGGACTATGCTACTGATTTCAGCCCTTGTCGACTCTGGAGCGTCGCCAAGTCGAATCTAGTCCAATCAGTCGCCCTTCTGAGTGTGTGACCTATCAACTTTTATTCAATCATAATGACATTAGTAAGTTTCTGAAAGAGAAAACTGTCTGAAAGCAGTAGTTCTTTGACTCGCAACTCTTTTTGCCACGATTTATTGACGAAACGCCTTCACTGCGAAGTGGTTAGCTAAAGGCATCGACACATTGACATTTCGGAGTCCTCTTGCTGCTCTGGCGCCCTACTGGTGAATTTATACAAGAGTTCTCATTCGTATCACCGATGCATCTGATATTGCGCATCCCGTCCAGCGATGTATATTTTGCAAGGAGGTTAGTTTACTGTAGTGTGCTGTGGATAAACATACTATTTTCGTCGCACGTTTATTCAATAATAACTAGAAAGGCCGAGTGATATTTTGACGTAATAGAATATTACGTAATATTCCAAAACTTATTTATTTAAGACACATACGTATATTGTATTTGATTTGCGAAGAAAAATAAAAGATAAACTACATTAGGTTGCTGAATGTAGATGACATTAACTGAATGTTATTACATATACACAAAGGTAAAATGATTTGCACATAAACATAATCAAATATAAATGTAAGGAAGAGTAATTTTATTTTGACATATGTTTTTACGTAAATATAATCTGTACCGTGGGGATTCTGAAATTCAAATTACAAGTGAAATTGAAGACAATTTAAACACGACATGTTACAAATAATAATTATTAGGTATAAATCGATGAACAGATTTTCATTAATAATAGCTAAGATCCATATCGATCACGTAAGCTTTCAACAAGAAATCGCATCGAAGTAGGTTTATTCAATTAAGAGCTGCGATGTCACAACAAACACACATACTCGTCATACTTGTTACTGGTGGTTTCTGGGTATTTGTTATGGGATGAGTCATGAGTCGTATGGTGTTGATTTGTAAGGTTATATTAATTTAGCATATGCGTAACTTTTTTCATATTGACAAAAAACATTCCTATTTGCAACTTATCGTAATAAAAAATCAAATTTCTTTCTTTGTAAAAGTCTTGCTGTTTCCATTGATATTAAATATATTTTATTTTATATTGTATGCCCAAGAGCTTAACTATAATGAGAAATATTTAATTATAAATGCAGCAAAAGGAAAATTGTCTATTTTAAGAGTCAATTGTCTTTGTCATATTCGTATTTTACAAAACATTTTATTTTAAAAATGTTTAGAAATCATAAATGTTTCTTCTCTGTAAACTGTTTTATTAAACTTGTGTAAAACTGTCTCCCACTTATGAACGTTGCTTTACTTGAAACCATGTCTCAAATGCTCTGTCACTTTCTCGCTAACATGCAACTGTTGATGCTAAAACGAGACAAACGATTTGTAGGATAGGTCTTGGTTGAGCAACGTTTATAAGGTAGGTAAGGAGAGGTTATGTTTGAAATATTATGTAAAATTGATAATTTTTTATAGAATGATATGTATGTAATGCTCTTGGGTATATTAGAAGAAGAGATATGAACTTCCTGTAGACTGTTGTATTAACTTGTAAATATATATGATATATAAATATGTTATATAACTGTTGTTCTTACACGTTTATGTAGATGTTCTCGTTCGGTGTTGATGTACATATTAAAGTTTTGAAAAAACTGTAATTATTACGTTACGTAATATTTTGTTTTATTTTTATAAATGTTAAGAAAACCTCATGAATTTAACGTGCAGTTCTTCGTAAACAAAAATCGAAAACATCGAAATCGGACTAATAACAGAGACGTCAAGCTTATAACACCCCTCTTGTGTCGCTGGTTAAAAAGAAACCTTTCAGAAATTGTTTCTTTAATCATATAATAGAGGAAGCAAATATTGGGGGAAAATGCTATCATTGTATTCCTTGGGCGATAACAATGGTAGAAAAATTGACTTTTCGAGAGCAATTAAATCTATCTACAGTTGATGTTTATACAATGATTTAATTTATCACATAATTCCCCCATCGTTTCGCGTGCTTCACAGCCTGCATGGCAACGGCAACGGGCAACTTATGATAAAGGTACGTACGTGGCGGTCAAAAAATGAGGTGAATATACGCGCTTTAACATGCGTTATAAGTTTTAATAATATTTAGTTTCTATTTTGCCTGAAAGATTGTATATCTGTGGAGAACGTCAATACAAACGTCATCTTTCATCGAATAGAGGAAGAATGAAAATATCTCTCTCACAAATATAAATGAAATACTATTAATACTATAGTTTAAGCTTATATTGTCGTATCGAGAACAAATATACCATTTGTAGGTACATGTTTAAGTGAGAGTAATGTATGGTGTTAAGTGGAAATGTTAAGATGTGCAAGCCGCGGGAGGTGGAGCTAGACAAGGTTCTGCATGAGATCGGGCAGTTCGGGCGCTACCAGTGCCACGTGTACCAGTGGGTGCTGCCCGTCATCATCTTCAACGCCATGTTCAAGACACAGTACATATTCAACGCCGCCCACGTTGACTACAGGTAAGGACCATGGAGTGCATGGACTCCCCCAGTCTTCTATTCATTATCTTGTATCTTCTATACAAGTTATAAAATGTAGTAATGGTCTAATTTGTGTTAATTTTAATATTGTAAAGCTTGTTTATTTCTATAAGAGTGTTTCTTGATTTGTTGAACGCGTTATCTCTTGCATTATTTTTGTGTTGGAAGGGAATCTATTGGCTGTTTAATAACATCATGCTACGATAAGAGCGGAGCATCAATGAAAAATGTTGCAAAAATGGGAAAAGTTATTCCATTTGCAAATTTTCCGGTTGAGACCGCGGGTTGCAACTAGTATATTATATAAAATACATAATATAACACTAACCAAATTAAAACAGTACGAACAATATTTCTTAAATCTTTTTCCCTATCCAATATATTATGTTTATTTATTAAAGGCTTACCGAGTACATACATACAAATATTTACTTAAATATTAAACATAGTATATTAAATAATTATTAATATAGGTAGGTGTGTGTAAATAAATAGAGGGAATTTAATAAAAAAGCCTATCGGACACGTGACGCATTACTCAAAGTATCGCAATCTATCCGTACGATTATTGTTATCCACACGTTGAGTGGTCGCGGCGCGAACGCCATGTCTGCACGCGCATAGTGCTCGGCCCGCGATGGCGCACTCGGAAAAGAAGCGGTTGAACCTGGACTCGGTGCTTGAGGAGCTGGGCCAGTTCGGGAGATACCAGATCAGGAACTACTGCTTCATCTTGATTCCGATCATTTTGAGTGCAGTCTACAATAGTCAATATATCTTTTCGGCTGGCAGTATTAATTTCAGGTGATTATTTGAAATTTCTAACCTGAGACGAAAGTTTGTTGCATCGTAGTCTTTAAACAATCGAACCAATTTAGATGTGTATCTTTTGTCTCAACGCTGAAGGGATCGAGATCGTTTTTAACCGACCTTCAAAAAACCAAAAAGGAGGTTATCAATGCGACGTGTGTTATTATTATTTTTTTCCGATGTTCCGCTCGTACGTCGCCATCCGTAGACCGAGACTCGTCGAAATGGTCCCATTTTTCCATCTTTTAGAACTTTTACGATCAATAGTTTTCAGGATATTGAAAAAATAGTTTCACAATCGGCCGAGAAATCGCTGAATTTCACCCGACCACGTCGTGCTTATTTGCCTATAACTCTATGATTGATGAATCCTTATCAATGAATTAGATGTTTTTTAATTAGATAATCAGCCTGGACATTTAAATTGGTTTTTGTGGCCTTTTCTTTACGTAACACATGGACACACAGGACACACACTGATCACTTAAGTGATCAGTATGAGACCTCTAAACCGGGACATTTTTTGTTTCTACAGGAACCTAATCCAGGATACGCCACGTAACACGCTGTGACACGCGTCACGCGTTGCGATACAGAGGCGTCGCGAAATATTACATTCTAGTGGACCCCGCGAACTTCGTATCGCGGTCTGCCGCGATACGAAGTTCGCGGGTTCGCGGGTTCGCGGGTTCCGAATAATAACGTGTCACCTAAAACGTCATTCCATAGAAAATGTACGAGGAAAATGTTTTTTCTTTTATTTTGTGTATTCGACAATTTTCCAAATTTTTCTCTCCCTAAGAACCATCCTCGTACTTGAAGGAATATTATAAAAAAAGAATTAGCGAAATCGGTTCAGCTGCTCTCGAGATTTGCGCTTAGCAACATATTCAGCGATTCATTTTTAAATACATAGATTATCTATACATATATCTAAATTATTTTTTAATAGATTATACCAAGGCCTCATTTATTATTAAAGCATTTTTATTAAAATTTACAAAAAAAAAACATGCGATTAAGAGTGTTGGTGTTTTTATAGTAAAAAGTATTATGCCACGCTGAAATAAAACACCATGGACCGGATCATAACAAGTGATAATGTAAAAAACAGCCCTCATGATAATTTCAAATAAGAATATCTTATAAATGAATGAACAGATATTCATAACTTGTTTAAAAAAACCGCATTCAGGAGCTAGCTGCACAGATAAGTCAAACTTATGATGCCTTACTTATTTCGTCGCGGTCGAAAACATATAATCTGCATTGGCGCTGCTTTCTAAAGTATTGTCATATTTTAATTGCTTTTATGTGTTGTATAGACAAATAAACAACTCGACAAATATACGATCATAATAAAATAAATTATACAATAAAGCCATCGTCCACCGCCAGCTAAACTAACTAAAATATCACAACTAAGTCAAACTAACTTAGTTGTGTAAGCCGATCCGAAGCTACGCGAACTTACCTAAGCTCCTCTCACCACCTTACGTTTCCTCTCTGGCACCTTCGCTAGTGTATGTACCTAGTGTTGTTCGATAAATATATCTCATTATGTTACTTAATCTGTTTTATAATTTAATATTGATATGTATACATACTTCAAACAAATAGCCAATATTTTTTCTTGTTTGCAGATGACACGTCACTTTTATTCAAACTTAAGCGACGACAAAACAATTTTGATGATGTAAATAATGCAATCTCTAAGGTAGTAAAGTGGTTTAATGTTAATAAACCTACTTAATGAGAAGAAAACAAAATGTATTAGATTTATATTGCCAACTGTTAAACAAGTAGGAGCTAATGCTAAGCTGGATGGAAAATCTGATATATGTACACAAAAATATTAACTTATTTAAGAAAAACAGTGATAGTCATGAATTTAATAACTAGGAATAAACTCGCTGTTGCAACTAGTAGGCTCCATAAAGTTAGTAAATCTTTGAAAGGGCAATGTATACGCTTTTATAAAACTCCCAACTCTCAATATGCTTAAACTGTCAATGATAAATTTAAAAACACAAAAGAAAACTTTATAAAAAAGCATACTATAAAATAACGGATTCCTTAGATGATAAAAAAGCTTGGGAATGAACCTGCTCTAACTCTGTATTAATGAAACCAAATAGAAAAGATTATAAAATTTTTTTTAGAATAATAATTTTTTAATACATAATATTAAAAAAATTGACGATTCAAAATGATCAACTATGATTTCAATGAATAAAGATATTTTGACTTATATTGATAATTTTATTAGTATCAATCTTAGTGATAGCCTTGGCAGTCATTGTTAATACCTACCCATTGAAGTGTTCTCTGGATACATGATAGTACAAAATAAAATTTAAAAAATTTCGTCGTCTACTTCCTAGTTTAGCTTAGCTTAGTTCACTAAGCTTAGTTCCTAATCGGTTTAGCTGGCGGTGGACGATCGGCTTAATTGTCTCTGGTTGAAGTACAGGCATTCGACATCACTGTGGAATTTTTGTTTACATAACGTGAAGTCGCATTATGATGCATAAATTCATGAATGTATTAATCTTTATAACAATTAAAAATTAATAATATTTTTTACCGGCTCTATCAGTAGGACCTATTTCCAAAACAGTGGTGACTGTGTTTAAATCTAAAGTTTTGAATAAAGTTTACTTTGTTTAGGTTTAAAGATATTCTCATAAACAATGTTTATGTCTTTTGCACGAGTATGAGAACATAAAGAGACATCGTCAAACATTAAAAAAAATATTCACAAGTCAAACAAAAAAAAATACTACTATTATTGATCTACCTCTAAAGTAGTATTTTTATTTTTTCAATAGATTCATTAAATTTGTAATTTGTTAGTTTTAATAAACATTATGTAGGTATTTATTGTTTTAGTTTCTGTTTTTAATATTTCTGCTGATCTTGATATGTCTAAAATTTTGAGGTAGGTAATAAATTAGGTATACATTATACATACATTACATATAGTATAAAACAAAGTCGCTTTTTCTTCACCTATATCCCTTTGTATGCTTAAATCTTTAAAACTACGCAACGGATTTTGATGCGGTTTTTTAAATAGATAGAGTGATTAAAGAGAAAGGTTTTTATATATGTTTTATACCCGTGCAGCATATAAGCCGGGACGGATCGCTAGTAAATTATACATATAATTTTTCTTTCTCAAAAGTTAATAACTTTTTAATATGATTTTCTGTGTTGATTAGCGTTGATTCTTTGCTATCCTAAACGATTACATAATTATGAGGTTTTTATCGAGATGAATCTTAGCTATTATGCGAAACGGTTTATCCGTTTATGTGATATACTTATTATCTCGTGAGTTATTTTAAATTATCTTCGATTTCGCATGTTCATATTTTAAAGAACATAAATCTTATCCAGTATAAAAATAATTAGTTCGTTTATACAATAACAAAGATTATCTATTGTATGGAGCAACGAATAATTGTATTGTGAAGAAGACTGTTTATAAAACGACGAGGGGGGGGGGGGGTTCGATTGTCAAAGTCAATTATTTACCATAATGTCGATAAGGGCGTTCGGTAGCGCTAATAATGTCGGGAAATTTATGGTCGTAATCTCACGGGCGATATTGGGCACGATGATTCCATATTTTATCGACTCTACGTATTAGCAGATTAAGCGGATTAACTATTTTAAGCGGTTTATATTTCACTATCGTATCGGCTCTATTATGAAGGGAAATGTTAATAAGGACTGCTCTTATATGTTCCTGAGATCAGCGCGTTCAACCAAACTAGCTTCACCTTTGTGATATCAGTATTAGATCCTTTGGCCTAGTTGCTCAATAGTATCCGAGATGATGGAGATACGTTTATCATGTTACATATTAACAAAAGGCCGGACACAAAGGATGTTCCAGATTATACTAATTTAAACTTCCATGAACTAAATCTTTTCTTACTAAACCTCGACGAAAAAAGAGGGTTTTGTCTATGTGTCTGACCGTCTGTCTTGTCGCATCGTAGGTCCTGAACGAATAGAGCGATGCGATTTTTTTGTTTGAAACGAAAATCGGTTCACACATTTATGAGATATTCTTACTTGTTATCATCACGGCGGGGATTTTTTAAATTGTCTTCACTTTCATATTCAATTTCATTTTTTAATTACGGTTTAGCATTTCAACTGCCCAAGATATTGATGATACGTATATATATTGAAATACCTGTATTATGAAAAACTTTAATACTAAAGTATTTAGGTGAAGTTTTTGCCTTAGAATACTGAATATAGGTATGTACCTATAGAATATAGATAAATTATTATTGAATATTATCAGACCACCTCGCGATAGAAATTTGCTTATCAATTATTACTATTATCATGGATTAAGATTCTTGGCAAGTAAATCATTTATGGTGAGATTTTAATTTTCCATCATACTTTGATATGACACAAAGATTACAAAGGGATATAGGGATCATCATACCCGCCTTTTTCAGGGCTGCTTTTAATCTTAAATCATTTCCCAAGCAAAAAAAAAAACATGTTCTTAATCCCCTATAAAGTGAATTCCCGAAATCCCTAGTGGGGTATGAGGCAGGTACATTTCTGTATCGGTTTCACTGATCATTTTCTTTAGAGGCAAGTCGGTGATCAGCCTTCTGTGCTTACCTAACCGAAACATTGATTTGTCCTCCCGGAATTATGCGACGAGTTAAAATATACGGCATGAATATTTTTTTAAAGTGGTATGAATGTGTAATCAACAAAAACATGGCTATATTTGGTCTCGTCCTCGTCTACTAGAGGCGAGATAAAGTCACTTTATTCGTATTGATTACGTCATAAGTCGCTAGATGGATTGATTTGATATTTCAAATTCATTTTTTTTAAATTTTCCTGTGTTCTATGCATCCCTACTACAAAGCATGGTATTTTTTCTGTGCAGTGAGTAATGAATTTTGAGTTTTGTGATAATAAAGTTTCGATTCATCCGAGTTTTTGATTTAACTTAAAGTTTACAAGTTGTTCAAGAACGCGTCCAAATCTGAAAAGAACAACCCATGGTTTCTACATATTTCAATGCAATATAGAGGCAAATATTTACCTTTCTTGAATTATATTTTTTTGTATAGATGTCGAGTCCCGCAATGCGAGTCGACGCCGCCTCGCTTCGAGACGAACGGATGGGGCGCGTGGGCGCTGCCGGACTCGGGCGGTCGGTGCGACCGATTCGTGTCCATCGGCGACACCTGCTCAGCGGACGCCTTCGACACTTCACGGACTGAGCGCTGCAATAGCTGGATTTATGAACACCACAACACCATCGTCGCTACCGTGAGTACACTCTTTTAGAAGTAGTATTCAGAACACATCTGGTGTTTCGAGTTTCTGTTCACCTTTCAAATTTGCTTATGACTTCGTTTGCCTAAAGTAGGTTATAGAGAGAGAGAGAGATACTATACTACATAGTTGAAATGTATGACGCTCAGCTAAGCAGGACGGATTTAATTCCAGTTTGACCTGGCCTGCGAGGAATGGAAACGAACACTCGTGGGTACCATTCACAGCGCGGGCATTTTCTTCGCGCTGCCCCTCACCGCCTACATATCTGACACGTGAGTCCTTTTCAAAGCGTGAGATCTCTGTCTTTGCAGGAATGTTAACTCACTTTTCAACCCCCGTCGGGATACGCAAAATAGGCGCATTGTAGTCGTCGAGTCGCGGAAATAAGCCCGGTTTTACTTAACCCCGACGGAAAAAAGGGCTGAAATATTTGACGTCTCTGCGGCATCGTAGTTCCTTAACGAATGGACCAATTTAGATGTGGTTTTTTGTTTGACAGCTCGTGATCTAGATAAAACGTAGATATAATTTATGATTTATAATGTCATCATGTTAGGTTTATTTTAATGTTTTTAATTTTACTTTATTACTTCAAAAGAAGTTACAAATACATGATAAAGTATGTGTCAATTTCAGATTCGGTCGGCGCGTGGCGTTCATCATGACAGCGGTGGCGCCGTCGGTGGTGGGCGTGGCGCGCTCTTTCTCCACCAACTACGTGATGTACATGGTTCTGGAGCTTCTCGAGGCTATCGTCGGCTCGGGCGTCTACAGCTCTGGATTTATTCTGGGTATAATGCTTCAGTTATTTGAACAATTTTTTGTGTGTGATTTCAACATTTAAATGTTCCGAAAATCCGACTAACTAACTAACACTACACTTATATCTTTATCATTGTCCATATACGAAATGTTCAATGTACTTATTTTAAAAGAGCAAATGCTTTTGCAGCATTAGAGATGGTGGGCGTCAACCGGCGAGTCCTCGGCGGCAACATCATATCCTGTTCGTTTGCGGTCGGGCAAGCGATAGTAGCGCTCATCGCGTGGGGCATTCCCGAATGGAGGACTCTGACGAGGGTCCTCTACGCGCCTGCAATTCTCTTCCTCCTCTACTGCTTCGTGCTAGAAGAGAGCGTGCGGTGGCTGCTGAGCAAAGGAAAGAGACAGGAAGCGGCCAGGATCATATTCAAAGCGGCCGAGACAAACAAGAAGAAACTCTCTCCGGAGACGATAAAATTGCTCAGCGACGCGAACGTGGAACTGGAGGACTCTGTCACCCCCACAGAAGCAAAGAAAGAATCGCTGGCGATGAGGGTGCTGCGGTCGCGAGTCTTGATGTCCAGACTGTTCACTTGCTCCTTCTGGTGGATCACAGTGACGTTCATTTACTACGGGCTTTCCATAAATTCGGTGTCGCTCGCAGGCAACAGCTACGTCAACTACATCCTCACGTCTTTGGTGGAGATTCCCGGCTACGGCCTCAGCGTGTTGACGTTGGACCGCTTCGGCAGGAAGGCCTCCGTCATGACTGCGTTCTTTGTCTGCGGCCTAGCTCTGTTCGCGTTGCCGTTTATTCCGGAGCGTGAGTACTACATTTTGCCTTATATTAACTTTTTTTGCTTAAAGTAATGTCAATATGTAGATATTTATACATTTATTAATAAATAGTAATTTTAATTTGTTGGCGATCAATCATGATGTCAGTAAGTGCAAACAATTTATTGTAATATCTTTGCGATTTTTCAAAAACAGAGTAGGATTTTTAGTCATCACCATAACGTAAATGATGTAAGTAGTGTAGCGGTAGGTGAATTTCAGAGTTGCAGTGGCTCCAGACGTGCCTCAACTTGTTGGGGAAGATGGCCATCAGTATGGTATTCAGTAGCATCTACATCTACACGTCGGAGTTGTACCCCACGTCTGTCCGTCACACGATGGTGGCGTTGTGCTCCATGGTAGGCAGGATTGGGCAGCTGATCGCTCCTCAGACCCCGCTCTTAGTAAGTACCTCGGTAGACCCACTTTGCTATAAATTTATGGAGTATCTAGTCTGTAGTTGAACTAATTCTATCCTTAAGTTTAAAGTAGTCGTCACTCAGCCCCGCTTTATGTCTGCGGACTGCAAGCGGTAGGTATTTACTTATCTTGTTCAAAAACCGTAATAAATCAGTTTTCAGTGGTTTGGTGAATTTCATATTATGATCTTACACAATTTTGAATGTTTTTGTTTTGAATCCTAAATATTATGAATATTATCGCAAAAGTAAATTGAAATCTACAAATCGGACCCTTTAGGTAGGGTGAAGGGTCTTAGAGCCTTTTGTTGTTCTGACACGTTTAGAAAGAAACGCAGTTGATAATATAAGTGGCAAAAGCACATGAGTGCAGTTGTTAGCAGAAGCAGCGCCCGAAGCCGCTACAAGGTGGAACTAAAATTACAGACAGAACAGCTCTGACGATGGTGGGCAAGACGATGATCAGTATGGTGTTCGCTTCCATCTACATCTACACCATAGAGCTGTTCCCGACGAACGTTCGTCACTTCATGATGAGCATGTGTTCCGCCATCGGACGGATAGGCTCCACTGCCGCGCCACTTACGCCTTTGCTGGTTTGCCGCGTAGATAGACCACCGAAAGTACATTGTAAATTCGTCTACGGCATCCGATAGCTTCATTAAATTAAATAAAGAAAATATTTTTTGGTAGTTTTCGTCTAGAACTCGTTGATGTACGTTTTAGATTTTAACAATTCTATATTAACATATAGAATTGCTCCAACATTGTTCGGCTAAGATCCACATAACTGTGGATCTTAGCCGAACAATGTTGGAGCGAGTACAAAAGAATACAGAGTAGTTACATTAAATTAGTTATGAAGTTTAAAAAACGGATAATTTTAGTTATACTTTCATTAAGGTCACATAAAATGTACGTTTTAAAAGAAATAATTGTGACATTGTTAATCAGTAGGTATTGAGCATTTCGCTGTCTTATCATGAAATTCCATCAGATAGCTTGTACATTACGTATACGTTTTCTACATGATCGTGTGACATTCTTTTGTGTAACTTATTAAAATGATATATCTACTCAATCATTGTGTTAATTATCAAAATTATTATCAGCAAGTTTGCCTGTTTCTTAACTGCCCTTTGAGTGAGACTGGGGAGAAGATAAATAAAATATTCTTTCACTGTAATAAATTTGCCGTCCAATCTTGAATTAAATTGTTTTCAGATGGAGTATATGGAGTCCCTGCCGTACTTGCTGTTCGGCATAATGGCGGTAGCGGCGGGGCTGCTGATGCTACTGACTCCGGAGACCCTTCACATCCAGCTCCCAGACACGATCCAGCAGGCTGAGGGCATCGCCATCGCCCCGAGGTCCAAAAAGACTACAGACATCATAGTGGACTGAGAAGTTAGTCTTCACTTGATATATGCTACGGTTATATATTCACTTGCTTCGTCTTTTCAGCGGCTTCCCTATGTATATATAGAAAGATAGGCCTCTAGCGGATAATTTGGTACTGTAGTGTAAGACTTTATTTGTTTGTAAAGCAGAGGGTAAGCAGAAGTTTAGAAGTGGACTTACTGAGCCAGTTACTATTGAATGTATTTGAAAACGATGAAATTTAATTTCTTTGGAGATATCTCTGAAGTTTGCTTCTGATGAGTTTAATGTTTTTTTATTGAACAAAAACAAATAATGTCATTTAATTACTAGTATTATAAGGTATCGTTGAATGAATTTAAATGTTTAATAATATCAAACCTCTTTTTTGTATAAATGTCTTCTGTACAGTACTTTTTTAAATTTTTTGGTGGCATATATTAATTCAAGATTACATTTGGTAAAAAATGTAAAATCGAAGACAATTAAAAAATTCCTAAACGTGAACCGTCATTCATCAATTGTAGCTAACACCTCGCATCGTAATCGTTAAGAAGCTACCATACAGACACGTCAAATTCATTCATTCGCATTTTTATAAATGGGTGTGTTGAATGCATCAATCACGATTATTATTAAATAGTCTTAATGATAGGAATATAGTTTTTAATATAATTTAAAAGAGAATCGCATATTTAAATGAACAATTTAGAGTGTAATTTAAAATATGTACATATTTAAGATACATTGTACAGGAATCCTCATGTTGACACTTATGTGCAATTCAAAGGTAGGTATTTCAAATACCCAGTGAATTTGAAGACAATTTAAAAAAAGCCCGACAGGTTAATTATAAATAAGTATCTTATTAAAATGGATGCAACAGATCTTTATTAAGTGTAGCTAAGATTTATAAAAAAAAAATGAATCAGATCCGGTTCGTTGGTTTAGTGTTCAAACACACGAACGGCATGTTGCCAACAGCAGAGGTGACATCCCAAATTTGAAGATCAACGGCAGCCGTCAGAATCACATAGTATAAGAGTGACAAAAACGAAAAATAAAAACACGTTCATTATGGGTTCAATTATGGTTTACTGCCACAAATAGCAATTCAACATCAATTTCGTCACTAAAACTCATTTTAGAAATTTCGGACGCCTGCGGACTCTTGGACTATTTGCAGTCGACTGACAAAATTGCAGTTGCCTCTGCCGTTCGTGTGTTTGAACGCTTAGAAGGTACGATGCCACATACAAACGTCAAAATTATAAAACCCGAAGTAAATATTATTAATAATTGCGGATCCTAACGACAAATAATATTTTGTGCGTGTTTACATATTACCATGACATGAAATATATAAAGAGAAAATAATGCATGCCTTTTATTTTAACCGAAAATCATGAAAAATTCAGTAAGTTTTGACGTTCAAGTGAAATTAGAGACAATTTGTGAAATACATACACAATACTATATTACAAAAAACTATCTTTATAAATGGTGGCTGTGATCATCTCGATGGACGATGACATCAGCTTTCAAACAAACAAAACAAGAACTACATCGAAATGGTGTTAGCCGACTTCTAAAGCAGTTGTAGTATGATCACAACAATTTTAAAGCAATTTCAGCCAGAGTACCTTTTTTTACCTTTTTTACTTTTGCAACCTTCGACATTCAACGCGAGTGCTACGCTGAAGTCTAATCCACTTAATAATTCGAAGTCTATTAAAAAGAGGGCCGCAGAAAGCGGCCTAAAATGCAAGGCTAACGAACCATTAGCAAATACTTTATAATTTTTTTTTTAAATTCAGTTTTCACGTTTACGAGCAAATTGAAAATTTTTCAATTCAGATACTTTGATTTGATGTCATTCATTCACGCTTCGTTGCTCTTATTACGATTACAAACAAACAACATAGGAAATTAGTTTGGAAATAATACAAAAAAATCAAAATGATGTAATATGTATATAATTAGCTGAATTTTTTAACTAGCCGTGGCCGTGACTTTGCCGCGTGACTTACGTTTTGGTTGTACACACAAATCCCTGACTAACAGATGGATACAAACATAAAACATAAACTTTCTTTTCTCTTAGTGGTTACTAGCTATATTAGCACAAGTTGTCTTCTAGGTCACCTCGATCACGTCAGCTTTCAAAAATACCGCATCAAAATAGGTCCGTTCGTTTAGGAGCTACAATGCCACAGAAAGATATTTAGGCTCCTTGTCAAATCTGTGTTTCTGTGAATGTACAGATTTTGTATCTACTGTTAAATAAATAAAAAACCAATATGTAGGTATACCTTGAGAAATGAGACTCATTAAATTGGCAAACAACAAATTACCGTATTATTTTCAAATTAACCGAAATTGATGTAATTTGCACATCGATATAACTACTTATAGAGTAACAAGAATTTTTAGTTCTAAAAAGTTGCGCGAATTTACGGCAATCGCATCGCGTCGCGTCGTCTCTTTTGTAGGAGGTTATGAAAAGAAACCAGCATTTCGGTGTTAAACTTTTAAATATATTTCACCGAAAATATAGAGACTGTAGCCACTAATCACAATAAATTATTCAAGAGAACGGAACGGATCTTACTGAGTGGTGGCGTTTTATAATAATGAAAAAGCCAAACCAACTTCTGGTACTATTGACTAAAGAATTAATTTTTGCACATCCGAGTCAACTGACCCTCTCACTACAGAATCAAATGACAATACAACTAGTACCAGACAATTGACAGTTTCACTAAAGAATTAAATGACAATCCAACACGCCCCCTCAAAAATTAATCTCTTTATATTATACAATCATAATAAATGGATCTACAGTCTCTTTCTGGGAAACACATAAAATAATGGCCCAACATTTGTTGCAAAGGATTAGGAAAACCCAGAAAACCTAATCAGACCATTTGTGATTTATACTATTTATTTTAAGCATATAAATTTATATAATCACAATTTTATACTATTAATAACATAACATTCATTCACGTAGTTGTTACATAATAAATATTTACAATATTATAATATCGTTATTACACCTTTAATTCCCCGAAAGGATAGGCAGAGGTACACTAAGTACACTTACATTATAATGCTTATGCTCAATTAATATTTGTACCATTAACAAATATTTTGATAAGGCAGCTTATCTAAGCCCTATTTTGCTTTTCATTGCTTGAAAAGCAACATCTGGTACTGGCTTTGTCAACCCAATGGCCAACACAACAGCAGCTGACTGGTTAGGTTATTTACAATTTTTATGCAACCATTATTATCTTCATAAAGAATTATTGGTTGTTCAAGTGAAACATTTACATTACTAACAGCTTATTACTTCTAAGAGCTTCATACAATGCCATTTAATCAGCCTCAGTAGAGGATGCAACAACTGACATTTGTTTCTTGGTACACCAAGAAATAGTACATTTGTATTTATATTGCTTCCACCCCAGTCAGAACCAACATATCCATATAAAATATTAATATAAACACATCTACTTCAATTTGAAATCTATAGTACTCTTTAAATATTTGAGCACTTAAGAAATTACCACAACTCTATTAATTTCTGTATGTGTAACTATTTAATACATTTTACACTTTTACTCAAATCTAGCCTAGTACATAGCATTCTATACATTAAGCAACCTATCACATTTCAACAAGTGTTGTATATTTTATTATCAGAGTTTTACAGACTTACACACATACATACATTTAGTAGTTTCTTTGCATATAAATTTGTTCTTTACAGCTTTAAACTTGTATGCTAAGAAACAATTTAATGTCATTTAAATCTGACATTTTAAATTGAACAATTTATATTGTATGATCATCAAAACTTATATTTCAACCAGATTACATACAACATACACACCCTTTTGTGTTTAAATATAATATAACTATCAACTGAAGAATTTTGAAATCCTTCTTTTTAAGAGCCTGTTTCAACTTTACAAGCCAACAACTAGCAGACTGCTTTAACCAAAATAATTCCTTTCTTTTCAATTTACAAATACAATTATCTTTGTATTTAAATAACTACCTATACCTTGAGAAATTTTCATATAAATCTCTTCCTTGAGATCATCATTAAGAAAAGCAGTTTTCACATTCATATTATGATTAATCAACAATTTAAATTGTTTGTACTCATAACTAATTACATTTTTATTCATAGTATTTGATACTAGTATTCAAGTTTTATAACAAGTTAATTTAACAACAAAGAATTTCATTCATTTTTGTACATTAATTCTTCTTTAATTGCCATTCCTCATAGAACTTCATCAAAATGAATTAGGCTACCTAACTCATTTTGCACTGTGCCTAATATATTGCGCACATTAACTAGTCACTATTAATTATTTATAAAATTTAGGGGCATGAACTTTCAATCTATCAAACTTATACTAGACTGGCATTACTTCAACCCTCTGTTCACACTTGGTTATGCTATCATTCTTTAATCTTTTACTATGGCACTCATAATAATACACATCAGATTTAAAAATATCTGATTTCAGACACTCAGAGATACTAGTTTTTGGCACTGATTTCAACAAACTCACTATCAGTTTTCCCATGAGAATTTCTTATCATTCTCTTTACCTTTACATACATGCCTTGATTGCATGAAATCAATTTCATCTACACTTGCATCTCTGACAACTTAATAAATAAAAACTTTTAGGATTCTAAACTTTATTACCGTTTAGTTCATAACCTTGTTTATACCATTTTAAGACTAATAAATATTGATTGCATAACTATTGTGAACAAATGCGGTTGAATTAAATACTTTAGTTTTACTTAGGCTTTCTATCATGATATATTGCATATGGTTTATTACTAAATTTGTAAGCTTTAGTTGGACTTACATTATTTAAATACTTGCGTCTTGCAGTCAAAACTGCTTCACCCAAATCACTATTTAATTTGGCACCTTTAACATACAACGGCCTTTTTCTAAAAATAGTCGTAACTATTCTTCAACTA
Source organism: Aporia crataegi (assembly GCA_912999735.1). Taxonomy (NCBI): domain Eukaryota; kingdom Metazoa; phylum Arthropoda; class Insecta; order Lepidoptera; family Pieridae; genus Aporia; species Aporia crataegi. The sequence goes on from OU538737.1 coordinate 276,032, forward strand.
TTTGACCGAGTTCTAAGTACTGTTAAATTATATGAAATACCTCTTTTAACGAAGTTAGCTTTTATTTGTTTGATAAATACTCTCTACCATTATCACAATCAAATTTAACTATTATTGCATTAAATTTTGCCTCACTTTTAACTAACGTTATAAAATGCAGAAAACACGACATACTTGTATTTATATTTTTTAAAATATTAAATATACAATTATTACCACACAATAAGTGTAAATACAATTTACTACGTACGTTTGGTATTGAATTTTTGAAATATAATTGAATGTTGAATGTTGATCAACAAAGAAATAATTCTTATTCTTAATTTTTTTTTTTATTCGCCCAAAGGGCATTAGGTATCTAGGCTTAAGTCTTTCGACCATACCGCCCAAATCATATTAAAAATTATTATCATCGATTGTAGAGTGACAACAGACATTGGAATGTACAACATAGAAATTGCTGAAGTTTTTTTTTTTTTTTTTTTATTTTTTTTTTTTTATAGCTCGACTAAATTATTTCAGCCTACTCTGTTTCCAATTCACACAAGCTTCAATCTTACTTCAATTACGTATCTATTGTACTTTCTCTACATTACGTGTACAAAATCACGCACCAAAAAGAAAAAGAGTGATTTAGACTTTCAGACAAGAAGTTAATAATTATTATATTATTTATTTCAATATTTTATTATGTCTAGATCACTTCAATTGCGGATAAGATGTTAAAAGATATTGTATCGTCTCAATATCACAAACTCGTCATTTTGATTTTTGTCTGCAAAACTGTTTTTAAGAGTATGGTTTTGATAACTAGATCAGGCTAATGCATTGAGACTACCTTTTTTTTTTTAAACATATTTTCTTACAGAAAATATAACAATACACCTATATACAGTTTCAAGTTATTTTAATTTACCATAATTTAAATATTAAAGATAGTATAATACGATGAACCATGATAGTATATATTCATAATTTTTTTTTTTTTTTTTTTTAAATTATGTTTTACGATATCCTTGTAATCAATAATAAGTGAAAATGGATTCCCGTAACGCCTCAGTGGGCATGGGACAGACATTTCCGTATCTGTTTCAATAATCATTTTTATTTACAGGCAAGTAGGTACCTCATCAGCTTTCTATGCCTACCGACCGAAAAATTCATTTTGTTCCTTCCTCCGGGATTCGAACCCAGAACCTCTGGCGCATCACGTAGACGCATAAAACACTTAGCCACGGAGGCAGTAATCGCACTAATGTATTTATTAAAATAAAATGAATGGAACATCTTTAAATCTACTAGTAGGTACTTGCTAATGAGCGAAGCACAGAACATAATCTTTAACGAAAGAGAAACTGTAATAGAATTGTATCGAAATATAAACTAATCTGTATCAGCTACATACTGAAACCATCTATCCACTTTTTAGGATTTAAATATACCTACACACTTCTAATTTTTATTTTTGAACATTTAATTCGATTTTAATACCAGAAATTTACATTTACTTATATTATGATCTAAACGATCATGAAATAATTTTATTTATTACTTGTATGTATAGGAAACAGAGAAAGCCTTTTCCAAGAGCACAAAGTTATAATAATTAAATTATTTTTAGCCTTACCTCGCATAATGACTTTACCCGATTTCTCCTGTATTTTAGCTCCAATTTGAATAAACACAACAGTGCACCCAGCACGCTGCATATTGATCCCTTTTAATTGTGAAAATATGCTCTCTCCATTTTAGCAATAAAATTTTAAATACTTGTCGTTGTCGTGTGTTACAACGATTCCTCCATTATTATTTTTTTTTTTTTTTTCAACGAAGGATTTAACAATTGCGATTAGCTTTTATAAATCGCTCACTTTGGACACACTCACCACGTACACTGAACACGAATCACTTCACTTACTTTATCACTACACTGACTTTAATACTTTTTAAAAATAACGTAACTAAATTTCTTATACTGGGCCCATAACCTGTAGGAGGTTATGAAAAGAAACCAGCATTTCGGTGTTAAACTTTTAAATATATTTCACCGAAAATATAGAGACTGTAGCCACTAATCACAATAAATTATTCAAGAGAACGGAACGGATCTTACTGAGTGGTGGCGTTTTATAATAATGAAAAAGCCAAACCAACTTCTGGTACTATTGACTAAAGAATTAATTTTTGCACATCCGAGTCAACTGACCCTCTCACTACAGAATCAAATGACAATACAACTAGTACCAGACAATTGACAGTTTCACTAAAGAATTAAATGACAATCCAACATCTTTAACGTAATAGGTAAATAAATATTATATTCAAAATAATAATAATATGAACTTAATAATATATTAGGTATTAAATGTGAAAAGATTTTAGTGGAAGGTAAAATCTACATTATAATATATTATTTACTTTATAGGTAGGTATATTTAAAAAACAAAGCCTTACAATGTTTTTTAAATATAATTTCAATGATAATGAAAAATAATTTCATAATCATTGAATAATTTGCAATTTTTATATTATGATGTGTGTGCTGAAAAAATGTTCAATGGGCTGCATCATTTACGATGGTTTTAAGAGGATATGAGTTACATTGTATTCAGTATGAGGCTATTATATCCGAGATGTATTTGATAATGCAATCAGGAAATGGACAATCAAGACAGTTAACAGCTGGAAACAGACTAATGCACGTTGTTAAGACAGCCAAGAGCTGATATTGAACATTTAAATTTTTGATCTTATAATCAATATAAAAATACTGATATTTACGGATAATCAAAATGCCTAAATAAGACATTCCTTTCGCATCTTTTCATCACAAAAAAAACTTGATACCCTCACCGTGAATAACTAGGTATCTTTTTTAAACCGCATGAAAATCCATTTAGTAAGTGAGACGATCGAAAAGAGGCAGATGCAACGATTCTTTTTGAATGAGCTTAATCGAGTTATGGTCAATATGACATAAGTAGATACAATAGAAACAAAAACATGGATTGACAACACACTGAAACGCAGATTTGTGGATTAGGTAATAATTGACCGCATTAATTAATCACGTCATTTGGTTGAGGTCGATAACTTCGGAGTACCAATGTGCATCCATTCTAAAACTTCTCATTTTCTCAGTGTAGGTAGGTGGCTGACAGTGCGTTGGTGTTAGTGACGGCTCTGTTGCGTTTAATCTGAGAATTAATTTATATTTCCAGCGTTGTGTTTTTAAAGTATTTTCTTATCGTTCGTGCACGTATTGGACTGTTGTGGCGTATTAGCATGTCACAACTACGAACAAAATAAGGAGGTATAAAATAACTTATTAATTAGAGATACTCGATAGCCGATATTAGAGAGATACTATCAGAGAAAGGCTTTTTTTTCGTAAATGTTAAAAATAAATTTATTTATGAAGTAGAAAGGCATCTCTTAAGCTTTTTTATTCTAATAAAATGGGCTTAATTTACCGTAACTGAGTTAGTTACTAAGAAAATATTCAAAACTGCTCCTGCGCTCCGTAAGAAGTCTCTGGATAAATTCCAAATTTGAGGAAAATAGCCTTGTCACCTCCGCAAAAGCAACTTTTCTATCTTCTACGATGAGTAGGTAGTTGCTCAGTTTCCACGTCAATCTATGCAGCCGTAATCTTGTACTTACAGCAGCTGTAGTTAGAGTTAATGTGTGAATAACATATTGTAACAAAGAGATAAGATTATCTTCATTTTCAATATCTATTTAAAATATTGACATACATCTACGTTGAGTGGATCGTGTAACGGCTTCGCTTCTGCGACTTTTATCAGGATTGTAGTATTCGGGTCTCCTTACTCTTATATTATATACCTAACTTTTCTGTTTAATATGTTATTTTCCATAGGATTTATATTATGAATTATTTATTAGTCTGCAGATATTCTTTGTAATTTGAAGAATGTAAGTAAGAATATTATTTTTATTTACATAAATTAACCTTATAATCTGAATGGGGTCATTCATAAATTACGATTATGATATATTAGAACAATTTTGCGTCAGCTGCTGATAATATTTATAATATGAAAGACAGCTGTTGATTAATAGTGTGTAAAAACATATAATATTTTATTATCTATCTTCTCATTCGCCGACTGAACGTAAACTCAATAATTTGGACTTTAAATAAATAGTCAATTAAATTCTTATATTTTTAAACTAATTGTCTAAATTTTTTATTTCCGATGAACCGTTAATAATGACCTACGTTTAATTATCAAAGTTATGTTTTAATTATAGAAAAACAAGTATGAAGGTATTTAAGCAGTACTAAGCAAGCCATCTAAGAGAGACATATTATTGTGAGTTAAGGGCCACTTTATATTTTGAAAATGTCCGAGGATAAAAGTGAAAGTGCCAAGAAAAGAAGTGAGGAAACAATAGATTTGGACCATGTGTTGGTTAATGAATTGGGCCAATTTGGCCGATTCCAGTTGAAGTATATTTGCCTAATTGCTTTGCCCATCATGAGCTCGGCTTTCTTCAGTGACTACGTCTTCATAGCAGCCGCACTTCCGCATAGGTAAGATATTTTGCTTATGTGCGATTTCTTAAGAAATATTATTAAAATGTTTACTGAACAGTAATATAGGATTATTAGCAGTTCATTTATCTATGGAAAAGCAAATTGCCAGGTGTTAACATATCCGAGTTAAATGTTAAGGTATTTAATAAATTGATATTTATTACCTTGTTCTCCGCTAAGCTTAATAATATTCCAATGTATACCTAAGTATGCTAATCTTGAACGAGGAGCGTGTCTAACGATTGTGTTATCTGTTGCTCTTAAGTTTATTGCTACTTATTTAAAATATTGATCTAATTAATGGAAAATTTCGCGTGCGGGCCGGGAGGAGGGGGGAACGCTTGAGAGTTTCGGATAGAATATAATTTAGTCGTCACAGTCATAGTCTATTGTTTTCTTATTTACTTGTTCGTTTCGTTGAAAATTTCTGATTGGGTAATGGTTGTGAATGTGGAGTAGATAAAAAAGTCATTTCACTAAATTTATTTATATTTTCAAATGGTAAATTGTAAAGTTTTTTACAATATAAGTACTTATTTTATGAACTATTGCACTATATTAACTTAGAATTTCATACGTTTAATTTCAGATGTCGTATCCCGGAATGCGGCGAGAGTAACAAAAGTGAGGTATTTCGTCCGGAATGGATTACCAACGCGATACCGGTGACAGGTGGGAGTTCAGCGCTTGCCAGCTGCGAGAGATATGCGCCCGCGCAGCCCGCCCACAACGGCTCCTTATTCTACTGCCCCGCTGACCTTTTCGACCAGTCACTCACACACAAATGTGATGGGTTTGTCTACGAGAGAGACACTTCCGTCGTATACGATGTAAGCGTACACTTTCAATTGTTTAATACAATAAGATCCATGAGTCTATAGCATGTTCTTTTAGGTAGGTAACATTTTTTTTGACCGGTTATATGGCACACATGAACAAAGTGTCAAAAAAGTTATAGATCATTAAGTTATTATATTGTATATTGATTTAAAATTGCTGCCAGATTTGATAGATTTGCCTCGTAGAATGATTATTTCTAGTTTTTTTATTACTCTTTTGGTACACTTTAAAGCAGTTAGTTAATAATGTTAAACAAAAATATTATGTTTTATAATTGTAGTTCGATCTTGGATGTCAGGAATGGCTGAGGATTCTCGCGGGAACGCTGAGTAGCCTCGGTACATTGTTGGTTTTACCCATCGTCGGCTACATTTCTGACCATTTCGGTCGGCGCATGGCGTTACTCATCAGCATCTTCAACACAGCTATCATAGGAGTCTTCAAGGTTTTCTCACTGAACTACACCATGTTTTTAACCCTGCAACTTCTAGAAACAACTTTGGGTGCAGGCTTATTTAGTGCTGCTTATATTTTTGGTAAGGTAACTTTCTAGGTGTGTAATTTATTTATTTATTCATTAACTATCAATAGCTGGTTAAACGACTTTTTCCACTTTAGTAGGTACAATATATAATATATCAATTCAATGTAAAAAATTATTGCTCGTGGTGATCGTAGCTTGTATCTTTTCTTTAGAAAATTGTTACAACAAAAATTAACTGATTGTGTCCGCAGTAGCACTCTTGAATAAAAGTTTTATTAAAATCATTTCTGAAGTGTTTAAGTTTATTCAAGACAAATGTAAATCTTTTCTCTTTATAATAAAGATTATAGTATAGATTTTCTACTAAGTACTAATTTTTATTTAAAAACATGCAGGCACAGAGCTCGTTGGGCCAAAATTCCGCGTGTTCACTTCTGCGACATGTTCGGCAACCTTTGCTTTTGGACAAGTTGTTCTCGGCTCCATAGCGTGGCTTGTCCGACCCTGGAGAACTCTGGTATTGACTCTTTACGTGCCGGTCTTCCTGCTTTTGTCTTATTACTGGATATTCTCTGATAGTATCAGGTGGCTTCTATCAAAGAAAAGATACTCGGAAGCTAGAAATGCGCTAGAAAATGTAGCAAAAGTAAACCGAACCGAAATTAGTGAGAAATGTATGAATGCGTTAATGAATCCTCTCGCTCAACCAGAAAAAGTGAGTACTACTTAATATCATTATTTAGGTACATTACATAGTCTTACTGACTGAAAGATGTTTCAATATTGGTTGCTAGTATACAAATCTAACGTTCATAAAAACATGACTTGTTTTGGTTTAGTATCATAGCAACTATCATACTAGTAGTAAATGTGTTTCTATCTTCTGTATTTCAGGATAAAAACCTTAGTTTAATAAAATCGATATGGAAATCTCGTGTCCTTTTGAGACGCGTTTGTACGACTCCAATCTGGTGGATAACCACGACCTTCATCTACTACGGCCTGTCGATAAATTCAACCAGTTTGTCCAAAACCGTACACCTTAACTATATCCTGGCAGTCTCTATAGAAATACCAGGTTTCTACACGGCCGTCTTAACATTGGACAGATTTGGCCGAAAGAGGACGCTTTGTTCTGGCTTCTTCTTCAGTGCAGTCTGCAACTTGGCATTCGTCTTTATACCGATAGGTTAGTAGATTTTTTTACAGATATACAGAGTCAGCGGCGGAACTAGGTCAGGTTCAGCCTTCTGTGCCTTCGTAAGTGAAATGTTTTTATTCGGCCACATTGAATGTGAGACTGTGACCGTGAACCACTTAGTTAATACAGACCTTTTTAAGTTTTACTTGTTATTAAAAAAAAATTCTATGTAATTTTTCGGATTTCGAAACCATGATTTTCAAAACGTTGGATTAAATTACAATAATAGCAATTTAAAACTTAATTTTTCACAAACACATCCTTATGTTCACGGAACGGAAAAAAACAGTGTATTTCAGTACACTGGCTAAATTTCGAAGTCCTAACTGTATCAGAAAATCGGATAATCTAAAGTGTCTTTAAATTTTGTGTGATTTAGGTTCTAGGAGAAGTTTATTTATATTGTATCTGCCATTTTCATTTCAGACTTAACGGCTCTCCGTCTGGTGGTGTACCTGGCTGGTAAGTTTGGTATCTCGCTGGTGTTCACTTCTCTCTACCTTTACACATCGGAGCTCTACCCCACCGAGTTTAGGCACAGTTTGTTGGGTTTCTCCTCAATGGTCGGCAGGATAGGCTCCGTCTGCGCCCCGCTCACGCCTCTCCTTGTAAGTTTTTATTTTTATTTATTATTTACAGGCATTCAAAATTTTATCTATCTCAACTTAAGGCGTTATATCTTATATATAAAATTCTCGTGTCACTATGTTAGTTACCTTACTCCTCCGAAACGGCTTTACTGATTTTTACCAAATTTTATATGCATATTCAGTAGGTCTGAGAATCGGCTACTATCTATTTTTCATACCCCTAAATGATAAGGGTAGCCCACCCCAAAAAATAATATGGCAAAACAACGTTTGTCGGGTCACCTAGTATTTATTATAATAAAAAGGACATAATTTTTAAAATAGTAAATATTAAGCTATTTAATAAACAGGTTGGACTGCAATTATTTTACATTTATCAAGTTATAAGCTAAATTTTTCTGGTGATAATATTATATAAAGCAATCAAAGAGATTTTTCAATTTAAAGTTTTATTTTTTTCAGACCAACCTTTGGAGCGGCTTACCAAATACGACATTCGCTATTTTGGGCTTATTATCTGGTCTACTTGTCCTCACGCAGCCAGAGACTCTTGGAACAAAACTACCAGATACCCTGGAAGACGCGGAAGCGATCGGAACAATAAAATGATATAAAAATAAAATAACATATAAAAGAAAACATTTACAACCATAAAGATTTTCAATTTGGTACAATTTTTTTACCATTACTTCGTAAATTTATAAACAGGAATTTGCGTTGTGTTCAAAGTCAAAGTATCTTTATTCATTGAAATCATATTTGATCATTTTGAATCGTCAATTTTTTAAATATTATGTAGTTTATAAAAATAATTATTCTAAATTTTTTATTTGGTATTATTAAGACAGAGTTAGAGCAAGTTCATTCCCAAGCTTTTTTATCATCTAAGTAATCCATTATTTTAAAGTATGATTTAGTTTCCATTTTGATTTAAATTTTTTTGGATACACCGCAACGTTGCTGATTTTTAATCAGTGAGTGGGAAGAGAAATGACTATTTGACCCTTTGGTCTCGAAATGATAAATTACCTTCTTTCTTCTATCTGTTGGTAATTTTTTAATACGCTTCATTATCTGTAATATCTAAAAGATTAATTATTAATTAAAAATGCATAATTATGTTACTAACAGAAAAAAGAAAACAGAGTGATTAAATTTTGCTTTTGTAGTTTTTTTTTTGAGTGATTTATTTATAAACTTTCTTTACATTCAGGCAAAAATGTACTTTTTTGTAACTTCTTTGTAAGCAAAGATTAACAGAGGCTAACTCTACGCTAAATAGAATATTTTATTCTAGCTGTGCTCCGCGGCTTCACCTGCTCTCAAAAGGAATATTTTTCCCATTTTGACAACATTGATAGTTGATGTTATAAAGCCTCTATTGCCTTCCTCAAAAAAACGACTAAAATGATTTTTCAATTCGAACCAGTAGTTCCTGAGATTAAATGTGCGTGTTCAACCAAACAAACAAATAAACTTTATAATATTATTATAATATAGATAAAATCTAGTTTTTTGTTATAGTAAAAAGTATGTAAATCACATACTTTTTCATGCATGCATGGTAACCTGCATGGTATGCGTTCGGCTTAACGGATTTTGATAAATGATAAGTCATTCTTAATCGTATAGCGCGTGCGTCACTAAGTATTAAAATATTTTTTTCGGAGCTGACTAACTTAGTTCTAACCTGATTTCATTATTATTTTTTGAAATGTAAAGAAGAATCAAAGTCAAAAGTCGTGTAGACATAAACGTGAAACGCGCCCAATTCAGAGAAAAACAGCTAAGAAGTCGGGTTCTCATTTTTCCGACCATGTTTACGAAAAAGTACATTTTTTCCTACTGAATACTTTGGATGTACTGGCCAAAATACAATTCATTTCAATTATAATAACGGGAATAAATAAAATTAAATATTAAAAAAAACGCCAACATATATTATGTAGTATCTAATCAAAATTTTATCAACACATAATCAAATCATAAATTTAAATTAATCGCACGCTGATAGTCCGCTGGGACAGCCGACGAAAGGTGTAGTGGCTGCTTAATTAGAAATAAAAATGGAGCACTCAAAAGTCGATGTAAATGAAATAAAGAGGGTAGATTTGGATGAAGTCCTAGTAAATGAGTTGGGCCAATTCGGCCCCTTCCAGCTGCGATACATGGTCCTGGTTGCGATACCTCTTATTATGTCCGCCTTTATGAGTGAATATATTTTCTCAGCTGCCGCTATTCCTCACAGGTAATTTTGATATTTTATAGTAGGTATTTATATAATAGTGTTGCAATAATGCATGCTGGATAGATCGACAGAGTTTATCATTTATAATTTTTTGTATGGACTAGTATTCTTGGTCTTTAGTGGTAATTATATTGCAGTCAATAAGTATGAAGTTATGTAGTTATTAACATGGGCTAACGTCGTATTTTAGATGCCGTATACCTGAATGCGGCGAAGACTCAAAGTCGGTGCCTTTTGAGCCCGATTGGCTTGAGTTCGCTATGCCAAACCGAACGTTGACATCGACCTGTACCCGTTTCCAACCGAGAGACCTTGGTATCAACGGCACCTTGGACAACTGCCCCGCTAACTTCTTCGACGACTCAGTCACCGTGGAGTGCGATGGTTACGTCTATGCACGAGACAACTCCGTTGTATATGATGTATGTTATTTCAGCAATTTATATGCTTCCAATTTTAAAATTACAGGCGACGGCTGTGATTAAATTAAGCACACTTATACCTTAATTTGTTTCTTAACATGAATTTTTTAGTTCGACCTCGGCTGTCAAGAGATTATGCGGGTATTAGCTGGTACACTAAATAGTGTGGGTACTTTACTTGTTCTTCCAATAACGGGATACATATCTGATAAATTCGGACGAAGAGTGGCGCTGACCATCAGCGTTTTTAACTTGGCACTGATTGGGCTTATAAGAGCATTTTCAGTAAACTACAACATGTACTTAGCTCTGCAAATTCTTCAAACCACGCTGGGAGCTGGTACATTCAGTTCAGCGTACGTTTTCGGTGAGTATGTTAATTACTTATAATTTGTAGTATGCCTTAAGCGTTGAAGTTATTAAAACCCACAGACCACATGGTAAATACTCGTAAGCATTGACATTTTCTTTATGACATTATATGATTTTTTATAGTAAGATTCTTTGTCGTAGCTGCTGAATTGGTAGGACCAAAATGGAGGGTCGTAGCGAGTGCCACAGCGACTTCTATGTTTGCGGTTGGGCAAGTGATACTCGGTGGAGTGGCTTGGCTGATCCAGCCTTGGCGCTACATGATCATGGCCCTCCACATTCCTTGCTTCCTCATCATCTCCTACTACTGGATTTTATCTGAGAGCATTAGATGGCTTCTGTCGAAGCAGAAGTTTGAAGAAGCTCGAGCAGTGCTTGAGAAAATCGCAAGAGTCAACAAGACAAACATCAGCGAGAAGTCAATGCAAGGGCTTTTGTTGCCTCCTGCCGTAACGGTGCAGTCGATAAAGGTATAAATGAATTGTTTGATTATTACTTTTAAATGTATAATTGCAAATATTTATTCGCATCGATTTATCAAATATAAAAAAGTAAATTTTACAGGTAGCTTTTTATCTTATCATAAATGATGAAAATTATTATAGACCTTATTCTCAAACCTACCAAATATACATTAAAATTTCATAAAAATTGGTCGAAACGTTTCGAAGGAGTACGAATACAAAGGAAATTTTATATATTAGAGTTGTCTCAAAAGATAAAATACGAACTTTCATAGAATAAAATTTTATAAGTGAACCCCATAAAAGAACAGATACAAAAAACAGTAAAACAGTTATAAACTAAGTAATCACCGCATGTTGCAGGATAACGAAGATGGCTTAATTAAAAAAATATGGAATTCAAAGATATTGCTGCGGCGGGTGTGTACCACTCCCATATGGTGGATCACCACCACATTCGTCTATTACGGCCTCTCCATCAACTCCACCAGCCTCTCCGACACCATTTATCTCAACTACATCCTGACCGTGGCCATCGAGATTCCCGGATTCTTCACGGCTGCCTTTATTCTGAACAAGATCGGAAGGAAAACAACACTTTCTGTCGGCTTCTTCTTCAGCGCCGCTTGTAACATTGCTTTTGTGTTTATCCCTTCAGGTAATTATTTCTTAACTCAGCTCTATCCACGGTTTAATATTTTTGCACTTTATTATTATTTTGATTTGTAGAAAAATATTCCTTAACCGAAGTGGTGAAAATGTACAAAGATAACGAAACTTTCATAGCTTGGAACAATAACATTTATCGACATCAAAAAGTTTGACCCCTGAGAGTTAAATTATGAGTACGAAAACAAATTTTATAACTTGTTAATATTAATCTACATTTGATAAAGACACGTGAAATGGTCACGTGTCAAATCTGTAAGCGTTCTTCGTTTGTAAATCGTTCGTTTCATGTTTAAATTATAGACAAAACTGAACATGTTTAACAGTAACATAGCACACGAAAACAGCTGAGCTGCCAAAAACAGTTTACCTAAAAGAAAGTTGCTAAAAATCACCCGTCACTAAGGGACGAAATTTTTCGGAATTTTTCGTTTTTAATTATAGATCAGAATGTGGCCCGTCTGGTTGTGTACTTAGCGGGTAAGTACGGTATCTCGGTGGTATTCACATCTCTCTACCTCTTCACATCAGAGCTCTACCCCACTGAGTTCAGGCACACTTTACTGGCGTTCTCATCCATGATCGGCAGGATTGGCTCCATCACAGCGCCGCTCACTCCAGTACTTGTAAGTATTTATAACTTTAAACTGTGTGTACTAGTCTCTATGTATGATACTAGTCTTAACTTGCGATTTCATATGAGCAAACATGATATAGCCTAACTTTAGAGATTTTAACGTCCCGTACATTAAATATTTTTTGTAAATCCAACCAGTTTTTGAGTTTATTCTTTACAAATAAACGATCTGCGACCGCACATTTTCCTACGTTGGCATTTAACGCGAGAACAACGCATTAATCAGTACTCAGTACGTGTTCACAAGCAGCATCGCGAGCAAGGATGCCGTCGTACGCGTATTCACCTATTATCCCCCAAATAATTCATTTTTCTTAAGTCTTCAATTAAATCAAATCAATAATTTTCATTTTAAAAGGTGTACGGTTAAGCATGAATCTTACAACAAACGAGAACAAAAATTCCTCTAAAATATTATACTTATGTATATAATAATAAATAGATGATAATATAGTCATGTACAAACTTCTACTTGTATGTCTCTTGGAAGTTCTTAAATGGTAATATACGAGTATCTAGGTATTTACGAGGTAGTAAAATATCAAAAAAATATCTACAAACGAATATGTAAATGCTACATATATTGTATAACCTTGGTAGTTTATTAGTTGTTTTATCTTACAGGAGATTATATAATCAATGTTATCTCTAAAATTAAAATATAAATTATTATAAATACGAATTAAATGTTATTGTTATAATGCACAAAATGCGTCTTGTAATTAAATTCATATATTTTATCATATCATAATGAATTGCGCCGTCCAAATGTTCGACAAATCTTATTATAAATGATCTTATTATTATTTTTATCTATAAAAAGATAAATTATAAATAAAAAATAAAAACAATTCAAAGTAATATTCATAGGTTACAGACTGTTAACATATAATATATTCTTTATTGGAAGTTGATGTTTTGTTTGTATTTCACATTATACAATGTACAATTATTTTGTTTCAGACGGAATATTGGCACGGAATTCCATCAATGATGTTCGGTGGCATGGCCATCCTGTCTGGTCTTCTGGTCCTCACCCAGCCTGAAACCCTTGGTACCAAGATGCCTGATACTCTTGCTGAGGCCGAAATGATCGGCAGAGAGAAGAAATGAACTTCTTAATGTTGTGACATCCTTTAGTATAATAGTACTCGTATCCTCTGTGAGGAGACACAAACATTATTTATTTATTTTTAAGGATATTAATTATTGTTTTACGCTAATTTCTCTTCTATTATACTTATACTTAAAAAACAACTTGTTATTTATTTATTGTCGGTTGAGCCACACAACACATGTTAAGATAAGACAGGAAGAACATACACCACAAACAGTCTTTATGTATATATGGCAAATAGATAAGAATTCTTGTGAAAAAACGCTTTTAATTAGAATACTTATGTCATGAATTGAGATGAAGTTCATTGATGAGATATCATTTCTAATCACCATGTCGGGTGACTTTTTCATTTGTTTTCATGTGGAAAAGTGGCTATCTATGGTTTTGCACGTTATATTTTTTGTCATCTGATAATTTGCCTTTGAAAAGTTATTAACAAAGTTATTATATAATTCAATTATAATACTTTAATTATTAACTAATGCTCGCGCGTATCTGCGTAGAATTAGAATAGTGTTTTTTTTTAATTTCAAAGTTCCACTACACTAATAATAAATGAAAACGGTCGTAATTCTAGCAGCTGTTTTTATTTTTGTATGTAGAAAGAAAAAAATAGTTTAAGTCATTGTATGTATTTTTTAGAATATTCTTGTATTTTATAATTATTATGTTTGAGTTGGTAAATTTCGCACTCCTTGCACTTCTCCACAACCTCTTATTAACCTTTTCTTACCAGAGTTGCCTGGAAGAGCGATAAGGCCACCCGTTGCACTCCTTATTAGTTATTTGTGTTTTCTTTCTTTTGGAACTAAGTTTTAATAAATAAACCCGTTTCAACAGTGTAAGAATACAAAAAAAAATTGTGATTTTTTTATTTATTTATTAAAAATTGCAAATAAAATATACATGGCAAGTGAAGCATAAACCTGTTCAAGTTTTTCTGTCCATCTGATTTGCCGTTACAATATAAAATAAAATAAAGTCTTTCTTTTCTAATACAACACTAATTAAAAACTGCGCGAACGCACCCGCGACACGCCACGCAGTACGAATACCCACCTACCAATATTAGGAACCCTTTATTGATGCGAGGCAAGAGGTAAGAGTATGTGTGAGTTAGAATTAAAACTATTACGGTTGCACAGCTTTTAAAACATTCTAAAAACATTTTTGGTTCCAGTAGAAAAAAATAACGCATTTAAAGTATTTTTTTTAAATTATTTCATGTTTATCACCAAATTATTGTACAGATAAAATATCACTAATATAATCAGAATTAATCGTAATCTATAAACAATTTAAATTTATATCACTAGGATTCGCGGCGTCCACATTTCATGACCGAAAAATAAGATTTTGTGGTGTCGATTAAAAATACAAATGGAGAATTCAAAAAAAGAAGAAACTGATGGAATAAAGAGGGTTGATTTAGATCATGTTCTGGTAAATGAGTTGGGTCAATTCGGCCCCTTCCAACTCAGATATATGGTCTTGCTTTCGATGCCGTTCATCATGTCCGCTTTCGTGGCTGAATATGTTTTTTCAGCTGCTGCTATTCCTCACAGGTTGGTATTTAAGTGTTTTACAAAAAGTAGATTTGTATGTTTGACGTATTTGCGAGTCTGTAGGTCTGTGGCATCGTAGCTCCTCAACGAATAACCGGTTTCGTTGCGTTTTTAGGGTTCCGCACCCAAAGAGTAAGACTCCGCTGTCTGTCCGTCTGTCACCAGGCTGTATCTCATAAACCGTGATAGTTAGACAGTTGAAATTTTCATAGACGATGTATATCTGTTGTCGCTATAACAACAAATACTAAAAAAAGAATAAAATAAATATTTAATGATGCTCTCATAAAAGCAAACGTAATTGCCATTTTTGTAGATAATGGTACGGAACCCTTCGTGCATGAGTACGACTTGCACTTGGCCAGTTTTTTTATTGTAAGCTTACGTGATCAAGATGGATCTTAGCTATTATTCAATTTCAAAATAAAGTTTTCAATTTCACTTGTTGCCTATAATTTGTAATTTTGGGTTACGATTGTGTTAGAAATTTAACAATTTACACTTAAATAAATAATAGAAACCACAATCAACGTAAATAAGTACTCTTGTAAGAATAGACATATAAAATACTTTTGGGTTGCAGGTGTCGTGTGCCAGAATGCGGCGAAGATTCGAAGTCGGTGCTGTTTGAGCCCGATTGGCTTGAGTTCGCTATGCCAAACATACCTTCGACATCGACTTCGACCTGTACCCGTTTCCAGCCGAGAGACCTTGGTATCAACGGCACCTTGGACAACTGCCCCGCTAACCTCTTCGACGACTCAGTCACCGTGGAGTGCGATGGTTACGTCTATGCACGAGACAACTCCGTTGTATATGATGTATGTTATTTCAGCAATTTATAAGCTCCCAATTTTAAAATTACAGGCGACGGCTGTGATTAAATTAAGCACACTTATACCTAAATTTGTTTCTTAACATGAATTTTTTAGTTTTTGTAAACTTATGCGTATAAATAGTATTTATTTTTAGTTCGATCTCGGCTGTCAAGAGATTATGCGGGTATTAGCTGGTACACTAAATAGTGTGGGTACTTTACTTGTTCTTCCAATAACGGGATACATATCTGATAAATTCGGACGAAGAGTGGCGCTGACTATTTGCGTCTTTAACACAGCACTGGTCGGGCTTATAAGAGCTTTCTCAGTAAACTACACCATGTACTTAGCTCTGCAAATTCTTCAAACCACGCTTGGATCTGGTAGTTTCAGCGCAGCATATGTTTTCGGTGAGTACATTGAATGCTTACAATGAGTTGGTTCTTGCCATTAACCAACCTTGTATAACTTTGTATTAGAAGAATAATCTTTGTTACAGCTGCTGAGCTTGTGGGACCCAAATGGAGAGTAGCAGTCAGTGCAACAGCGACTTCTATGTTTGCGGTTGGCCAAGTGACTCTCGGCGTGGTGGCTTGGCTGATCCAGCCTTGGCGCTACATGATCATGGTCCTCCACATCCCCTGCTTCCTCATCATCTCCTACTACTGGATTCTATCTGAGAGCATTCGATGGCTTCTGTCGAAGCAGAAGTTTGAAGAAGCTCGAGCAGTGCTTGAGAAAGTCGCAAGAGTCAACAAAACACACATCAGCGAAAAGTCAATGCAAGGGCTGTTGATGCCACCTACTGTAACGGTGGAGACAAGAAAGGTGTTTTTTTACTTTTATTCTTATTATTTAATCAATGGTTGTCTTAGAATAGATAATTTAGGTTAAGGTTTTCAGATAATGACTGTCATTATTTCAGTAATAAGTAATATCTTACTTTCATGTAACGTGTCATCTGTGAACGTATCTTATAGGAAAACGAGGATGGTCTTATTAAAAAAATATGGAATACAAAGATATTGCTGCGGCGGGTGTGTACCACTCCCATATGGTGGATCACCACCACATTCGTCTATTACGGCCTCTCCATCAACTCCACCAGCCTCTCCGACACCATTTATCTCAACTACATCCTGACCGTGGCCATCGAGATTCCCGGATTCTTCACGGCTGCCTTTATTCTGAACAAGATTGGAAGGAAAGCAACACTTTCTGCCGGCTTCTTCTTCAGCGCCGCTTGTAACATCGCTTTTGTATTTATTCCTTCAGGTAAAGTTTTTATATATACATTTTTATTAATATACGCCTTTTGCCCGAATGGAAAGGTGATATCAGCATTATATAAATATTTTATATTAATTATTAATTTAAGAGATATTTTTTTTGTTCAGTTTTATGAAATCTCCCCCAGATTTCTTAGATCTTTGTAAATTGTCTTCAATTTTAGTTGTAAATCAAATTAATTATAATATATTTAAGAGGAATATACTAAAATCTAAATTAAAATTTCTAAGACGTACTTAACGATTAAAACATTATTTTGTTTTTGTGGTTATCTAAACGTAATGTTATAATATTCATTCAGTGCTTTATATCAAATTATGTAATCTCTTTCTTGATAATAAGTATGTTAATTAAAGTTTATCAATATAATTTTAATTTTTTTTTTTTGCTATAAAAGATTGTTTTTCTTACACATTTTGTTGCACTGGAGTGCAACCAAACCCAAACTGCGGGCCAGCCTGTAGAGATTCAACCACTCCTCCGTACCACTTATGACACCCCGTCTGGCAAATGGCAGCCTTACCAGAGACCGAATACAAATACAAATTAAATTATAAATTGTATTTAGGACCGGGGATCGAACCCGGTACCTCAGACTTCGCCGTACGCTTATAAGACCGCTTAGCCATGAGGCCTCTATTGTTGATAAATTCATAAAGACACGAAAAATAGTGACGTGTTGAATTCCATTAAATTGGATAAACCATTTTAGTACTAATCAAAAACTTGTAATGAGGGTGAAAACTAAAATCTTTTTCATTGTTTCTCTTTCGCTTTATCCACTTTCATTATATTCATCATACATGCTTATTTACGGATGCTTTTTACAAATGCCTTCTAAGTACGCGGATCTGGTCGAGAAACGTACGGGAAGTTCTACCAGCATCCACCTCACCATTCAAACGCTACTTACTATAAGATTTATGATTTTTTAAAGGAAAAAGCGACTAATCTAAGTCGTTACAAAACCATTAATAGTTGAACTAAATTTCAGAGCTAAACGTGGCTCGCCTGCTGGTGTTTCTGGCTGGTAAGTACGGGATCTCAGTAGTGTTCACGTCTGTCTACCTCTTCACATCAGAGCTCTACCCCACTGAGTTCAGGCACACTTTACTGGGGTTCTCATCCATGATCGGCAGGATTGGCTCCATCACAGCGCCGCTCACTCCAGTACTTGTAAGCATTTTTATTTTGGATTATCTTTGATTTACCTACCCAAAAATTAAATTGGTTTTTACCCAAAATATCAATCCAAAATACATACACAACGTTGGCCACTTTCAAAAAATGAGAGATCAATGTGTAGCGGTTTCGTAAAATTGTAGAGTTTTTCGGGTAAAACACTTCGTTAATTACTACTATTTCCGTAACTCATTGAAATTTTCCTTTATATTACTCCAGCTTCGAATCATACAACCTCATTTTTAATATTATTATATCAATGAAGTTTCGGTGATCAGAGATAATTCGAATAATTAGATACACACTCAAACATATTTCAGATGAATTACTGGCATGGAATTCCATCAGTGATGTTCGGTGGCATGGCCATCCTGTCTGGTATTCTGGTCCTCACCCAGCCTGAAACGCTTGGCACCAAGTTGCCTGATACTCTTGCTGAGGCAGAGGCCATCGGGAGAGAGAAGAAATGAACCTCTTAATGTCACATCTGAGTATCCTCTGTGAGAACACATTTTAAATATTATTATTGTAAAATTAAAATTAATCAATTATTTCAAATAAACCATAAGTATGAGATCGATTTATTTCCGTTTTATTCATAATTCATCCTATTCGTACATCCTCATATTAGTACATAGTGTACATACATAGTTATATATTAAATTCTAAATAGACTCGTCATTAGTCAGAAAATAAAAGCAGTATGAAGTTAAAAAAAATATATACTTAGGAGGTACTTAGTGCAATATTGCGCGAAATACAATATGGCATTACCATAAAGTATTTCAGGTACGTATGCCGACGCCTTTGATGAGCCCTTTTGTATATTTGTAAATATTTAATACAAATACAATTTCTTATTGTCCATATTACATTTGTAAATTATATCAATAAATGAAACTCGTTACTTGCTTGATACATTCCAATTATCATATCAAATATTTAATACTTTAACCACAAAATTAAATATGTATAAAGTACAATTATAAAATATGTAACTATTATTAAAACAGTATTAGATACATTTTAGATATTAAATAATTTAGGAACGTCATGGTAATCATGGCGATAAGCGACTTTAGTTTGTGATCGGTGTCGCCTTAAGCAAACTAAATTTGTATGGAAATGACCTTTGGTTAGTTATCGTAACGACACGACTTCACTTCACCTTCATACAAATTTGTTTTTCGACAATCGACAGGCGACACCCATCGCACTCTAACGAATATCTACATATGTATCAAAAAGTGCCACAGTCATTCATATGCAAGTAAATATACTCGTAAAGTTTAAGTTCTACATCCAAAAATTAAGTTATGGTATCACAAATTATAAGTCTACTTGGTTCTATCACCGTTTTTGAGAATTCGCGTGAGCTCTGTACTGGCAAGAATAGACCATAGGGACATATATTATCTATAGTCTATGTATTCACTATTATATGAGTCTTCAAAAATCACAACTATAAAATGTAACAATATACCTCCACTGGTCATATTTGTCGACAAATACCGAAAAACACTGAACACACTGAACAAAAGGTCACATAATAAAAGAGTCAACTGAACCCAAACGTGATCATAATCTCTGTTTATATATTTCTGTTGCCATTTCTTCATCCTTGACTGCTTCCAGTTTCTCAGCATCGGCCAATTGGTCCGGCAAGACTGCATGGGTGGTGTCTGGCAGCAGGAGGGCTAGTAATGCTGGACCGAGCGCCACCAGCGCGAACACAATGCACGGCAGGCCGGGCATTACTTTCTCCTATCAAAATACAGTTGTTGATTTGTATTAACTTTATTTTGGCAACCAATATCAAAAATACTTGATATTAACAACGATACAGAGATTTAACATAAATAAGGCATGCAAAGAATTCAGAACAAATAAAGCGCACACATTTTATACTAATATTATAAAATTAAGAGTTTGTTTGGCTAAACGCACTCGTACTCCTGGTTTCTGGTGGATAGACAATTTATCAAGGATAAATTGATATGAGGCTATATAAAATCACGACCACTCCACGACCGATAGGAGCAGTGCATTAATGAAAAATGTTGCCAAAACCGGCAAACTTCAGAACATCCTTTTCATAGCTTCCGTCGCGTGTGCTGAGTAAACGTTTGACGGCTTCGTTCCCCTTTAAAAGTTTCTTGGTTTTTTTGAAGGTCGGTCAAAAAACATAAACGCTACGCCTTGCATGTCTACGTAGACGTAGTCGCAAGTAAAAAAACTGGTGATAATATTGTGTCAAATACGTACAAGTAATGGTATTTGCGGCGCCAAGACCGACCCCAGCCTGCCAATAGTGTTGGCGACATTAGTGAGTGAGTTACGGGAGGTGGTGGGGAAGATCTCCATGGCAACCACGTTAACCGAGAAAACACCGTAGCTGCTGCACATCTTGCCCGCGATGTAGAATAATACCGACGCCCACCACACCGCTGGAAATATCGTATGCTCTAATGAAAATTTATAATTATTAAATTAACTATTTAAGACGTAAGATAGGCTATATTGTACAATAATTAAGAACAAATCTTTTCTTTAATAGCTTGTGAAAGAAGATGTGTTTTTAGTTGTAAAACTTTCCATATCCAATACTCCAGTGAAAGTAAAGAGAAGATGACTGCCTCTCCCGGGGCCGAGTTATCAGTTTGGTATGATTCCGCACAAACAGCTCCATTCTCAAGGAACTTCACATAAAAGATAGACTTTCGTCGACTCTGCAATTGCGAATCTTGAAATTCTTTAGCCACATATTTTGGCAAAAGGTCGCGAGGTCGTTCGCCAATCCATTGGACTGACTCTATAGCCAAAGCGACACGTTGTAGCATCGTCCAGTGCGCTCGCAAAACAGCTTACTGCCAGAAATGGAGGAGCATTGTGAGAAAGGAACGAAACCTTCCTCCACGACCTTTGAAAGCGAAAAAGATCCAATCTTACCACGACAGCTCTGGCAAGAGCTTGCGAATAAGAAGAGAAGTTGTAAAGGATAAACTTAAAAACTCATGGAATGATTTGAAATTTTTTTATGTTGAAGCTAGTCTTCCCAAATGACGCTGACTAGATATTCCGCATACCCGAAGAAAGGCGTTACAAGTTTGTGTATTTGTCTTTGGCATTATAGCTACTAAGCGAATGGACCGGTTTCGTGCCGGTTTTTTTGAAAGCGGATCCATGATTGGGTCTTAGCTGGACTGTAATAATTTATGAAGACCAGTTCTTATTTATAATTAATATGTCGGGGAGGCGTTAAATTGTCTTCAATTTCACTTGTAATTGTATATAAATAAAATTAATATACACTCACATTTGGGTACAAAAGCAGATGCCATAAAGAACAAAGCACAGAAGCAGTACGCGATGCAAATCGGTGCCTTCCTTCCAAACCTGTTCAAGGTTAGGGCATTGATTATCCTCGTCGGGACTTGAACTAGCATCACGATGGAGAAGTTTAGGTATTTGCTTCCAGAAATGCTGACAGAGTTGATGATAGCCCCACTAAATACAAATAAACAGCAAATGAAGCAGCCCGCGATGACAGCCATGCGTAACAGAATCGTTTTCGACCGAAGAACGGTGAATATGTGAGTTTCTTCAAGGGGTTTCACCTCCTAAAAGATTATTATAAACTTTATTTTAATAAAATTAAATAAAAAAATCTGGTACGAAACTTATAATTTATCGGAATTACATAAATAGCCTGCGTAAAAAGATTGAGCAAAGTTGCAAAAAATAACTTTTGCTAATCTTAACTTTAAAGGTCAAGTCACTCCAATAAAAAGTCTGTTTAATGTACTCCCACTACTGCTTAGCTAATTTTAATGAATTTTTGTAAAGATATCGATAGAGAAAACACTGAAAATCCCTTTACAAGCAGTAAAGTTTTCGTAATTAGACTAATTATTTTAAAAAATCATGGTGATAATAAAAAAAAAAATCGATTTATACCTCGTTGGCAGCAGTGTTTTGTTCAGTAATGCTTGACAGCATTTCTTGTGCCTTCTTTGAGAGGGTGATTTTATTTATTTTAGCCACTTTATTTAACACTTGGACAGCCTCGTCCTTCTTGTTATGTGCCAGCAGCCACCTTACTCCCTCGTCCATGAGAAATATGTAAAAAACCTGAAATTAATGGTATTTTTCTTAATAAAGAACTATGAACAGATTATATAAATAACAATGAATGGCCGAAAAAATATTTAAATATCGTAAAAAATCACATTTTGTCTTAAAAATCTCCACGAAATAGGTGAAACGTAAAAGGATAGATTTCACATGAGTAATGACTAATAAAAGGAAGGCACTAGGCACATTATAAAAACTATACTGTAACAGACTCATGTGTTTATGTTCTTCTTCAGGTTACGGCAGTTCACTTTCACGACCTAAATAATTGTATCTTACAACAACAAGTAATGGTGCGTAGATTGCTCTCATGAGGTGTCTCCAATAAGGCACCTTCCACGCGATCAGTCCAAAGAATGCTCCCCCGAGACAAGCCAGGATATCTGATATGCAAGAGTACATCACACGGCTTTTGTGGCTGACTGCTTCTAAAGCTGGAAACGATGTCAGTTACTTGCATAGGTTAGGCTTAAAGTTTTGATTACGATATCGAAAAAGCCAGTAACATTACAACATTAGCGCTAGTGAAATAGAAGACTAATTAATTAAACCCAACATAATAATTACAAATAAGAATATCTCAAAAATGGATGAACCGATTTTTATATATTAGCTAATTTCCAACTCGATGACGTCAGATTACAAACTAAAAACTGCATCGGAATCGGTTTATTGGTTTAGTAGCTACGATGCTACAGACAGACACACACCGCCACAGATACTCAGTAAACAGCACACGTAAAATACGATTCATAAATACGAGAATAACATCTAAACTATAATACTCTAGAATCTAGTCAAAGAGAGACGTTTTTGCCATAATCTTTTATCTTCCAGCGGCCAATTTCCTTGATCAAAGTAGATCTATTAAGCCGCAAACAAACAACTAATTTCTAGTTTTTTTCTATATATTGATATTATGATATTCACCGCAATGAAAATAATTGGTTAAACATATTGTAACATACTCTATATTCTATAGGTACCTACAATATTTTACCAAACTCATTATGTAGTATGTTCATTAAACCAGTTGTTATTTGCACTTGAAGGACCTCATCTCTATAAGCACTATTATAAAATACCCACACAAAACCATTGACGCATTGCCATAACCCAGAGCGGTTTCCAAAAACTCGAGCGCTAGTAGAGTCCAGTAGTCCCTTGCAAAAGACTTGAGTAGTCCGGCGACGCCGACCAACAATGGAGTGCTCACGATTATTATTTTCCGTCCATATCTATGAAAAAAGAAAGTATTATATTATTAATTAACGCAAATTTTGTAACAAATTACCCCCAATAAACAATAATTGTAAGTCAATGCAGATAATATTTAAATCAAAATTAGTACAATATGTTGTAAATACTTATTTTTAATTTTATAAACACTTTGTACACATCTAATATAAATACTCGTCCATACTTACTAACATCTTTTTTACCAAATTATTGTTCATACTCATATTGATATTTCTTGTTAATATTAAACCTAACGTAAACCAAGATCGACAAACTACCCGCACAATGATGTGTATGTAAGTGAGAAAAGAGTGAGTTTAATTAAAAAATATTTATTGACGACCCACATAATTAAAAGTATTGTATAGGTACTACACAGAAAAACGGATTACATTTCTATTTCGTTTTTTGGGGTCTTAATCTGCTCGAGCTCTTTATGTCTAAAAGTAATGTTATCTCGGTGATCCTGTATAATATATATTGTTTCGGGATTGTGGTTCAGAATTTCTATAAATGGCGAACGGGTGGTGTGGTCTGTGGACTCACCTGTCAGAAATAAATCCAGAAAGTACGAATGAGAAGACGAGCCCCAAATTGTGTACAGTGCCGATGAGCGTGGCCTTCCAAGGCTGGCAGCCCAGGTCGAACTAAAATTGTAGGTACTTTTAACAGAAGTCATGCTTACGTCACATCACATTAATAAATAAAACATTATTCAATATAAAATAAATAAAAAAACAGGCGAAAGCTGGTACAAAATAATTAAGACGAACTGTGATTGTTGAACACTATTGTAAAAATAGACTTGACCGCCTCCTTGGTCTAGTGGTAAGCGCGTAAGCGTTACAACCAAGAGGTCCTGGGTTCGATTCCCGGTGGAGATAAAAGAAAAACTCGGTCTGGCAGGGCATAGAAGGCTGATCACCTACTTGCCCCTAAAAAAAAATCGATCAGTGAAACAGATGTGAAATGCATCTGCCCCATACCCCACTAGGGGACACGGGACTTCACAAAAATTGTAAAAATAGGTTTTATAGGAAATTATGTCACTATTTTGTTATTGTTATGAAGTAGGTAATTATTTAATACAATCATGATCAATAAGTCATTGCGGCTTTAAATAAATAATAGAGTATTGATGTGATAAAAACAAGTAAAGATTAGATAAAATATAAACAAAATGATGTTTAAATCGTATTCTAAATAAGGGATAAAACTTTAGAATGATGGAAAATACTCTAAGATATTTTGAATAATCAAGTATCTTCTTCAGTTTGACCGCTCCAATAAAACGTCGCGCCAATTTTATGCCAGCCGCTCCGCCGCCATAATTCGCATTTCCAACCTAAAAAGCGAACGCGCGACCCACTTGAAATTAATAGATTTGACGTAACAAAACATTCGTTTACGTTTTTTTTTAAGTTAAATCTCTGAACTTTGTTCAAAACTATCCTAACTCTCTTCCTTAACCAGCGTAACCTACCCACACTTTATGACTACCTTTAAAAAGTTGCGTGAGAAAGTTAATACTTATCTAACAATTTAATAACCTTCGACAAGATAATATGGATCTTTTTGGGGAATCTTTTCGGAAATGACATTTGATGTTGTTGTCTAACAACACGATTTATGTAATTTTGTTTTGTTAGGCGATGCCCATCGCACACTATTGTCGCTTGTCGAGGCCGATAATTCATAATAACGGCCTTGGTAATGAACTTTGTTGCGAACGTGTGGAGCGTTGCCGTTTATTTTTATTTTTTGTCGAGTCTGCGATAGTTGACACTAGTTATCAATAAGTTATTTATTTTATGCCATACAACTCCATCTATATAAAGACATACAACACAAAAAAAACAAATAAAAAAAAATGAGAATTAGACTAACATAAGTTTGTTGGCTGATCTTTTCAGATTTGAGATGTTCTTGATTCTTTCAATTTAGATTTAAATGACGTTCATAGGCGATTACGTCAGCCCATGTTAGTTTGCTTGGGGCAAGCTTTTCATACAAATATTTAACACAGGCGCTATCGAAAAACACTTTATAGCCAACTTGTGATAGAGCAACAGATTAGAAGTTACCTCAGCCACTATACTGTTGTGGTTGTCGTATTCGATTTCTTCACATGGAATGACATTCGTGTCCAAAACGTCATATGAGCAGGTGAGGGATGTGTTGTCGGCTTTGTAGCAGGTTGTGCTGTTCGTTGAAGGAAAAGAAGCCCACGAAAGACTCGAGTTGGCTTCGCAGGCTGGCTTCAGGCATCTGTAAGGGATTAACGAATATTATAATTATTTATAATTTATTTTCATTCAAATAAATATCTTCATAACTAATAACTGAACGAATAATTTTTTATAAAAATAGTTTATTGTTGTGTTTTATTAACTGTTGACGTAAAATTAATATAGGTAAGATTCTGTGTGGCTGTCTGTGGCATCGTAGCTCTGAAACGAACGAACCAACTTTGATGCGGTTTTTTTGCTTATGTTCGAGGTGCATCAATATCCATTCATGGGATATTCTTATATTTTTTAATTAATACGTATGGGTTTTTTAAATTGTCTTCAGCTTCGCTTGTCTAATTATTTTGTTTTGATCTGTGAATATTGCTAGTACCTACCTGCATATTTTGGGTGTATTAAAGAAACATATTTGAGTAGAAATGATTGAACCCTAATTTAATAATTATTGCGTTTAGTAATTTTATATTTTGGATCGCATTTTACGCATTACTCGCCTGAAGAGGAATTCAAAACATAGAGTCACGTGTGTACACGCGTCTAAAATAATAAATCATAAAGTGTAACAACCGTGATAATAACAAGAGATAGCTCGGCTCTGACCTCTGCTCTACTGCACTGCGACTTGGGACTAAGCGACAATAATAAGCATATCAATGTTTCCTTAAACTTGACTCGGTATTAAGTCCTCAGCTTTCTGCTAATTTAACATGCTCAACTTACCTAATACCATTCTATTATTATATCTCTAGCTATTATTAAAGATAACTAGTTAGCTGGTTCTAATAATGAATAATTCAGGATACCATATAATCTTTTTTTACCTGAAAGGCTCATTGGCAGCTGTAAAGACATAGTTGAAGTTGCACATGTTAAGAAAGGAATCCCGGAAACCCAGCAGCAGTAGAAGCAGCAGCTGATACTTCCCGAAGCTGCCGAGCTCACTCAGTATACCGTCCAGGTTAAACCCCTCCACATTCTGTTCCACCATCTGTAAGGAGATAATGATGAGGCTCAGTTTCTAAGATGCTGTCTTTCGACAAGATATCTTCTATGCACAGTGTTAAATTTCTTTTTTATAATAGACCGTACTTTACTTACGTTTGCTGTTCGATCGCTCGTCTTCTCTCAATAATTTCTTTCAGCTCGAGGGTTTCATTGTCTGCAAAATATTTTTTTATATTAGATTTGGTTTTTTACCGCATCAGGTATTAACTCTTGGAAGACTTACTGAATTGAAAAGACCTCTTTTTCTGATACCGTAGTTTAAGAATATTGTTTTTGTGTTAAACTAAATTTCCCGTACAAATATAACACACTGAAAAGGCTGATGGTGATTTTGTAATTAGTCCTACATTACGTGGTCTGAAGCCCCGTATAATAGTTGTCACGTAATTCTTACGTTTACCATTGTTACCTGGTGACTATAGTCGCCCGTTTTATTTATCTTTTCAATAGTTAATTCACATTGTTGTAGACCATGGAAAAAGTACAAATCGATGTTTATTAACGATTTCATAATTTAATGATACTCAGTAGCAAAGTACTCGTATTCTAAAATTAATGAAATAAAAAATCAGTGGAGTTTTCCTACCGTTGTTGGAGTGGTTTTAACAAATAGCCTTATTTCCTTGAACTATTGAATGGTTCTCTAAAACTTAACTTAGCTTTAGTTCGTGTTGCGTTGGAGATCCTGAATTTGATTGTCGGGGAAACAAATGTTTCAGTTTTGAAGGCTAATCACCTACTTGACTAATTAATGTCAGTGAAATAGACGAAGAAATGAGTCTGCCCCATGCTCCACTAGGGATAACGGAGTTTCACCCGAATTATTAATTAAATAATAATAATGCATTAAGTATAAATGGAATAAACTGTTACAAGAACTGCTGTAATGAATAAATAACAATATTTAAAAGAATGACAATCGATCTCAAGTTGCTTGGTATCGTGTGCTCAGATCACGCTTCGGCGATTTTCAAATTACTATGTGCTTAGTAAAGGTATTCGTAATAGGATTAATTCTTTATATTATGACTATCAGTAAACTCCGGTAAGCGTTCTTTAGCTATGTATTGATAAGCTGTTCGCTATTTCAAAACTAGTCCCAACATTTCTGACAAAAATATCACTGGTAGGCTTCTAAAAATTACAAAAATTTTTGTTGAAATACTTAAGATATCCTATGAACTAAGTATTTGTGCATAACTTGTTGAGTATTCGTATCTAAAGTTTGGCTTCGATTTTTAACAAGTGAAATTGACGACAATATAAAAACCCCCGACATAATGGTTACAGTCAATGAATGACCAGTTCTTCCTAAAGCTATCCAACGCGTCAGTCTGTTACCTTTTTGTGGGGATATATGCATTACGCATGCAAGGTAACAGCGAGTCTTTTAATGTATAGCGAAGCTGGGCGAGCCACTAGTTATGATGTTAACTGCCTAAGTATTAATACGTTTCGTGTGACATTTCGTCTAATTCCGGCTATTGTACTAATGTTTCGTCCGTGAGCGTCACCTTTCATAAACAGCATTGTTCGAAGAGCACTTTTTCCTTTTAATCAATCCTTTGAGTCATATCCTATCAAACTAAAGTACTTAATAATTATACATATTAACGAATAAGGATCGTTTTTCGTACAAGGAATCTTAGTAGTAATTATGATTGGTATTTCCGATATAAGTTCTTCGATAGTTAGAGCCTAATGTAGACAAACATTTAGTAATAGAACATAAATTATTTACGATAATTTTTTGAAATTGATTTCATATTCTTCTGCAGTTTTAAAATATATTAAAAGAAATATAGTTTTTTTCTTAGCTTTGAGCTACTTGGGCTAAATATTATAACGATGAGTATGATATTGTATAATATTTCGACCGGTTATCATATTTTGACATTTCGCTACTCGTATTGGGAGGTAGGAAGTTTGAAGTGTACCATATATGTTCATAAAATTTAACAAACTGACGCATATATTTACGATGCTTATTTTGCGAAGAAGCTTTGTTGTGCTTGTATGTGTGTCACTTAATTTAGTCTGTAAATAAAGTGTGTTGGAAAACATCCAAATTGTCTCTCCACGTGCGCGCCCTTGGCAGTGTCGCGTGGATGATACGTGATTCTTTGTATGCAATTGGAACTAACGCAATATTACATTGATTAATAAATTAAATACTATGTCTAATTCTACACTAGGTCGAGACTTCGTCCACGAGATATCATTCAGAAATAGACTAGGTTCATATTTGTGAACAAACTTTTATTAATTTATTTGAGATAAACCTATCAACAATGATTACAATTTATCTCACAATTTAATACATTATAGCTAATATGTAGGTACGATCATAACTTAAAGGTGGGTGCCACGTTACTCAAATCAGAATTTTCCTCATGTTAAGATATAAGGTAATTGTTTTTCATAATTTACTTTATATACCATCAGTTCTCCGTTTAACCCTTAATTATAAAAATTATTTAAACGGCTTAAATACTGTAGGTAAAAGACTTTCATATTTAAATGTAAAGTAATGTAAATATGCTAATAGTAAGGTTTACTAGGTTCATGTGAATATTGTTAATTGTACACGTGCTTTGTAACACGTTATTTGTGGGTTTATTTCGTCATAAAACTCGTGGAAGAGAACAAAAATTAATTAAAACCCGCGCTTAAGTACGTTATCACTCGTTAGGAAACGTCTTTACGATACATTACCACAACTATGAGATTTTGATCACCAAACACCGTTTTTACTATGCTAAAACAAATAAAGCGGTTGTTATAAGTATGACTAATCGCTGTGTTTGTGGGACCAAACGCGATTCGGTTTATAGTCTGAAAACCACCAAGATGGTTTGTAGCTACATTTGATGACCTGTTCATCCATTCCTGAGATATTCTTATTTGTAGTATACAGACAGACACACAGTGATGCCAAACTTATTAACTCTTCTTCGGCTAATCAATCGAAGAGCACTGCGGACAATCAACATTAAAGGTGATTGGATATGATTTTTACCTAAATTGAGCGGACACACTATCTAGATATTTTAAGGCTCATTGAAATTATTTTAATGTATTGTTAACACAAAATATTTATTATTTTTAGAGCACTTTGGAGTTGGTGTATAGTTTTTATAACAAGAGAATTTAAAATAAATGGATAAACTGATTTTAATAAATTGTGGCTAAGACCCAGCAAGCTTTTAAACAACCTCCTCCATTCCAAATTTTTAAAATTTTCTTCAATTTTACTTGTTTCGTCGGGGAATAACTACAACTTTATTAAAAAAAAAAACACCGCCATATCAAACGTAGTATTATTTAGTATTTCTTTATTGTAAAATTTATAATTTTTTTGTATTAAGTATAGTTTTTATTTTTAGTTAAGTAAATATGTACTTTCCTATTTTTCGATCTTAGAAAAAATCAAGGAATTTTAAAAACTAGAGAAAGTAGTTTAGTAAGCATAATTATTTATTATTATGGTGATAGATACAATTGAATTACTTTTCCAATGACATAATCTATTGTTGCCTTAATATATTCACAATCAATTAGCATTGTTGTTTATTTACCTAATTTTACACGCGTCGAATTATAGACTGAAATAAAGATGTATTTGTTTTGCCAAAACACATTACCACTATCAATAATACATCTATACAATTATACTAAAAACGTGTTATGAAACAAAATTAAAATAAACCTAACATATGATATTGAAAGCAGAATGTGAATATATTAAAGATTCCTGCTCTTCGCTCGACTTACTCGACCTTTACGAGTTATTTTAATTTTTAATCAATTAGATAATGATGACTCAATAGTATCAATTGATTTAATATAAAAAATTCTTAAATCTATACTAATATTATAAAGCTGAAGAATTTGTTTATCTGTACGCACTCATCACAGGAACTACTGGTCGAAATGAATAATCGTCTTTTTGTTGGATAGTCCAAATGCTAAAGGCACGCTACCACCGACAGGGTCGAAGCATCAATAAAAAAAGATTGCATAGACAGGAAAAACTATTCCTTTTACGCGTGAGTTAGTGACAAATAAAAATGTATTCTCTTTATAATTAAAGTCAGTATTTCTCGATATTTACAAAGGAGTAAGAACTGGTCGATGCAGAGAGAGCAGTTATTTTTAGCAATGAAAGGTTAGCTTTGATAGTGCTCTCACTTTCTTACTTCCCGGTTCCCGGTACTCTACAACTGCACAGTGATTCGGTCTCGTTTTACTCGACTGCAGCGAAATCCAAAAGGATGATTATGTTTGACCTTCAATCATAATTCGATCCTATTTAATTGATGCGACACAAAAATAATTTTTCAATTCGAACAAGTACCTACCCAGATCCAGGGGTGAGCGCGTTAACAGGAACGAACTAACCTTTGTAATATAAATATATAGATGTATAAATTCAAAACTATTAGATCGATTTACGAATTTTTTTTGTTGATTGACATACATATATGTGTGATGGATAGTCCATAGTAGTAAGGATAAGAAAATACGTTCTTTGATTTAAAAGGTATCAGTTTTAATACATCAATAGGTATCAGTTAAAAAAGCCAAAAAATTGTTTAAGGATAGGAAAGTACCTACTTGAATGTTAGATAATAAAATTTTTATAAGCTATTTAATCGATTTATACAAACATCATAAACACGAGTTTTACAATTGACATTTTATGTTAAATTCCTAACAATTATTGCAAACATGAAACAATGAATTGTAATACATAGTAAATATGTAATTAAATTGTAAAAAAAATGTAATTTATTATAGATTTAGTTAATCTGTTATTTTTAGAAATTGTTACTTACCTATTAAAATATATTTTCACAGTTTCGTTTCACGCACACTTTTATGACAAAACTAGAATATTTAAAATAAATTAGCGAGTTTTATAAACATAGTTTTTTTTTTCGAAAAAAAAAAAATCGAAGAAATAACGCGCGCGCGCTCCGCACGGACGAGTGTTAGTGTTTTCGTGGTGAAAACACTTTATACCTACTTATGATTATATGATGTATACAAGTTAGGCCATTTATGTTATTCTGTTGTATATAAAATGAGCGAATTCAATGTACGGTGTTTTATATAACAGGGATGCACAAATATTTTGAACAAGCTTTTCCATCGGGTTCACCCGCTCACCTAAAAGGAATGTTTTCTCGTTTTTGCAAATTTTTTTTTTTGTTTCACTCCTAACTCTCCTAACGCTGTCTCAATAAATGAACTATCCGATACAAAAATAATTTTGAAATTCACCCCAGGGCATTACAACGCAAATCTGTATAGAAATGACATACTCGTAAATGGTTTCGTTATCAAAACTACACCAAACGTCTTTTCCATACAAATCATTTCTCGCGTTAGTGGCTGTAGAGAAATAAGCGTACGCATCTCACCAAAAGGCCTGTGCTTAATGAAATTAGCCGTTGAAAGAACCAAACAAACAAACAAATTCTTTCAGCTTAATGATATCAGTTAGAAGACGTAAGTAGGTATTTTGTTCAGATAAAACATTTTATTAAAACGGTGTTGTTTTTTTTTCTATTTCGGTGGAAATAGAAAAACAATTCAATGATAATAATTATTATATTGTAACCTATTATGCCTTTTCCATTTAATTTTTTTAAATTATATATTATAGATTATTATTATAAAGGTAGAAATTTTTTATTTACAATTATTACATAAAATAACTAAGAATATATTATAACATAAAAATTTGGAATACAAAATACTTTAAATTCAATTCAATTTAATCACTTTATAACATTAAATATATTTTACATAATCTTACGCTATCACGCCAAAACCACTGAACCAATTTTAATGATATTATAGAGATAGAATAGAACTTGAGAAAGGATATAGGTTGTCTAAAAAAATCTCGGAGGGGTTGAAATGGGGCAAACATTAATGCGAAGTCTCGTGCAAGTTTCAGGTTCTTAAAAGTCGTAAGTAATATATTGGAAGTCGCAATAGTTGTGGCCACTACAGAAATAATTTAATTAATGCTCTATAATAATAGAAAACCTTGCCTTAACAGATTAGTGAAAATTGAATAATTTTTGAGGTTAGTCTGAATAGGAGATTAGGTTTTAACTCTTTTTATTGTTTAATTAACTTTAATTAATAAAAATAATTTCGCTTCGACTTCCAAAAATGTTACAATATAAAGAAAATTGGGAGGTCAGATTGAATCGTTTGACACCTTCGCCCTCGGTTAGCTTTTATTGTCGGTTCCAGGTTCTCGCGGCGCGAGTCAAAAGACGCGACGAGGTGAGGCGAGAAAATCAACCACACTTTTGAGTAACGATTTGTGTACCGCTTTTATAGAATCATATCAAATGGAACCAATAATTTGGTATTACAAAAATCCATATCCATAAAAATAAAGTGAAGCCATATAGAAAAAAATAAACCCATATGTTTTCTATACGAGCTGATGGAAAGCATTTTAAGTGACATAAATGAATGTTCGTCTTTTTAGGTGCTATTGTTTATATAGGTGATATAAATGCAAGACATTAAAATATTAGCATTATAAGTTGCTAACGCAGTCACTTCAATCATGTCCATCTTGATGGCTAGCTCTCCTACAGCCTCCACTCGCTAAGACTCGTGCCGTGAGCCCCTAGACTCGCGAGAGTCTGGAGCCGGCATTAAAGGCAGGGTTGCCAGGTACGGTCTTATCTTTTCCTGGACATTTTTGGGGTTACAAACGAAGTTGGAGTTTTCAAATCGAAATCCAACTAAAATGTTGGATGTTTTACGCAAGGCCGGATCATGGGTCATGGGGGTCATGACCTCCCCTGGGCTGGGTTCAAGACCTGGGTGGACCATTAATTAAAATTGTTAAACATTATGTTTTTACATATTTTTTGTCAGAATATAGATTTTATGTAAGTACCTTCAATATTTAATTAATTTAATATACTTAATATTTTGTAAAATTATAAAATTACATTAATAAAATATCTACTTTTTACTTGTATCTATGATTGTATTATATAAAATAAGTTATAACTTTTTGTGACTGGACCACGATTATTTGTCACCCCTCTCCTCTCCGGGCAACCAAGCTGGATCCGCCCTTGGTTGGACGGGCAATAGAAAAAATATAACAAAATAACTAGTTAGATATTTAAAAAAAATTTTAAATAATTTTTGTTGTTGCGTCGCCTAGTGGTACTTTAGTGGACAAAAACTAATATTCATAAATTTCGGGACAATTTGAGCGGCGACAAATTACTGGTTTCGAGTCCATACTTACTGTCTTATAATCAGTACATATATCTAGTTATATTTAGTTTAAATACATTACATAGTTGCGTAGTAATAGAATAATTTTCCACGAAAGTCGTGATATTGGTGGTAATCTACTTCCGCTTTGAATAACTTCATTTTGCACTAAAGGTAACATTGTTAATTAATATTCCCCATAAAGACGCCTCTTTCTTATCTTTGTTAAGTGATTTTTCTCCTTTTATACAAATTCACTCGAGTACACATTTATTTGACTCATATAAATTTTACCAACATGGGCTGAGGGGGTTCTCAATTTAATATTAATGTTTAAAAGTGATTATTGCAACGTCCACTGTTTTTTATACCTTAAAGCAAATCATTAATAATTAATAACTAATGTCGATGGAAAACAATAAAAATATATTTTTATTAAAAACAACTGAATATGTAGTAAACATATAATTTAAATGTTGTTCAGTAAAATAAAAATTAATTACACATAGAAAATCTTTCAAATTTATTTTGCTAGCTTGTTGGTTGCAGTTTTTATGTGTGTTCTGAAAAAGATTAGAACCGGACTAAGTTTCTTGCCTTTTCATTTCAGATTTACCGCGTTTTTGAAGAAACTTCAGCCTTTATAAAATGATAAAGGTCTGGTCGTCGCAGGCTCTTGGGTCTTTCTTGACTTTTAAGAAGATTAAAAAGTTATTATAAAATAATAACTTTTTTTATCTCTCTCTATCTATATACTAATATTATAAATATTATATACCAATATTATAAAGCTGAAAGAGTTTGTTTGTTTGAACGCGCTAATCTCAGGAACTACTGGTTCGAATTGAATAATTCTTTTTGTGTCGGATAGTCCATTTATCAAGGAAGGCTTGAGACATATAACATCACGTTACGACGAAATTTCTATGGAGTTCCGATGACAGAGGTAAACATCGAAAAAATCAAGTTAATCTAATCTCAATTAACAAGGTCCCAAAATTCCCAGTAACAGATGTATTTCAATGCAAAAGCATCAATAATAGAGGTTTCACTGTATATATGTATATACTCATTTAAAAATGGCAAACGCATCTTTTGCTCTAAAAGATAAAAAGAGGTTTGCCATGTGTGTGTGTCTTTGGGCCCATGGGTCTGTGACCGTCGCTAGTTCTTGCTCTAAAAGCAAACTTAATCAATTATTGGTTGCTATGGTTGTCATGTTCGTAAAAGGAAAATGGGCCAAAACGCACAGTCATCATTTCTCACAGACTGAATGGCGACTATTACGTTAATTTTTTCCTTATATTCAGACGTATATCGGTGATTAAGGTTTTAAATATATTTATGACCTGTGTACTCATGAAGTGTCAAGCGGTTTGAGGAGGATAACTTTCGACCAAATACAGTGCAAAGTTTCCTACATCTTTTTACCCTCCGACGCGATGATTACGAATGAAAATAAACTGAATAAATCATAAATTAACCGATTCTCATAAATTGTAGCTTAGATTCATCTCGATCTCGTCAGAAGAGCGATGAAACGATGTCATAGACACACACAAAGACAGAAAAAGGTTCATTAAACTCATACAGCCCTCTTTGTTCATCGAGAGTTAAAAAATATACCTATACAAAAATTCACACTATTTTAAACAAGATTTAAAAAAAAATCCTATTTCCTTTTCATAATAAATTTTAAACAAATAGTCGTTCAAATCAAAATACGTAGTTTTATTCAATCGTAAATTAATCATTGCTCATATAAAGTCGCGCAACAACAAAAAGACAATTATTAATTTGTTTCTTTATAGCCTTTTCAAACAATGTACCACTTAGTATTGGCATTTAAGCAATTACATATTATCCATAAAGTTGTTATATTTATTTTAAAAAATAACTATTTAACTAACTTTTATGGTGAATGTAATCATATAAAAATTAAAATACGACAAAAAGTAAAAAAAATGTGCGTTATACATTTGGTATGTGTGTATGTCGCCGTAGTTTCTAAATCGATGGACCGATTTCGATGAGGATTTTTCTTCATTCGAAAGCTTACGTGATCGAGATGAATGAAGTCTGACAAATTGTCTTAAACGTCACTTATAGTTAATAACTACTGGAGCGATTTTAAGAATTGTTAAACGAAAAGGAATCATGAATTTCTAATTGACATTAACAATAAACATTGGCTGCATTATACATAATAAAATGTTTAATGTAAAAATTAGTTATATAGAAAACGATTATACGATGTAACCTTTATTTAGATTTAGATAAAATATTTATTAAAAAGTTATTTATTTAACGTGGCGTTAAATAGGTTTTATTTATAAATATTACGTATTGTATTGTAGAAATTTCTTAAAATTACTTTTAGATGAGGCTAATGCGAAAAATATTTACAAATTTATTATTTAGGTATCATTATTACAAGTGTTATTTTCATTTGAAGAAGGACGTTGCTATCTGCGTTTCGGATCATTGTAGGCCAGACCAATGTTATGAGCGTCTTCCATAGAGTCGGGTAGTTTAGTGCCCAAAGTTTCTGGAGTGATAAGCACTAACACTCCCGATAATGCAGCAAAACTGGCAAATAGTACGAATGGGAATTCCTCCCATACAGCTGCACTCTGAAACGAGGAGAACTATTACAGAGGAGTCGAGACATGATTAACCCTTAGTTTTGAAACCCCATCTTATAATATCTGCTATCGTTACTTGTCCCTACTTAATATTATAAATGCGAATGTAACTCCGTCTATCTGTCTTTTACGATATTAATAAAAATTTAATACAAAGATAAAGTCCATCTTTGTACCAATTTCCATCAATATTGTATAGTAGCTTAGAAAAAAACAAAGGCTTTCATCGTGAAAAAAAGGTTTAAAAGGTTAAAAGTAAGACAAACAAACGGACGCAAAAGCTAGCTAACCATAAAAGTTAAAATTTACTACGCCTTATTCAAATTGAATACACACAGTAGGTACAATTTGGCAATCTGTGTTTTTGCTCGTATAATATGAACAGGCGCAAAAAGATTTGCTCGCCCCTAGTACAACTATTGAAATAATTCTACTTACAAAAGCAGGTGTCAGTGGTGCTAAAATGGATCCAATTCTACCCATCATGGATGAGAAGGCAAAGAGAGTGTGTCTGTACCTCGTGGGATATAACTCTGTTGTGTACACGTATACTGAGGTCATAACCATCGCAATACTATATTTGCCCACAAGATATACTGCTAAAGAAGCACTGTACACATCTGCAAATAAAGATGAGTGTTAAGTGTGGTTCGCTTCAGATTCAGATGTAGTAACTGACTTAATATAGGTGTATAGAGCTACTGAATTGTGAATTGGAAATTTACTTTTAACCCCAATCAAAAAAGAAGGGTGTTGTAAGTTTGACCTGTCCGTGGTAGGAAATATATATGTAGATCCTAAACGAATGGATATTGGTTTTAAAATTTTCTTCAATTTTAATTGTTATAGTCCACTAACCTGTGGGTATGAATATATAAGCAATCTGACACACAGCGCAGACCCAAAATGCTCCTGCTAGTACCGGTTTTCTTCCAATCACGCTCATGAGGACAACTGCCGTCCAGTATCCGGGAATTTCAGCGGCAGACACCGCAATGTAATTTATGTAGCGGTTCCCGGACATGTTTGTCGAATTAATGGACATGCCGTAGTAAATGAACGTCGTGGTAATCCACCAAACTGGGGACACACAAACGCGTAGCAACACACGCTTGTGGCGGAATAGAAGAACGATCAGCCACGGCTCCTTCTTCTTACTCTCTTTGTCTAACAGTGCTTGCCTCTTCTCTTTTTCAACAGACATCTTTAGAGATTCAATAGATTTATCAGAGAGTTGTTTCCCATTAATTTTCGCTACTTGTCTAAGGGTTTTTTCCGCATCTTCATACCGTCCTTTGCTCATATACCATCTAATAGATTCGAACATAACCCAGTAGTAAACGATTGTGATGAACTGGGGAATATATAGTGTGAGTGTCAGCTTCCTCCAGTTAGGGACGCCCCAAGCGAGAAGGCCCATTGTGATCTGACCTATCGAGAAGCAAGTGTTCATAGTAGCTCCCGCCACCACGCGATACTTTGGGCCTACCACTTCCATCACTGTAATTTGTATAGGGCGTTAAAAATCAAAAACGAAATCAGAAATACAAGTTCCTATATTCTGTACAATATAAAGATTAGTTTATGTCAAAGTAATTTTATTTGTTTAACATAAACACACAAAACAAAAACAACACACACGTTAATACATGAACACTTGTGAATGTCATATTAAATTGTAAGTTTACGGAAAAACTGAAAGAACGCGGCCAAGTCGGAAAAAAACATCTGTTGTTAAATTTAATGCATAAATTGATAATATCAATCAATTACTCAAATAGAATCAACATGATAAATTATTGACGGATTAAAATGGAAACGTGACATAAAACGGGAGGTACATATACAATTTTTATCAGCAAATTGTTATCGGAATATTGCCAAATAGCTTCCTCGTTATAATATGGACCATCCAACACAAAAATATTTTTTCAAATTGGATCAGTGACGCCTGTAGCGCTTTTTTCAAACTTCTACTTTCAGCTTTCTAAGATTTGTTTCTACTTACACAAAATGTAGGCGCAAGAGAAGCCTCCAGACCCAAAAGTGGCTTCAGCGATTTGGGAGATGAGGAAGCCAACGTAAGTGTTTGCAAAGTAGCGCAGGGTACCAATCCAGGCGGTGTTGAAAGCATTGATGCTGAGGGCAGTGCGTCTGCCCCATTTGTCTGATATGAAGCCGGTGATGGGTAAAGCTGTGAGGGTGCCGAAGGTCCTCACAGATCCGATGAGGGTCCGACGCCATTCGTCACAAGCGAGACCGTACTGCGAACAGAGTTAAGCAAATGGCCAATTCATTTTGAACGATAACAGTAATTACAACACATAATTGCTGAGATTCATCTTCATCAAGTCAGCTTTCAACCAAAAAAACGTCATCAAAATCAGTCCACTCATTTGGAAGTCACGATGCAGCAAACAGACAAAACCACGTCAAACTGATAACACCCCTCTTTATTGGTCTGATGTTAAATTAGAATTAGAAAGTGGACTTATAATTTAAAATATTATTTAAAACAATTAAGGTATAAAAGATAAATGGCGTTAAGTATTGTTTTTTTTATTTTATTTTCTTTTCACGTTTTAATTTTGTGTTTATTTACATATTGCTATTGAATAAAATTTATAAAATCGGTTTAATGATGATCGATCAATGATACGATATGCATTATCTTGCATTATCTTAATTCTTCAATGAAGAAAAACTCATAAAACAATTGCTAGAGGTTTTGTAAGTATAACATAATTTATCAAGTACATTATTGTTTAGGAATGCAACAGCGGGCCTTCTTATTTAAAAAACAATATCGAATGATTGTAACGAACTCAGGACTTATAAGTTAAGCTCAGAAATCAGAATTGTTATAAATCAATTATACCTACACAACGGCTTAATTACGAGTAAAATAAATTAAAATGATAAGTGAAATTAAAGACAATTTAAAAATCCCTGGCATATTAAAAAAGTATAATGAATTTATGAAGAGATACACATAAGCTAAGATTTAAAAGAAAGCCCATCGAAATCGGACTATCCTAGTTGTGATGCCACAGACAGACAGACACACAGACACGTTTTAATTTAAATTGCTCTTTTCATACTTACATCGTATACAACCGTATCAGCGTTTTCATAGACAAACTCTTCGCAGTCGACGATATTGTTACGATTGAAAAGGCTGTCAGGACAAACGTCTCTGGAGAGTGTTGTGTTGACAGGACTGAACCTGCGACAGTTGTCGAAGGAGCTGCCACTCTCAGGCACTGCATTGAGGAGCCAGGAGGGACGAAACTCAATAGACATAGATGCGTCACATTCTGGTATGAGACACCTGCAAAGACGCTATAGTTAAAAAAAACGAATAAACTCATCACTTATAGATCTACATATAGCAAATTATTACGTATTAAGTATTTTATAAATTATTAAGTATTTTATATGACAATGATAGACAATTCCTTTCAAAAGAAGGAGGGTTAAGAACATAGACTACCTTTATTGAGTTAAAATGCCTCGATGAGGTTAAAATAGGGCAAAAACTGCTATGAAACATTCTTAAGATGTATATATACTTCTATCTTGTATTTCGTCTTAAAAATTGAAAAATTGTGTTCGCTGCCAACCCCTTTGGAAAATAGACGTGATAATATATACAAATATATAATAATATTTAACTATATAACTTTTAAATATATAACTTTAAAAACTGTTCGTAGCTACCTGTAAAACAAGAAGCGTTCATAAATTAATTTTGTAATTGCAAGAAAAACCACATTTACCAGCCAGAAGACAATTTTGTCCAAAGTGCAATTAGAGTCACTTTCTGAGCAAGTGTGTTGAAAAAGAGATTAGTAAATACCTCGTAGGAATCCTTCCAGTGGTGAAGATATATTCAACAGCAGCCCACGCAGCAAATATTACAGTCACAACAGTGAGTCCGACGATACGCCACTGGTACCTCCCTAATTGGCCAATTTCCTCCACCAGCAAGGTGTCCAAAGAGACGTCAGTTTTCTCATCCTCTAAACTTATTCTAGGTGTGCCTTTGGGCTCAGCCATGGCTGTAATATTGCATGAACAATATTACCGACTATATCTATAATAATTATATATCTTATAAAATTATTCTCTTATCAATTTCATCAAATCTATATAGTGGTATTTATAAATCGGCATTTTGTAGTTATATTATGATAAGTAGGTATTCATGTCATAAGATTTTGAGATAATAGATTTTTTTTCTACTTTTATAGATTTAGATCACTTTTAAACCAGGTTCATCGGATTAATGCGCGAATTAATTACGTCATAACAGTAATAATAAAATTAAATAAAGAATAAAATTTCGGCGGAACTGTTTTCTTTAATTAAATGATAGTGAATCAAAATAAATAATAAATAAATCCTGAGATTATAGCGTTCAACAAACTTCAGCTGAAAGCTGATTTGTTTCTACTTACACGAAATGTAATGATCAAGGATCAGAATATAATAATATCAAATGTAGCGAATCCCGGAATCCATAGAGACTTAAGTGGTTTCCGTGGCGTACGCAATTTGATATCGGGATTGGTGAAGGTAGTAAAGATGTATCTCCAACGCTTCGTTCTATTTGTTTTGTATGAAGTTGTAACTGATCGTTGTCAGTAATGAATGGGAATGCGGTAAGCCGTAAGCGTTAATAATAATGAGCATTAGCGGAAAAGCGGTGCATACGTAAAAGAGTCGATATCAGGTTGGCGGAAGTCAGAACAGGACACAGAGAGGATTTTGAACTTGACTTTCCCTCTCTGGCTGGACCATTTGCAATTATATACGGCGAATGTAATCATTTATGTTTGTAAAAAGCAAAAATAAGTCATTCATAGTCGTTCAACAACACGAACTTTTCCGAAATATTAAAATGAACGACAACCTATTATTGTCATTGATGGCGTTAAATTCTATTAAATTATGTAAACTGTATCTGTACTATTTCTAAATTAAAGTCATAAGACCTGGAACAAGAGCCTGAGACACCACAATAAACATAAAAGTCAATACAAAAAAGAGTGACTGAAATTTAATGTAATCTCAATCAATTAACAATAAGTAAGACTCGATGTGTTTAAAATTTTGTTCCGATACGGTAATACGGAATGCGTTGTTTTGCGTATTATTGTGCTTATATTGAATTATGTTATTAAAACAGAAAGTAAGAAAAAGTAGATATTGTTATTACCATTGACACAACGAGCTTTTCAAAATTATGCAACAATAGTATTAATTTGTGATTATTGTTACGTTCAATGACTGAGCGGAATCGTCGTAACAAAGTCGCACACGCAGAGGTGGAAGCGAACTTATAAAGTAAGGCGAGTGTCTTTAGCACTTTCATTAATGTTGGATTTGTGTGAGGAAAAGTGAGAATAACTGTGCCCATAAGGTAATTTCTTTTCTTAATCAGGTAATATTTTTAAATCTTTACGTAAATGATTAGTAATAATAATCAAAATATATAACAAATTGTGACATCTTCATTTTTATTTGTAAAAGTGCGTTTGTATGCCAGTAAAGATTATTGTGTATCCCGATTTGTAGTCTAACTTTGAACCCGTTCTTTGGGCGAGTTGTTTCGCCTCAGATTTGGGCGCATTCTTGAACAGCTTCTAACATAGATATAAGTGAAATTCGTTGACCTTTGGCTCAGTAATATCTATTGTAAATGTGATATTGTTTATTTATTTTTCCTTCACGTCTAGACCGCTGAACCTTGGACAAGTCCTTGGCTACCTTTTAATCTATACAAATAAACAAACTGATATAGTTTATAAATAATATACCTACCTAACATTCAAGAATCACGTGATTAATAGATTATGGGTATGATATCTGGTTAATACAATTCCTATCTTATTAAAATGATATAATTCCTTATCTGTATTAACTGTGCCCCCAAGTTTCACTCGCTCTCAAAAATAATATTTGTTTCCTATTTTTGCAACACTTTTCATTGATTCTCCACTCCTATACGTCGTAGGGTGATGATATATAGCAGCATTTCTCGAAAACTTTTCAATTTGCACAAGTAGTTCCTGATATTAGCGATTTCTAACAAACAAACAAACACTTCAGCTTCTATAATTAATATATTTTGTAAATCTACTTTATTCTAGTCAAGTAACTAGACATTCACGATAATAAATAACGAGTTTAACTTATCTGTAAAGTTTTATGGTGCATGATGATTAATATCTTTTTTCCTGCAATACATTAAATAGCAATTAGATTTTACCGATATACTTTCATTGAACTTATAAAACTTGTAAAATAGAGAAAGAATCTCTTTCATTGTGAAGAAATCCCTTTTACTCAGCATCATTCAGGATATGGGAAAATGTGTAGCTCGGCTTAC
Organism: Aporia crataegi; assembly: GCA_912999735.1. NCBI lineage: Eukaryota > Metazoa > Arthropoda > Insecta > Lepidoptera > Pieridae > Aporia > Aporia crataegi. The sequence goes on from OU538737.1 coordinate 319,433, forward strand.
TCGTACTTCAGGGTAATAAATACTCCAGAGAGCCGAGTGAGCAATAACCACAAAGGAAAACCTCGGTTATATCCCGCCTTCCTGTATTTAGAGGCATCCAGGCTTGCTTTCGTATTTCACCCGGGCAATACTGTAAGCGATAGGTACATGAGGAAGACTCATTCTGAATTCGATTCACTGACCATATTTTCCACAAGCAAATAGGTGATCACTGGTAAGCCTTCTGTGCCTACCCATCCTGTAATCGTAACTTCTCAGCCACTACTTAGCCACGGAGATGTTATTAGTTTAAAATTAAAACTTTCTATTTTAATAACTAGAAATAGTAAATAAATTTATAAAAATTCTTTATAATAATGTAGGCACTTAAATAGATTTAAATATTAAATCAATTTAATATAAATATATTTTCGTATTTTATTTTTTGAATTAAAAGTAAAAAATATTAGTAATATTTCAATTTTAATTCAGGCAATACCACAAAAGTATAAATGACATTTCACGGCTTAATACTCACGATCACTTTCTACCTACTTTCGTCTAAAATGAACTAAAATGAAACAACCGATACTTCCTTCCTGTACATAGCCAATTTCTTATGTAATATTCTTATATATTCCTGATATCCAATACATTATAATACTTATCAATTATTAATAATTTCAGTAAAAAATGGCTACGCTGCGTGCGCTCTTGTTTTCGTTGGTGATTTCTGTGGTACACGGCGGTGGAGTTACTAAACCTTCTGGTAATATTATACTTATTAATAACGCTATTTACGTTGACACTATTTAAAATAATCACTTGGCAATACCACGATTCGACCCATGAATAATTATTTATTTGCGTACCAATATATCCTATTACATTCGAAATCTAGGTCCTCTATATTAGTAAATACAAATAGAATAGTTGAAAGAAAAATAGCATTATTTATTACCAAAGAATATTGTACAATATATAATGAGTATTTTCAGTTACTTACCTTAAACTTTTAACTATTAAGTAACAGTAAAAACCGATCATATTTCTTTACTAATATTATTTAAGGTTCTTATTTGATTAAACGTGTTGAATCTTAGGAACTGCTGTTTCAAACTGAATAATTCATACATAACAGAAATCGCGGGGCACCGCTAGTCAAGAATATTTACAAATCATTTGAAAGCGAAGTGAAAAGACATTACTTTCATAAAAGGCAATGTAGAGAGTCATGCATGAATTGGGACTTTTGAATACGTCATGACAATTCCTATGTACAATATTATAAAATTACTGTAATTGTACCCTGAATATAAAAATAATATTATCATAAGTAATCAATAAAAATATAACTTTCACAAAAAGAATTAAGATTAGTAATAATCAAAAAAATACGTTTGACGTGGATCTGTCTGTCTATGATATAATATGACATCGTGGCTCCATAACGAATGGATCGATTTCGATGCAGTTGAAAGCTGACTTTTTATTTGTCCTAAATATTTTATATAAATCTTTCAGATATTGCCCAGTTTTGGATGGATGATATTAAAGAGCTGGATTCAATTTACGGCAAAACATCGGACAAACACCTGTACGGTGCGACTTTACCACCTACCATAACTTTCGATTTTGATTTTAATAAAGAAATTAAAGCACAGGAATCACAAAAGAAGGAACGGTTTTCCTCTCTAGACGATGACCTGGTATCAGAGAAGCAATTTTATCCGTCTACATTCGGAGAAAGGTATGCCAAACTATTTGGCAAGAGTCTTAAAATTGAGAAAACTAAGAAACCGCTACACTTTATGAGTTCGTCCAGCTTCAAACCAATCAGTAAATCGAAAGACCCAGAAATGTACAGTTATCTTAAACACCTCGAAGATTTTGAAAAGCATAAAGATGTAAATAGTGAAGAAGAAGAGGCATATAGAAGCATTCAAGATATCCTGGACGCTCATGAAGCTAATAAGGGCCATAAAACTGAGTCTGAATTCAATGATAGTTTTGAAAAGTACCCGAGATACATTGCTAAAAATCAAGAGAATCTCACGCGCTATGCTGCGAAGGCGAAACCGATGAAAGGTAAAGTAAGGTTTATCAATAATAACAGTGTACGTCCAAGGTGTCGTTCGGGCAGATGCAGGAAGAGACTTTCGAACTACAGCCTTCGTCCTTACATCCGCAAAGTCAAGCGTTATAGAATTGCGTAATTGGCGATTTTGTTAATTACATATGCACATTCAAATTTGCTCCTTAAAAGATGGCGCCATGTTCCACATAAGACTGCCAATATGTGCAATATTTATACATATTATAGTTTTAGGTTGTTAAGATTGTTATTAATTTATTTGTAACCGATCTTTAAAAAACCAAAAAAGGTACATAGGTCATTTTGTGTATATTATGAATTATTAATCAACACTATTTACGTCTTCATATAGTTAATAAAACTCATTTGAATAAAATAAAAATATTATTTCCTTTTGTGCGTTTTTGAGATCGGTTTATTATTAATTTATATTTTTTTTATGTTAAGTTTGTAACTTGAGAGAAATAAAAGTCTTTTTATGTTTAATATATTTATTTTAACTTAATTTTCAAACACTTTTCAAATGTGAATAGTAGAGAAAATTACTGCATTTTTACTCACTCACTGATAGATTTTATTCAAATATAAAGCTATCGCCTTAACCCCAGACGAAAAAAGGGTGTTATAGGTTTGATGTATGTCTGTGTCTGTGTGTCTGTATATGGCATAGTAACTCCTAAACGAATAAACCAATTTTGATGCGGTTTTCCTGTTTGAAGGTGACGTTATCCAGATCTGTTTGTTCATTTCTGAGATATTGTTATTTATAATGAACATATCGGGCTTTTTATATTATCTTGAATTATTTGCTTCCTTATATTAATCCTACAGTTTTTAATAAATAACATTGTCGCAGAGATAAGCATTTGCGTCCTCTGTTTATGTCTTTGACAATACTTTGGTTTTGTTGCGCTTATCAGTATATAAAGTTAGGATTAGTGTCACTTTGTCGTCCGTTATTCGTGGGGTTAGCCAGCTGTCTGCTCTTCCTCTTGTTATCCTCTATACTCTGGAGTAAGAAGGGTGGAGCCTGACCTTCCTGACCTGCCTGACTGCGTCTCTGTTGTCTGTCGTCTATCTTGCGCGTCAGCTCCTCTACGAACTGCCCACCCGTCTGCCTGGAACAAATTCAGTTTTATGTAAATCCTTTCAATATTCTAAGGCAAATCTTGCGCAAAGCGACAGCAATATTTTTAGAAACAATAATTTTCCACATAATATGTTCTAATAAACTTTAAAGGAACAACAATCCGATGGCTTCTCTGTGCCTAATGGCTATTTGCGATGGCGAAGAAGAAGATCGGCACTTACGGCTAGATAGTGCCGTCTAACTAACTATCACTAAATGAGGACAATAATGGAAAATTTACGGCCGGTTGGCGCAATGGTAGGGCTCCTGCCTTCTGCCCCAAAAGGTCCTGGGTTCGAATCCCGGTAGTGGCATTTATTTGTGTAATGAGCACGAACGTTTGTCTCCGAGTCTTGGTTGTTTATAAACTCTTATATGTATTTATTGTGGTACCCTCGTTGTTTCTGATTAACATAACACAAGTGCTTCAACTACTAACTTTGCAATGAGAGCAATGTATGTGAGTTGTCCAAATTTATAAAAAAAATTGATTTCGACTCGTGGATATTGATATCTTAAAGAAATTATATTAATATTATTACCATCCCTGATGAAATAGTAGGTGGGGAAGAATATGTAATTAATTAAAGAAAAATGAACAATCCATATAATACAAGAGTATCCACTGATATGTAAAGCCATGTCTGTGTTTTTGTACATATATTTGCTGAGTGACTTCACGGAAGCGGCAATATATTATACCTATGTATTTATGTTATACACGTTAAAAAATGTATTGTTTTGTGTGTATTTGATATGAAGACTGTTTAAATTTTTTTGTGCTTAAGACACTAATCCTCTTGGTAGTTTTGTAAGAAGTGTAAATAAACAAACACAAAATTTAATTTATAAGTATTATACTTATTTAAGTCTTAGTTTATATTGGACTATTTTACCGTCAGCTCTTCATAATCCTATTTTTAAAATACAATAGCAAGAAATTGAGATTATTATGTATGTTGTTCGCATAAATGAAGAAAATACATAGATCATACCGATCAGTACCTCTGCCACTTTCTACATCTTCTTCGGAGGGCTGGTACATGGAGTAACCCCGACGAGACAGCTCCTCATCAGGCACCAGAGTCGGGTTGTTGAACGCGTGGTTTCCCTCGGCACTCATCTTTAGTTTCCTGTAAGTGTTTTAAACATACTAACATTATAACGAGAAAAGATTTATACTTTTGTTAAAAATAAACCGAAAACCTATTGGAACGATTTTAAAAATCCATTCACCTTTGGGAAGCTTCTTTCTGAATGTCATAACTTTTTCCTTCAAGACTTTTGCATAATACAATTTATCTCTCAAGCTCTAGTCTATATTTTATTTTTTATTCATTAAAATCGTTTTCGTTGTGTAGCATGAATTTATAACAGACAGAGAGAAGGAGCTACTTTAGAATTTATAATATTAGTAGAAATTTATTATGAAATAAAGAAGACTTACTGTACTCTAAGCCGACCTATGTTGTTCAAGTCGTTTATCTTGCGCCGAAGACTGGCCACCTGAGTGCATAGTACGATCGAAACCAAAAGGAGGAAGACCCACGCACCACCGAACACGCTCACGACTATTATCGTATTGGTGTCCTGATAAATTATAACATAAGATTCAACAACCTCACGACACGTTAATATAGAATATCTCTTAAATATTGACATTTATAAATTGTAGGCCCATCACCTTTTAAACAAATCCGTTATAGCTACGATTACACTTCAAATTTATAACAACCCTCTTTTTTTCGTCGGGGTTAAAAATGGAGCTTTTTAAGAATTGCAATGGGACTTTTTGACGACTAGCCTACATTTGATAAGCCCATGAAGAGGAAGTTGCGAAGAAAGGCTTGTATTAATTATAAAATATGCAGCCTAATAATAGATTATGGCAAACCAAATACTTTTTAATCGACCTTCAAAACCAAAAAGGAGGTTATCAATCCTACGTATTTTTTATTCTTGTACTAGAAATTTAACAACACCTGTTTATATTTGCTGTCTTATTAATGAAAGGCGTTTTATTTTGACATATAACTTCTACATAATGCGTTAAAAACAAGAATTGATAACGCTAATCAGTTAAAAATATTTTGATGTTATCAATGTGGGATATTGATATAAATCCTTTAATTACTCTTGAACGAAAGAGTGAAAGATTGAACGATATGAGTGAGAGAGAAAGATATATGCATAAGATTGGTTTTTAGTTTTTTCAAAAGTGAAATAAATGCTAATTCAATATTATTTATTTGTTGCTCCACTTAATTTAATTGGTTTACGTAAAGTATCAAAAGGTATTATAGATTCGAAGTGCCCATCTCTGTGACATTTTAGCTCCTAAACCAATTTACAGAATACGATGAGTTTTTTTGTTTAAAAGCCGACGTTAACTTGTCAAGTTTTTTTAATTTTCTTTAATTTCACTTATTATTAAGATATTTTGATGTTCAGATATCTTAATCTCTGCAATCTTATCAGACAATAGATATGTTATAAATAAAGAAGTTTACTGAATCATGAGAACTTTTGAGACCATTTTTCCATATATATCTTTATAAATTTAATATATTACATAGAGATATAACATACCTATTACAAAAAGGTACTGAAAAAGGGTTACGTATATTTATAGGATATAGATAAAAAAAGATATCAGGTTATCTAAGGAATTTGTAATAACAATTCACACGCTATAACTTTGTGATGTCATACTTATTAATTAATCATCATATTAGCACTTATAGATATTCAAGACAATTTTTTATTTGACTCTTTATTTCAAAAAATATTAGTGGCCATAAATATTTTGAAAGTTATAATACCTTGAAGCAGCAAGTTATTGTTATATCAAAATTTTAACCAAAACAAGAATAAAATAATGGGTGACATTGAAGACAATTTGAATAAAACCTCGACATTATGACTACAAATAAGAATATCTCATGTTCGGATGAACCGTTTTTCATTAATTATAGCTAATATCCATCTCGACCACGTCAGCGTCCAAACTAAAAAATCGAATCGAAATTGTTGCATTCGTCTAGGAGCTACGATTCCGTAGACGCACAGACACACAAACACGTCACACTTATGACTCTTTACGTCAGGGGTTGGAAATAATGATGTATATGAAAAACATGTATACTTATTTAAACTTACCATATTGCTACGTGATATAGAACATCGTTCTACCTCCAACAACTACACTACACTGGCGTCTGTTATCAGGTGGGCGCGTGATAACGGTCATCTTGAACGTATCAGATAACGATAGATTATTAAATAGATCACGACTAATAAAACCAAGATGATACACAAATTAAATTAAAGATTTCGTAACTCGAGAAAATGTATTAAATTTTCAACGCGGGCTTGTTTGGCAAGCTAGCAAATTTATCATATAAAAAAGTACAAATACATAATCAATACATCATACAAAAGAGATAGGCAACATCGTTGATCTCTCTCCGTCTGTTCTAGTTTAAGAAACTGTGTTACAGAAGAGTCCTGTATTGGCCCACGCGTACAGCCGAAGAAGAGTGTACAATTTGAAGAAAAAAGTAACATAAATAAGCCCTAATACATAAATTAAATAAATTAAATTCACAAACAATCTTCGAAACAATAGTTGTGTTGGCAAGTTTGGCGTATCATAAATGAGCTCTCTTCGCGTGATTCATATATCACTTAGTTATGCGAAGGCTGATGTTCTTACGAGTCGTGATCGATTTCAAGCCAAGGGTCAGCGGCGGAACGGTAACAAAAGCACTTTTAAACAACAAACTGATATGATCTTATATATGTGCTAGATAAGACTAGTAGAATAGATGATTTATAATAGCCAATGTAAAAAGAGGGTTGTTATAACTTTCATGAGACCGTGTGTCTTTGGGTCTGTGATTCATGAATTCTTATTTGAGATTAACATATTATACAAGTTAAACATTAGCCGGTTTCTTAAATTGTATTTGGTTTATTTTTAAGAGAGGAATGATTCTAATTTAAAATTTAAAAATTATAATTATGGAGTTGTGTAGTTTATAAAAATGCCTTAAATACTTTGATACTCTTATACGTTATTAGCTGTTGTTCCATAACTTTATATGTTTGGCACTAAGACAGAAGTGACGGGCGCCTTGTCAAAATCTTCATCGATCTTACGACTTTGAATGTGAACTATGAATAGTATGCATTATGAAACACTTAATTCATTTTTCTAAGGAATTGTTGGATGGATAGATATCAAACTCAATAATTTAACTCACGTAATATCATTTGCATGCTTATATCTGAATGTCATTCAAAGATAACTACTAGGATTACAGGATTTAGGTCCTGGGTTCGAAACGTGGAAAGATTTCCTTTTAAATTTAACAAACTTATTCGAAAACACTGAAAATTAACAAAAAAGAACCAAACAATTCCTTTGAAATGAAAATTAATAATATTAAACTACCTTGCGATATATTTAAAAATTACGAAAGTTTTTGAAAAGCTGAAGGCTTAAGAAAATAATTTTCATTTATACAGCCTTTATTGCCCGCGAGGAAGGGTGACCTGTTATCGTTCGCTTCTTTATAAATTACTTTGGCAAATATATATTTATTTTTATGTATTAGATGTAATTTAGTCATAATAAACGAAAGACACTGATTCACCTTTTGATATTTCTTTAACTTTTCAGCTTCACCAAATTTACGACTCCTAATTCATGTTCTTTTATAGTTATTAAAAAATATATTGAATACGGTGTCAAGTGGAGAGTTATAAGCCCGTGGGCATCTGCCACGCCCACTCGGAGATTCTGTTCTTCAATATAGTGAGAAACTTATTCAAGGTATTTTTGTCACTATTAACAAATATATGTTAATTTTTCTATCTCCGTGGGTAATTCAAATCTCCAGTAGTTAAAAAAATCATAAATAAAAATAAATGTTTCTCTTGAGAAGACGCAACGGTGTTCATCCACTTACCTACGAAGAAAATTGCACAGAACAAATTACTTGAGAACAAATTACTTGGTTTTTTATAAGTTAATTTTAGTGCTTCAGCCCATGGGCCAGTTTTATCCAAAAGGAATACGCTCTGGTTTCAATATAATAACATTTTGCGGGTGTTATTGAACAAAAGGATTCCACGCCATCACGGAAAAAGAGCAGCGTCCCGATGCATAGTGCCGACAGCATCTTGAAAGTATTCTGTGAGTATGCCCCACAATTCAATCAGTTAATTATCACTTTGTTTCTTAGTAACCATACTACCCAAATAAGTCGTTACCCACTTTACATAATAATATTGGATCTTAATTGTTTAATGCAAATGTAAATGGCAGAATCTTTCAACATAGTTTTCATAACCATGTCCAACTTGTTTCAATGTTTAGATAACCCTGTCCACCGAATTTAGATAATTATGACTATGATTTGGATGGATAAGTTTTGTTTGTAACCTATAAATGATTACGGACTGTTTGTTGCTACATAAGTTAGGTTTATAAACGTCAATGTGACAAATGCCAATTGTCGTGTCAAAATGGGTACTTTGAAGCCTCTAGCCTTGTGTGAAGCAAATAGTGGAGTGGGGGAAATGATATGAGGATCTTGTCCCTGACGCATTAGTTTTAGCATCGAGACTACGGAAAAATACTAAATAGCTTTTACGAGGGCATATTGGGGCCATAACTGATAAATTAATGTTTTTCCAGTGTTTTCTTACATCTAAGTATTTACAGATTGCATGGAAAAATAGTATCACCTACCTTTTTGTTTTCTATTGAAGTAAATTTATTTTATATTTGTTGGTTCTGTCCATGACTCATAACAAAATGTAAACAACACTCATACTTGTGTGTTGTGTATGACTAGTTCAGTCTGGTTTATTCTCACTGTTCGTATTACACTGTGATTAGTTATTACATAGTCTAGGCAAGTTCTCAAAAGCAAAGACAAAGCTACAATCACGATTAAGTACTAGGTGGGTCTTAACTACAAAGCTACAGCTTCATGAATCGATTTATCCGTTTATGAATATATTTTTATTTGTAATCTTTACGTCTGGAGCTTTTAAATTGCCTTCACTTTTTCTTGTTTAAACAATTGTAGGATCTCGAATATCTAATTTCCGCCTCTAATTAGTTCAAAGTAAAACAAAGCGTATTATTAATCCTCGGTGAATCTGACAACCCAACAATTAAACACCAGCTCCTGATGATGTAACTTTATCACCTCTCTAAGTGTCGTGAGATAAGTTTCTGTGAATGTAGTGGGCGGACGCGGGCCTCGTAAAATACTATTTCACAAGTAACGCAATGCCCGTAGGAATTATATAACATACACTATATCTACCCTTTCTCTGTCCGTTATTAGTCTATTTATTTATGTATGGAGAAATGTTATGATTTTAACAAATCATTGCTAGTATGTACAAGTAAAGTACAAAGCACTGAAACCTATGAATACGTGTGATTATGTATGAGACCTTTGTATAGCGCAATCTTTGAGCGCAATTTACATCGGGCCATCTCTTGATATTTACTTATCTTTTTCTAATTTATTATTTAGCTCTAAAACTCAACGCAAACGAGTCGCTGCGGGTAACGAATAGAAATTGCTACGAAGCTAAATATTTACCCACTTAATAAAAACCTTAACAATTCTTTGTTAATATCATATTACCTACTTGTAAATCTGAAGCAAATTTGTACCTAAATATAAGACTTTCCCAGGGTACTATAACACTTTTTAACCTTCTAAATAAATATATTATGTGTAGAAATACATACAATTGTGTGAACTTACAACAATGTGTCGTAAGTATGGTAACCGATACGTATCAATCGTCTTATCTTACGAGTTAGAAACAATTTGACACCCAATTTCATTTTTTCTCTATATTCAAGCTATATGAATGACTTCTTTTTAATTACTAAGTACTAGCCTATGTAGGCCTTTGTAAAACTATCGATTATTGAATGATACAACAGATAGCAGATGATTAATCGATGATTCGTTTTGCACCACTACAAAAATGCATTTTTTGTAAACATGGTCGGAATAAATGAGAATCCGAGTGAATATCTGAATGTTTTTCTCAGAGAAGAGCAGGTTAAGGTGACGTTCATAACCTATTATGTACTCGTATGTGGTTCCAAGTGAAGCAGAAACAGAAATGTATCGGCCCCAGACAGGGGTTACGGGTTTTCACTTTTTTAAAGTTCATTTTCGTATTTAGGAAATGCTTTGGTAAATATAAATTATATTGTAATTTTTTTTGTATATTTTAGGAAATCTTAATTGTCAATCCTTTAGAATAGCGAATTAAAAGTGACATGATGAAACTAACTGTAAATCCGAGATACAAAAGAAAAATCTCTTTGCCAACATCCGGGCGTGGCTATAATAGAACAATTAAACACTTGCGCAACGATACAATGCATTACAGTGACTACAGTTTTTGGAAAATTGAAACAAGTGAAATTAAAAAAGTCAATTTTAAAACCCCGGACAAAATAAAAATATCTCATCAATGGATGAAATGATCTTTATCTTGTAGTTAAATCCATCTCGATCACTTTGTTTTATTATTTGTAAGCCGACAAACAATAAAACCCGCATTGATTCGCAGTCCATTCGTGTAGGAGCAAGGATACCACAGACACACAGATCCATAAACACGCAGACTTACAATACGTCAAGCTAATAACACCCTTTTTAACTATTTTACCTTCAGATAAGTCTTCTTAACAAGTCTTTATGATAATAATTTTCATGAATCGATTCTTGGTTCGCAATTCCGTTTTATTCATGTCCGTAATTGCCTTAACTCGTGGCTAACGCCAGTCCCAAACAATAAATGCAGGCGATAAATAGCGCAGGTCAAGCGTGTGACGTCACTATCTTCAATCCGCTCCCAATACTTATTTGACCCTATAATGCCGACATTGACCCGTTTGCTGTCAAACACTACTCTTAGGGCTACAACGCACTTGAGACCGGCCGATAGTGCGTCTAGCTAAACGGCCAGCCGCATTTCTTCGTAAGTGTTTCTAGAAATGAAAAACACGATGGACGTCGAAGAAGTTGCTGCAGTTATTTATTTATATTATCGTGAGAAAAATCGTCGTAAAATTAAACATAGATTTTGGGTACAACCCTGTACTGGAGGCACAAAATAATGGCAGAGAGATTAATATTTTTATTTTAGAGCTATAGAATTATGAAGATGAGTTCTTTAAATACACAAGGATATAATTAAAATCGTATGAAGAATTATTATCTGAACTATATTGAAACATTCGAGCGGTCAGCCGCTCGTGCGTTGAGGCTCTTAACGATACCTCTAGAGGTTTTCTTTCGAGTTTTGTGTTTTAAAAATTGTTGTAACTATTTCTTAATTACTTCTTGTCTTATGAGAATAAACTTCTTTAATTGGTTTATTATACTTTGAAAAAGAGTTCCATAATAAACTTTATAAAGTATTAATGACAATAATAAATTATTATTTTAGTTGTTTTATTATTATAAGCCGTCCATTGAAGGTGGCCATGATATCTAGATTTAAGTTTTTGATTGTAAAATTGTCATTGTTATTTGTTTATTAGAATTATTCTTCTTATGTACAAAAATACCACCATTGCATTTAAGGGTTAAAATTAAGGTACCTAATCATTTATTGTTAATCCCAACAATGTGCTTTATTCTCGGTCAAGGTACAATAAATCAGAAACAGAATTATAAATTAGGTTTTGTGAAGTTATAGAAATGTATCAAATAATAACGGAAATTTGTACAAATGTGAAGCGTTTACTACACTTCTTTCTTCTTTTCTATACTTTTTCAGAGGCAAACAAAAATTAGTTTTTACGTCGACGTCAACTAGTGAAATAATTTATAATGATACATGTCACACTATGATATCACATAGCACTAGAATAATCGAATATTCAATCTTTTAAATCGGTATTTAGAGCAATCGATTATTCGTTATTGATTAACTTATCAATTTGTGATTAATTATGCAATTTCCTTTTAAGAAGAGATTAAAATCACCGCTCATACATTCCTTAGATCGCTGTCGAAGTGACTTGACAATAATTGAAAATTAATTACAATCAAATAATATTATTCAATAAATTATTAAGTAACAACTGAAATTGAAGAAAATAAAAAAGTAAAACACTCATGTTAATAAAACCCACATGTTAATAATTTCAAATAAGAATATCTCATAAACGAATGGACAGATTTTGATAAACTATAGTTAGCTTGAGCTCCATTTTAACTGTCGACGTAAAAGCAGAAGTGTTAGCAGGTGTCTCTGTGTCTGTATGTGAGATTGTTCCTCCTAAACGCTAATTCGTAGCAGTTTTTTTGTTTTAAAACTGAAATGATCGAAATACATTAGCTACAGTTTATGAGGATTTGTTTATTCATTTATGAGATATTTTAAATCATCGTGGGTTTTTGTAAATCATCTTCAATTTCATACTGTGTTTCATAATGTCGGCAAAAAGACAAACTAATGTATTCGAACTGTGTCAAGTGCGTGGATTGATAAATAATTAAATAACGGCACATGGAGCTAATCAGAATATCATTAATCACTCATCAATTGTCGGTTTGTCAATCAACACTACAGCCTTCACCCGGCTTTGTCTAATTACCCGACCGCTCAGTTTTGTGTGTGACCCTTGCCCAGGGCGGTGCGTTTTGATTGATATCTAACAACATGGATCAAATCTTCTATGAAGAGAAGTATTTGTTACTTCGTAATTAGTACTTATATTATTTAATCCGTAGGTACTTATGGAGCGTATGCTAAATTTGTATGATACCTAATAACTTATAATAAGATGAGTTTTACCTAAAATAAAGATAAAATAGATAAAGGTTGAACGCGCTAAGAACTACTGCTTCGTACTTTTTTTTGTATTGGATAGTCCATTTATCGAAGAAGGCTGTGCACTATATTATACTAATACGCTACGTTGAAATTACTCGAGTGAAACCACGGGGCACAGCTAATAGTAATAACTCGCAAACTCGGTACTTACCTTTATCATCAGTGAATCATTTCAAAGGTCTTTACAAAACGACCATTACATTCTATAAACATACTGATTATTTAGTTGTTTATTGCATTACAATAATTGTATTTATGCTTAATTATTTGCCGTCATTAGAAAACATGTTATAAAATTCTCTTCTTTATCCCACGTACACACACCAATTACGCCCAGAACAGCTTTGTATTGCGCTTACCGCGCGCCTGCAACACCTTGCTGCATAGGGATAAAGCAATAAATGTCGACATTTTTGCAGACTCATGCAGTACTTTTAAACGTACTGTTAGGGAGGTGATCTGTGGCTAATTTAATATTTTCAAACACTCACACACACACACAAATACACCTACACACGCACACGAAAGACACACAAACACACATTCAAATTGCTTGTTTTCGACGAAGGTTTTTTGTGTATAAATACCCTCTCTTTTTTTGTAATTTTTTTTTTGTGTAACCTCTTGCTCCCTTTATGTCATTGAATACAATTATAACATAATAATGTTAAAATTATAAATTGTAAACCCTTGTTTGGCTTAGGATTTGGAATTAAGTTTTGTCTAGTCGTATTGTTTTTAATGCTGTGGGTTTTTTTATAAATAAATAAATAAAATAAAATAAAGAATGCAAAAAAAACTAAGATTATTAACTTGGACAGCAGTGAACAACATAATATTGTAATAATTAGCTGATGTACTAATAATATTATCCACTCATCTGTCAGCGCCATTTTGCCAAGTGCGAATATTCAAGTATTCTGATAGAATATTACGTTGCGACGAAATTAACGCGGAGTAAAACTGGTATTTAATAAAGTCATAAAGAGAAAATAAAATTATGTTTCCTACTTTTTTTGGTTTTATTTTTTCTAAATAGCGATTCAAATGAACTCACTCCAGTTCCAGTACACCATTTGCGTTGCCGGTCTTACGGAGAAGCAGCCTCATTTTTTGAAGGTCCCTAAGTAATTTTGTTCAGAAATAAGTAGCTCTGAAGGTTCCTCACAGTCCAAAGCGCTCAGTTGTGATCGACAAACACTGAAGTGATGTGGATGAAATTTCGTACTTATTCGTATAAAACTCAGCTGCTGACATTAAACTGAACATCTCCTCAGAACAATTCCCATGATGAAATACGGTAGATGAAGTAGAAAGATGTTATATCTCTTACTGTATCTTGTTGTTGAACCAACAGTGAACAGATCAAACTGTTTTTTGAGCAAAAATAATTAATCTGGACTCGTACTGTCTGCATTGTAGCTTTTAAGGTTTTATAAAATAAATGTGTAGGTGATATTATTATCATTTCAATTACTCATCATTTGATAATTATTTATTGTTTGATAAAAAATTATTGAATTTGAAATTAATTAAGTAGTACGTTTTTGATGGAAATATCATAATAAATAGGTATCGTAATAGGTCAAAGCGATCCATATAAGTCATGTCACAATGCAGTTCATCATATTGTTTTTTCTCAAGAAGGTGAAATATTTTACTTTATTGCATTATTCATTCTTAATCTCATGAGAAATAAATTATCTACTTTATCTGCGCCTAGCAGTTAATGCGGTCGTTTTTTTATATAATAGGAACCAAATAAGGAAGAGGCTAATTAAGTGTTAGTGAACTCGTAAGCTTAACTTTAAGTCAAATATAAAAAAAATATAAACAAAAGCAACCTTTGACACACCGATTTTTTTCTAAATTACGACCCATTTAGATTGAAAAGAACGGATGCGCTAACGCCGTAACCCGTGACCGTATAATATATAGCCTCAAGGACGCAGGCAAAGACGAAAGAGTGGTATTCGATTAGAGTGCTCATCGAAAAGTCAGTCTCGATCGAAACGCGGGGTTTCTCGCACGAGCCGCGCGAACAAACGACACATCGGTAATCGATCTATTCGCGTGACACTCGCGTGACATTTTATTTATTTTTTTATAAAGTAAGTGCCTCTCATTTCTAATCGAGTCTATACCTACTAGAGTTTGTTTGAACGCGCTAATCGCAGGAAGTAGTGATTCGAGTTGAAAAATTATTCTTGTGGAAGAGTCCATTCATCGAGGAAGAAAGAGGAACTATATGTTAATTGTAATTATGAAATCAAACAGTAGTTGACAACTTGACATTTCAAGTTTTGAACTGTCTAATATGGTCATAACATAATATTATATTTATGTATGTCTTCAATGTTAATAAGATGCACAAACGAGATTAAACTTGAATAAAATGCATTTCATTAGCAGATTTTAATATTTAATATCAATAGTAAATGCGTATTTTTTTAACCACCGACGAAAAAGGTGTGTTATTAGTTTAACTTTGTCTGTCTGTGGCAAACTGAAAGAATTGCAATTATTTTTGTTTCAAAGCAATTATGAGATATTATTATTTGTAATAATAGGTTTTTAATTTTTTTGCATTTTACTTGTTTCAGATTGAGTAATGCCAGTTTGAGAATTGTGATCTGTGTCATAATGTATAAATACACCTTGTCGTTGTCTGCGACACTACTGTGCGTCTATTCTGTTGCGAGTCAGGTGAGAATTTTTATTTATGTACACGCCATTGTAAGTAATATAGGTTTCATCAAAATTATATTTTTCTTCTCAAAATAATCCAACTACACAAATGGTTAAGATACGAAGATTTTCAATTATATTTTGGAAAAAATATGTTTCGAAAATAAATATTCGATAAAGACAACAATTATATTACAATTTAATTGCATGAACAAAAACCGATCAGAGATTAATGATGAAGCAACTTCGAGTCAAGGTGAAAGGTTATCGAAAGTGTTGCTTCGTTGTTTGTTGTTTTTCCATCTAAAATAATGTTAATCAGGTTATCAAACTCCTACGTTATCTTTATTTCTGACCTAATTCACAGTTTTGTCATATAACTAAGATTTATTTTTGATATAATCTTTTACAGAACTATACATATAATACACTGCTCTATTATTTTTATTTATTACTTATTTAAGATAATTTTAATCAACAAAAAAACCGACTTCAAATTGTAACTCTAAAACTATTGAACAGATTTTGATGAAATTTAAATGGGACTACACCAGCTTTTAAACAAAAAAAAACCATGAGAATCGGTAGGTATACCCAGTCAAAAGTTCTGAGGTAACAAACATAAAAAAATAAAAACATCGAATTGAGAACCTCCTCCTTTTTTGAAGTCGGTTTCAAAAATCAATAGAAATTTAAACTAATTTAAAGTTTCCTTATTGAACTGTCCCATTTTTAACTCCGATAAAAGAGGGCTGTTAGTTTAACGTGTCTCTATGTGTGTGTGTATTAGGTGATAAATGATAAGAATAAATTTATGACAGTTTAAATTCAATGTTATTTTTAAATGTTATAAATCTTAATACTTTGTCAAACAAGTTATTGATGCAAAATAATTTAAATTAGGCCATCATAATAACATCACACGTAGGTTTTTAAAACACATGAAAATACTGTTGTTGTAAATTGCATATGAATATTATTAATATCTGCATGGTAGGGTTAGAGTACCAACCACCAACAGTTCACCAAATCTCTATCATTTTATTAGATACTAGCGACCCGCCCCGACTTTGCTCGGGTATAATATAATACATATATAAAAACCTTCTTCTTAAATCACTCTATCTATTAAAAAAAACCGCATCAAAATCCGTTGCGTAGTTTTAAAGATTTAAGCATACAACGGGATATAGGGGAAGAAAAAGATATATAATTACTATCTAGTAGAATTAGGGCTCTGCGAGTTCTTGTCGAAATT
Organism: Aporia crataegi; assembly: GCA_912999735.1. NCBI lineage: Eukaryota > Metazoa > Arthropoda > Insecta > Lepidoptera > Pieridae > Aporia > Aporia crataegi. The sequence continues at coordinate 336,482 of OU538737.1, forward strand.
GCGTCAATCACTTTACACATAACCTCAAGGCACTCTTCAGTAAAAAGATCAATCCGTCGTTATACTTCACAATACCTTTGAGCGTTGAACAATACATTGTTCGCTTTATTAGAACATGAATAAGTAGCTGAAATCTATAGATTAATAATTAAAATTGAAGTTTTTTTTTGTTGTCTCGGGACCTACTGGTTTGAATCGAAAGTTATTTTTGTCTTGGATAGTCCTACTTTATTATGCTTTATAACATCACGTTACGATCAGTAGAAGCGGACCATGAAAAAAATATTGTATCTGAAAGCTTCCTTTTGAGTAAAAAGTAGTAAATAAAGAAAGTCAATATTATTTTTACAAGAAAATCTTATATTTCATGATTATTTTTACATTATTTTCATTACCGGCATGTTTGTGTTTTGCATTCTGTGCTTTCTAAACCGAATCCTTTTCTATTTTAAGTTTCGAGCCGAGGATTGCATGCAATGCTTTAAATATGTACTAAAATTGGCCATTTAATTGTTGTAGTTCCTTCGCTACGCCTACCAGTAGGGGTGCTCACAATGAATCGAAAACAAATTCCGTTCAGTAACTACTTTAATTACTTTGCAACGTGAATTCTAATATTAGAATAAACGAATCTAAATTATATTCCCGACGAACGTAAGGGATGGCTTGTGATACTTGATTAAAAAGATTTGGAGCTCCTATAATTTAATTGGTCATATAAATGTCAAACGCGTGACTCTTGTGGTACCAAATTGGGCATTGCATGGCCATGTTTGTCAAATTATATTAATTGATAGTATCGAGTGTGGTAATCTAACAATTTTAGGAACTTAAAAGTTTATTATAGCTTTAAAATAATGAGTTAAATTGTGTTGTAATGTATAAAAAAAGAATTAAAAATGATTTGGTTCACACTGACATTGAAAGCGAATTGCGCGGCAGATCCTGTTTTTGATTCTCGGGAAAACAAAAAAAAAAGATGCGTTGGGCACATAAGACTAGTCTCGCACAGTACAGGCTTGTAAGCGATGAGTAAAACAGATAAACAAATGTTTGATCTTAAGTCCCAATATGAAATACGAAACGTTATTTTTCAAACGTTAACTTTGTTATATCAATTTAATTTATATTTATGATTGTGTTTACCGTATACTGATCCATTTTTGAATGTATGTTGTAAAACTCAATAAATAGGTCTTACTTATTTTGCTTAAAATTAAAAAAACCACACGAAACGTTTCTTTACCGAGCAAATGTGACTTTCTTTCATTTCGGCCAGATTTGAATATTTTTCAAGGAGCGCGGCGGTCTATATATTTCTGAATCTAATTTTTGTCAATATTATAATTGACAAATTTCACTATCGAATTTCAACATCTAAATTTCGATAGTAAATCATCTTTATGGTACAAGCGTGATGTCTCGATTTATCGATTTTTGAGTTACTTAATCGATAACAATCGATTGTCTGATAAATGTCAAGAGTTCGCAATTTAGATATCGTAATGAGCCCATTTTTGCGGTAAAGTGCAATTATTGCAAAAATAAAACCAACAAAAAACTAAGTCAAAGTATCAATATATTAATACGTGCAGCGAAAACGTTGTACACCTTTTTAAGAAAATTGCGCGCACGTACGAACGTGAAATTTGACACAGTTAAAATTTATATGTAGAAGAAGTGCATAAAGCTATTTTTTTTATTAAATGAATTTAAAATACCTATTAAATTAATTAAAATAAACATTACACACTCTTCTGCTTGAATGACACACAACATACACACACATACATAACTTACTTATTTTTGAATTTTGCGATCACTAGTTCATATAAATAAATTATTTTTTGACTTTGCCTTTAAGCTTCAGTGCTAGTAACACTGACAATAGAATAGTACTAATGATTACCGGCCAATATTTTGAGGGCAAATTAACGAAAATATTATATTAATTTTAATGAAATAAAAACTTATTTATTTTTGTGCTTATATTTTTAGTGTGTTTAATGTGGGAAATCTATTCAATAAATAAATAAATGTATGTATCTTCTTATTATCTCCTATATTTATTTGTTTAACCCACACGTATTTTAGTATACTGAGATGAAATCGAAACTCACGAGATTTGCCCTTTAGCGACAAAGTAGCGGAATGTGAGATCGCTGATGCATACATTGAACCGGCGTTATTTTATAATAATGATAGACCATAAAATATCTTTACTTTTTAAAGTATTGTTATAAGACAGTATAATAACAGATAACTATGTAACCAACTATTCCATAATTTATATAATTATATCTATGAGTTATTTTTTAATGAAAATTTGCTTGTCCTTGTCCAATTAGTGTTAATAAAAACTTTGCTACTTCATCTGCATAGACACATCTAATAGAGTGTCACTCAAAAAGAGCCAAGCTTTCAGTGAATTATTTTTTGAAAGCTGGAGTGCTAGTGCTTTGAGATTTTTAACGACAAACGAAAACCTTATAATTTTAGTTTAGAAGTCAGAAATATTATTAATAAGCAACAACTTCTGTATATATAAGTACATATAATTATAGTCGAGGATTTATTTTACGATAATAAGAAAGTACCTATCTACTTGATAGCCGTTTAATTTGAGCTCAAAGTAATATAATAGCGCAAAGTACTTCAAGCCTCTATTACACACTTTAGCATTTAAACAATCCAATTACTATGAATCTTCATACGAAATTACCGTAATAGCATAATCAAAATAAATGACATTAATTCGCGTGTTTTACCAACGCTTCATGTAAAAACTTAATAATCTTAATCTAAAGTGAACGATTCTCTGGTATGACTTTGAAGATGGCGAGTTTGTTTCGAATTTTTATTAAGGTCATTAGGTAAATTGGTACCTACCGCTTACGGCGTTCTTTGTCCGTTTCTTTGACCGCTCGTAACAACCACGGATCACTCGATTTTGATAAAACATACGCGACGCTCTCACGTAATGGTGTTAAATAGTTCTAATGGTGTTAAATAATACAATAGAAATAACATTTTGTTTGTAGAAAGTCTCAAAATGAAAATGTAGTATGTAAACTATTTATTTACCGACTTTCATGTGTCATAGAAACATCTATTATAACTGAGTTTTTTGAAAATAAACTATGACCATTAAGTTTGTAGTATTGATTGAAACATACATCGCAGGTAGGTGGATGAATGTGGCATCGTGTCACTTACGAAACATAAAAAGTTGTTGGCGTTAGTTTTATAATTATTGTTAATGACTTCACTTTTATGAGATTTTTATTTGTTTCAACTAATTTGGAATCTCTTTAATTTCATAAATTAGTTTTTTTATCACTCTAAGACCTAAGTGATTAGAAATGTATATTATGAAATCTCTTACATTTGGAAAATTTCGTCAATGTGGAAAACATGCTCTTGAACTCTTGAGATATTATGAACTTGAAGTTAAATAAACTACCTACCAAACGCTGTTTCAAAAATGTTAGTATAAATTTGATTTCTATAGTAGTAGATTCTAGATCTTTTTAGCCAGCTATGCAGGTTTATTAAATCTACAAAATCTCTTACTTACATACAAAAGCTAGGCGCCATAATCTATATTCTCTATAAACTTTTACATTTGTATGAAAGTTCTCTCTCTACGCAATCTATTGATATCTATAATTAGTAGATACTGTATATACATTTTAAGCTCGTTTTTTAATTAATATTTTTTTTTAATATTTAATCTAGCTCTAAATTCTAATTTATAATCAGTACACAGTAAACGAAACGACGCGGGTAGCGTATAAATTGGGAACTCTAGTTAACCGCTTTTAAGCAAACTGAGGTATTTATTTATCAAGACAGTTGTTAAAAAAAAATATTAAAATATAATGTTACAAACATTTTTAGTTCTTTAATCGAGTTCATTTAACCTACTCAGCACAGAATATGGAATAGTAGAGTAGGAAAGTGAACAATGGCTTGTAAACAACACACGCGTGTCATCGATTGTTACATAAATTGTAAATATTGCAATCTCGTCCGGTCATGTGACAGCAAGAATTAAGCATAGCTCTATGCTATACTATCTTTGCTCAATCTTAAGTAATAATACAACGTAATATTTAATATTATGGTAAATATTTTTGATGATTTATGAATCTTTTTTAGTATAAATTTTTAGCTTTTGAAGATTAAAATTAAAGCAGATATTAATTTTATATTCATATGGCCATTCGCTATTATGTAAAATAAAACGATAAAACAGTTTATAACGATAAAAAAAAACTTTCTTTTTAATACCTCAAAGGACAAAGAGGACATTAAACACAAATCTATCGTCGTATATTTTAAAGAAATATCTATACCTATAGGCTATACCACAAGTATTGTCAAGTCTTTTTCAATAATGGTAAGAATTTCCATTCACTTAAAGAAGCCGCTATCGAAGATTCTTTGACAATACTTCTGGTAGATGCGACGGTATTGAAACGTATGACGTTTATTATGTAAAAAAAAAGTAAAATAAACTGTAGGTACCTATCACTGGATGGCCGACTTGATTTCCTATGACCTTTGTCGATTTTGATGTTAATTGTTGCCTGACCACTTTTGGTGTCCGCTTGTCATTGGATAATATGATACAAAGACTTGGATAGGGTCATTCATTATATAAGAGTACGCCTTTCTTTTGTTCAAAGGTAAATGCTAAGCGAGAATAGGTGTAGTTTGGACACGAGGTTTTTGTTCATCAATTGCAGTGGCAGGTTTGACTATAGCACTGTACTCTGTAAATTTCGTACTATTTTTTCTTGCGCATTAATTGCAAAATAATGAATTAGATATGCTCGTATTTTATTTTATAAGAAAATAATTTAACCTGATTGAAGTAAATATATTTCCAAATACTTGCAACTAATACACTATTGAATTTTCCAGATACTTTGCGTGCTTTATAGTCTTATGATGTAAATGAAGTTCATCATGACATTTTATTTGATATTTGTCATGATCACAATTTGTTTCTTTTTGTATAAAAGAGTATAGATAGGTATTGAATTATATAAGATAATCATTAAATAATAATTACAATAGTTAAAAGTAAACAGTTTAAATGTTGTTCCTCTTTGCAAAACAATACAGGACGTAGGTACAGTTATTGTTTCATTATAAAACCGTATGAAAGCTACTTTATAATTAATAATATTTAACAATAGTTCCACCACATTCCGACTTTATTAAAATATTATTTAAAATTAATATCAAGCTAATATTAAGTCAGTGCGAATGCCCATAAGTCTCGTAGTGATCATGTAAGTCGAAGGGGCAGGTTATAAAAGTGATTCATTTAAGTAGGCGTAGTAAACCTACGACAAACTTTTTGTGTTTTATCATTTATTCTATTAACAAGATTTATTTCAATGATATCCGATAATGCTATGGCCTTGGAGCACCAAATTCTGCCCAAAATGGTTTAATGAGATATTTTGGTTCATTGGGAGTAGGTAGAACGTAGGGTTTTGAACCAAAAGTAGAGTTGAGTTATATTAAATTAATTTTAAGGACAATACGGTGCGTTTCCATCTTAGCTTAATTGATCACGCATAATGTCAAGAGCTGGCACTGACGTACTAAATTAAATAGTGCTAAAGTTCTTATATACAAAAACGAAAGTAAACTGTAGATTTCAGTGATTTATTCTTTACTCTGTTAACTAACCTAACCTAACATTAAGAAACACTTGATTAGAGATTAAGTTAACAGAACAAAAGTATTTAAGCTAAACTTCGGTTGACGAAACGTTATGTTGCCAAATCTAAGATTAACTGCTTAAAAGATTTGACTAATGCACACACGCATAGCCATGAATGGATCTTAAGCTCTTACTAATATAGAAAAGTTTGAAATTTTTCGACAAACTTAAATTCACTTGACTCGATACGTGTGTTGCGTGTGACATCCCATTTTTTATTTATTTGTAATACAACTACAGTTTTATAATCCCTTATAGACAATTTAATAATCCCTTAACATGTTTAAAATATGAATATTTTATTAATGGATAGGCAGATCTTTATAAATGATAGCTAAGATCCATTTTAAATCAAAAGAACTATATTAAACTGTATTAATTGTAAAACAAATAAAAAACTGTATTAAATCAGTTCAATATTTAGGAGCCACGATGGCACAGACTAACACACGGATCCACAGATACTTTATATCCTACTTATGACACCTCTTTTTGCGTTGGCGCCTAAAAACTTTATATAACCAATGATATTCATAATAAAAGATTATGTTAAAGATTTAATAATTTGAAAAGTGAACAGACACAATTCATATTCCAAATAACTATTTTTTATAAGCATTCCATTATAAGAATGTCATAGAGGCCATTACTTAACCGATCTAGACCAAAATAGTGAAAATTATTGTTTACGAAGGCATTCAAAGTCAATAAATAAGTTTTATTGTCACATGAGGCGGACAAAAAAGTAATGGCATACGTTGTGACTCCTACGCAAACGATCTCTTAAGTACTTGTTACTTCATCGGCGATTTTTAATTTTACTTGTCATTTTATAAATATAGTACTACAAATGTAGTAATTTAGAGAATATAGTATACTGCACATTTGTGTGGACGTTCACGCAGACGAAGTCACGAGTAAAAGCTAGTTGGTGAATATTTGTTAGTCTTAAAGATTTTCCTTTGCATTAAATTGAGTAAAACCTTGCTATTAGCATATCGCCCCTTCACCCGTGCTAAGAAGTAATCTTCAATAATGAGCTTACATAAGTTAAGTTAGCTAACAGAAGTCTTGGATAATCAGCCAAGAAAATAGAGCATTCGGCTTCCGCTGATTCAGACATAGGTTAAGTAAGCCTGTTGTAATAATGCTATTTAACTTTGGTGTAAATCAAAGGTTAGCAGTTCCGTCAGACGACTTTGATTCCGTACTGCAAGGCTTCGTAACCATATTCGAAAACTACTGTGCCTTCACCAGTACTAAAAATAACAATTTTTAAAGAAATAAATTATATAAGCAATGACCAGAGATTGCTATGAGTAATAAGAGCAGAGCATGAATGAAAAATGTTGCAAAAACGAGAAAAATATGCAGGATTAACAGCTTAATTAGTATTTGTTTTTTATTTTATTTTGGTATTTTTCTTCTCAGGCCGGTAACCCTGTAAAGATCCCACCAACGCGTTTCACTTGCCAGGGCAGACCTTCGGGATACTATGCAGACGTCGAAACTGGCTGTCAGGTTAGTCTTTTACTATTTTCTATTTCAAAGCACCCTTTAGACAAGCGACAATATTAGTGTAAGACGAGTGCCACCTGATGAAAAATAAATTTGTATGAAAATGATGTTTCGTGTAGCTATCATAACGACACGACTTATGTCATTTCCATAAAAATTTGCTTTTCGTCAGGTGACACCCATCACATCATTGTCGCTTATCTAAAGGCAATTTAAGGCATCATTGGATGTTTAAGCATCATCAAACAATCAGTTAGAATAAAATAAAACTAAAAAAAAACTTAAAGGAGTAAGTAAAACAGAAAGCAAGTATTTGGAGGTCAGTGTCGAACTGTAGCAGAAAAGCATTCGTAACTCAAAAGCAACGACTAAATCTGTCTGAATCTCTGAAATCGGTTCTAACAGAAGTGAGACCCCTAAAGCCCTAGCGGGGCAAAGGCAACATTTCTGCCTCTATTTCACAGCACACACAAAAGTGCCAAACTGAAAATTTAATTATTTCTCCGAGATTCAAATCGCAACATACTCGGATGAAGTACTTAGTCACGGTGGTGATTGTTGACTACCAGGACGCCGCGGTTAATCGGTGTTCTGTTAATTATCATAAACATAGCAATAATATTCTTTTGAAGGTAAACAACCGATGTGTAGTTAAATACGCATCCGGAAAATTTTATTAAATTAGATTAACATACTCGCTAAACAGATTATTTATGTGCGAAGTTATGTTGCGTAATTACGATTTATGTGAACTTATGTAAGATGATATAAGATCTTGAGCCTTTTGACGATGTGATTGAACATCTTTCCTATATATTTGGTAAACAAATGTTTTGAAATGGACGATAAAATTATGTAATTATATATATTAAGAAATATACAAAATACTAAACAAATTACACTAACGCGTTAACCGAAAATAGACTTTTAAACATAATAATAATAATATTAGCGACGTGACATATGAAACTCTCCTTTTATAAATTTAAAACATGTGTAACGTAGGTATATTGGTAAAGATTTTTATTCGGTTGTTGATTTTTTAAATCAAATTAACGCTTTAGAATGATTTATTTCAGTTCGGAAAAATAATATGTATATTATATAAACACAGTTTAAACAGGACAGAAAAAAAATGAATGCTACTGATTTTCTTGGCTGTTCAATTTCTTTATTTTTGGTATAATTAGAAACCGAAATGCTTCAACATAAAAAAAGTGAATTCCCGTAACCCCTAGTGGGGCATGGGATAGACACATTTCTGTATCTTTTTCACTAATCATTTTTTTTAATATACAAGTAGGTAATCAGCCTACTGTGCCTAATGCTCCAACATACCATCTTAATAAAAAAATTGTTTAAATTAAAATGTTTCAGAGGTCACTTTAATGTCATATTTTACAATAAAATGTATTGTCACTCTCCATAAAATTGACCTTTGCCTGAATACCTTTTATAAAATGTGACCTCACAGCGTGATTTAAGCATTTCACGTGATTAATATTTAAATGTCTCTTTCATTAAAATGACAATTACTTAACGAACATTTTAAACCATAATAGGTATATAGTATACGTGTAGAATAAAATTAGCATTTTTTGTCCATTAATTTTATTTGGTTTAGTATATTATACTAGCTTCGTCAATGTGAAAAATAGGTTATTATAAATTAATATGGCTTCACGAAGTCGCACCTGTACAGATTATTATTATTTAAATATTCAATTGCCTATGTATCACCCTATTACATACGCAAAATAGGCGCATCGTAGTCGTCGAGTTGCGGCAACAAGCCCGTCTTTACTTCTACTTATCGCCCTACATCAAATTGTAACAGAAATGCCTAGACTTTTAAGTCGGCCTAATATTTATTAGATATTTTGGTTTTATTTTCATTTTATTGTATTAAAATTTATTCAATATAAAACCTTATTTCATTTTATATCTTCCTATAAAAATATGTCATCCTGAAGCAGTAAAAGAGGATAAAGTAATAAAAAAACTTTTAAATAGAAAACAAGTTATAATTTTTTTTAAGGAATTTTATTTATTCCTATTAATAAGGTATTGATTTAAAGGCATGCATAATATAATTGATTTTATCATTAACATTTCATCGAGTCAAGGTCGTCCGAGGCAGAATATGCCTACGCGATCTAGGTTATCACTCTACCCACTCTTACGTGATACGTGTAAGCGGGACAAATAAAAGGTGAATGGGTAAAATCTGTGCGATCTTCGAAGCTTATTCATTTAATAATAAGCAAATTAACCTTTTATGGGGATTTCAAATATTTTAGTGTAGTGTAAAATACAAAAATAGTGCAATTATTTGTGTAGTTTTTTGTTAGTTTATTTGTGTTAGTTAAATGTAATTTTTCAGCATTGTTCTCATTTTCAAATTGAAAAAAATATATTTTTAATATATTATATTAAATGGAATAAGAACAAAAAATGTTGAACAAAATATTATATTCATAGACCAGGTGATGCCTCATTTTATTCCCCACCCAATAGGAAGAAATTAAAGCCAAATATCTTTATTAATATTGAATAATGTATTCGATCGTTTGATGTTCAAGAACGCACCCCAATCGGAGAACATCCAACAAACTCAGGAGGGTTATCATTTTTTACCCAAATTTTCACAAATTAAAAATACCTTTCGAACTGAAGAAGATTATTCTCAAGCACAGGTATCATTCAAATAGTCAATAGTTTTATAATAAGCCTTAGCAATTAACTGACGCTTAACGTAAGATTTAAATTTACTTAAAGATAATTGGTCTTCTCTTCAATAATATAGTAGCTTATACAATTGCCTTAAAATATATTATGTGCACTACATCGTACAGTTATATTATTATGACGCGTATTATATTCGTGGAAGTCCCAATTATTTTTAAATTCATTAACATTTTTCCTTACATTTAATATTAAATTCCTTACATTCCTTAAATTGTTAGTACGCACAGACTCCCGAGGGAAAACACAACAAATCGCTCGAATAGCCCGCTTCTGCAGTACAAAAATTGACTGCATATCTGTAGCATTACCTCATAAAAGAGGTCTGTAAGACAATGCGGAAATAGCTTAAATATATCCAATCGACTATGTGTGGCTTTTTTAAAGCTGATCGAGATGGGTCTTTGTTATAATTTAAAAAATCTGTTGTTAATAAGGTAATTTTATTGGTAATCATCATGGCTTTTTGAAGAGTAAAACTTGGTTCTATTAAGATATTTATAAATGTTCCGCAAGACGTTTATTTTCTTACATGAGAACTAAGTATTACAAATTTCAAACAAAAACGTCCATAACCATCGATATTCAGCTAACTGCAATCATTTGAACACTAACTTTTTCGTTAAAATTGTTCAAAATAGTAAATACTTACTTAATTATTAATTTTTTACGCCTGGATTGCAGTTCATAGTAAAACCGAGTCTAATCAAGATACAATTTAATAGTTTGTAAGATTGCAAACAGGTCTTTTTTATTTTAAATATTTATAATGTGGTGATAAAACATATTTTTTAAAACAGGTTTTTATTTTATTTTGATATGTGTAACGAAATTATTAATGTTTAGTAGTCTATATAGACTGTTGATATATATAAACATAGAGTTGTGCAGCTGGATACTTGTTTTAGGTTTTTAAACCGACACCTAAAAGGAGGAATGTTAAGTGGCGAAGGTAGCGGTGGCGAGGTGTTGTGTGATTTCATCCCTGCCAACCCCATAACATTACAAATGGAAACGTAACTTTTTCTATCTGTAAAACTTTCATGTACTATGAAGTTTAATACAGAAATTTATCTAATAGAATTTGATAAAGGAAAAAAAATTTGAAAATATAGTATTCTCTAACTCACTAACTCAATACATAAACTAAATTAGGTTGTTAAGTTTTAACTTTTCTTATAATTGTATCGATATAAAAAACTTTTATACTGTCTAATCTTGTTACTTTTATAAGATTGTTCTTTAATTTAAAGTCTAACAATAAAATTCAAGGTATTTACTATTGTTTCAAAATTATCACAGGATTGTTAATAACCTTTGTCATAATGAGTTAGGTTCCGGTTTTCATTCTTCGTGCCTAGGTTTGTCCCAGAACTATAATCCCAGTAGTATAATGAATAATCGCATAATATGACAAAATATTTATATGTACTTATAGTGTACGGATCAAACTTCGCCCTTTCTAGAATTTAGTTGTCACGAGTCAAGGGCAGTCTATGTTATACCTCATTATTATTTTAATCGTAATAGGATCAGAAAAATGATCTTTTGTTTCATTTCACAAACAAGGTTGTCGCAAGCGCGTTTAACTCTTTTCTTCGCACGACTGATGTCAGTCTACACTACAATCTACATGTCATAAATGTTTAACTAACTAATATATAAATTTAAGTGGAATAACTTTTTCCGAGTGACATGGGCTATTATTTAATATTATATTGTAATTTGATAAAAGACGTAATTTTGTTTGTATCTGGATGTCTATTTCCGTCCAAAAAACCTTTCACTAATAGGAAGTTAAGCTTTTTCCCGGTGATAGAGGTGTATATTGTGATAACAACTTAACTGAGAAAAATATTTATATATTATTAAGTGTCCATATTGCTCCACATTGCCCTGTTAGCCAATCTACGGACATACATTTACTGTGTTCCTATAATTTTTTGTTTTTTTCGAGTTCTGTAAAATAGTTTTAAAATTACTTAGTACATTTAAAACATTGAAGAAATTCCCGGGTCACGGCCACTGTTTCATTATAAACGAGCCTCGCCGTGTGAACTCGCAATTGTAAGTACTGTGTTTTACGACAGACTTACAAAATTGCCGACAATCATGTTTTACGAGCTAATAACAAGTGTATGGAAAGATGATGTTTGATCGGGTTTTTATTGCCTTAGAGATTGAATGTAGGTTATAACTATTTCGGGGTTAAATGGTAAAATATTGTAAAGTTATAGTATATTGTAAAGCTGAAGAATTAGTTTGTTTGGTTGAACGCGTGAATCCGTAGATTTGTTAGTTTCTGAGAACTACTGACTTGTATTGAAAAAATATTTTTGTCTCGGATAGTTCATTTATCGAGGAAGGCTGTTGGCTAAATAAAATCACGTTATGACCGTCAGGAACGGAGAATAAATGATAAATATTGCAAAAGCGGAAAAGTAACTCCTGCCAGGCTGGGGCTAAGATTAGGAAAACATTTTTAACGCCCCACGCAAAAAGAGGAGTTTTATAATTTTGAAGTGTTCATGTGTCTGTCGCATTGTAGCGTATGAAGGTTTTTGTTTTGTTAGAAAGCTGACGCGATCAACATGCATATATTAGCGACAAGAAATATTTAAGAATATCTCTTTATCCATATACGATGTGTTCTTATTTGTAGGTAATTTACATGTGGGCTTTTTAAAATTGTATTCAGTTTCACTTTTTTCTTATCGTTTGAGCTTAAATGTTTACCTTAAAAGTATTGATCGATTGGGAGGCACATCCTCTTTCGAGATAAAGTCAAGGGTAGCAATTTGGAGGCACATTTTAGTGTCACGACACCGACGCACCTTTGTTTTATTTCGCATTGTTTACGCATATACCGATTGCAAAACAAACGTTAAAAAAATAATACAATACGTTATTCTAAATAGATTATGTCATGGATCTATTTCAGATCAGGTGAGATAGCGTCCAAGCACTCATATGATTTTTTTAAAAAATCTTTACAATAATTACATTTATAATTATCTAGTCTTGTTCTAAAAAATAATTTCCTTTATGATTTCTTTAAGAGCTTGAATAGATTTAAATTTCAGCAAAAAAATCGCAATGACCAAACCATAAATAACAAATAATTGTGTCATATAGAGATTACATTAAATTATTTCTTTGTGGACGGTAAATGACGTGTCGTGAATGGAACTTTGCACTTGCTTCAAAACGACAAACGAACGAATACCTCATTATAAGATGTTTCATATTTTAGCAGGTGCTTTTTTGTTTTAATATATTCTAAATTACTAAGGTTTAATCTGCTTTAATTTGAAGAAAAAACTTACTACGATCTCTTAAAAATATATTTTCTCCCCGTTTTTGCAACTTTTAATTGATGCTTAGTTCTTCTTTCGTGATATTATTAGTCTATAGACTCGATAAATGGACTATATAACACAAAAATAATTTTTAAATTGGAACCAGTATATTAACGTGTTCAACCAACAAACCAAATTCTTCAGATTTATGACATCAGTACATAATATATATACCTACATATTTATTATTTTATCAAAATAAACTATCAATAGGTTAAATACACACTTAAATATAAATGACTTTAATTGTGTAAGTTAAGTTAAAAATCTCTTATTAAAACGAGGCTAAGAACAAAGAAGTTCTTAAATGGATTTTCAATGCGTAAAATTACAAAAAGTTACATTTGATATGCGAGTCATTTAAAAGAAACTGACCCAGTTTCCTAGTTCTCAAATTCATGAACAGAATATTATGTGACACACAATCAGATGGTGTGTCACTTATTTCTTCATTTCTGTAATTTATTTTAAATAACGACGAATGGTTTTCTAGCTGGACTCCACATGTTGCGCTGTGACCGCTATCACGTCATAGAGTGGACGGGCATCGCGACTGCAGAAGGGTTATGCGTATGGCAAGGAACCAAACACAGTTCACGGAACTGACGGCCTTCCTCCTATAATGGAGAGACACTGGAGGATATTAAATAAAGTTCCCATCATCTTACACTCATTACACTAAAATAAAATAAGTATATAGTAATACGTAATCAAGAATATCTACAAAAAGAACAAGCTAGAAGGAAAATCAATGAAACTTAAAAAATTTACAATACAATTTTTCCCAAAGCAGAAGCCGATATGATTCACCGAGATACGTCTCGACATTAATTTCACTAACTATTACGTAAAGCTAAAGTTCAAGGTGATTAAGACTCAGTACGTGTTCTTTAATATCATTTGGTGATAAAAAATTAAATAATTCTTTAATATCGTGACGTGTAATATCTGAAACGAAAAGAACCGTATCACAAAGGATCTTTTTTTGCGTCGGAATTTATGCGTTTGAATTTCTTATTAATATATTAATGAAAGAAAATAATTCTTTTCACACCTAGGTTGGTTACAAATGCTTAGCTTTCAATCATTTTTAGTTTAAAGTTTTACAAAAATATTAATTTTATTCTAATGTCTCATAGAATATCGTTTTAAATTGTCTTCGATTTCTCTAGTGAATTGATAGTTAAAATAACTATGGAACTATGAAACTAAATATGGAATCATATTCTAGTTCCGTTGGCAGAAAGTTTAACAGCTTCTTAAAAAATTATTAATTGTATTTTAATAAGAAAGACTTAGTCTGAGCGACCATATCGCCCAATTAGAAAAAAACATAAAAAATAAATCTGAAAAAAGACAATAAATAAAAAAAGACCGAGAACTCAAACACTTGCTATCAGTTGACAGCAAAGCAAATGAATACGCGGGATCCATCAGATAATGGGTCTGACAAAATGGCGTTGCAAAAGCCAACATTAAAATTTTGCACGTCAAAGTTTCTCCTCTTTATCATCGTTCCTAACACATTCCATCAAAACATGATATACATTTTCCATACCACCGCACACTTCACAAAATAGAATAATTATTAATTTAATAACACCTAATAACATCGGGAAATAATAAATTGTCTACGTCATTGAAAATAATGCATAAAAATAACAGTCTAAGATTTAAATTATTCATAGCATCTTTGTTCACTCTTTGTAGATTTTTTTGGAGTTTGGTATTTGGAAACTAAGTTTTGATGGCGTCTTCAATTTGTAAGGAATGAGGAAGTTAAAAGGCTTCGCACAAATTAAATTGTGATCTGGTTCAAATAAAAGGAAATATTTTGAATTTTGTATTATTGTTACTAAAGATCAGATTTCTTTGTATATATCTGTTTCTATTGTATTCTGAAAGATGTACTTTTAATACAGGCCAATTATTTATTACAATTTTATTCGACAATAACTTATTTTTGTTTTTCTAGTTCCGTGTGAAACATTTTGGTGTATTTAAGTATTAACGATTTTTTTGCCTTTGAAATTTGTGACTTGAGCTCTGAACTTCTCACTCAGAAGGTGAATTTTGTAAGACAAACTATTGTTAATTTATATTTACATATAAAAGTTAGTCAGATAATCTTTGGCATCAATAAATGCTATGAGCTTATGACAAATTTAACTTAGTATAATAAAATAATTGTAAAATTATGATAAATATTAGCGTTATATCAGATTACACTTTTCAAACCCCGATGCAAAAAGTTGTTATAAGTTTGACATGTCTGTGTGTCTGTATAATCGTAGCTTCTAAGCGAATGGACCAATTTTCGATGTGGTCTTTTCGATTTGATTTTATCTATTTTTGAGATATTCTTGCAATTAAAGAAAGATAATTTTTCAAATTTAACTAATATTTTGTGGTTTAGTTATAACAGGAAGCAAATACTCCTCTCAACATAATTATTTTCACAGTTATGCGGGTTAAACAATTAAAATTCGATAATATTTAGTTTTAAGTATTGCAAAAAAATTAATTTTTAATATTATGTCACCGTTGTTTTTGGTCCCAGAGCATTATCAGACTTGTTCTTTTTTAATTTTTTGACATTGTATCTTATTATATCGATACAATTACATTCACATTAAACAAGAAATCCTTATATTTAGAATAATTAAAATTGATTCCACAATTTCTGTTTAACGAAAATCAATGTTGTTGCAACAAGTGAAATTGATTATAATATAAAAAAAACCAACACGATGATTACAAATTAGAATATCTCATAAATAAATTTACTCATTTTCATAAATTGTAGCTAACATCCATCTCGATCAAGCCAGCTTTACAATGATAGAACTGCATCAAAATAGGTCAATTTACATAGGAGCTAAGATGCCTCAAACAGACACACGGACACGTCAAACCTTTAATCGTATTTTTCGTCGGAGGTTACATAATGAGTTGCATGTTTAATGTATATACCTCTGTTGATAGTATGTAATGTATGTTTTGTTTCGGCACACGACTTCCATAAAAACGCCGGAAATTTTCAAGTAATAATTGATGTAATTACAGTGATTATTGAGTTCATCAAATTTATCTATACTAATATGTATAACAAAGGTGAAGAGTATCTTCAAGCTTGATTTTTTTCTGCTTTTTTTTTGACTTGAACGTTTGTCATGTGACCAAATTCGCCTTATGTAGCGAATATAAAAGATATTTAAGTAGTTAAGTCCTTGGGCTTTAGTCAAGACCTTCGTGCTAATTTCTCGACACCCACTAACGCTGGATATTTGTATGAAAATGGTATAAATCGTTTCGTTACGAAACGACTACAAATTTCTAGCGATAGTGGGTGTCGAGAAATAAGAACGAGGGTCTTGTCTCCGGGGCCTTGGCAGGCCAACTGAAGACTCAGAAAGGCTAAGTACTTAATGCCTTTAATTTTGTTGTATCCAGTTCTTGTTAAAATAGTTATTAGCTTAATACATTATTTCTTAGAATATGTCTATAAATTACTTTACGTAGCGTAGTGATGGTTTCGTAATGATTGTTATTATAAACATTGTTGATAGCTTTTTGCTATTTAACAAAGAGCTATACGATACCCCCAAATAAAATTGGAGGAGTTTCAAACTATAGCAAAAAAATATAAAATCTAGGTAGCCCTAAAGCTTTATTCCATATATTTTCTTTCTAGAATTATTTCAGTTTTATTTATTAAATTTGATGCAATTTGAAGTCGGTTTAAATATTTTTATAATACATTTTATTTATTACACGTTATTGAAATTTAATTTAATGATATCATGACTAGAAAAACAAAGGATAATCCTCTTATGATATTCCTTTCAGATCTACCATATGTGCGATGGTCTTGGAAGACAGTTCAGTTACTCCTGCCCCAACACCACATTATTCCAGCAACGGATGCTTGTCTGCGACCACTGGTATATGGTGAATTGCTCCAACTCAGAGAGCGATTATGATGCGAACCTTCTTATAGGTAAGAACTTTTTTATGAGAATATATTCTTCGAACGTCCGCCAAGATAGTACTGACACGGAGCGAAGTAAAATGCGAGGCGCAAGATAGAGCAAGATGGCGGAGAATAATGGATACCCTTTGCCCCACCCAGGGGTCATAGGATCACAAAGATGAAATTTTTCGAAAGCTCTAGTTAACAAATTTCTGAATCCGTTTGACTGATCTTCACCTGTGACCACAGTACATATTTTAATAAACCTTTTAATAAATGTTCTGTGCCCATAAAGCACTGGCTGTCAGGCGCGCGGAACGTCGGGACAAATTAATGATAATCAAAGAAATCGTTAAATATACGCACTGAATACGTTCGAACGGTTTTCTCTAAATATGTTATAATGGTATTATGTGAATAGATGATTCATTTGCAAATATTTGGCGGCAATGAATTTGATTGACTGCGCATGCTAAGCCTAATGCATTTTTGATTGTTAACAAGAGAAGCAAATTAAACAATTGTTACATAAGTAGTATCGAGTAGCAAGGTTTGTGTGGCCTCATATGAAGGAGAGCGAAGATTGCGGGCTAATTGGCAAGCTTATAAAATATTTAACAAAAATTATAAATATGTATAGGTGGTGCAAAATAACTAAATAATAAAATAATAATTATTTTAAGAGAACATTAATCTTCTTATTGGTTCATAAGTCCCGTTTATTGCGTACGTTTCTCTGTTTATAACCCACAAGGAAATGGAGGGACATCGTATCTCCTTAACAAATATACCGATTTCTATGCCATGTTTCTATTTGAAAGCTAAAATGATCGAGGTAGAGCAAAGCTACAATTTATGAAAATCGGTTCATCCGTTTATGAGATATTTATAATAATAATAATCATCGTGTCGGGGAGCTTTTTAAATGTCTTCAATTATACTAACTTGTTAGACGAGAGGATATATTCATTTCTATTGTAGATTGTGTACGGTTTACTAAAATGTATTTGGTAATAAGAAGAAAAAAAAATACAGCATCTAATTAGATTCTTTACGTCACACGGAAATATAAGCCACTGGCGTTGGCCTCATCAATTTATTCAAAACAAATCATATTATAACATACCTATGCTTAGGTCATTTAGTAATTAATATGTTATTAGAGAAAAAAAATTATTACAGAATTATGCGAATTGGACATTGACGAAAGTATTGATAAACTATTTACTCAATTTTCGATAGGTACATGTTTTAATCATTGAAGCTACATAGACACACACAGCAACAGACATTATACACAGACCGACAGTTCAAACTTGTTCTTTTTGCGTCGGGGAGCATGATCGCTAACGAAGATAGACCAGATATGTATGCCACACTACGGATTGTGGATTTTCAATCTATCATTTTAACTATCTCATAGTTGCGCAAAATATTTTTCGACCATGATTAATCTTTTTTGAAAGTTTCTCAATGTTTTTATTAATTTAAGGTCAACGTGATAAACCGTTTGTGTCTGAAGAGGAAATGCGTCAGCGCACGCCACGACCTGATATACTCTCTGTACCACCCAATAACAATTACTACGATGGATTACGGGAATCAGAATCAAAGGTAGGTAATCGTAATTATATAGTAATGATAATAATTGCCTTATAATACATTTAAATCGCAATATCTTATATTTTTATGAAATTATAATTAGATTATTTTTAAAAGTCCTGTAAACTTTGTAAATTTTTAATTTCAGTAGTTCTATAGTTTATCAAAAAATACCATTATTTAATAAAATTAATAATTATATATTTCATTTTTTTATAATTACCTAAGTAGAAGTAAAAGCTTTATGAGATATGTTTAAAATAGCTACTTAAAATTTCAGTTCTCCATCCATCCCGGGAACGGTATAGTGGGAATAGCTGACTCTATTTCGAACGGAAACAACGATCTCGACAGCGATAAAAAGAACTACCGGCCGCCCTCTTCCTGGTCTACGGGCATCGGTCTACGATCCACCACCCCTAGGTCTATTACCAACAAACAGTTCAACTCCAACAATGACCTTAGCCCAGACTTCACCAGCAACGCTTTCGGCGTTAAACAAAACAATGTCGATGCGATACCTCAGTCAACAGTTCAAACACCAGTAAGAGACATAGCCCCACCCTCCCAAGACTTGAGCCTGCCAGTCTTGCCACAAACAAACGATGGCGCCAACCAATTGGACATCAGAATGAAGGACGAAGATCCAGTATATAATTTCATCAAACGATTTGATCCAAATTCCCCAGACACTAATTTCGGAACATCTATGACCAAGTCCCAAATCTTGGATATAAATAAACAATTGCCTGCCGGTCAGTCTAGCTCTGAAGACGATAAAACCAGAGTAAACAAGAATTTTGGCAACAATTTCAACGTTGTTCGAGGTGATAAGAAGAAAGGTGAAGCGGATGAATCAAGAATTGCTTCACTGAATACCAAAGTCCCCAGTGATGCGGTTTCAACTAACACAGTACCGGAACCTGACAAACACTTAGTACCTCCAAAATCTGAATTTCCAGCACAAAGTTTAACAACGACAATGGGACCTCCAATCTATTACCAATGGAAGTGGGCAGTGCCTGCTTTTGACTTGGAGCCACCGAAAGTAGGAAATTTCACTTCAACGGATACCTCAAAAAAAGATCCAGAAAAGCGTCCATTTAGTGCTGTTCGATCAACTACTGAAGCCGCAGAACCAACCATTAGTAGCATCAACACAGAGTACAATATTAGTTCATATTTCGTCCCCGATTACGTATTTCCCCTGGATGGACCTCATCCGGGTTACGGTGATGAAGACGCGCAAACGTCCTTTAAGGTTCAGGTTTCAAGGCCAGGGAGGTCGAGTTATGGAGAAAATCCGGACTGTCCACAATGCCACCCCGCCTACGTAACTCCTGGAAAGTGTGAACCCTGTATCATTAAACGGTAACATTATTTATACTTGCGAATAATTTTTGTGAGTTCCACGGTGATTTTTGACGTATTAAAGAAGTGCTTAAAAACCAATTAAGGCTGGCCACACACAACCGGAATTGTCTCTCTGAATTCAGATTCCTAATTCAGAAAGTCCAGAATTCCATAAAATGTCACTATGCTCCACACACATTCTGACTTTTACCACATTTTGACATTATTATCAATTTCTTCACATTGTATGGAATTTTAATTAATAATCTGAATTCAGAGACACATTAAAGCTGTTTGATGCAAGCCTTATATTGCAATTCTTGACTGATGCATTTTGTGTTCTTGGATACGATGTTATTGTTACTTACATGCATTTTAATGTTACCCAACTCAAATATTATAAAGATGTCTACATTTAAAATCTTATTGCTATGTACAAAAATCAGCGATTACTATAAGTTATAATATTATATCTACCCGTGCCTATGTAATATAAGTTTAAAATTTAAATTAAAGTAAATTAAGGAATAAATTGAGTTTAAAATATAATCCTTAAAAATTTACCTGTAAATTACCTAATAATTAAGCATAGAATCAAACTTTACATTCAGTTCAAATCTTCTTACACCTAGATACTTCCAGTGCTATAAGTCGCAAATAAAACCAAAATAGTCGACATATTTTATATTTATTTAAATACCTATTTTAAATATTTAACAAGTTTATTTCAAGCACTTACCTAATTTTGTCAAACTTATTTCATGGGCATTACTCTGATTCATAGCTAATACCTACTATAAAATATGTAAAGTGAGAAATTCGTTGAATTTCTTTAGCTCTTTAATTATCATTCCACATAAAACTATATTTAAACTAGCTGTTCCCGGCAGTTTCATCCACTCTCGTATCTAATTAAAACAAATTAGGTAGGGGTAGATGGGTCAAAAATACTTCACAATTTATTAAACCAGATATATAATAAAAAATACATAAAAATCGATCGAGCCCTTTCGGAGGAATATGAACACAAGAACCGTGACACGAGATCTAAGTATATAAATAAAAATGAATCACTGAAATTTACGTAAGGGCATAACTACCGAACGACTGCACCAAATTATAGAATTCTTTTTTGTTGTGTTTATTATTTCCTGGAGAAGGTTCCTATAAAAGAAATAAATAAGAAAGTTGCGCGGATCATTAAAACATTTAAGAAATTTTGTGTACCTAATGTAATTATAAAGCGCTTGACATAACTGTCCGTTTGTTAATTATTATACCAATTTAAATTCAATATTCATAGATAAGACAGGACAACGTATCTGGGAGCTTTCATCGAAGACGCTGCCTAATCCATTTGAGATATAACAAAACAATGCATAACGGTATATTCCTCTTTAACAGATGTACAAAAAACTCCTTCTAGCTAGTAGCTAGTTTTTAATTGATAATAATTGTTGTTTTTGATTCGTAGGTTTCAGTTAAATGCACAGACTATATATTGCCATAAATGTTTTTTTATTGACAGTTCCAGGAGGTAGGGTTGGTAGGTACGAAGAATAATGACAACTCGAAACCCATCGATATCGCATATCAGTGTCAATGTCAAATGTCAAGTCAACGGAAGTTATTAATTTTGATTTTTGCAGAAAATTCATATACCTAATTACCTAATTTCATCCTCTTTGATTTCATCATTCATGTTATGTACATACATGTAATCATATAATTTTTTATCAAAATAATATATTTTCTATACATCCAGCGTTGGTATACATCGTGTTTATATCTTAGTAAAAAACATTCATTTATTAAGATTATGCAGCATCAGTGAAGTGTTCATGAAGTTAGAATAAGTTACAACCTCGAAAGTTTGCTAAAATGAATAAATTGAATCCGTTAGGCTTACTTGTTAACTATGGAGATTCTGACGAAGAGTTGGAAGATACCTCGCAGATTACAGTGATGCCACACGCGGCACCTGAGGCGTTGCCTTCGAACTACGCAGGACACCCCGCTTCTGCTGCCATTCATCCGCCACCGATTTCACATTGCCGTAAGTAGTATAATAAGAATTAAAAACAACTTAATAAGCTTATTTTAGTTGTAGATTGATAAGATTTTCACACTCCTTCAAATGACGATTTAAATTTGAAAGAAGAGAAATCATTATCTATGTAATATAAATTAATATATTAGAACAATAGAGGCATTTAAAATGTAACACGTGTAAAATTTAATATAAAATGTTACAAATTCAATAGTCAAGGGGCCACCCATACAAATTCAGTATTGATAATAAGAAATATTAATAAAATTAGTAAAATAATGAGATCCTAGCAATGCTCTAGGGCCTAAGGGCAAGTCATGACCCGTATGACTCTTTTTCAGTTCTTTCCTTGCTCCAAGTAGTATCAATTTAACTGCACAGTATATTTCTGTTTATTAAGTCAAAATAATAGTCTGTAGTCATTTTTGTCAAATAAGACTTATTCTAAAATATTATTTTATAATGGTGACACAGATTATTTAGTATAATTTTAGATGAAAATACTATTTATTTTCTTCAGCTTGGTCTGCCTGCTATGATGAGAACAGCGGCTTCACTTATTATTGGAATCAACAAACAAATGCAGTGACATGGGAAGCTCCTCCAGAGTACTTGTTAGCACTTAAGTTAGCTCAACAACACTTTACAACATCAGGTTAATAATTTGTTGTGTCTTTGTGTTTGCATTTTATTAAAAAATACATTTTTGTTATTATAATATTAACCCCTGATGCCAAAAGAGGAATGTAATGAGGAAGAAGAAGTAGGATGTGTCTGTGGGTCCGTGTATCTATCTCTGACATCATAGCTCCTAATAGAATGTGTGAGACTCACATTCTTAAAACACTCCTCTTTTTGCTCTAACCCCTCAGGGGTTAAAAGATTGTAATTATTTAAAAATTTACAGGAAACACAGAGGTGTCAGCAGAAGAATGGCAACTATACCAGCAAGCATTAGTTGAAAAGCAGAATTCAAATAACATACCCAAAGTTCCCCCAAAAGCCAATAAAAGCAATGAAAAAACAGCTAAAGATAAGAAGAATTCTAAGAAAAGACCATCTAGTGAAAGTGATGATGAGTGAGTATTAATTAAATTATTGCAATTTTATGTAGAACTTCATCCACTTTCATTATATTCTCTTCCTTCTTCCCTTCTCAAGTAGGTCCTGGACTTGGTTCGGAAACTTACAACTAGATCTACCAGAACCTACTTCACCACTTACTCTCATTTTTAACCGACCTTCAAAAAAACCAAAAAGGAGGCGGCGGTGCCAAATATATTAATAAAGACTGAATGAATATTCCTGGACTTTAATAAAAAAATTAATTGAATGGCTTGGCGCCGCGTTTCAAAGAGCAACATGACAGTTTTATGCCCTTGTAGAATATTAGATGAATTTTATTTATCAACACTATTTACGTCTTTTATTTATAGTAAGTTCATTTATAACACAAAATTTATTTTTTACTTTTCAGTGCGTTTTGAGGTCGGTTTTATTTTTTTGTTTAAAATTAATTTATATCCTACAAGTGTCCAAACAATCTCAAAATTTATTTTCATATCATTTTCACTACATCCTTTTATTCCAAATCATTCATTTATTTCTGTTAAAATGTGATCAGTATTTAGTCCTTATAATGACAAACAAAATATAACCAATATTTGTAAACTGTTTCAGTTATAAAATAGAGTTGATAACCTCATACCACAACTCAGATTCAGAGTCAAATGATGAACAAGAAAAGGAAAGTCAAAAGAAGCCTGCACCACCACCGAAACCTATTACAGTAACTGCAAAACATATTCCAAAGAAACAAAAGACTAAATCTGTTGAATTTGGGCCCTCTTTGCCAGAGAAACAGAGCTACTCCACACCTATTGGTCCAGAACTTCCACCAGGTGTGAGCAAAGAGAAGCCTGATTTGCCCGAGGTTAAATTAAAAGAAGGAATAAAGGATCAGGTATGTTAACATACTTTTATTAGTGATGATAGGAAGGTCTGATAAAATATAGAAAGACTTTTTAATAATCACTAACAGTCACAGACTGACAACATTAGAATTCATGAATTTATGCTATGCTAATAATTGGTAAATGCTTAAAGAGAGTAGGTTGGTTCTCCTCTCTCTGGTAGAAATGTTAAGTGAGCAAATATGCAGCCTGGGCTCATACATGTATGTTTGTATCTATCTAATCTCATTTAGAGATATAGTTTTCACTTCAAAATACTGGATAAAATTGAAAATTGGCATATTTATGAAGGCCTAATGACAGTACAATAATAATAGAACAAAACTAGGAAATTATAGTTGTTTGGTATTAAGATTTGTATTGGTGACTTTGGCTTGGTAATCATTTCTGTAGGATAATCTGTGATGTTTTTATTAATATAACTAGGTATATAATAGTTCTATATTATATTTATCATTCATTGTGTCTAAAAAGCATAATTCCATAATTTAAAATATCTTGTTGCTTAACATAATATGATGAGAATATTAACTGAAAAGTGCCTTCAGTAACAATCTAAGTTTGGTGAAAATAAAAATTATATAATATGTGATATCATTAGTTTAACATATTAACAATGTAGTCATACATTTTCGACACATTATACTTATATTATATAATGTGTCCAAAATATTGTCTACATTGGACGATTTTTACCAGAATTAAATTTGTTACATGCACTATGATGGCTAAGTTTTCAATCTGAAGTTACATAAAATAAAGAAATAAAAGTAAATTATATAAAGTTCCTAGTTAATAGGCAATTTTTAAACATTACAGGTGGCAAAATCTATTTCAAAAATGGATGATGAAGACATTCAAGAGGAGAGTGAACTATTAAAACAATTAAAAGACAAAGCAAAATTGTTGGAAAAACTTGGTGGAGAGATTCCAACTGATTTACAAAAAATCATCAAAGAAGATTCAACAGATTCCCCGAAATCGTCAAAGAGTTTAGATATTGACGAGCTATTACAGGAAATAGAAAATAAAGAATTGCCCAAAAAAGTGAACAGTGATGTTTTTGATAAAACCAGTGCTTCCAATTCACCAAAACCAACTGAAGATTTAAAAGTAAATGGGCCAGCATTGTTTCCGAGCGCAGTTAATATTGCTAAAGAACCAAATCCAATATCAAATGAACACAAAGAAAAAAAAGAGAATATATATCTGTCAAATACAATAGAACAAAGAAAAAGGCTTAGGATATCAAACTCAGTTTTACCTAAACCTCAAAAGATTGAAACACCAGAGTACACTACGAAATATAGTCAATTTATCGAAGGTTTCTCTAGCGAACGGACTGGCCTCGGTTTTAGTAAAGATGAAGTAAGTGAAAATTCAAAAAATGGTTCAAAAGAGGCAATAAATTATGGAAATGGTTTGTTATTTACGAAAGGAGAAGTATTGAATGAAAAGGACGAAGTTTTGGACGATTTGGCTGATTTGGTGGAAGCCAAGTTAAAGTATTTAAGTCAAGTTCAGTCGAGCACTCTCACTCCTCTTCAAGAGATGATGGTTCAAATGCAGGTAGCCATTTTTTCTAATATCACCTTAAATGTCTTTTTAATATCTGCCTTTTCTAATCATAAAGTAGTTATTCAGTGATTTTTAGAAGAAATTATCATGTTATCAGATGTGCCTATGATATTATGATAATTTTTTAAAAACTACCATCTAGATATTTTGATGGTGTCATTATTTGTTATTTTAATACCGGAGAAACAAGTATTTCGTTAGGGTAGGTAGGTACAAAATAGGTAGTTACTAAAGTTAACTTATATATTTACTAACACAACTAACTGTATTTGTTAATTAGAAATAGAGTTTTAAAGAAACAAATGTGGCCCGCATTGGTCAAAATTGACAAAATAAATGAATAATGTTTCAGACGCTAGTATCAGCATTCCGCAGCGGCGCATTGACCGCAACTTACTGGCGTCGGTGGGTGGAGGGCGCTGCGCAGGCGCTCACCTCGCACGAGCAACTCGCCGCGCCGCCCGGATGGCTCTGCACATTCCAGAGGTACGCGCTTCTATCTCTACTGCCATCGCACACACACACCCACAAATGCACACATATACCGCGACACACGTACGCGTGTACGCTAAGTGTACGTTGAGGGGGAGACCGAAAGATTCTTTCATTTTTGCTTTCCAGAGAATTTCTATGAACTAATATTTGTATCCTAATTATTATTACACGGTTATAAAATTTTGAACACATTTTAAACTTCTGAACCAGTTTTGGTGTAGAATCCCTCCTTCACTCCTTCAGATTTTACCAAATGCTATTTTCATACAGTTAGCATAAATATACAAATATAGAAGGCTAAAACAGTTATCTTTAAATGTAATAGTTTATTCTTTTGGTTCTTCCTTGACGGTACCGACGAACTTTGTGTTTTATCGCTCCTTCTACATACTAGTTTGTGTTTTATTAAAATTATATTATGCTAATTTTATTATATTTTATATATTTCCTTTGATTCTCTCAAGGTGCTGTGTATTACACAAATTTCACATGAACAATAATTATTAAAATAAAAATTGTATTCGTGTACAAATTAAGGGTCAAAATGTAAAAGCTTGTGTTACTAATATAATCGTCGCTAGATCAATTTCTTTCATTAACTTCAGCGCATAATTTGTAATTTTAAAAATAATTATGTTTATAGTTTATTGACTGACTAATAATCATTGACCTGTGATTTTCGTACCTGAATTAGATATAAAATAATAAAGTATTAACATTGATATTGAGTTTTTTTGGAATGTTAACCCATATTATGGTAAATTTAGATAGTTTTGAAAATTCTCTAGACCTGTATTCAAATATCAGTAGAAGGTCATAATATTTTTATGAAACATATATAAGTTTATATCGGTTTTCTTAAGAGGAATTAATTGTAAAGAATTAAAAATTGCAACAACAAATTGTTGAAGCAAAACAAGATCGAAGAATCGTCGAAGAGCGTGAGAGGGATAACCAAGATGGCCGCCACGAAATCTGGTAAGAGATCATTTCAGTTATTTCTCATTTTAATTCCTCGATAATACACTTTGATCTTTTGCAGAAGGTTTTACGGCGATGGGTTTGAAGGGTTTTTTCAAATCTTTTATGAAGAACAAAATAATAAATGGGATTTATTTAGATGTTTTATAAGTGTGAAATTTTTTTATATGAGAGTTGGGCCATTGTTGCGTCCGAGTCGAGTTAACTGTAAAACAATGCAAATGTAATCAGGGTTATTTACAATAAAGAAGAAGAATAATAGAAGAAGATATTCAATGGGAGTTTTGCAAAATCTCAGTAAAATAACAACGTATACTTCAAGAAATTATAATTTAAGAAATATAAATATTGTATTTTCTTATGATTTAGTATATTTCCAATCAAAAAGAAAAACTTCAAGATTATGATTTCATCAAATAATCATCGACTAATCTTATAAGTATTAATGTTGGTTTACTTTCATTTATCGCACTATTCTTTGTACATATTTCTAAATTATAATTCAAATTGCAATTTTTTATATAAAAATGGTTAAGACGCAAGAGAGACGCAAAATGGCCCAGCTTGTGGCATTCTCCTTTACAACTACTATAAAATGTCTGAATACATCTTGTGATGCGTTTTGTGATTCATAAAAGATTTTGGATGCGTGTACTGTCGTGGCATGTTAGAATCAGCAGAATTACAGCTCAAATTATGGGTTTAGTATAACATTTATTTTACATTTACGGAAATTTATATTGATTTGATTTTTTTTAGCTTCTTAAGCAATATAAGTTCCTGTTTAATGCGTTGTTGGATTTAAGGCCCCACGATTTTACTTCTGTTGTTGATATCACGGTTTAAGATCATTTAAATAATAATATCGCTTGACGGAAATCAATTTTGAATGCAAATGACAGAAGTGTCGTCATGATAACGGATTAAAACAATGTCGCGGGTCTTAATCCGATATTTCTTTATGTATTTTGGGATTGAGGCAGTTTTTGTATACTATAATGCAGATTTTAATTAATTTTCATATGTTTTTATATCTAATGGGATATAAAAACGTGAACATAATTATCTGCATGTTTAATATATTAAACAAATGTTGCAACACAACGCAACGCTACGTGCGTGCCACAAACAGCTTATATTGTTTTTTAATGATTTTTTATACATCTCAAGCCGTGATCGACGAAGTAAACTCACCGGGCATGTATATGTCGAATGACGAGAGATGTTTGTACGTGTCCGTCTGTCGCAGGTCGGAGGGGCGCTACAGCTACAAGCGCGAGGCTGACGGGTTCGTGCAGTGGGAGTACCCCGCTGTCGCGAGCACAGACATGGATATTAGTACCACGCCGCCGCCGCCCGGCACGCCGCTGGTATGCATTTCACCATCAGAAATTAGAAATTTACTAAAGAAAAATGACTCAGCAGATAAAAAGTGACTGTCTGATGTAGTGTTACCTGTAACACGTCTATAGTGTTCTCTTGAACACTCCTCTGTGCACTGATACACGTCTGCCCACTCACTGTCACTACAATAGAATGTCCGCCGTGGGCAGCCAAGTGCGGTATTTATACTAGCTACGAGCATACTGCCTTCGACTGCCGGAACTACTCGGAACACGACCGACTCGTGACGTAACCGCACGTGACAACCAATACGAGGCAATACACTACAGTCTGATATGATTCGTTACGAGAATTTAGAGAAATGTTTAGCTCCAAAGCAATCAACTTCCTCTCGGCCTGCCGCGCTGGGTCATTTGACTTTTGGCTAAAACGACAATGAATTGGCTGATTTTATTTCGAGGCAATAAGAGTATTTTGTTAACAGGAGGAGACATCGCCGCCGTCGTTGCTGTCGCCGCCGCGCGTCCTGACGCCGCCGCCGCCCTCTTGGGATGACCCGCCGCCGCCGGGGACCGACGCTCCCACCTTGCCGCCAACGGTAATTATACGCCACAACTAAACATTATATATTACTAAATGCCCCGTTGAACTTCGTCACCTACTTACGTTAACTCTTTATAAAAATTGATATTTAAGTTACTAGTGAATAATGTTTGATTCTTGTTCTTGTAACTGCAAATAAATAAAATTAACTTGATTGGATTAATAACATATCTCGTCAAAATTTTCTGGACTTTTCAGGAAACGAAGAAAGAAATCGGCGACGAACTTTTATCATTTTATAATGATTTGGCTGAACTTGAGAAACATTCCAACCCATCATCAGCGACCAACTCCCCTGAACGCAAAGAGAAGTGCGAGAGGGAAATAGTTAAGAAGGAGAGAAAAGAGGACAACAGATACGAAAGAAATGAACGAGAGAAAAACTTGAAGACGCTAAAAGAAGAAAAGAGTAGAAAGAAGATGAAGGTAAGAATTTGTGTTGTTTTTCTTATTGTTAAACACGTTTAAATCATTTAAATTTATTTAAAAGCTTTCGATTCGAAAAAATTATCACAGGTATGAACATTTCAGTTGCAACTAAGATGTCTTTTTACCTTTGACGTGGTTAAAAACTCATAATACATGGTGTGTTATGAGTTTGCCATGTCTGTGTGTCTATTTGTGACATCGTAGCTCCTAAACCAATGGACCGCTTAAGACGCGGTTTTTTTTTGAAAGCTGATGTGATTGAGATGGATCTTAGCTGTGATTTATGAAAATCTATTCATCCGTTTGAGATTTCGTTATAATCTTCATACCGGAAGGTTTTTTAAATCTGAAATACTTCACTTGTTACAGGTGAAGATTTCCAGCTCAATAGGATTGAAGCAAAAGACAGTTTCGTCTCTAGTAGCAAAGTGGCAACAAGTTGCCGAAGAAATCAACTCCGATTAAAGGATTTATTTACTTTAATGGAAAGTATAACTTAAAAAAATATACGATTCATAGACTGCATTAACAAAAGCCAAAAGGAAATTAACATCGCTAGCCTGGATGTGACTATAAATAATAGATGATTTATCTTCGTAATCATGTCGAAACAACAACATGTTGTTTGAGTATACCCGATTTATTTTGAGCCTGATAATTTTTCTTTATTGAAGAAATCTTTACTTAGCAACCTTTCGATCGTCTTTGCTAAGATTTGGAAATATAATTTAATTGAATTATGCTTAAATACACCCGAGCTTGGGCAGACCATAAGTTCATATGAACTCAGATGAATCTTTTACTTATCGCTTGTAAGAATTGTTTGACAAAGTTTACGTCAAACTGTGTGTTACGTCAAATATCTCACCGAGAGATGGCGCGGTTGTTAAGTACGAAGAGCCACTTTTGAAGAATTTTATAGGTAAATTGTTCCCAAAAGGTGTCATTATAATATAAAAAAAAAAACAGTTTTGAGAGAACAATGGCACATTATAATTAATATAAGTACATCATTTGAAAATGTTGAAAAAGTTTAAGATATATGAATCTTTAAATCGAAACTATAATATTGTAATAATGCGAAGCTTTGAGAAGTTTAAAGAAATCAATTTTTTGTGACTGCGTGAAATCTTTTGTGTACAGCATAATCTCGAAATATGTAAATATTAGTATTAATTTTGTACTTGAATAGTTATTAATAAAATATATTAATTGTTGTAAATATTTGTGAGTTTTACTTCATCCAATCACCTGACTTGTCTATTATTATGCGTGGATTAAGTCTGCTTGTTGCGCCGGAGGGCCAAATTTCGAATTCCGGAAAACAGATACATGTTTCGATTTGGAAGGCCGAGGGCATGCAGAAATGTATCTCACAGGGATTTCACTTTGTTATTTTTAATTGACAGCTTTGAGTGTTTTAAATTTTTATGTGAATGTTATTGTATTGCTATGCTAATGTATTTTTTTAGTCAGTAGCATTGGTCGTTTTCAAGTGATATTTTTTGAAAATAAATAATTTTTAAATCTTGACGAAATCGCTTGTGACAATATGGGTGACGAATATATTTTTTGCCTATAAGCTGAACGAGAATGTAGATAAGACCTACAATTTATAAAGAGATGTTCATCCATTTATGAGGTAAATATTCTTATTGGTAAGTAACATATCACTTGTTCTAATTCTAATAAATTTCATTTCTTCTTTTTATTAGGTAGTTTTTAAAGGATTTGCTTTGAAAATATAAAATCTCAGAAGTAAAGAAGTTGATAATTTTGCTTATAAAATTCGTAATTGTCACCGAAACCTAAGAACGTCGGGGAATTTAAAAAAAAAGAAAATTGTTGGAAATAAAACAGGTAGCGAATATTTATCAGAACAAAAGAATTCAAGAGGTAAGCTGGGCGTTGGATCTGGGTCAAGTTAATCGAGCGATTCCTTAAGACGTGTACAATGGGTTTGCCTATAAAATGCACACCATACAGGTACAAACAATGTACACCAGTATTGTAATATTAATGCAACCAACAGCAAAACTGAAAGAAAATTAATTAACATTCAAAAAGTAAACAATTACCGGCCTATTACATTATGTAGAGGTGATTACAAATTTAAATTATAATTGAAAAGCTAATTTTATTATATTTTAGAGTATTTTGTATTAGAAATGTTTGTGTTATAACATATTCTTAGTTATTTTATGTAATATTTGTAATAAGTGTAATCAATTTGTAAAAATAAATATTTATTGCAAATTAGAATTAAAATGAGAATGTTCATGAGGTATGAATGCGTGATCAATTAATAAGTAAAAATGTAAATCGCTTTGCCGTGTAGGCGGTTGAGCTTTTTAGTAATAATGGGATTTTCCTTTACATTTCCTGGAAACAAGAAATTCAATTAAACGCAATTTTTCCATCTTTGACGTAGGTATTTTCTGCAAAACCCAAGAATTTATCCAGATTACTGTTATCAAGAATGATTGCATAACTGTTTATAATTTATCACGTTTAGAATATGTGTATGTACTTATAAAAATATATGTTATTATGAAAATAACAACGATCAATCGATCGTGTACAGATTTTGCTATTATTTAATAAGTAGGCGTTTTATTTTCAACAATAACATAAGACAAAGTTCAAATAAAAACATCCGTTGTAAGTTTACCTACAAACAGACAATACATCAACGAAGCAAACAAAACATGTTATTGTTATATTAACGTATTTTCATATTAGTTAAGTAAACACTAAGCAAATAATGAATATACGGTCTGGAATAAATCGCGTCGTCCCATTTTTCGCTGGCAATTTTGAATTAAGTTGGTAGATTAAACTTTGTCCATTAAAAGTTTTCGCTCGCTAAAGGCTGAATCTATTGATGAATATTTTATGTTCTGCATAACTTCATCAGATTTTAAGTTGGCTCTAATCCTTGCTATTATCAATCAGCAATGGTTCTGAAAGTTCCAAGGTTAAATTATATGTTTTAAGTTACGAAGTAGGCAGAGCGAGAAGCTAGATGGTCTAGGGAGGTGGCAACTTTAGCCTTTAGCCATAGCCTAATATGTGATTCTAGAATTTTATAATAATTATTACAATACATGATTTTTTCATAATTGTAACCGTTTTGCCAGCGCACGCAACGAAAGACCTAAGAGTCTAAGTTTAGCCAGTGTATTTAATAAATTATTTTTTGTGGAAAATACTGAAATTTTTCCAGATAAAAAGCATCCCAAGTTTCCACAAAAAATATTGTTTTAGTTTCTGTCTGAATCACATTACATTCACATTTTTGATAGATATCTAATGTTCTACAGAATTCACTTGTTTTATTATTTATTTGGATTACATAGTTCAATAAACCCTGAGAGGTCTAGGCACTCTAGATAATAAAAAATACATATTTATGTAAAACCACGTAGAACAAAAGCAATACAGACATGATCCATTATTCCTAAAATATAAAAGAAAAGTACGACCCGCGGGAGCCCTCTCGATTGGGTTGGGATTGTACTCTGTCCTTTGACATGATAAGATATAGATTTCAAGGAATATCATTGTATTCAAGTTAGCCTATCTTGTGTGGTAAAATGAAATTGAAGGCAAAGTCGATCCATTTGATGGCACAGAGAGAAACATTAAAGTTATAACATCTCCTTTTTCTCGTCGGGAAGTAATAAAGATTGGCTAGCGACGAATAATTCGCGCAGTAAGACGCCTAATCGAAGTAGTTACTTTTAAGGGGAATTTTTACATCTAAGCTTTTAAATAATAATAATTAATTATATATAGCTTCTAAACATCTCTTAATTTTTGGGTTGCCTGGAAGAGATTGCAACATTGATATGAACTTATTTAATAAATAACACTGAATAGTTAACGGTTATAGTTAGAAATTATCACATAATAAAAGAAAATCTTCAGGAAATTCGCCTTCGTGTTTTTCTAGTCTGACTTAGGTTCTAAGAGTAACTTTGTAAGAGAAGATGCGAAGTTCGCTCGCCACTTACGCGGTGGCTTCTGACCTGATTCCCGACAAGTTTAAATAATTATTTTGATCAATATTCTAAAGAAGTTAGAACCATTTATAGAAACTGAACACAAATACTGACAAGTATTTAGTAACGTGGGTTTGTGAGTCTGTGTGTCGCTTGAAAAACCTAGCAGTTTATATAAAAAATATTGCAACAAATTAACAATGTGCTTATGTTGATATAAATGTAATAATAGGTGTGATATATGAGTAAAAGTTCTGCTCGCATTATTGTAATTATAATGCTAACAGAGTTTTATTTTTCGCATGTAAGGGTTGAGTGTAGCCTGTTTAAATTAAATCCCAGGTATCGGAGGTAGGAAGGATAATTTTGTTGCTTTTGTTGGTAAATAAAAGTCTATAAGAGATTGTTTAAAGTATTTCCGGTATTAAATTTAACCGAACAGTTTGACAAGACTAAAAAAAATTAAATATCATAAGAATAAAAATGTTATAACTAATACATATGGAGTTACTAAGATAATTATATTAAAAATAAAAGAATAAATATCTACTATGAAAGGTAACGGTTAAAATAATCTCTTATCCTTTTTAATACATGAACATCTATAAACTTAATTTGAAATTGACGTTCAAAACTGATCATGCAAATGATATTAAGTGAAATAAATAAATTTGATTCTGACTAACCTCGTATCCTGAATGGTGCGAAGAATGCGTCAACGCATTTTCAGATCGGAGATGAAAAAGGGGTACCCTAGAATAATTTTGTAGTTATACCAACTGATATTTAGTAAGTAACAGGAATATGTCATTTGTTCATTAGTGGTTGAGCCTTCATCGTATTAATTAATGGAAATTGATTAAGATTCCTTCGAATGTATTTCTCAGTACCTGTTACCTCAATCGCAGTACGCCTCACTGTTTCGGATTTAATTAATTTAACACAGGTTTACGCTAACGTAACTCGACAATTATTTAGATAATATGCCTCTACTATACGAGTAAATACTATACCCACTATAGTATTATTTTTTTTATCTTGAATCGTTATAATAGATAGAGAAATATATTTCAGTTGAAAAAAAAAGATGCCAGAAAAGAGTCGTGTCTGTTTGTCTATAGCATCATAGCTCCTAAACCATTGGTCCGATTTCAATGCCTTTTTTGTTTGAAAGTTGAGGTGATCGAGATGGATTTAGAATCTATTCATATATTTATGAAGTATGTATTCTTATTTGTATTCATCATGTCGGAGATACCACAGCCCCATGCAGATATTTTGAGACACACACTCATCTAACACGGTATAAAGCTGTTTGTTGTTCGTCTGTCCGTTTAGAAATCGTATCGCCGTTACGGCAATGAGGTTTCAGAATACGCTTTCAATTTCGGTACTTGAGATTACTCAAAGCTGTTATTAGATAATAATTTATAGCTGGCTTTGATATCTTGATTTGTGTTAATTGAAAATTAACATACAATACGTAATTGGTATGATTATATAACGATTGAAATCGAAGACAGTAAAATCTTCCGACATGTACAATACAAACACATTTCTATTGTAACATTCAAAAATTATTCGAATTGATTCAATTAATATTACTTAGCACAGCTACATCTGTAAAGGTGAAATTTTACGTTTAGTTTAAGCAAAGTTCTGAGCGGAATTCTAATAAAAACTTATTCAGTTAGGTCTCAAAGTTAAAAGAAAAATAATATAAAAACCGGAAAGCTGCTTATTTCGTTTTATATCGCGACGCAGTTTCACCTAGTTCAGACAGAAATAGAATAAATCTTGTGAATTATTCTTTTGTAGGAACTTTTCCTACTTATAGTTGTAAGGGACGCAGAGTAAGGTTTGAAAGAAAATGAAAACTACTTTGCGTCGAAATAAATTAATGGAATATGGAACGTGAATTTATAAAAGTATCTTTTACTCGTTTATAGTAAAAGCCAGTCACGATTCGTCCACGTGGACGAAATTTTATTAACCCACGATGCAAAAATTATGTCAGTCTGTTTATCAATCGTCATTAAGATATAAGCATAGTGTATGCCGCGTAGAACTTAACAAAGAAATAGCGCGCTAATCCTTCAAGAAAACTGTAAGAGCTGTGATATATTTTCAGTGCGTGAAGTGAGTGGCAATAAAGTGAATTCCTGCCCTCTAGCTGATATTCCGAACATAACACGCGCCTTAGAATCCGTATCACTTTATTTGAAATTCTGCACCTGTGTATCACGAAGTGATTTCAAATTAAACGTGTATTAGGGGATTTATACTCACACATAAACCTCGAATAATAATTAAGCTATTGACTAAGGTGTCTATTAGCGAATCGAGGCTTGACTTACTTCAGATTTAGAGTAAACTTTGCAATTCTCATATACTTACTAAATATTTTAGTCAAATTTGATTCATGTTCACGTTTTGTTTTATAGGTATATTTTACTTATCACCTCTGGCCACAGACTACCTGCTACGATTCTAACATACAATTTTCGCTGCATTCCCTTTCATTAAATTCATCATTCATTGTGCTTTTGAGTTGTTACTTATCAAATATGTAAGGAGATGATTGAAGCAGCGGGCTACAATATTATATTAAGAAATTGTATTAAAATTATGGTTCAGCTAAGTGAAGCCACATA
Organism: Aporia crataegi; assembly: GCA_912999735.1. NCBI lineage: Eukaryota > Metazoa > Arthropoda > Insecta > Lepidoptera > Pieridae > Aporia > Aporia crataegi. The sequence goes on from OU538737.1 coordinate 372,886, forward strand.
GACTATATTTTAAATATCCTACCATTAAGTGTTCCAGGTATCAATTTGCTCGTTTTTCTATTAATATAAATGTAAAAATAATGTATTAAGAAAATCATCAGTAACCATTTGACCTAGAAAAGGGTAGCCTATAACCTTTTCCGCAGACTGAACCCTCTATTGCCTTATAAATTTGTTAGGAAGTCACGTCATCACCATATAGAATTATACACTACTCCGTATAGAAGAATATATTATGTATACTATTAAATTTTAACGGAATTTCTTAATTCAGTTGAATGTTTTTTTTTTACGTTTGTTACGGGATTGTGAAGCGACTTTAATGTTATTTTATTTAATAGGTCATACTACCTTATATACTTCATAGAAATTCAACTGGAAGTAAATTTATGAAAGCTTAGAGGTTTTAAAATATAATACTAAAATGAATTTGTTACTTGTAGTTTAGCATTAATTTAGAGTAGGTAAAGAGAGCGGCCGACGGATCGGACGCCCATACTTCCTTTATGCCAATTTCAAATTTGCTTATAATAAATTTATGAGCATTCAAATTATAATTATAATATCTTATATCTTTTTTTGTAAGTATGAATGTAAGTGATAAACGAAAAGTAGTTTATGTTTAATATTATATTATTTAAAAGCATCCCCTGAACCAGGAACCGTACAATGTACAAATATGTCATCTGAAAGGATGCTTACTACACGTTTATTGTTATCGCTGCGGGTGAAATAAGACATAGGGTGGTTCAAGGTTAAGGCGAAGGGAGTTGTGAAGGGTCGATAAATATCTATATATACCGGCAGTATCGGAACTAGCAGAAGGCGGCGTTAGCCTGAAAATAGATTGTAATATGGAAATTCTATTCACTATTTGTTTATACTCAAGGAGGGCGACCTTACTTCCAGTTTTGTTTACTGAGATAATTCGTCATTCACATGATCAGTCGATACTTTAGGGTTAAAGATTTTATGATTTTTTTGCACTTTCATTCCGAATCCCATATGTATTTTTATTAACCGACCTTCAAAAAAAACAAAAAGGAGGTTATCAATTCGACGCGTATTTTTTTTCCGATGTTCCGCTCGTACGTCGCCGACCGATTTGGATGAGTGAGGTGTCAAACGATAGGGTAACTCGAAAAATTTGGAAAATTTTCCTCATACATTTTCTATGGAATGACGTTATAGGCGACACTTTATTATTCGGAACTATGACGCGATACGAAGTTCGCAGGATCCACTAGTTTATAATAAGTATATTCACGTCATTAAAGAATCGATTTGTTTAAATTATTCATTATATACGAAAGCAGAGCAGTGAATCAAAAATAATTATTTTATACTATACTTAAGACATTTATTAGATAATATTTAGTGTTTCCGATAAATGTGCATATTATGTCACCTTCTTTAAAGGAAAAAATAATGATAGAGATACCAGTAAAAGTTTGGACTGAAAAATAATTACAGCATCAAATATACGTAAACTCTACCAATTAAGTACTCCTTCCAGTATCACAATTGTTAATTTATTTTATAGTTAACTACTTTCTTAAAAAAGAGCCCTTTAATGGTCTTACTTTAGCAACACATGAAATTAATTTATTGTCTCAATCAGGAAATAAACGTGTAAATAGCCAGTTTCCACAGCAAGCTTACAATAATAACATTTCTAGAATTCTAACGTTGAGAGCACACACACACACACACACATCTACAACCACAAATAGACTCTAGAGTTCTTTATTTATTATTACATGTTCACTTTCCCTAAACAAGGTAACAGTTAAGTAATCTTACTTTAACTAAAGTGGTAAAACGAGATACGAACCACGCTCGTCCCATTACCGCTCTGAGAACAAGCTCAAACTAATCTACGAGCAAATTAAGGAATTACACGGAGGTTACGTGAACTGAAATTTTAAGATCACTTCAATTTCGGGCTTAGTTTAAATTGAGTCGCTTAAATTAAGACTCAGTATGCAAAGTAAAGGCTTAGTAATTACATTAAAATTAGAGATGGGCCTACCCACAGATTGTAATTGTTCATAGACAACACAACTAAAGGGCGGGTTTCGGCGCGGTTGTCTATGGGCGGCGGCGATCTCTTACCATCAGGGGACCTTCTGCCCTCTTGTCCGCTATTACATAAAAAAAACTCGCAAGAAGAAAATTCTTGTATACAAAAATCTAACCTCTACATATATCCTTACTTTTTAATATGTAAATCTAAAAATATGTTTATTAACACTTTTCTTCTTGTAGATACTAAACAGAACTCAAAACAAACGATTTTAAAATTTTGGTCTGTCTGGTTTTATATAAAACATCATGTTGCCTGAATTATATTAAAACAAGTGAAATTAAATACAATTTAAAAATAATAATAAATTGATTAGCAGATCTTTTTAAATTAGTAGCTGAAAGCCATCTCGGTTACGTCAGACTTAAAACATACATCAAAATTGGTCCATTGGCTTAAGAACTACGGTGCTCCTTACTTCAATTTGTGTCGGGGTATAAGAACAACCATAAATTGAGTAAGTAAATCCTTATAAAGTGGACCCATCTGTATGTAGACGACCTTGCTGGCTTGTGAGAATCTTTGAACAGCTGTGCTCTATAATCAAGGGAGCTGATTGCGTGCGATGCTGCAAATTGTATTTTGTAAGTTAAGGTGGTTTAGTACAGATACCTAAAGCCTAAAGCGATAAGGAAAAGTTTCTTTCTTTTGAAGGTTTTGAAGAATTTTGAACGTTTTGAGGGCCAAGAAGTGGGTTCAATGGGTTTGGGATCACCCGACACTCTGAGTAGCAGAAAATTCGATGGTGATGTGTCGAATACGGTTTGTCATTTAGGATGTGTAAGAGGTATTAGGTGGTATCCTACGCGAGTCGGTAAAATACTTTCAAAATTCAATTTTTTCAAAATCTTTTGGAGTGCTTATATTTGAATTTTTTTATTTAAACCTCGACAAAACATTAATTTTAATTGTATTGTTATTTAAAGTATTTTCTGTATCTGCCTATTTTTACTCAATACTTGTATGTAGGTACTTTTAATTATTATCCCTTCTGTTAATTACACTATGACGAATCCATTTATTCAGAGAATTACAAAGTAGAGATGAATCTGTTTATGTAAAGGAAGCATGAATAGTTCATTTATAAAATCTTTTCCTCAAAGTAACACTGAAGCATGACTGATTAGAACAAGATTAAACCGAGCGCCGCACTGGATGGTGGTAACTTAATTTTGTATCGTAGGAATTCAATTTGTAGTTAGAATATAGAAATACAGATAGTTTGCTAAGTCAATTAATTTCTATTATTAAAGAAGAAGAAGAAAGAAGAATTTAAAAGCGCTGCGCCTGAGGTCCTGGGTTTGCCACGGGGAAGAAGAAAAATCAATCACCTACTAACCCATATTGTTAATAATCAGTAGAATAGATGCAGAAATATGTCTGTCTCTGTGAAATTGAAGTCAATTTAAATGTTTTATTTGTAACAAACATGTCGGAGCATGTTAAATACAAGTAAGAATTCCTCATAAATGGATCAACAAGTCTTCTTGCCTCGGGGTTTAAAAACGACAAAACAATCAGTTTTAATACACTCTTAAAATTAAAACGAGCTCTACTTAAAAGTAAGGTAAATAAAAGTTAGTGCCGGATACTTTACTTTTATTTGTAATTCACGGCCGAGTTTCACGAAATAGCTTATAAATAAGCTTTATTTCTTCGCTTCCAACGTTCAACACTTTAAGTCCAGAATTTACTATAGAGATTAAACGAAATTTCACGGGGATAAATATAATGTTTAAAATAACAGGTAATTTTTTCTATAATAAAAAACATAATTTGACATGTTTTTGAGGATAAAGTAGGACTAGATAGCCTTTGACCTATAAACCTTTCAAATAAAAATCTCATTCATACTCATTCACCACTTTACAAATAAAGACCCGAATTATTGAAGACCTTCTTTTTTGATTTCGGTTAAAAAACAAACAATATATGTTATGGCAAAATGACAGATGGTGCAGATGTGTGTTATATTGTATACTAGCGACCCGCCCCGGCTTTGCACGAGTATAAAACATATATAAAAACTTTCCTCTTCAATCACTCTATCTATTAAAAAACCGCATCAAAATCCGTTGCGTAGTTTTAAAGATTTAAGCATACAAAGGGATATAGGGGAAGAAAAAGCGATTTTGTTTTATACTATCTAGTGATTTCAGTGGTTTGTTTTTATATAATGTGTAATTACAGCGCATGAATCATGAGGTTACTTCGAAGTTTTCGCTAGGATTTTTATATATAAAAACTGTCTATCCCATAGTGGCCAAGTAAGTTTGCGCGTAACTAATATTTTTCATACAAATAAATAACGCAAATGCTACCAAAAATATCTTATTTACCAGTTATGGTAGAGCTACTGATTCAAAAAATCTAAACTCAGCTGTCACCGTGTATTTTTCACAAAAAAACATTAATTTCCATATTAATGATTAACTTTTATTCAGAATGTAAGCATTAGTTTTAATGTTGCCGTTACTAGTTTTGTAGCCGTTAAAAGTTAGCCCGTTAAACGTTAAAACAGACATAGAGGGTAATAGCAAATACTACTGTTTATTTTCTTTTGCAAACAATTTTGACCTCTTTCTCTGTTGCAAATAGCTGCACTCCGGAGACCGCACTTGAAATACACTTGATAATAAGGAGATACATTCTAGGAGGTTTAATAAAAAATCTTTAAGTCTTTCTGTTCACGATAAACTTAAAAACTACTGAACGGATTATCATGCGAATTCACTAATAGTCAGAGTTATGCACGAGGAAGGTTTAGGTATATAATTTGTCAAGGTTTTGTGTAAATTGGTTGAAATATTATGTTAATCGTTGGAAGTATGTAATGCAAAAAGTCCAATCAATATAATAGATATATAAAAATATATATTCATCAATTTATGAATATGTTTTAAAAAGTTATCTTAATTTAAAAAATTGCATAAACGTGAAGGTTTCGCGTTGCGGTAGACAGACTGAACGTTGATTGTAATGCGAATCTTAGCTTGTTGCACTTTTAGCAATTAAGCGGAATAATATTAATTACTTCACGCCGCGAATATTTCGGTAATTTGCGTTTGATACGTTTTTATTTGAGGAGTGCCAGTGAATTGTGGTGTTTGACTCATTGGCTTCTTCCATGTTCTTGGCATACAATTATGCCACTCGCTTTTTTTAGTGGTGCTGAAACAATGAGTGCTTCAAATACGACCACGTTGCGGTGCAGGTGAGTATCTAGATGTAACTTTGTGCCTGATCTTAACCGCGAAAAAATATGTATCGATGCCCACCGATCCATCTTTGATGAAAACATTCTTTGCAAATGATTTTTAATAAGCGAACCCAATCATAATTTGTATGAGACATAAACATTCGCATGATTTTCTCTTATTCAATTGCAACCCACAAGTAGCTAAAAGCGTCTCAAAAATTGCTTCTCCTAATAACACTAATTCCGTACACACTCCCAACACATTGTTACATAATATTGTATTGTGTGTGTCAAACATTGTTATCAACCACGAAGCAGCTTAGCTTCGGTATTTTCCTACAACAGAGGCTGTATTATATTCCCCTTGAGTTTATTTCATGAAATTCTTTGACAATTAACAATTTTATCACGCCTTACTAACGCCTAAGTGACTAAGCTGTTTACGTGTTGCAACGGCGGTTCTGGGTTTTAATATCGGATAAGAAAACAATTGTTTCTTTTAAAGGAAATGTCGCATGTCCCATTTGGGGTAATAACGTGATTTCAATTAAAGGCATCAAGGCATTAATTATATAGTTTAATGAGAGTCATCTCTTGCTTCATACATGTTTTATTTTGCGCTCATTTCAAAATAATTACCTACACCAAAGATATATTAAAACATTCACTTAAATTCGTTGTTTATATACATATATGTATTTACAAGAGTGTAGGTATCCTTTATCCCTCAGGGAGGACGCTTCAAACAAATGGAATTTATTAAATTATTTCCTTACCCTTTTGAACTTTGATGAGTGAGCGAATTACTCGCTGACCAAAATTACTGGTTTCAATTGAAAAAACTTCCTCAAACTTTTACTCGAGTTTACTGTTTATAATTATTTTTTGGATTTTAAATTGAAATTTTAGGCAAGTCGTTTTAATGCTACGAATTCTACTATTACCGTGGACAGAGGTAAAACTATGTTAGTAATTTAAAATTATTGACCATTCACATTTTTTTTGCAATTAAAATAAAATATCTGAAATGGATAAAACCAATTCATTAATTGTTGCTAGGATCAGCTTACAAACAACAAACCGCATCCGAATATATCATTCGTTTATTAAATACAATGTCACACAAATACGTCCAAAAAACACCCATATTTTGTTAAGGGTTAACATTAAGGTGACAGCAATTTTTAAGTAAACTCTGTACGTCAAATATGATTACTATCGAAATATTTGATCGGTTGTTTTAATATCGGAAAGCTGTCAAAACCATAGGGGCCAAGTAAGTTTACGCGTAGCCCTAATGGAAATTAACTTTAAATATTTTTACTATATCTGGAAAACATTTTTAGAATGCATCTATCATTGTATCTTGTATGTGTATTTTTATGTTCCACTTTAATTGTATGTTTTGTTTCTTCTTCAATAAGCAGGTAACCACTTGGGGCGCTGTAAGATTTTCCATACAAATAATTAACGCAAACGCTAGCGAAAAATACTTACCAGTCTTGTGGAAGAGCTACTAAACCTATAAACCGTAATATAAATTCTCTTGTCACTTTGTTTCACGAGAAAAATCTATTTAAATATTTTCACCTTGAATGAACGCCTGACGAGGTAAAATTCCTCCGCAAAAAATGAATCCCCCATTACATCCTAACACCAATCATATTTCTCGCTACAACGAAAATTGACTTCCAAAGATTTCCACAAACAGTTATTTGCATTAAAAGAGGTCATTTGTATTCCGTCGACGGCGATTTGCATGACTAGTAAATAAATTTTCTTGCTTTTTTCGGTTATTCCATAATAACTTTTCTAAAACAGAATTTTAGAAAAGTTATTATGGAATAAAATCTTCCATCTGACCTTTGAAAGATTCCTTGTATTTAATTAAGTATGTATTTTTATACATTTTTGTACTTGTCTTTTAGAATAAAATTTGCAATCTGTATATTTGAAATTTATTTATTTTTATTAGGAATTTTCCGTAAATCGACTACCAATGTGCCCATTTTGCGTGAAATATGAAGGTAGCGCTACCTAGTTCTTCCTAGCTCCGAGTACTCGGAATCTCTAAGTGTTTTGTCCTGTGTGTTTCTACCTGTTTACAATAAAGTAGGATGTGAATTGTTGTTTCCTCTGCCTCCATGCACGCTCTGCATATTACTTGTATTACATGGATTTCATTTAAATCTCTGTGTCACAATTTTATTTATTGGAAGATTTTTATGTTTTTTTACACTTAACCATTTTAGTGTTTTTTAAAATTGTAAAGCTCTAACATAAGTTGCCTTGAAGAGATCGATAAGACCGTGTCTCACACCTTAAGACTTCTACATATTATGTCGTATTCATTGTTAAATGTATATATTATTTTGTTTTTACCAAAAGAGGGTATGTAAACAATCAAATAATGTATTATTTGATTATTATTTATTATTTGATTCGTATATAATATATTTTTTTGAATTTTTATATAACATAACTTTGTGAAATATTTGAACGTTTTTATGCTAACGATGTAGGCTTATCGAAGTCCGAATTGCCGCGTAATGGCCACCCGGCAAAGTCAACACAATTCACGTTAGCTCTATTTTCTCAAATAGCCTTCCTGCTTTCAAGTTTCCGACTCGAATTTAAAAAATTCACATTTATGGAATAACTAAACTGAAAATATCTCGAATTACTTCTATCTAAATAAGCATGAATTTATAGATTTGTCTCTCTCTGGACTTATATTTTTGTACGACGTCATTTTTTAATACTAAAATATCAAAAAGGCAAGAGTTTTCTAGTTAAATAGTATTTCATACCACGATATGATTTTTTTCTACAAACAAATTATATTTTAAATATGCTTATAGTGCGAAAGCCATTCATACAAAAGATTTTAAAATTCTTTCACTAAGTTTTCACTGAAGAAATTTCTGCATTCCGTACCTACTCAACCAAACACCTTATTTGTTTCTCGGGATTCAAACCCAGAACCTCCAGTTTGAAGGTATAATTTCTGTAATCAAATAGTCTATCTCGAAGACCACAATATTATCTGCATTATATGTTTTTTTACGTTCGTCATGTTTTGGCTGTACTTCTCTCATTGAGCGTGTTTTTGCTGTAAACTAAGATTAAAATGACGTTATTAAGCGATATACATGATTCAATATGAATAAATTATTTTCGACATTAATATAATTTAGAGTTAAGGTGGCGAAAACATGGAAGCCCATTCATCAAAGCGAGAATCCTTCAACTCGTTAAGACCATAACAAAAAGCCTACGAGCGTGATAATACTGAGTTATATTCGCGCAATTACATTTTATTGCCGGCGCGCTCGTTTATAGCGAGCCTTAAGATCAGTGATAAATTGTTGTACACAGCCTTATACATAACACGTAGCTCATCTTATGAATTTAGGTGCTCGATTGTGTCATAGCAAGACGTAGACACGCGTACGAAAGCGTAACTGTGTCAAACAGTTTCAGCCACTGTTCTTAAATTCGAACCAGATTCTATTTTTACTCTACAAGAAACAAGAGGGTTTTTTTTAATTTGACGTGTCTGTGTGTCTGTGGTTCTGTGTGTCTGTCTGCCTGACTGCATATTAAATGAATGGACGATTTTGTTTCCGTTGAAAGAAAAACATACAAACGTATTATATTTCTTGAAAATTGAACACAAATATTAACTCTCCGACATGTTTCAACAAATCTTCATAATTTGGAGCTAATATCCACCTGTGTCAGTCAGGTCAGCTTTCAACAGGAAAAACCGCAACAAAATCAGACGATTTGTTTAGGAGGAGGTCAAGTCAAACTAAAACACCCCTCTTGCGGCGGGAATTGAAAAGGAACAATGATTTTCCATTGTAATAAATTATGTTATTAAATTTCGAACAATTTTGGCATCGCATTAGAAGTTTATTTCACTTCCAATTCTTTTATTAAAAAAATTATTTTTGAATTAATGAGGACAGTCCTCTTCAGAGATTAGGCGCCATCAGGAAAGATTTTGGAGGGAAAATCTTAAAGGAAATTTTACAAAACAATTTCCTTAAAACACCGCTGTAGCGCGGTTGAAAGGTGCCATGATACAATAAAATAAGATATTATGCGAGTAATTAATTATTACATAGCATTTTCTTACAATTGTTTGTTAAATTAAATATTCATTATTTAAGAACTTGCATGTACCAAAATATATATGAATATAAATTTATTTCGAATAATCTTTTAAAATTTTAGTTATTTTTAATACAAAAGCTGCATATTTTCTTCGACTCGTGAATGATCACAGGTCCTTGTTATAAACTAAGGAATAAAACAATATTAGATAACTCTGTATTCAGACTTAATCTACGCTTGAGACGCTGTTCGGTCTTTGTGACCTTTACCCTTTATCGTTCCGATATAGTTTACAGCCATTAGCTGTGACAGCAAAATATCTGGCTCTGATAACGAACCGCCATTAGAATAATTATATACACACAGCGCTTGCTTTTACACTTTACTACAAATTAGTTGTTTCTAACATGATAAATTATGTACTAATTGTATATAATTTGTTTGACATGATAAATTGTCTACCTATTATAGTAAATACTACAATAAGTAGGTACTTTGATTTAATAAATATGAAATGCTGATGTCTCTTATCTTTTGGGTAATTTGGATGAATGACAACGCACCCGAGGCCTAACTTACGTTGTAGGTGTTTCCTGCCTCCTACTTTAAAAAAAATAACATTAATAATAAACTCTCTTTTACTTAACCGTATCCAGCGTCAGCGATTATCTGTACTTATTAATATAATACGAGTATACCTAAATATAATTAAATATTATTACCAAAAATTTCAAAAAGAAATATATTTTATTTTATAAAAAGCTCCAGGAAAATAACAAATAATATTTTTCACAACCATTAATTTTCACGTTTCATTTGAATTCATTATTCATTTTATTTTCCGATTAAATAATGTACGACTATTAAACTTACATCCGCATTATTATCATTAATATTTCAATATTACAGATAATTTACGCGTAATTAATGTAATGCGAAAAGGTTTTAATGAGTTCATCGTAACAAAAACATGCAAATTAATACGTGCCGGTCTAGATACTTTCCTTTACGATAGTAAACATTAAATTACGGGAAATATACGGAGGTGCAATTTGGTAATTCATTGTTATAGAAATACTGGCCAACGACCACCTTTGGACCTTCATAAAGACAGATGTCTACTTTATTCGTTCTTGCGCGGTCATTTTTTTGTTCTTGTCGTCACGACGCTGCACTATATCGGTTCAATATGGAAGCAATATAAGAGCAATATGGAAATGAGTTTGGTGTCGTTAGAGTAACGATACGACTTATGTCATTTCTATAGAAAATTGCTTTTCGACGGCGACTCCATCACATACTATTGACGCTTATCTAGAGGTATGCTTTTGTTGTCCAACAACAGAATAATTCGAAAGTGAAATATGGGTTCGACTTCCAAAAAAGTAAAAAAAAATGTTTTAGGTGGGCACACAACGCTGATGCATGCAGGCATTCCTGAGACTGTCTCTGGGACTTCAGTCAAAATGTAAGAAGCGTTCAAGAATATATCTTTTTATTTCAAGTAAAAATAATAAATCCATTAATCTATTTCCGTAACTGAAATATAATGTAAGTTTTTTTTTGCTGATTCTTATCGGGATTACCAAATGAGTGTATATTATTTGACGAAAACGTATCCTATTTTGATGTCTTCTTTCTGCCGGATTCGAAAGCATGGTCTTTTCGGAACTCTAAAGCTTTATCTACTGCGCATAGGTGGTGAATGTGTTCACATAGCAACGCTTATTTGGAATCTTTCCTTTTAGAATAAACCTGGTTTCATTCAATTGAGAAACTTACCGGTGCGTTCAAGTATGTTACTAGTCGTAACGAAAGGAAATATAATTTTTCCTTGGTTGCATTATATTTTTGACTTATAATACAAAGTCCTTCAATGTGTCATTCTATATTATGTCTGTCATCAATTTACAGAGTGATTATAATTTTTGATAAAGTCCAGGTTTTTATAATTTGTTCCAGGCTATAATCATAATATTAATAAGTTTTACGAAAATCGCACGGACGGAGGAGTATGAAATTGCCGACACTTATAAAAAATTAGTGAAGAAAGCAATTTTTTATATAAAATGCATTACAAATAAATTAAATTAATTAAAATTAACATTACGCACAATACTGCTTGGATGAAACACAGCATACGCATACATACATACCTGACTTACTCTTGAATTGTGGTCGAATTTCGACCAATGGGAGACCACTAGTTCAAATAAATTTAAGCCTGCTTTAGCTTAAGCTTTCGCCACTCCAATATCGAATATAGTTTGAAAGAAGGTGTCAAAACATTATATTATAAAAATAGGTACAAGGTTAAGTGGTTTACTGTATGATGCGCCGGCGGTCCTGGGTTCGAATCCCAGAAGGCCGATCACCTAATGATCAGTGAAATAGATATAGAAACGTGTCTGTCCCATGAATCACTAAGAGCTAACGGGAATTCACTTTTTTCATTAAATAAATGTAAATTCTATATCCCGTGTGTTTTCATAGATAACCCTTAAGGCCACGTCCTACCTTTACTTAATTGAGTAGGATGACACACGGCCCAATCAACGTTTAAAATTAACTTCCAAATCTCATTTCAAACATTTGGGAAATTGTATAAGTTGCCTTTCATCCGACTGCCTGCCAATTTATACTGTTTAGCATAAAGGTGTTGACACGATCGAATAATAGATTACATTAAGTCCTGAAGAGAAGTATTCCGCGTGTGTCCTCGTGTCTATGGCATCGTGGCATCTTAGCGATTTTCATGCGCTTCTTTGTTTTAAAGTCGACGCGATTGAGATGGAGTTAAAATATATGGTTATAATATATATAAATAATGGAGGTATCAATCTTATTTGTAATCATTATATGGGGAATTTTTCAATTGTTTTCTATTTCACTTCTTTTGAGTTTTGAATTGCTTTTGAATGGTAAGTTGTTTAGTTCCTGACCTATGATAACCTAGTAATGAAGTACTGAGGTGAAGGAACTGTTATAATACAGCCCTGTACCCTATCTTGCTGACACACCACTACTTTATGCAAGTCAGCATTTCCCATCGAAAGATGAGATTTTAAGAATATATTTTAATCAGTCAGTTCGGTTTCATCATCCGTCGCGAACACACATTTGTTGGCTCAATTTCAAGTATTATTCTAATCCTTGTGAAATCCTATTATAAGATTTAATTAAAATTCAGTTGTGAGTAAATAAAATCTTTTTTTTTAAAAACCCAACCACTGGGTCAATCCTAACATTGGTGGCAGCGATAAGGGATTTTTTGAAATCCTGGTAACGTCTCCTGTGTGTGTGAAAGTGCATATTAAGTGAATTAGTAAAATTAAAAACCGTGAAACCGAATTCAAACCGCCGTTCACTGTGTAATAAGTGGCACAGGGCTGTCTTTTACTGTCAGCCCACTGTTGAGCCCAGCACCAACGGAAGTTATCTAAGGATGCTATTCATCTACGTGGTCCTGTAAGTCTTAGAATACTTTCGTGCATCATAGTGTCAATCGTAATTCTAACGCTCTCATCAATCTCTGCATTCCATAACAAGTAATCGATATCTTGTTATGACTACACAAGTCGACGCTAGTTCGAGGCGAGCACACAAAAGGGAAGAAAGCGAAGATAAAATGGACATTAGTGTATTATTTAAATTTATAAAACCCTTCGATGGGTCTAGGGAAAGATTAGTCCCATTTCTCAATAATTGTGAAAACGCTTATGACTTAGCGGCAGATTCAAAACGGCCTGTTTTATTAAAATATATATTAAGCCAGTTAGAAGGTAAAGCCGAAAGTGCATGCGCTATAAAAGAATTTGAATCATGGGAGCAACTATCAGAGTTTCTAACCACACAATTTGGGGAAAGGAAACACTATTCGGCCTTACTATCTGACTTACAGAATTGTGTTCAAAACAATGATTCGGTTAACGAGTTCGCTCTACGTGTAGAGTCGTGCCTATCAAAACTACTAACTGAAGTAAACATATCCCAAAAGAAAAAGAAAGGCGAACTCGCTGGCCGAATCGCAGCAATGCAGGATCTAGCCTTACATCATTTTGTTATTGGTCTCAAACCACAACTTTCGACTATTGTCAGATGTCGAGACCCAGAAACGTTAAATGATGCAATTAACTTTGCGATTTCCGAGGAGAAAATTATAGAAGCTTCTCGGAAACGTTACAATAATCCTCAGAGTCCTAGGCCTTCTAACAAAATTACCTATTCACGCCCTAACTATCTACATCAATCGCGAGATCGTTATCAGTTTAACACCAACCCAAGCAACGCGCAACCTTTATTCTGCCGTTACTGCAAGGCAACCGGACACACTCTAGAGAACTGTAGGAAGAGGGAATACAATAATAAACTCAAATTCCAATCCCAAAATTCTAAGACACCTCAGCGTGTACATCATCTCACCGAAAGGGACAACTCATTTCCAATCGAATCCAATGAGGGATATGATACTGTCGATTTTGGAACAAATTCAAAAAACGAGTAAACGTCTCGTCCCGGTGTCGTACGGGACTCTGTAAAAAAAAAGAAAAATCGACACCTTCTGTTCCCATAACATCCACTGTATCCGTGCAGCAGAGCAAAGCATCTGATCTGACGCAATCTACATCCACTGTATCCACTGTATCCGTGCAGCAGAGCAAAGCATCTGATCTGACACATTCTACATCCACTGTATCCACTGTATCCGTGCAGCAGAGCAAAGCATCTGATCTGACACATTCTACACCCACTGAATCCACTGTATCCGCGCAGCAGTTTAACATAACCGACCTGCCAAAACCTACTGAATCCGAAGTCTTTGAAATAACAAGTAATCCTTCAAAGACACTCTTACCTCACGTATTAACCGATTCATCAGTATCCAATATTCCGCTATCCCTATTGGTAGACTCTGGGTCATCAGTAAGTCTTTTAAAAAATTCCTCAATTCAAAAAAAACCTCAACTCATTAAAGAGCCTATCCAGTTGAAGGGAATCGATTCTTCAAATGAAGCTATCCATACACTTGGCTATTTTCAATTAAAATTAAAAATTCATAATTCCCAGTTGACTCATAAATTTCATGTTGTGGATGAAATTAATTTACCCTATGATGGTATCATAGGATCCGACATGCTTAATGCCCTTAGCTGTAAGATAGACTACAACAAAAACCTACTTCATATGGGCAAATCCGTAATAAAATTATTTTTTCATGAGCCTGCCTATCTAATTCCACCCAGGTCCGAAGCTATAGTCGAATGTTCTATCTCCAATCCCGAATTAAAAGAAGGATTAATTCTAGATCAGAAGATTTCACCCGATTTACTTATAGCAAATTGCATAGTCATGGTAAAAGAAAATAATAGGATAAATATATCAGTAGTAAATATTTCAGAAAACCCTATAACCTTGAAATCAAATCTCAATCTTAAATTAATTCCTATGGATACCTATAAGCCTGACAATCCTTCGACATTCGTTAATCATGTAAACATATCCAAAAACACTATTCAAAGGACAAGAGAAGTTTTAAGTCAATTACGCGTTTCACACTTAAATAGTGAAGAGAAAGAAGCTCTCATCCAACTATGTTCAAGTTATGCAGATATATTCCATCTTCCTAACGAAAATCTTACTTGTACTGATGCTATGAAACATGAGATAAGAACAACCACTAATATTCCTATTCATACTAAAACATATCGATTTCCTGAAATTCATAAAGCCGAAGTTCGTAATCAGATTGATAAAATGTTAAAACAACACATTATTGAACCTTCCAACTCGCCATGGTCCTCACCAATCTGGGTAGTACCTAAAAAACTGGACGCCTCTAACATTCAAAAATGGCGTGTTGTCATCGATTACAGGAAACTGAATGATATTTCAATAGGTGACACATTTCCTATTCCTCAAATTTCTGAGATCCTCGACCAACTTGGATGTAGCAAATACTTCTCTACATTAGACTTAGCATCCGGTTTCCATCAGATTCAATTAGAGGACGCAGATAAACCAAAAACAGCATTCACAGTGCCTGAAGGTCATTTCCAATTTTGTCGAATGCCATTCGGATTGAAAAATGCCCCAACAACCTTTCAAAGATTAATGAACTCTGTATTATCTGGACTCCAAGGAACCAGGTGCTTCGTTTACCTAGACGACGTAGTCTGTTATGCCCCTGACCTTGATATACACATAAAAAATCTCGAATCCATTTTCCAGAGAATGCGGGAGTTCAATCTCAAACTTCAACCCGATAAATGTGAATTTCTACGCCGCGAAGTCGGTTATCTCGGGCATATCATTTCCGAAGATGGTGTCAAACCAAACCCAGACAAAGTAAAAGCAGTAACCGAATTCCCAGTTCCTAAAAATCCAAAGGATATAAAATCTTTCCTTGGTCTTGTCTCCTATTATCGAAGATTCATTCCTGATTTCTCAAAGATTGCTAAACCTTTAACGCAATTATTGAAAAAAGACGTCGAATTCGAATGGAAACATGAACAACAACTTGCTTTCGACACCTTAAAAGAAAAATTAATAACTGCACCCCTCCTTATTTATCCAGATTTTTCTAAACCCTTCATACTCACTTGTGACGCATCAAACTATGCCATATCTGCGATTCTTTCACAAGGCCCTATTGGCAAAGATCAACCTATAGCATATGCCTCTAGAACACTGAACAAAACCGAAACTAATTACAGTGTTACTGAAAAGGAATGTCTAGCAATTATATTCGGCACCAAAATCTTTCGTCCATACCTTTTTGGGCAACAATTCAAGATAGTTACTGATCATAAACCACTTAAATGGCTATTTAACTGTAAAGATCCAGGTTCAAAACTTGTAAGATGGCGCCTAAAATTAGAAGAATTCGACTACGAGATCGAATACAAAAAAGGTAAGATCAATTGTAACGCAGACGCTTTATCACGATTTCCCGTAAACCCAATAGAGACTTTGCCAAACCCTATTCCTGAATCCAATCAACAAGAACAAAATGCCGCTGATCCAAGCTCCATCCAAGTTCAGCCAGCGTCAGAAATTGAACTTTTCGGTTCCCTCGACGACGGTATTCTAGATTCAATCCCTACAGATGTCCCTGAGATCGAGACTAATAATAATAGTGACAACGTTATAGATCCTTTATCTTGTCTAGATTCACCAAACAATGAATACCCCAAATTTTTAAAAGACATGTCTGACAAAAATAAAAACCTAACTTTGAATACAAATATAAAGGAACATAATCAAAGTATTATGAAAACTGCTTGTAAAATAATTATAATACCTACGTCCATTGACCTCGATGAGTCGAATCCCTATATTGAAGAAGTATTAGCTAATTCCGAAAATGCAGAAGATACTAAGAAAAGTGAAAAGGAACTCTACACATTCAAAAAGATTTTGAGTCTCGGTAAAACAGTCTATCTCCTATTTACCAAGGTTCATCACTTCGACGGGTCATCTTATAAAGACCTATTTGACACCTTAAGGAAAGTCAGGAACGAGATCTTGGTTACAGAAACCACGACAGAAGTAGCCATAACTGACTTTAAAAACCCTTTTGAAAAATTAAATTTCATTAAACTGTATAATATGATTAATTATCTCTTCCATAATACCAACATAGCTGTTAACATTTACCATGACTCTATAATTTATCCGACACTAAGTGAAATACCTAAGATCCTAAAGGAAAACCATGACATACCCATTGCCGGACATCTTGGCTCATCTCGTATGTACAACAGAATAAGAGAGAAGTACCACTGGAAGGGTATAAAATCCGACATAGATAGTTACATTAAACATTGCTCTTTATGCCAATCCAACAAGGCATTACGACAAATAAATAGATCACCTATGCAAATTACAACATCCTCCACGAAACCTCTCGACCGAATTAGCATTGACATAGTTGGGCCTTTACCCGAAGCTGGTACCATCAATTTACGATTCATCGTTACTATCCAAGATGACCTAACGAAATATTCGATAGCCTATCCTGTATCTAACGCTACTGCGGAAGAGTCATGTGAATGTTTAGTACACTTCATCTCCATATTTGGAATTCCCAAAACAATTGTTACCGACCAAGGTACTAACTTTACTGCCGATCTCTTCAAGAAAACTTGCGAATTTCTTAAAATCAAACAAATATGGGCTTCACCCTACCACCCTCAAACGCAAGGTGCTTTAGAACGCAGTCATTCAACTCTAAAGGAATATCTTAAATCATTCGTAAACGAGAACCAAAATGACTGGCATAAATTTGTTTATACAGCAATGTTAGCTTACAATACAAATATTCATACTACAACCCAATTCACCCCATATGAACTTTTATTCGGTCACAAACCTTTCATACCTGACTCTATTTACGAATCTCACTCTAACACGACTTACCCTGAATATATAAAAATGTTAAACCATAGACTCAGATTATCAAGAGAAAAAGCACTTCAAAACATACAAACATCAAAACAAAAATCTAAGGAATATTATGACCAACGAACTAGAACCATAAAATACAAGGTTGGCGACTATGTCTATTTAAAAAATCATCTCCGTTTAAGAAAGGCATTATCACCCTTATGGAAAGGTCCATATAAGGTGGTAAAGATTCATGGTAATAACACATTATCTATTATAATCAATCGTCGTCATGTTAAACATCATTTCGACGAAATCAAACTAGCAAGCGAAAGGGAAGATTAGAGATAGGTATAGTAAATAGCATCAATCAATTTTAGTTCTAAAGTGTCACCTTAAACTTTATTTTTCATGTTTTTCATTAACTTTATTTTATTTTATTATTCTTTCTTTAATAGAATTAAACTAATAGACATATGTGATTTCTTCTTACAGACTAATAATTTTTAATCCTACCCTGGGAAATAAGAATGAGGAGTACATTCATACTATCACCTCGAGTCCTGGGATTTACTTCGACCCACACGGTACTGCGAAAATAATAAACGATCATATTCACATAATAATCCCAACTGATATATCCTTTGTCCCAAATCATATAGAAAATATTAAGAATGTCTTCGGCACAATACGTTATTTATGTCAACAGAGTAGATCCCTCAACCATTTTGAATGTCACAACCTAATTCAACCACTTGATTCATTATTCAAGGACATCACTCGAGATTTTCAATCTATAGCACACCTCACTATTTCTAAACCGAAACGATCCGCTTGGTTTGGTGGTATTGGAACCGTTTTCAAACATATCTTTGGAACTTTAGATGAAGACGACGCACATAAATATAACAAAGCAATCGCAAAGATGCAACAAACTGATAAAGATCTAAACGCGAACCTTAAACAAAGTATATATATCTCTAAATCTGCTATTTCAAATTTTAATGTCTCCATGAATGAACTCAACAGGAATCAAATCCTACTTAATGATGTTATCGATAAATTATCTCTTTCGGTCAAAAACGTTTCTGAAATCGCCAACTCTGTCAATTTTCGAACAAACTTAGATGAAATCTTAAGCGTATTGCAAAGTAATTTACTAACACTTTCATTTAAGGTCGAAGATCTTGTAAGTAGTATATTGTTTTCAAAAACAAATACTATTCATCCTTCTATTATTACCCCTAAGCAATTATACATAGATTTAGTTAGTAATGTTAAGGATTTATCTAGGCTTAAGGATTTTCCTGTAGAACTAAACCTGGATAATATTAATATCCTAATGAACCTCGCAAAAATAGTCTCATATGTTATTGATAATAATTTAGTATTTGTAATTAAAATTCCTCTTGTAAACATAGAAACATACAATCTTTATAAGGTAATACCTATACCGGTGCCCCATAACCCGATGTCTCCAAGCTCATTTGCACTTATTACTGCAAAAAAATCCTTTATAGGTATTAGTGAAGATAAGAAGTTATATTTTAATTTTGATAGTATAAACTTTTGTAAGATAATGATTGGGCATCAGTATATTTGTGATCCTTTAGATATTCTCAGTGTCGTTAATTATCCAATATGTGAAACAGAAATCATCACCAAGGCTATTGAAAATTTACCTAAAACTTGTGTTACAAAATTTATATTTGGCACAATTGATATTTGGCATAAATTAAATAACAACAAATGGTTTTATGTAGAATCTAATGATGAGAAACTTACCATTGAGTGTAATCATAAAATTATTGATATTGTTATATCAGGAACTGGAATACTTACCTTAAAATCAGGTTGTACAGCATTTTGTAAGGAAAATAAATTCGAAGCGAAAACTGTTTATGAAATTAATATTAATCCCGTTGTTTCAAATTTTAACATTATTAATGACAGTTGCTGTAATTTAATGGAATTTTCTAAAGTAAATGTTAATATTTCCATACCTAAACTACGTCATGTAAACCTTGACAGTTTGAATTTAATTCATGATTTACCTATTAAGTCAATAGATGATAATTCAGATGATTTTCTTAATGACCCTTCTGATTATGTTAGTTTTAGCTTTAGCATAGTTTCCTTTTTATTAATTTTGTCTATTGTAATTATAATCTTTGTAAAAGCCAATAAATGCGTTTTCCGAAAATTAAATATAGAAAACCCGGATAATGTTTCTTCAATTAGCGAAACACCTCATCCTCAGCCTCGTCTCCGTATGGAATAATTTAATTACCTTATTTCCGCAAACTTACATAATACCGTAAGTTTACTCTTATGCGGGGGGTTGTTATAATACAGCCCTGTACCCTATCTTGCTGACACACCACTACTTTATGCAAGTCAGCATTTCCCATCGAAAGATGAGATTTTAAGAATATATTTTAATCAGTCAGTTCGGTTTCATCATCCGTCGCGAACACACATTTGTTGGCTCAATTTCAAGTATTATTCTAATCCTTGTGAAATCCTATTATAAGATTTAATTAAAATTCAGTTGTGAGTAAATAAAATCTTTTTTTTTAAAAACCCAACCACTGGGTCAATCCTAACAGAACGAAGGAAGGCGTCAGCTTGAGCTCACTTCCGCCACGCCACTTCCTTTCACCTATTTCCCTCCATGATAACGTAAATCGTGAATTCTATTGTTACTAAATCGACGTTGTGGTGTCACACGGGAAAAACAACAATATGTTGGTAGGTATAGCAACGGAAAATAACAACTGAAATAAGATTTTAAATTAGAAGATATTTTCTGTCATTGTATTACGTTTTGTATTAAGTTTTATTAATATGATTTTCATAAAAAATCAAAGCATTACCCAATTTAAATAAAAACCTGACTGAAAACTATATAGGCACCAAAGAACAGTACGAAATCTAAAAAGAGCTATTTGATCTCGTTATAAAATACGCACGTAGAATAACATGAAAAAGTCGTAACGCGGGTAAAAGTTAAAACACAAATAAAAGTGAGCTGCGTTCCTCATGACTGCTCTCATTTCGTGCGCTCCCTTTGAGCTGTTAAATAAAGATCGCTGATGCACAATGTTTATAAAAGTTTACATGACTAGCCATTACTAGCAGCTTAGTGTGACAAATAATGGACCATATTCTATATTATATATACTATATTATGTATTTGGGAAGAGTCCAGCTTCTTATTAGTGAAATTATTTTTAAAATCAATTTCATAGTTTTTTAGTTTATCCATAATCGTCTAAACAATTCACTTATAAATATAACTTATTAGTATTTTGTAGTCTCAAATTGTAGGTTAGGTAGTAATGTTATGGATGACCGTGGTCTCCGACACCAACACCTTTTGCTTAGAAAGAGGTTCTTATCATTTATTTTTCTTTTTTTTTCTTTTGGAGACAAGAAACTTATTATTAATTCTACATTCATCTTTCCGTGTAAAATTGTATTCATTTTTTTCTTCAATACTTTTGTAACTTATTTAGTTAGATTTTAATATATTTACTCAAATTGATTCAAACTGAAGACTTGTCTATGACATATAAAAAGTCACTTTATAGTTACCAGCAGTCAGCTCCAACTTCACACGTACTGCTGTAGTAATTAGAGCTAAATATTATATCAGAATAATTAAAAAACAAACTTGAAATATTGTGGTTAATGTCAGTTAATGACGCTAACGCCTACTTTACAACGTGGTCTTCTCATACAAATAAAAAAGTAATTCAAAGTTATGCCGTTAGTTAAATTCATATATGCTTAACTATTACTCTATTTTTATTTAGGTAATTAAGATCGTTATCGTTGAACAATAATAATTAGGTAAATGAATATGTGTGCACGACAGACCGGAGGCTCAACAAACACCATAAATCTTCAGATGTCGTTCTAATGTACAGGCCCTATTCATCATTATAGGGAACTAATCTCTCAAAGGGTTGGCAGATCATCAATCAGAGGATAAGGAATATTGGGCTTTTCAAGATATTTTAACTTCATTCAGTCGAGGTGACTTAATTTATAAAGATATGTATTATGTTGTTTTATATCGTAATTTTGTATATTTTGTATATTCGTAAATTATATATATTGTAATTTTAAATAGGTGTGAAATAACTATTTTTAAAACTACGCAATGAAAAACTGTGTATTTGATAGATGTTTCAAATAATGACCATAGCCAACAGAAGATTCCTATTTTATCGATTTCTATATGTACAAATTTCATTACTATATTTAAGAACTGCGCAAAAATCCACATACTTTATTCCAAATTACTTCTATACGAGTTTTTTCCAACAAGGTACAAGCCTGAACATCGTAACTCCCACAAGTAGAAGGAATTAAAGGCCATTTGCCGAAACGCTGACGATACTTTTATTGACGTTTCGACGCGGGCCCTTACAAGAACTCTTGTAATTCGGATCCATGAGTACTCGATCCCTACTTCATCTTTACGTTTCATCTAAATACTATATATATACACGGTTACACTGCACGATTTCTGGATAAGAGGATGTTTATAATATTAGAAATTAAATAAAGGTCACCTTTTAATATTTACTAGCCACTCACGAACACCATAACAATTTATCAAATCATAATATACTAATTATATCCGCAATTTAGCAGTTTATTAATTTAGGAACTACAATAACACAGGCAGACACACAGACACGTCAAACTTATAACATCTTTCTTTTTATTGAATACAATAGTGACGTCAAAACTACGCAAAGCGCCGGAAATGAGAGTATACGTTTAGAAAGTTTCTACGGATATTAACTATCTCGAGCTGACAGAAGACTCTGGTGCACTATTTCCATTCAATAGATTATTTTAATAGTGTGAAATTTTTTAGTCCCTAGTGACACGTTTTCACTGATAATAATTCTTTTCTTAGAGGTATGGTTCTGTGCCTACCCAACAAACATTTGTTTCCCCTAATCAAACCCCGGACCTCCGATGCAGGGCTAAATTGTGGTACAGGTACTGAGTGTATTGTGTTGGTCTCAAAAACCGCTGATTACAATAATGACGAAAGTTTATTTCGTCTCGCAAATAAAAAAATATATTTTTGTGTTTTTATGTCTTTGCAAAAAGTTTATGAATATTACGTAAAGTCACAAATGATATAAAATTCATAATTGAAATTAATCGGTTAAAAACATATTAAAAACAGTCACATTTAGAATTTTCTCTTCGAATCTGAAAAGGAGAGACATATCATTGTATTTTTATGTTGAGGATGACCTTATTTACACACATTAATAATTTATACCGGTGTGTAGTTCTGTGTTATGTATAATTCAATACTCCGCTAATAGATGTTTTATAACCTCAGTAAGAAAGTAAAACTAACGTAGAGTTTATGTGTAATGGAAAATAAGTTGACTCCACAAATTTTGTAGCGCTTTTAAAAACCAGTCTCGTAAATAACTTCTTCATTGATAAATATAATAATTATGTAAAACAATCTAACTACACATTTGATAATAATTTTTAATTACTTTTAACGAAGCATAGTTTAATTAAATAAACACTTCTATTAAGAATAGAGACAATAATTCCAAACCAAACAAATCCAGGACATACTTGAGAAGGGGCAGGTCAAAAGGTGCATGTATGATGGATTTATTGAAAGTGGATGAAGCGAAAGCAGTATGAAGGGATCGTGGCAGGTGGCAGTCTGTGGCCGCTGCCTACCCCTTTGCGAAGTACGCGTTATAATATAAGGATAAAGAAATTTATGCTAAAAAAATAATAATAATAAATTATGTCAAATATAATTTAAATCGGCCGTTATCTAGTTGTGTAACTAACTCGCTTTGTTTTTTAAATAATATAGACATAAATTTATAACAAAACCATAATTATTAAATTCCGAATCTAAAATTAAATTTTAAATTCCAACAGAATTTGGTAATTATTATTAGTTAGTATTTTCAACTTCTGAAAAAGATTTAGTCGTCAGTAAATATAAAAATATAGGTCATAGGAAG
Source organism: Aporia crataegi (assembly GCA_912999735.1). NCBI lineage: Eukaryota > Metazoa > Arthropoda > Insecta > Lepidoptera > Pieridae > Aporia > Aporia crataegi. The sequence goes on from OU538737.1 coordinate 396,713, forward strand.
ACTTGATGGATCGCGGTTGCTTTACCTTTGGGCAAGATAAAAAGTTCTTCAACGAAAGAAAAATGACCTAAACGTTGTTAAGGGTACGGATAAATATTGCTTAAAGAGACGACAGTCAAACGAAAGAAAAATATAACAAAGGTTCATATAACAGTGACAAATTTTTGTAACCCTGCTCATAATAAACAAGTGAAATTTAAAACAAATAAGAAAAATAAACCACATGAATCGGTTTCCTTAGTAGCTACTATGCCACAGACACACACACGTCAATCTTATAAGATTATTGTTATAACACCCTCTTTTTGACGAGGGTTTTTAACCCTTACACCCAATACACCGATTGAGATTCTGGTAGGTGGCGCATTCTTTAACAGGCTGTAAGCATACAGATTACGCTCGTGAAATTGTACATGATTTTGTATAAATGAACCATTTTCACCTCCGATGAAAAGAGAGATTCCGATAATTTATGAAAACTGGTTTAAGAGATTTCTTATTTGTAATCATCAAGTAAGAGGCTTAGGGCTTATGTTTTCTTCAATTTCACTTATTGTATTTTGACTAACTTAACTTCCATTCTTGATTCAAAACAGTACATCATTTTGTTGTCTTTTATATTCTTTAGTTGAATATTTTAATATTTTTCTACTTCTATTACTTTTTATTTTCTATTATGAGGCTGAGAAAACGTTTTGAAAATCCAAACAATTATATATAAGTAAAGAAGTCTTGAATTAGATGCTTAACTACTGTTCAGTAATTGTCCACAAGTTCATCAGTGAACACATTGTACGATTTAACGATTTTTTACAGAAGCGTCGTAATTATCAATGATTAATTTATTATTTAACAATATACAGACCCAATCACCCATATTTATTATGCTTGTCATTTTAACTGTCAAATATAACGAAGGTCGAACGTCCAAGTAAATTATTATTATCTACTTTATTGACGTTTGACACACATTTTGTGAAACATTAAATATTCTATCAATTTTTGTATATCACTACATAGTATAAAACAGTCTTTGTCTTCCCCTATATCCCTTTGTATGCCTAAATCTTTAAAAATACGCAACGGATTTTGATGCGGTTTTTTTTAATTTAAGAGTTATTAAAGAGGAAGGTTTTTATGTTTGTTTTGTACCCGTGCAAAGCCGAGGCGGGTCGCTAGTTTTATATAAACTATTTAAATTAAATGATTTTTACATATTGATTAAAACTTGACACGATATTAAATGATATCAGATTAATCTTTGTTAACTTAATTACTAACTTTAATTACTTAATTAAAAACTAAAAAAAATAACTGTTTTTTACAAATAATAAAAGTATTTCAATAATTAATATAATATAACTATGACTATGTTATAAGACAAACTAGATATTATACAGTACAACTTAATATCAAAGTAACCAAAATATATTATTTTATTAAATCAACACGTATAAAACCTTACCTTTCTACGCGATAAGGATACTGAAACACGCGTGTCCCGAAGGCATCGTTGGCAGATAAAACTAAGATATCCGACACCGCGAGAATCTCAAGTTGTGAGAAGTTTTATTGAGTTGATTTTCTTCGTGAGTTGTTTTTTGATGAACACAAGAGAGGAAAACATAATGTCTCATACTTATATCAAAGAAATGGTTTTGTTTTTCTATTCAAATATACTCGATCATTATGTTTTATTACCTGTTTAGATATCTGTATCAATAAACTTTAGTTTGTATATATCCCCGGAGAGTGTTTAACGTAAATTTGTGTGTCTACAGTGGCATGGGCCGACTTTCAAACGGTTTCTTTTTTGAAAGGTGACGTGACCGAGATGGATCTTAGATATACTACCTTATTAATTGCTTCTATATTTGCCTGCGCTGTGTCACTTAGAATTTATTATTACATTAGAAATAATTAACAGTATGAACTCGACGCACTTGAAATATTGCGGCTTAGTGTCAAGAGATGGTCCTGACCTCATACTTGAACAGATCTTTATAAATTATAGCTTGGAACTATCTCGATTACATCAACTTTCAAACAAAAATCGCATCACAATCAGTCCATTCGGTACGATAAACTAAACCAGTCCCGTTAAACTAAGCTATCCAAAAAACTGCTCTTTTTGCATCAGTGACTAAAAATGTTTCCAAACATTCTAAATAAATAAAAGAGAATGAAACCATCAAGAATATATCATATATTTTATTTATATCCGTATAACTTATAGACGATTTACATAGATTTTTGCATAAATATTCTACTACATAGTATATAATATTGACCTATAAAAATACTACTGAGTGCTACGTATTTTATGTTCCCGAATCAAGTTCGTTTATTTTATATCGACTTCTACAAATCTATAGATTTTATATAAAATATATAAATTGGTTAATACTTTTTGTAAAAGATTCTTGATACTACATATCGATACTACGAACTTAGTATTACATATTAAAACTTCTACTATAGTCTACTACAAGAGGCCTAATTCTCCTATTTTATCTATGACTATAAAAAGAATATCAGCTCTACACTTTTTTAGACCGGAAATGTTTTAATTTTAAAAAAACAAATAAAAAACTGTTCTTACAATAAATAACACATGAATTCTATGCTAAATATAGGGCACGCGGCCGTCCTCCACTCTATAATAAAAACAATGTCAAACTTCAATTGTCTCTAAGGCCGTCTCTATTTGACTGTTTTTATATCAAAGTGAATTACATTTCTATATATATTATACCATTAATTTTAATTGCCACCATTTCGAAATTGTAGCAATCTTTTAGAAGTTAAAATAGGAGAATTATAATAGATGTCTACGCTTCGTAGCCGGGTCGTAGAACGTCTACGTAGCGTAAGTCTACACTTATGCATTTGCTCCACTCATATCTATTCTTAGGGTACACATAGACATGCTACTAATAAAAGTATACTCAAGACATGCCCACACGTCTGCTCTTTAGCTGTATACATTTGTTATATATTCGTTTACTCGTTTTTATAGCTTAATGGGTAGCATGCTCTTAAGCAAGCCTTATCATGCTCAAAACTCGAACGTTGGTGATTTCTGATCGTAATAAGCATCCTTACTAACAACGCTATGACACTACTAAGTATTAAATGCTTTTGTTTGTGACAAATTAAGTGTATAAAAATTAGTCAGTTCACTATCAATTCATTTAAAGTCTCTCTTAAAACAAAAATTTCGACAGTTATGTAGGTTTTGTTGAATTTAAAATAAATGGTAATCATATTGATCCACTTCCACGTGAGTCTTTTATGAAAAAAAATATACATTGGAAAATGCGTTTACAATTTTTTATATAAGCTTGTTTTATTGCAGAAAATTCTATACTAGGTTAATCTTACTTATATAAAGGTATTAAATTAGTAATACCTGGTTAATATTTATAGACATTGAATAATTAAATCTAGTAGATATTTATTTGAAAGAAAATAGTTTGATTGGATGAAAGTGTGTATATTCATCACAATTCTTCAATTGCTTAAATTATTCCTAAATTTTATAGCCTGTATGAACGCGTGACTATAAATTACGTGAAACGTCGGGAATTTAGCAATGCATTAAATAATTGTAAAATTGTGATAAATATTTGCGTTTTAAATTAGTCAAACTTTTTCTTTTAAATGTGTGATAGTCGCTTAAATGATATACCTTATAACCTATTATTCAATTCTAATCGCATTGCAATAATATACAAATTTTATATTTAATACAAAATAAAGCACCGTAAAAAATAAATTCATTAAATTGGTACTGTATTTAGGTATCCTAGGTAGCAATTTCGGTAAATTGGTCTATGTAGGACGATTCAAAGGACGTATAAAGCTTTGAACTGATAAAAGTCTGCATCAAATATAATTAGCTTGGCAAAGAAATGTATATCTTAACAAATTTTAAATTGTAAGTACTAAGCCTTAATAGCAATTTATAGATATGTATATACTTACGAATTAAAAAGCAGTTTAACGCCGCAAAAATTATGATTCGATTTTTTGATATGTTATATATTAAGTTGCAAAAGAGTAGAGTAGGAATAATTTCTAGACGCAGCCGAATGCAAAATTGTCAGTCATAGAGTACTAGTAAACTGAAATTGACAGTTGACGGCTAATATCAACTGTGATGTAAACGTTTTGTTGTTTTCTAAATAAAATCGTTAATATACTGATCATCTAAGTATTATTTCATTCCTACAATAATGTTTTAAGAATTTAATTCACATCAAGGGTGAAATTGGCTTTGAAAATGTGTAGAAAAGTTGAAGTCATAAAACTCTATTTTTGGGTTAATGTAATTATATTTTAATAACATATCTACGCGGAAAAAATTGCAAGTTAAAATTAGTCTACACTGATATTATATGAAGAGGAAAGATTTTTTTGTATGTTTGTAACGAATAAACTCAAAAACTAATAATCGATTGATGGGAAGCTATACTCTGACTGAGTAACATAAACGAAGTCGCGAATAACAGCTAGTAATTAATTAAGTGTTTGATTGCTACCACAATGATTATGTAACTTGAAAAAACCGACTTTATTATAATTATAGATATATTTATGTTTGTGGAACATTGTAGGGTCGCTTAACTTGATAGATATTATTTTCAACAACGTTGCCCGATCAATTTCGATCAGTAAATTGTTATACAGGTAATAACTTCACGGTGCGAACACGAAACTTATTTTGTTACATTGTGAATGGAGCTGGAACATCATTTTGTCTTTAATTTTGTTTCATTTGATATACACGTGATATTTGAACTTTTGACATTTGACTGATCAATTTTGGAATAATAAATGTTTTTGTTAACGAAAACATAACCTTTTTGGATTATGTTTTATTATACTATACTAATATTATAAAGCTGAAGACTTTGTTGGATTAGTTGGATTAAAGCTATGAACACTATGACCAAAAGGAGCGGAGAGTCAATGAAAACGGTTGCAAAAACGGGGAATTATTATTCCTTTTAAGAGCGGCTGAAACCGCGGTTCACCGCTGTATATTATTTTATACACTTCTGTTATTATTTTTAAACGAATATTTTTTGTAAATAGTTTCGCATATATCAGCGTAATATATTTTTCCTTATGTTACCCACACATAAAAATATTAGGGTTACATAAAATTCACCATTAAAGCCTGATCCATGCGTTTTAAATCATCGTACAAGTTCAAGATTTCAAAAAAATATAATAAAAAACAATTAAAATTTGATTTATTTTTATATAATATGTTTATAAATATTCAGCAAGTAGTTTAATTTATAGACACCCAATCTCAAAAATAGTTTTCCCAGTTCTTCACTTATTTTCGCATAATTTAAGAACTTTTCATTTTTCAAAATCTTGAACTTATAAAATTTAAAAATAACACCAATTTTAATACAAACACAAAAGTGCGCAGGTATTACATAGTGTATAATCATGTCTAAATCTAGAGATATAATAATGAATATCTTAGATATGTTTGTTTTAAACTAATTTATAATATTTACAGTCGCTTTTAGCTATATTTAAATCTAATTATTAATTTACTAGAAATTTATTAGTTTCGTTGTTTTATCTTGAAAAAATGAGAAATAGCCATGGATTAGATTAAAAATTTAAGTTGTACGATAGATTAGCGTTTATAAAATCCATAGCAGTCGCATTCTTCAAAATATAAGATATTTTTTCACTTTTATACGGATTTCATATTAAAGACTTTTTAATATGAATTACAAATGAAACACCAAATAACTTTCACAATTAGATATAGTCAACAAGTTGAATTGATGACCAATACAAAACAATGTTAATTAAGTACACGGAATACCTTATAATCGGATGAATAGATCTTGATAAATTGTAACAAGGAACCATCTCGATCAGTTTTCAAACTAAAAAACGCATCATGCACGGTCCATTAATTTAACAGACACGTTAAACACCTCTGTTTTGTTGTCGAGGGTTAAGATTTACGATGCTATGCCATGGATTCAATTAAAATCTTGTAAATTATTTAGACTATTAATAAACTTTTATATGAATTTCAGATCAAAGACATAAGAACCTTCATTGAAAAGCTAATAAAACATATTTTTATCCTATAATAAAGATTATATTTGGAAATTACGAGGATTAGTTAGAAGTAGTAAATAACGTCCGAAGTCTCAAAGTGTACGTGCTTTTTGGGAAGCACGGCGAACAACCTTCAAGCCGGAGCCTTCGGGCTCTTCTCCTCCTCGGGTTCGTTGATTTCAATCTTGGGTTTATCTCCGTCTGCTTGAGTGAGCACTTCTTGAACGTGGATGGTGAGCTCCGGGCGGACGACCTGAGTGAAAGGCAGCAGTGCTCCGGCCACGTCCATCGTGTTGTTGATGTTTCTGTGCCACAACTCGAGCACGACGCTTCGCCGTTGCTACTTGTAGCGCGGGGGACCCAGCCACCCGCAACCGAAGATCTATCATTACACAAAAAAAATGAATTTTTTTATATGGGCCGGATTAGTATAATGTTTAAGTTCATGCATATAACAGTTTCTCGTCTAAGTTACCTGGCAGACGACCAGAGATAAAATCAGGAGTGATATCAGAGCCAGTACACCCCACATCACGCTCAACTGAGTCAGAGCAAAGACATAGAGGGTTCGGTGACACCACTGGTTCGGCTCGAAGAGGCTCGGTGCGTAGTCTGGCCACATGATACCAAGCGTCCAGTAGTTACCGAAAGCAAACCTAGATTTAAACAAGTTTCTTTAAGTAATTAGGTATTTATACTTATATTATGAAGTCTCATATTTTATAAGGCTGAAGAAATTGTTTGATTGAATGCACTAATCTCAGGAATTACTGATTCGAATTGGAAAAGTTATTATTGTTGGATAGTCCATTTACCGAGGAATAGATATTATGTTGTTAGAATATTTTTACTCCAAAGAAGTGTATAATAAGTCTGACGTGTCCGTGTGTCTTTGTGTTGTATCGTAGCTCTTAAGCGAATGGACTTATATCGACACGGTTTTTGGATTTGAAAGCTGATATGATCGAGAGATAGATCTATTCATAAAGTAATACTTTATATGTTCATCTATTTATGAAATATTCTTATTTGTATTATCGTGTTGGGATTTTAAATTGTCTTGTGTATGAAAGCTATAAGAAAATTTATTTTTCGCATTTTGTGCCAAAATACTTACTTTTACTCTAGCATAGTGCTACGAAAATCGCTGACAATAGAATCCAATAAGAGCTTTCTCCTCTCTCGTGAAGCCCCCTCGGGAAATGTATCAATTAGCAGAAGAACGTTTGACGAAAAAATGCGGACAATCGCTCTGTTTTTATGTTACAGAGATTCAAAGTATTAGGATACTTTGCTATTGAATAACTTATTATTATTATTATATATAGAATAGCAAATTATTCCATTTTAAGGTATTAGGATACCTATTATTGCAGTAACAATTTTCATGACTTTTGATAACATGAGAGATAGGATCTTAATTTGATTGTATAACTGGGTTGTCTAGAACAGAAGGCTTGGTAGCGAGTAGGCAACCCATTACACTATTATGTTTTCTGCATATAATAATATCAATATTTGTTTTTATGTGATGTATAAACAAATAAATATCTTGGATAAGAAGAGTTGTAAAAAAAATTGGTAGTTGTAACAGAAAATCATAAAATATTTAACCTTATAGCAAAGACTTCCACCAAAACACATGAATGAATTAAATGTCAACATAATTAGAAATACCTCATAACGCGGTTTCGGTATGTCGAATCGTAAGTCGGATTTTGAACAACGAACATCGAGATGATACGGATGAAATTTCGTATTCTGCCTCGACGTTCGAAGATGAAACTCAGCTGCTGGTATTAATCCAAACAACTCCTCTGAGCATTCCCCAAGATAAATGCGATAGAAGATGCAGAGGGAACCTACAGATCTACGTCAAAAGATCAAGCCGATCAGAAAGGATCTGGTCGTCAACAATTCGAGTCGCTTTACGCTGGATATATGTATGCAGTACAATGTTATTGTTATTTTAATCATTAAATGGAAATTTTATTTTTACAAAATATTACAATTATCATAAATGTTCACAAATATTCATATAACAAAGCCAAGGAAAACAAAATATTGATAGCAATGAGACCTTCAAAATCTAAAACTAATGACATATCGTAATCCCTAGTGGGGCATTGGTCAGACATATTTTTGTATCTGCTATACTGATCAGTTTCTTTATATAATATAAACCTTTACGTTATCAGCCTACCCAACTGAAATATTTATTTTTTTCCCCGGGATCTGCGGCGCAATACAAAGAATTCAATAATAAATTACCATCCGAAGATAAAAACAGTTAGTGTATAGGCGAGAATCTTCTCTGGTACAGAGGCTGAGGAGTTCGAAGTCCGGCTGGCCAGCTGTGCCCACAGCAGCCAGCAGATGCCGGTACCTCCGGCTACTCCACCCACCACCATGTACACTGGTATACGTGGCTCCGCAGGGCAGTCACGTATGTACTGAACACCTTGAAGATAATGAAATTATAAAACGCCAAAAATAGATTTTAATTCCAGCTTTTGTCCACACGTTTTAGGTATGAAAGTGTTACAAGTTTTAATTGATACATTTACACTTATCGTATTTCCAAGCGAAGCGTTATATATTATTTAATATAAAATAAATTATAAATATAATAATATATATATAATATAATATATATATAATTAAATATATATATATAATTAAATATAATATAATATTAAATATAATAATATAAAATAAATTAGGTAAAAAAATTCAAGAAACTAATATGTCGTAATACGTGCAATCAATTATTTTAATGTTTTTAAAATAACCGTGCGTCGCACTAAACCACTCTTAGTTTTATATATGATTTTGCAATATAAGTGATATTTCAGGAATTAATTAATTATATTAACCATGAGAATAATATCAAAGTTTTCGATAGATTTTTGACTATTTGAAAGCTGTCAATCCCATACTGGCCAATTAAGTTGTAACCACATAAGGCGCGTAACCACTTGGGGCTTTGTAAGATTTTCCATACAATAATGGTTACAATAATTAATTATTAACGCAGACGCTATCTAAAAATACTTTACCAGACTTGTGGTAGAGATGCAGTTAGAACTTCACTCTCAACAAAATTGTTTCTTTTGAATAATCCTAAAAACAACTCGCGCCAATAAATTATATTATTTCGAAACGAATTCTCATATCAAGTTACCTAAGGCTGTGAGTCTGAATTATTAATCGATTAAATTATCGTTGACATTCAAGTCTCAAGTTCAACTTGAATTTTCTCGGCCTTTGATATAAAATCTTATACTTAAAATAAAATGAAAGCTGAAAATGTATCTGAAACATTGGAAATAGATATTTCTGTTTATGTGATAAATAATTTATTAATTAATAGCTTTTACTATGAAAAATATTTTACTGTCAATGTTTTACTAGAAATAATAAGAATATAAAATAATTTTATCAAATGAATTTACACTGTAATTATAATATTAATAAATCTAAATGTAGCCCCAATAATAAGTGCGAACCGCGTACAAAAATCTAAAAAAACATTCAAAAGTATAAGCAATTAGAAATAAGAACTATTTTTTTAAATTCATATGAACAGATAATCCTAGATATATATAAATAGAATGTGATTTCGATTTGTGGTACCGGGGTTAATAAAATATTGAATGCCTATTGTCAGGCACATATTAATTTGAATGGATCGTCTGTATGAATATTCATGGGTACCCGATATTGCTCCTCGTTGTCGGCATTAATATTGTGTGTGCTTATATTTTGTATTTATAAGATTTGAAAACATGACCCTGACGAAAAAAGAGGGGTGTTGTTACAGACACGCAGATCTGTAGCTCTATGTGACTATCGGTGTTCTGTTCATCCATTTGTGAGATATTTTTATTTGTAATTTGTCGAGGAATTATTAAAATATTCTTTAATTTCACTTACCTACAATCATCATAATCACAGGAAGAGTTGACAAGACAGCTAAAAACACTGTCATCACAACTGAAACAATACAATTTTATTTATTTAAGTTATACATAAATATTCAAGGCATTATGGTTAGACAATACATTAAAATCGTAATTTTTTAAATTAATTTTAAAAATGTAATTTAAACTTAGTTTTTATAAAATTTAAACTTAAAGAAAACTATTTGAACGAATTCAGTGCGTATATTTATCACAATTTTATACGATATTAACTCGTTTGATCTGTCGAATAAAATATATTTCAGGGAAAATTCCTTAAAAGTGTGAACACATTTCATGATGTCTGTTACACTGTTACTTTTCTTTATAGACAAACTATCTGCGCCAACTTAACCGAAATATTTATTAGTTTCCCCGGTATTTGAACCCAGGACCACCAGTGTAACACCCCGATGAATGAACTACTATGCCACAGAAGTAGTTGTGCTAGGTACAAAAGAAAAATAGGAGCCTGCATACTTACTAGTTCTATTCATAATTTTTGCAGCTCGGCATACAAAATCCACCGTACCAGTGGCCTCCATGTTGGCATCTTTCAGCTGATACGCCACTGAGCCGTAGGTGGTCAGTCCTACGCCCAAACCCAGGCCTGAGCGATCGTTGTATTTGGTCTGATCACCGCACAGCCTGCGTTGTTCGTCGCCTGATACCTGCCATAAACCCATGATTAAAAACAAAACAAAATTTATTAACACAAATTATGTAAAATGTTGTTAAAATCTATCTCCATCGTCAAGTAAATTCATTTAGTATTAGAACTAATAAAAATAAAATAATCAAACTCACTTGACTGACAGAGCTGGACGCTCTCCGTGATCCAGTATCTGGTGGACCACGACCTCCCAGAGATGACCGGTATGGTGATACGCGGCCTCTGCCACCTAAGAGTATTTCGTATTTATCATTACTTACAGTATCATGACCGAAGTTACTTAACCGAATCGGTTTAAGTACTTAGACAATGGCGTGAATATTTTACTACTAGCTGTAACAAAACCTCGGGCAGGTTTTATCCGCTCTCAAAACGAATTATTTTTCCCGTTTTTGAAACATTTTTAATTCATGCTCCCCTTCTGTTGGTCTTATCGAGATGACACGTACTCGTATAGCCTATACTTAACAAAAAAAAAAAACAATTTTTTTAATTTTGTTTTGTAAGAATGAAGAAATTATATCACGCGACATTAATTTGAATAGTATATATTACGGAACTATGTGCTTGAAATAAAGGTGATTTATTTATTCATACCTATATAGTTTCTTTTAAAATAAATATAAAATTGAAGTTTCAAAAAAATCATATGAACGACATTAACACTTACATGCTGTTTGGCTTTCATCGCTCGCTCGCCGTTCCCTCGAAACTAACGGTTCTTGAAATGTCAACGTCAAACTGCCCCGCGGACTTATTCGTGACCCGTCAATTTCTCCAGTCACTAAGCTTCCCCTGCCACTTCTTTCAGATGGAGCGATACTGCCTCTAGGACTCCGTTGAGACTCGGGAACGAAGGGACCCCTAGGAGCCTTATTTAATTCAGCAAAATCTTTTTTCAACGCCTCTGGCGCTACGCTGCCCCGAGGACTTGTTCGCGGACTCGGACGTAATTCTTTCTGACTCCTTGCTGGATCGATTTGTATGCTCGCTACGGAGTGTCTTGGACTCCTACCGACGTCAGGTACTAATGAATTTCTCGGCTGATTCCACGTCGTTCCTTCTGGGACTAAGCTTCGCCGAGGTGTTCTGGCTGAAGCGTCTGGAGTGATACTGTTGCGTGGAGAGCGATTTAAATCCTGTGGGTTTAGGCTCAGCCGGGATCCATATGCCTGTTCTACGCAAAGATTATTTCTAGATGGCGCGAGGGTGTTTCTTACGAGGGCTGTTTCTGGAGTTATGGAGTTCCTAGCTGATCGTGTGTCTGGTACAAGGGAGTGGCGAGGACTTCTTTGGTAGTCTAGGGCTGCATCTGGTGCGAGACTCATTCTCGGGCTGCGTTGTGGTGGCGGTTCCAGTTCGTCATCTGTTTCTGTTGTTGCTAAAGAAGCACGTCTGGATGTTTGTGCAGAGGGTCGAGGAGACCTGGTCTGAGGAGAGGTTGCCGCACTTCTAGACGCCCTCCGGCGTCGAGATGATGATGTTCTGTGCAGCATATTGAAACTTACACTTATCGATGCATTATTTAGCCGTTCCTTTCAATTTGACGAACATCTAAAACAATTGTAAATTTAATTATTTTCAGATTTTGTTACATTGACAAAAACATTAAGACGAAACGAGATACTTTTTTTATTTTAGGAATTGTGCAAATGTTAAGCTGTTTGAGACCTTAGTTCAAAGTTTGGCGGAAGCGTCGAATATGTAAATCATAGGGGTCCGTGACTTCCAGATCTTTCTTATTTAATTAAGACTGAAAGTTTCTTTATGTATGTCCTTGACTATGAAGCCTGGATATCGGTCACTTTGGCAGATAACAGGTTAACCTGATGAATAATTTTACTTTAAAGTTAAGTTCGGTGGCTGATTTTAAAAACAAAACTTTGTTAAGAGTGAAGTGCTAATAAATAATAACTGAATTTAATCATTATAATTCATAATATCTTATATATCTTACACAAACACTGATGGAGCAACTTGCTTTTACGGTTTTAAACCGTATATAAGCAATGAAATACATATTATTTCTTAAAACTATTTCTTATCGTCTAAATCAATGGGTTAGCAGAAAATATTCATATCGTACGATGATATATGTATTATATTTATTGCTATCTTAATTATTAAGTCGTCTTATTTATGGGCGAAATAAAGATATGGATAACACAACATGGGTATGGAATATGATGTCACATTTATGTAAGCTATAAGATTAAGTTATTGTGGATAATTTGTAGTAATCTATGTTTTATACTATATTTACTTTAACTATATAATAAATACCAGGTACTAATACTAGGTTACATAACTAGATTTTTTTGAAGACTTATATGTGATTGGGATTGAAAAAAGTTTATGTGTCAACATGTTCACACGTGATTGATACATTGACAAATTGATGATGTGCGTTAATAGCCTTTTCTAGTAGTTGGGGGTCATTATTTTTTAGAGAAATACAAGAAGATATTTTCAGCCTATATTAAATAAAGAGGGTCTAGCCGTCGCAGGCTTTTGAGTATATTCTTAAAGCTCGAGCTGGAAGTAATTATCCCAATTTGAGGTTGAAATAACAAATTCACGATCATGTTTTGACTTTAATACAAAAATGTTATAGTAATACAAAACGTGATCTGAATTTTAATAAACTTTTAGCGTGGATTAATTATTTGAATTTACCATTCACCTGAAATCAATAAATTTAAATGTATATATTCAGTTAAGTTATTTTAACAATAATTGATAGTATTAACAATGAAGTTGATGTGTCAAAAACATATTACGAAAAATCTTGAAGTGTTATAAAAGAAGCCGGTTCAATGGCTTGATATTTTTTAAGTTATTTCTCTAAGCAGTCGCTACAATTTTGCTTTGAAATAGATAACTTTTACTAAACACGCTAAAGTCCTAATACTATTCTTATAGAACATTGCAACGAAACTACAATAAAATGCCTACCCGTAAATAATACATTTGCTAAGGATTTAGCGCTGTTATTTATATTAATATTATAAACTCTGGAATTACGGGATTTAGTTTAATATATAAATACTAGTTTTGCTACGCAATTTCACTCGCGTGAATAAAATATACATATTATATTCGTATGCTGTATATATATATATTTCGTAATTGTAACCGTGTGCCCAGTGAAAGCAACGGAAACTCTCAAAAATTATACTTTTTCTCGTTTTTGCAAAATTTTTCATTGATGCTCCGTTCCTATTGGTCGTAGAAATAAGAATTAATTTTTTAAATGTAGCGTGATTCTTAAGCAAAAGATTAAATAATAATAATAATAAGCAAAAGATTACGTAAGTATAAAGAAAAGTAGCATAATCAATTCCACGCGAAAAGAAACAGTTATTTAAATTAATATCCAAGCAATAAATTTACGTTAATCCTGTCGCGTCTCATTTTTTCACGGCATTCGCTAAATTGTATCGCTTAAGGTTTCTTTCGACCGTATTTTTATTTAAATAAGTTTAATTAAATCCCTTAATCAATATCTTCCTCTCAAATTGTTTGTATTTTTGTATTTAAAGCTTTTAAGTTTTGTTCAATATAACAAAACTCGTAGTTACAAAACTACTAATATTTGAATTTTAGTTAAATATATAGTAGTAAAATTTAAATATTATTATTGTTAATTATCAACTCTTAATTAAATATAAATATTTATAATTTAATATATAATCTCAATTAAATGTAACGTTGTGAAACAAAAATCCACCACCATATTAAAATGTAAGTCGTTGTCAAAATTAATCCATATACTAATATCATAATGTTATAAATTTGATTTGTTTCGTTGAATGGATTAATCTCAGAAATACTGGTTCGGATTTTTGTTTGATAGTCCATTTATCAAAGATGGCTATAAGCTATAAAACAAAAAGCTATAACGAAGTGAACACGCACACATCTCGTGGATGAAATCCATCACCAGCTCTACCATTATCTGTTTCAATCTCAATTACTTTACAATACAAAAAGAAGCGAATGTACAGCAAGTTTTTAAAGCTTTTCGGAAAGCCTTTTCGTGTTTCGTCCATAAATTGGTTCAGATTAAATTGCCTAAACGCCATTTGTTTATATATATGAGAAACCGGATAGACTTTTTATCTGATTTCTTTTTAGTTGCAACAGTAGTGTAATAATTTTGAAAGCATTAAAAGCATTAGCTAATCAGAGAGGGCTGATGGTGGCCACCGGTTGGCCCTCTTTTTCAATTGGCATCTTTTTTAGCTCTTCCCTAAGATGATTCTTAAATATTCTATTCAATTCGCTTTCTTTATTCCGATACAAAACGATTTAATATTTAAAACTTTAAAATATAAATGCTAACTCATATATTTTTAAATGAAAAAAATTCTTTATTACCCCGGGTAATATAAGCATAGAACGCATATTAGAAGCAAACATAAAGTATTTATAGGTAACTGTGAGGTTCACTCATCACAATATATTATATCAATAACGGATTTGTATTGATTCACGAGCCTACTCGAGAAAAAAGTCAACTCCCAGTTACGATCAGTTTGGGAGAGTTTAGAAGTGTTAAGTATGGAGGAAAGATGATAGTACAAAGTATGAGAACGACTTAAGAAAGATGTGTCTGTCTTGGCATCGTAGCCCCTAATCGTGATTCGCCGCGCGGATTTCTTTAAAGCTGACATCGAGAATTATCTTCGCTAAAATTTATAAATTTATTCGTCTATTTATGATATAATCTTACCTATTTATCATCACCAGGTCGAGGGTTCTCTTGAATTGTCTCCAATTTCACTTGTTAATAATACCTAACATTAAATGTTAGATTTGCTACTATTGGCGGATAGAAACTAAAGATTGCTTAGTAATAAATTGCTAATACAAACCATTTGAATTTCTTGTTACCGCTAATAGAATAAGCTAAAGTATTATTAATAGTAATATTAATAGTAATAATTATTCAGGCAATAATTATTTATAAACTTCCTAAGGTTACTGAAACAAACTTTTCTTATCCATATTAAATTAAATTGTAAAACAAAATCAGTTAAACTTTATGGGGAGATACCAAAGTTTCTACGAAAAGTTTTATCATAATTTCAAACCGATCTTAATTAATATTACTTTTACAGGTAAATCTGCTACAGATTTTAGTATTATAATAAAGTTTATTACTTTAAGTAGTAATTAAATATAAAACATTTTTTTTAACATCATATTATAATACTTAAACGAAATGTTATATAAATAATCAACTATATGGGTTTTTCTATATTTACTATAGATAAAGATATTTGTGAACTTCAAAATCAGGTTTGTAAAGGATAAGAATAACATATGAATAGATGAACAGATCTACACAATCCATCTATATGGGTCAGCTTTCAAACAAAAAAAACCACATCGACCCATGGATACATAAATACACAAACACACGACTTATAACACCCCAAATTTTTGTCGTGGGTAAATAGCGAAGAGCAAAATAAATATGAGCAGCGTCAATTTCGGAACAAATAAATGACAGTTTGAAAGCGGAAACGAATAACAAGAGAAAAGCAAACAGCAGTGAATCACAGGGCGGTGCCGTTGGAAATTCTATCGCGCTTCTCAATTAGTCTTTGTTGACGATATATTGCTTGTTAGCACTTGTTTTATAGGCTATCGGAAAATTCTATAACAACCTAGAAACATTTAGCAGACTTTGAAATTCTCCTATATGGTTTTATGTTTTTTTACCTCAAAATTCTGAAGTTAATTTCTAAATTCAAAATAGGTCTAAACAATTTCTAAATTTTATTATCGTCGTTATCTAAAATATTAATTATTTTAATTGCTATTAAAAATACGTATGAAATGTCCTTAGAGATAAATTAACAATTTAAAAATAATAAACGTTCGACTCGACTAGTGCTTGTAACTTCAGTTGTAGATGGATTAATTCAATATTGATGAAGACATCGGTCAAAACATTATTTCAAATGTAAAATGACACAGTAATCCAAGTCTAGACAACACAATTAGTATCTATGCCTTTGTGAGTAAGCAATAAACGCCCAACAAAATAAATAATTTCTATAAACCATGAAAAATTTGAGAAATTTATTCTAGTTAAACTAATATTATAAAGAGCAATGATTTGTATTTTTATTTGTAATTAACTCAAAAAATACTGGACAAATTTTAAAACCTCTTTCACTGAGGATAAGTTTCACACTTTTTGTGTGAAAAGTAAGTCTATGCGAAGGAATTCGTCGGACATTCAATGACATTTACGACAGAGGTCATGGGCTCGAATCCCGCTGAAGCAATTTAATTTTTCCGTTGCGTAAGCATAGAAGGCTAATTAAAAGACAATGATTAGAGAAATAGATACAGAAGTTATTCAAATACAACTAGCGGTTAGTTTCTTTTACAATATGAAATGTAAAATTGTTAATAATTTTCCTATCTTTAAATTAACATTTACACACACAATAACACACATTAACACAATTTTAATATAAATAAAAATCTAAACGAAAACTGTATAAATTTTACTACACATCATAATTATTATTAAAAGTGTAACACTACTTACAGACTTTTACATAAATATTCCTTGTTATATACTAAAAACTCAAAAAAGAATGTATAGGAACAGTCATTCCCATAAACGTATAAATTTTTACAAAGACACGTACGTAATTAAATCGTTAAATCGTTCCCCAATTCCGTTACAGCAAGCATTCCCCAAATAAATTGGCCAGGTTCAAAGTAAATCGTAAATAAGTTTAATTCTAATAATACGCTGAACTACAAAGGGTAGCAAATTACCTTTAGAACTTTATTAAATCAAATTATTCAGTATATTTCGGTATTATGGCAGGCTTTGGCTTTGTGAATTAGCAAAATATAGTCATATTGTTCGATGATTTATTTTCTTAATTATACCATATTGCAATATACAAAATTGATTTACCTACTTACATACATTTATAATTTAGGTAATATAACGTTATTTAAAACATTTCAAACGAGAAGCTTTTTATATTGACTAGTAACCCCTAGAGACAAATAAAATGAGCCCAAAGTTGACAGGGTTGTAATGTTTTACTATATAGTTCTTATAACTTCCTCCCAGCTTCATCGTCAGACCTTGAATATTTTCTAGGGTCAAAGTACTTGTCAAGACAAATAAAATAAGCCTAAGTTTGATGGGGTTGCGTCGTTTATTAATGAGTTCCTATGGCCAGCCTCCGGCTCCATCGTCGTATCAGCTCTATGACTTCATTTAAATGCATTGTCATCTGATTAAAAATTTGCAAAATTTAAGCTTAATCGAAAACCAGGAAGTAGGTCAAATTTAAGTTGCAAGATTCCACCCGAACGAACTAAAAGCTTGTAATAAAAAGGCCATTTCCAACGGCTTACAAAGCTGTAGATCGCGATAAAGTAAACTTAGTTTACGCCCATTTTACATGACATAGTTAATAGATTTTCATACATATTATACCTAGAATAAATAAGATATTAAACAGTACAACTTAACATCTATCTAAGCAAAATAATATAACATTTTGTTAAATGTTGATGACAAAGGATAATTTCAATTTGTTATAGAAAAGCACTCGGGGCGATGATAATTTCTAATAGTGTTTTAGTGAAATTGATCCTCAAGTAATCCCTGTTATAGTTAATTTAGAAAATGAATTGAGGTCGGTTTCATTATCCTGCTATCGCTAAACGATGGATTAGCTACATGTAATGAAGTTAAAAACGTACCGTAAAATGTTAGATGTTCTTCAATACAATATTTTTGTATCATATCTATTAATTGTTGATAATGGTCTCGGGAATGTGCCACACAAAAGCGAGAAGTAAAATTTGTTTAAAAAATAAATAATCTGACTTGAAAGTGCATTGAAAAGTAATAAATAAAACAGGAATTCTACAAAGAAAATATTTGGATTTCATTGCCTTCAGTAAAACTGCATTTTTTATTACAGTTTACCACCGACTAACAAATATTCGGTTTGTAGAATGATTATTCTGTTTTTTTTAATTATCTTAAGTGCACTTTGAAGTCGGCGACAAAGTATGTTAGATCTTCATATTTCTTGATTAGAGAAAATTTATAAATTTGGCCATACATCTTATTAATCCCTAGAACCATTATTTACTACCTACGCGAAAAAAGAAAAATTATCCTGCCCCTTAAGCTCAGGGCAACAAACCCACGCGCTATTTTAATACAACAAATAAAATTGCCTTCGTTTTCATTTCATTAGAATTAAAATTTACAAATTTATTTACAATTGTATTATTTCCAAAAATACAAAAGTCTCATCATGAAAATTACAAGGAAGATCTCATAAATGGACTATCAGATTACTCAATTATTATAATAATGGTTGCATTAGTATACTTAGCTTTAAAACAAAACAAAAGAAGGTCCATTCTTTTAATATGTAACTCTTAGCCACAGATATCACAAACTTAAACTCAGACCCTTTTTTTCGTTTGTGGTTAAAAAATTTCCTATCTCATAAGCTCCAGGCAATGGAGTTTTACCCACAAAATATTTAAATACGATCAATTTTAATATCAATACACCTGTATACGTTGAAGTTCAGCTCATATGAAGTAATAAAACACTGTATAGCTCTATGAATATAAATTTCTACGAGACGGATATAAAGTGGTTTTATTTCTCAGCACTGTTCGCTTTAACAAGATAACAATGTCGCAGTAATTTTATAGGTATGACAATAACTGTATCTTATGAGACTAGAGTATTACTTGCATCTCAAGTCTGGCGTCTAAAGTGAAAGTTTTAAAACCAGCCGAGTTGTTTCTCAGATTATTCTTTAAAATATAAATATAGAAATTTTTTCTTTATAATATTAATGTAGACTAGCTTTCACTGCTGATTTTATTAGGAACTGAAGGAAAAAACGGGACGAGCAAACTAGATGAATGTGTTATACGCGAAATAATAATTAAAGGTCGAAGTGGAAAATTTAATTCCGTAATACCATATATTATTGTGTCATGATGGACATGCACTTTCAAATTTCAATTTTCATTTGAGTCGTACAACTCGGCTGTCTGCCCAATTTTCCTCTGAGTATCCCTTTATCAAATTAACTCGCCTCTATTTCGTAAAATGATGGAATTGTTGATTTCAAACTGGATGGATTCAATTATTCTTATTGTTTTGTTTATTGTCTTTAATAGCAATTTGAAAATTTTATAAAATATTGTTACAAGTTAATTGAATCGGCTGATGTCGTGAAAATTCGGGTGGGGTTTCGTATTAAAACTTTTTGTTAACAGGTGCGCGTGCTAGCCGGTTTAGCTCGAAGCCGTGCCACGCTGTATCAGGAACGAGGATTGACTCGCAGCTAATATAAATTACTGGTTTGGTTGCCGGTTGCCATTATTCTACAGTCGTTCTTAGAAGGAGTATTCACTAGTTGTTCATAATAGGGGAGGAAACAATGCTTGATTGGGTAGTCCATAGTGGTTATGTATTTTGAGTAAATAGACATGTCGACGTGTATATAATGTTTCACTAAACAGTAGTTAGTGTGGTTTCTATTTTTTTAATGGTAAATTGATAAATTTCTAACAATATTATGAATAACTGGCGGCCAGTCCCAGCTTCGCAGTTGACTATGTGGACTGAAAATAGATGGACCGATTGGAGATAAATATTATATTAGAAAAAATCAATAAACTTGAAATTTCGTGAAATCGCATCGTAGAAAATTGACGTTGATTTATTTTAAATCATTCTATCAAAGATACCTATTTCATACAAATGTCAAGTGCATTGTCAATACAAGTGCATTTCTGACCAAAGATTAATTTAAGCAGTAAATATTGAGGGCTGTTTTATATTATTTTATTTGCAGTGACAATTTTTTTTTACTTCTCTATAAAATTAATATGAAATAAATTGTTTTATTGAAGCAAAAAGGGTTGAAGCGCTATTCGATACGCTAAATTTACAATGTTTTAAGTAAATTGTGAAAATCATTCCGCATCAATTTATAAAGGCAACGATTGTTTTTGGGTTAATAGTGTCCGTTGGGGCTGAAGATTTATTGAGCGAGTGTAAGTAACGATTAGTGGATGGGAACACGCGAACGCCATCAGCTAATTTTAGATTATTGATTTTTAGTACAAATTATAGGAAGTCTTTAATATTTTCATGTTTTTTATTAAAGAATGTTTCCGTTTTAATAATCATTTTACATATAGGTCATGAGTGTGATCGGAAAACAAGTTAAATTGAATAAAATTAAAAAATCTCAAACATGACAATTATAAATCAGATTCTCTCAAATATTTAAGAACAGATCTTCAAAAATTGTAGCTCAGATCCATATCGACCAGGTCAGCTTTAAAAGAAAATCTCATCAAAATCGGTCTATGTATTTAGAAGTTATGAACTTGTTAATGATTTTATTTTGAATTTAAGTTTTTCGTTTACTTAATATAAGTTCTTCTCGCATTGCTACGAAGGCATTTCGTGTCGTAGCGGTATTCGTAGAACGTTGCTACGGCCTAGGCAATTAAAGAAGTTCGTGTTATTAATGGTTAATTGGTTCCCCCAATCATTAATTTCATTAAAATACCTCAGCGTTATATAAATTGTAGAATAGGTCATGTTTCTTAAACAGTTTACATTTTAATTGGGTATTACAAAACTGTAGAACGTTGCATCAAAAAGAAAAGTACAAATCAAACAACTTAAGAGTTTTAAGATATTTAAATATTACTTAATGTTGAGGAGATAAGATTTCTATTTACGTTAAAATTATGTATTATTGGCGGCCTACCCCAGCTTCGCAGGAATTTCTATTCATTACCCGCCGTCATTTACAGTGTGCTAATTGCAATTTATAGCTATAATATAATATTTGTACCAAATTCATGTATCTTTAAAAATAACAAAGAACTGAGTTATTATTTTCCCCAATTATTATTATTATTATAACTTTCTTATAAATCTTCAACCATATTTACACTTCCTTAATCCTGCCCTGTCCAGAAATTCTAAGGTGACGTCTCGTACCTACCTACAAACTACCTACCAATTTAACTTTACCTTTGGTCTTTATATATAAAAATAACAAGTTTTCGCCAGATTAAGCTTGATATTGTAGGTTTATAGGGCTATAATAAGACATCGTTTAAAATTCAGTTTGTCCAGTCATTATTAATGAACTTATAAATGTCACAATAGGCTGTAGATCCATTGTTTTTAACATTTGAATTGCAATCAAAAAATATTAATATTTAATCTTTCTTAAATAAGAAGCAATTCACAAATGCATTTAATTTCGACTTAAAAGATAGAGTAAAAACTCCTTATTTAAGCCAACAATTAATTGAAACCAAAAAGAGGTATATCACTGTTAATGATAAAATTGAATTAAAAATTCCAATTAAAGAAATATTTTATATTAAGCTGCTAACTTAATTTTAACAGCATTTTAAATAAAAGCAATTTGAGCTCGATTTACAGTGAAAATATTACCTAGTTTAAAAACAAAAAATATATCTTTTGATCGTTGTTTCCTTCTTCTTTTATGATATTATGGATTTACATTAAACCACTGTGAACAACAAAAAGTTTTTTAAATGGTACTACTAGAAGCACAACTGGCATTGTGAGTGCCCATGGGCGGCAGTCCGCTAACTCTTAAATAATACGTTGAAATTTAAAAAAAATATAGCTATATAACACACACGGAAGCATCGAGTCAGAAAATAGTCAGGCCTTAAGATAATTTAAAAATTCCTCAGAAATAACAACATTGTGCTATGAAAGCTTTTGCCTCTGCCAACCCTAGCCAGCTATTCTAAATATGTTCAAGTTTAAAACAACACTTCCTTATAAACTTTGTAGAATTATGGATGCTATTTCCACAAAACGAGCATTGCTACGAGACGTAGATTTTTCTGCGAACCGTTGTCTCTAAGGAAATGTTGTCACCATGATTTGTGAATATATGGGACTCGGCTCAGTCCAGATTAATAATAATAATCCAGACTCATAATAATAAGAGTATTCCGCTAAGACTCAGAAAGTCGAGTGAGCAATACCCACTAAAATAAACCTCGGTTAAATCCGGTCTTTCTGAGTTTACATGTACCCGGCTTCACTTTCGTATTCCAAGGGGAAAAGTTAATAGAACTCTGAGGAGAATTATAACATTCATAGAACAGAAAGTGATCTGATGGGTGGTTTATATTTTACTTTATAATGTGTAGTAATTGTAGAAAGATTTCAATTTTATTCCAACGTAGAACTTTTTAAATTACAATATAGTCCGAAACAAGGACTTAGTGGTTAAGGGACATAGACGTATCAAGTTATTACATTGTAATTAGACGAAAATATATTCAAAACGTGTTATATACATTTTTAACCTCGATGTTCGGTTTAATATTTTGATTTAATCTAATGTGAGAGATACACTGAATATCAAGCGCTAATATTTGTATTTACACAAACTATTCAGTCCCTAAATAGGTTTGTTAGAGGTGAATGGAGTTAATGTAACTTTGAAAAGGACACTAAACTATTTTCATCATTTCAGCTTCTCACGGCTAAAATACGTTTAAGGATAAATTTAATGATCCATAGTGAACGCGACCAATATTTTTAAATGAATGAAAAAAAGGTAATAATAGAGCTAAAAGTTTAGGTAATCTTTATTTTAATAAACTTTTAGAAATATATATAAAACAAGCGTAAATATAATTTTGTATCTTTGTTGCGCTATGATTTTGTATCAGATAAAAATGTGTGCCTTAATAAAGTGTGTAACGTAGGTAGACTGCGGGAAAAACAAAGAATCAAATTATCAACATCGGTTGAGCCGTTGAATAAGAAACGGACACAGAGGTAAACCTCATAACTTGTACGAGAGAGTATAAGACCGTTGCCTCGTAGACTCTTTAAGCATTTATTATTTTTATTAGCATAGCAAAATTTAATGAATTTTAATATTGTACCTAAGTGATAAGTGAATAGTTTGAGCTTAGTCGGCTAAAAATAAGTCATACAAAAAACTTGCGTAAAACTAGCAATTACAGTAATCCTTTAGTAGTACGAGAAATTGCTCCTATGTGTCACTACGGGACGTGTCTAGAATATTTACCACACTCCGGATAAAGCTTGTTTTATTACCTACTCTAGGACTGCCTACGTCCCATGCGACTGCTTGGACCTCATTTTGCGTTATATATTGAACTAATACACCTAATTTGGCTAATTCAATTAATTTGGAACAAGAAAATCGCATCTAAATTGTTGTATTATCTATGCCTGTGTCTACGCACAAACACTAGTAAGAATAAAATTATGATATAGTGAAATTGTGGCCGAAGAATCATACAGTTCCCGGCTCTGTCTTGGATTAGGGTAGACGTCGAAAGTGATGAATTTATTCCGCCTATCTCAATTTATTAGTGATGAATTTATCGACTTTAACAATTATTACCTGTTTTATTCATTACTTTTTAATGTCTATAATGCCGATGAGTATTTAAAAAAGAAAATTATTCACAGTTCCATTAGTGTCATATAAATCAAAGTAAAACATCAATTAAAAAATCCTCTTCAACAGTTAGGAAAGTGCATCTGTTAAAAATAAAAAACTGTCAACATAAACGAAGTTTGAGGCAAATTGAATGAGAGCACTCAGCGTGCATTATCTATGTGGCACACGCGTTGCAAATGCTTCCTTTTCGACAGGAGAGATGCATTTTTAGAGCACCAATTACGTTAACTTTAACTCTATTTTCTAGGATATTCCTATTTATTTATTATTCCCACCTTATAACTGACATGACTGTTATAACCTCATGCTTTAGTCTACACCACACAATTTAAAGTATCAAAGTTATTTCTTATAAACAAGAAAGAAATAATTTAATTTAATATGTTATTTTACAATATGCACTCATCTTAATCACAATTTCGTAAATCAGTTCTTACGAATGTAGTTTTTTTTTTAAATTTAATCTAAATATATTTAAATTTAATTTAATTTAAAAATAAATTTAATTTTTAGTAGGTAAGTTGTAACACCCATTGTTAAACCAATTTTTTTAATAAATCATTATGTACCTAGAGGAAGTTACTTATAATATGGAACCTTATTTCGCATCTACGAACTAATCATCGCATCTATTCAAAAATAAGAAGTTTTAAAATATAACGTCCCCATAAAAACAATAGCAAACTCAAATTGGATAAAATATTCATGGAAACAATCATCTCTGGGTCTTATTGATTCCGTATTCTGACTTGGAAATATATTCACTCGTTTTATATAACTGTGACTTCGAGTTTGTCGATAGAATTTCACTCTAAGGAACAAAATCTATGACTATTTTATCAATACTCTACGAATTTTTAAACAAGTAGAAAATACAACTTACTTTATGCGTGTCTGTGTTTATATTTACTCTTACTTTATTTCAAAAAAGAAGGGCCTTTACTAACAAGTAAAATCGTTAAAACTTTGTTCCACAAGTAATTAATAGAAATATTTTTACGCATTATAATGATAATAGTCGATTCACTAGGGCATCGTGATCTTTCATGTCTGAAGAGTGCTGGTCGTTTTTCTCGCAACTCTAACATCAATCATGTTATTCATAGGGCGTTTATCTCTTTTAATTTGCTGGCCATTTTAGAGCATTATACGCAGTGATGGCAGGCATCCTGATGGTAAGACACTAGTTGTTTGGAGCCGTGGTGAGGCGCTTGTGTGGGACACGACTTGCGTCGACTCACTGGCGGTTTCGCATCTCCTTGCTATTTCCGTGGCTGCTGGTGGCGCAATCGATTGCAGAAAGCGACGAAAATATTTTCGTTCTTTTTGTAGTTGAGACTTTGGGTACATGAGGGCCAAAAGTGCGTCGATTGTTTAAAGAGATATCGACGCGCTTAGTTGAGACCACAGGAAACCCGAAAGCTGGCTCATATTTACATAATACAACGCGGTAATGTAGCCAGTATTTTGGGTACGCACCCTAACGGCTTTGATGAGCCTTTTGTATTTTTGTAAATATATTTAAGTACATTATTGTAAACAAATTTTCTTTATAAGTTAAACAGTCGCAAAAATTAGATTTGTGAAATACATTTTTCGTTTTCGTTTTTTTTAATATTATAAGTTTAATTTTATTATAATTTAAATGTCCACATAATTATGGTAATACAAAGTATCATAGTGAAAAGTCTTTTCAGTTGTGACATTAAAAAAATAAACTCCTAAAATATTACATGCTGAAAAAATTTTTATCTATAATAAATCTTAATTCTTTCATCCCAAAGTTATACATTTCTCAAATTAAAGAAGATGACTGGTACGTCAGTACTGCGAAGGTAATAAAATGTCCACATAAATAACTCTGGATCCTTGCTGATTTATTTCATGATGAAAACGTTTAAATCTCTGTCTGGCGTTTGATGAATTTATAGCTCGTTTTGAATGGATATCACAATTTATTCTTAAAATAGCTAAAATAGTCTCATTTTTAGGACACGTTTTGATAATATAATTTGAAATCTCTGAATATATGTATATTCCATAACATTTTGTCAATATATATAATTTATCATTTACATATCGTTATTTTTATTTTGCATTTACTCACAGTATATTTAAAGGGCCTGTCACTATGTGTATGAAATTAATAATCTAACTAATTTATTTCATTTAATTAAAATTAATACTATATTCGTTTATAAAAATCAACAGTTTTAATTGATTTTTTTACGGGTTTAGTAAGCTATACCTAAAATAACTATTTTATTTTCAACTTAAATAAATTGAGTTACTCCAAACACACGGGAACAATAACACAAGTAATGATAGTATGATTACAATCAGTTCTAAAGTTTGGAATTTCCTGTTTGCATTCATTCCTATTCGGGAAGTTATAGTTTGTTCAATAGAAGGGATAGTTTTGAATATTTCCTCCCACGTACCCACCACCCACCCACCTTGTTGAACCATCTGCTTTATGGGGTATTTCTGAACCGATACGACAAAAGTAAGTTGAAAGCTTTAAGCAAATCCATGTTCTGAAACAAATTGAGATTGACGTTATAAAGGCATTTTTGGTTCTTTACCGTGAAAATAGAGGGGAAATTATCCGTCTACCCGGGCAAACAGCGATGTCAGGTGACTGTGACGTGACAGCTAGTACAGTCTTGTGAACTGAATACTGAATACTTGAACGAAAGTATCGTTGAACCAGAATTTTGCATCAGGTCTTGTACTTTTGCTCAAAATTAAATTGTTTCATAAAATATTTATGAAATAATTTAATTGTAATTCTCGAGAAAACTGCAGGAAATTGGACCTGTTTTGGCGCTGGTAGAATTAAGCGTGGAATCAATAGGTAGAATTTTTAAGTTGGCTGTGGTTTTTCTATTGTGTATAAGTAATATTTTTTTACATTTGATAACCAAATTATTTGAATTTTAGTTAGTAATGATTAAACTCTAAATCTGTTGCAATTTTCAAAATTATGTTGCTGATAGGAAGTTGAACACTTCTTGAGAGATAAAAGCTATTTTTCGTATAATGTAATGTCGAAGCTAATATTACTAAGATATTATATATAAATATTTAAATTATTTATATAAATATTTAAATTATTTATATAAATATTTAAATTATTTATATAAATATTTTGGTTTGTAATACTAATAAATAAACCTAAAAATTACTAGACCGATACTAAAAGCTTTTTCATTGAATAAATGTATATTAATAATCACTATCAAACTTTAAATACAGAATAGTTTTATTATTGAAAGCAAAAAATCCTTTAAGCAGTCGATTTCAATGTTACGGCAAAGTCGTTTTACTTGTAAATTGGGGATCACGAGTTTGATCCCGTCTGTAACCTTTCAACTAATCTCAAAAATTATCTTTAGTTTAGATAGAAACTATTTAATAAACTTTAGATTTAAAATAGCCAATTTAATGTATAAAGTTCTTACTCCGTTACTGGCCCAAGAAAACCCTCATATTTGGAAGGTTGAGTTCGCGACCCTCAAAAATGAGTAGTACGATGCAAGTTCTGTAACGCAGAATAAATATTTTTATCTATCTTTCTACTAGTAAAATAATTTTTAAAATAGTGTTTTTTTATTTATTTAAGTATATCTACAATACAACGAACAAAAATACAAAAAATCTCTTTATGAGATATTAATAGATTTTTAATTGTTAATGTAACCTTTTTAATTGACTCCATTACAAAAATTTCAAAATCAGAGGAAGAGGAGAAGAGGGATAGCAGGACTTGGATTTACTCGTACATTAATATAAAGTTAAATAAAAGGTCAGAGTTGATAATTCGCTGAAGTGACACTTGACAAGAACGCCTGCTATCGACATTTTGAAATTTCAATCTCGGATAAAAATTTAATTATTCGGACCCTTCAAGAGATTTTTCATTCGCACCCTCTTCCTACATTTTTTCCATTTAGTTTGTTAATGTCACTGTTAAGATTGTCTCTTGATCGTATAAAACGATACAATTTTATTTTTATCGTGACCTTCAAAAAAAAAATTAAACAATAACAATAAAATATTTATTTTATTTAATATATTTTGACATAATTATTTGTGAACGTCACATAAAGTAAGAAATCGAATCCCAAGAACGCTCTGAGAAGAACAACCCATAAAACTCAATAGAGTTTAATTTTTACCAGCCATGTTAACATTATTAAAATATATGAAAAATTATCAAGTTCATAATCATACTTTTCAAGTTCAACCTTTAATAATAATAGGCTTAGCGTACTAGGCTAGCTTTTATTAAAAGCTAATGCTTTTTTTAACCATAGTCTGATTTGAATTTATCGACAATGCTTGTAAATGATTATAGACAAGTCTCATCATGGATATACATCACGGTTAGATATAATTTTTGCCCATGAAGCAGGTTGTAAAGCACGCAAAATGTCAAGTGAATTTAGTAAATATTAAATAATTATTCTAAAATTGTAATAAATATATGCGCTTCATTCGTTTCAATTGTTTTTTTTTTTAGATATTCGAGTAAATAAAATACATTACCATTAGTAGAAAAACAAGTCCATGAAATATTTTAATGATTTTCGTGTTACAGTATCCGTGTAGCTGATGGCTCTGATTAATTAAACAAGTGCATTAGCTCGTAATTGGTAATTTAGCGACGGCCTGTTGGCTTCCTTCAATAATTTAGTAATTAAGCCAGCGGTTGCAGGGTCTCCAATTAAACATAGCAGCGATCTTATGACGGGGCTCTAAGCTCTTGACTTTATTAACTAATCAATAATTATTTCATAAAATTGAAGATAATTTAAAAAACTCCCCAAAGTATTTAATATATTTATGTGTATAAAGTGTTTAATATATAACAAACAGATACAGTCTGGGATATAATATGTATATAAATAATTTGTTACAATTATTATATTTAGTTATTTTGATGAAATAGAGTTAAAAATTTATGCAATCATAATACAATTTCTCTTATTCAACAATGGTCTTTATTCTAATTTCAACAATACAGCGCTGAAAATATGGCAGCTATGGTTGTTTTTGTTTCTTTGTTTTGATTGTAAGCAGAATTTCGTGTTTTATTAATTAGTATTAATTAGCTCAAAACAATGGAATCCTTTTAGCAAGTTGTATATTATGACTTATAATTAATATAATTTTAAAATAAATTTCAATATAAATGTTTGACTGAATGAAAATGGATATATTTATTACAGTATAGTTATATTTGTTTGTTTAAAAATAAATAAGGAGCATGTAACAATTAAGGAGCAAAATATATAAATCATAATGTGTGAAGTAAAATAATATAGAAGATAATTTAAAAGTACGAACAAAAACCGGCATCTAAATCAATGCATTAATTTCATAGCCACGATGCCACAACAGAGTCTGTTGTGGCATTGAACAGACACACAAATACGTCAAACTAATAACACTCCACTTTGTTCGTTAATATTTAAAAAAATACGCATTTTAATCCGATCAAACTGTTTAAATGTGCGATACTCGCGTTAATAAAATACATTAAGTATTTCTTAATTACTATAATGAGGAAGGTAGATAATAAATTATTTTAATTATCTTGAATAACCTTGAAGCTTCTTAGAATATCTAAAGCTTTATTTAAATATCATGTTGAGATTAATAAGATTATCTTTAATAATATCAGAATTTTATCCGAACGATGAAGCTTTTCATTTAACTTAAATTTGATTGCCAAAGCCAGATTTAAACAGTCTTAGTTTTTTTTCGGCACAAATTAATTATATATAATTATTGTTTTTTCATTTTGTGTCTTTGTTATATTGTGTCTGTTATGGACAGTATCTGTGTTTAATAGAAAAATAAAATATAATTATATATCAATAAGCTTACCTTTGACTTACTTATAATGTAACGTTCATAAATTGAATTAATTATCCAATGAGATTAATTAATTTAAAGAAATTCTTATAACTTCCGACGCAACAAAGGGATTTAATAAGTTTGACGTGGCTGTTAAACAAATGGACCGAGATTGATATGGGTCTTTGGATTAAAATCTGAAGATCTGTATTCATTTGTCTTTGAAATGATATATCTTTATTATGTTAACCTTTCATATAGAAAGCTATAAATACGTCAGTCGAAACAGAAGAAATCCTTGTGAGCTCCGATCGACCGTTTTCACATAAATCATGACCTACATTAAGATTTTCTTTCAGGAATATCAAAAGGCATTTTCAAGAACTTTTCGAACGATTTCAAAAGAGCAGGATTTCAATTAGATTTTGAGTATTTATTACCTAGTTGTGAACTCAATTTTAATTAATCTTTTTTTTTGTTCAATGGGTGACCGACCCTGTTATTGACGTTGATTGGGTACTTTAAAAAAAATTCTTTACCAAATATTAAATACTAGATACACATCTAAACTCAAACAACAAAGATGTTCCGTTCTAGAAACTCGTTTTAAATGGAAAATCATTTTCCGTCCCCTAAAGTCAACTTTAAAATCGCATCAAAACTCTTAAGTAAAGTTAATCTAGCACTTACAAAATAAATGAAGTGTGTTTCAATGGTTTAAGCTTCGCGTCACAAGAGTTAAGTAGACATTGCCGCACAATTCTACTGGCTTCTGGCACTTTCTCATTTTGTGCGGATTAAATAAGTTGGCCCCGTGCGAGAACATTAGTTAAACTTTAGTGGGATTGTTAGATTAATTAGATTGTTTACAGTATTCTTATTATTGTTTTAAACATTTTCATATTAATTTTTAATTATTTAATTGGATATAATATCTAACAAGTAATATTGAAGATAATTTAAAACTCCAGGAATGGTGATGATTAAAAATACAATCTCAATCTCGATGTCAGCTTCAAATCAAGAAAGACGCATCGAAATTCAAATCGACCACATTTAAATCTATTCATAAGGAGCTGACCGATGTCAAAGATACACGTACACGCAAGTAATTCATAGATTTTAGTTTGTATTTTATTGTATAATACACACTAATACTGATAACCCACTTGCCAGATTCAGTCATCCAACGTTAATTATATACTAACTGGGTTAACAATTTACTAGATTGCATTCAATGTAATTACCAGTAGCACAAAGGCAACAAAACGGGCATCCAGAGTACAAAGTGTTTGCAAAACCACAAACGCGATTTACTTACTAGATGAGACTTGATTGTTATTCGGGACACTTTTGTCAAATTTCTTTATGTAATGATTACTATATATTTTTTTAAGTTCCTCAATCTTATATTAATCAATTTATCTTTTCACTTTACATTACAACACATTGACTATATATTATATATGTACTCAATATACATCTGGAACTTTAAGGTACGTGTGAAGTTATACGAATTAGAAAAGTTAACTTTAATTATTAGGTTATAAATAAACAATTTTGACACTCATTTTACTATTAACTGACATTTTAAAAAGATCACATTACAGGTGGCAATGCTCCATCCATCACATATGAAGTTGAAGTCTCAATTACGCTAGTAATCTATAAAAGTTAAGAAATATTAAATGTTAGCAGTAGAAAATGAGAAAAAAAACATTGACTTGAACATATTGACGTTGTCTTGACGGTGTCTAGTTTGACCTCCTAGGAACCACAAACTAGAGGCTAAATTAGGACCGAATCAAAAAATTTTTCTTCTGAGGTCTATTTATAGTAACAAGTATCAGTAAGTAGAGTAAAAGTATACAGAAATGAGGTTTTTCTCGCTTCAGTCCACATACATAACATTCTCAACATGTGTACCTAATGTGCACGGCCGTAACAGTCATAGTAAAGCTACCTAGTGCCATAAGGAGAATCACATTACGCCAATAATTTCCTTGGGGAAGCATTTTATCTAATATTAAAGAGGTCACGCTAAAGATATTGCCTGCCCGACTCAGAACATTTTTAACCCTCCACGCAAAGTGCCGTGTTTCAGGTCCAATATGATTTTTGAATTGAGCATAGCTTTACAACGAAGAAATACATGAATTCAGTATGTATTAACAAGAAATTTACTCACATACGAGTACAGTCGAATTTAGTACCTCTACCCATTTTTAAATCTGTCAAGTAATATTATTCAACAAAAAAAAAAAAATATTTTTTTGCTTGTATGCTTTAATTAAACTTTATTTTGACATTGACAGTCTACTTTTGTAGCAAGTTGAAGAAATAATTATTATAAGTTTAAACAATATACAAAATAAATGAAAGGTTCCGTTTTAAATAAGAGCCACGAGACATAACAAAAACAATATAAAAAAAACAATCCTGATTCAATCAATACTTGCAAATGCCTCCAGCATTTGCCAAAGTACAAACGGCTCGATTATGATATTTTTATATACTACGCTCCAAGCGGTCACGCGCAAGCCTATATGGCTTTTTTGACAGTTTTCTAATCCGACATAATCATATTTGAACTAGCCAATTTTTAATATACGAGTACTTCTGTGAAATTACCTGGACCTCGGTTAATTATAAATAGTACATCAGTGATCATTAGGTCTCCTACAAGATTGGTTTAATATTTTTCGAAAGCGTCTGCGTTAATTATTTGTATGGAAAATCTTAGAGCGGTTACGCGCAAATTTACTTGGGACTGTGGGATTGATAAATTTTCAATAGAATAGAAAATACAATTAGTCTATAATTATCTCTTGTTTGACTTATATTACTTTTTTTAAGTCTTTGAAACTAAGGTTTGTTTGATGACTAGCAGATATCTTGGAAAATTCTGTAGAATAATATATGACAAATGACCATGTAAGTACAAAACTTCTAAGTGTAGGAAAAATATTGAATATTGGCCAGTATTGAATGTGTTTGTTCCACCCACATAGTACCTAACTGGAATCAAGGTGTGGGCGTGATTGTATAATCTCTAAAGCTATATACTTGATAAATTTACTGTTTTATGGCAAATAAGGGAACAGCATTTTTAACATATTAAATTCATGACCTAATAAAACATACCTAAGGTTTTGCGAATAATGATTAAAACCATTCTATCCTAGGTTCAATATACCGGGTATAACCATCTCTTATTTATTTTTCTTGGAGATGTTGTTGTTGGCGATAACGTCACCCGTTGCACTCCTAATTAATCATATTGTTTTCATTATTGTGCAACTAAGTATTAATAAATAAATATAATAAGTAAAAATTATGGTAATTTTAAAAAAACCGACATGATAATTTAAACAAAAAAAAAAAAACTGTCTGTGAGTTTCTGTTATTTTGATGTATTTTTTGTACACAATTTATCTGTACATTAATGTATGTGCGGATGAAGTTGTCTTCAATTTTACCTGTTTTTTTCACTCTTGTAGTAGATAATCGGTTATAGCTATTATTATTTTAAATATCTACAGGAAAACTACGAAGTAATTTTTCATGTCCATATTTAATAGTTAGGTTTTTTAATTTGAGAAAAAAAAAATTATTAAAACTTTGACAATATATAAAGTTAATTTAGTTATAATATTCAATACTATGTTCAAAAATTGAGAAATATATGGAATAATTTTTGTGTAATTAGACAAAAATTATTACTTATAATTTTTTGTAATACACTAGAATATACTCTTGTCGAAGAAAGCGTTTATAAAATATTCACAGTTCACAAAATAATTTCCATGTAGGAAAACTCAAATGGCTTTTCACTGTTGTGTTTTTAATTATGTATCTTTACATAATTTATTCATGAAAACCGAAGAAATAACGAGTGACACACTCTGAGTATTAAAACTTTTACTTAAGTAAGCAAAACTTAATTATAATTTAAATGTAATTTTAAAATATCTTACCTTAAATCTCACACACAATTACAAAAGTGTCAAAGTCACTCACACATACAAAAACGAGAATGATCGGAGGAGTGTCTGTGAAACCTCGTAGACGTTTGCTACGACCGCTCGCCGTAGAGCTACTGAGCTAAGTAACACCTACGGTGCTCTCTACGTGCTACGTAAAAGCAAGTCAAGCACAAAAACATGGATTACATGTAATCGAAAAGTATTTCTGCGTTCAAAATCATTTGTATAGTTAAGTAAGTGTTGACTTAACAATACTGTACTTGCCTATTCAAAAAAATAATTAATTAAATACTATTTCTTTTACTTAATACTTTTAATTACTTTTATTACTTAATTTAATAATCTAAAATAATAATCTTCATATGCATAAATAAAATTCAAAAGAAAGACTTAACTAGGGCCATGACTATGATAAGATTACCTATATACCTGTACCAAAAAAAATATATAATATAATGTTTATTTGGATCTCACCCTACTTAAACTCACCTCTATATATTTACAATAATATACAACACACATCCACTAAGAAAAATCAAAAAGTAGCTGGACTGAAATGGATAAATACAAAATGAAATGGACTCGGCTCGAGAGCCTTCTCTTAATGTGTTCCTGATGATTGGATAATGTTGTCGCTAATGAACTGTAAAGCTTTAATAGGATACTACAGATGATACAAAACATTAGTTGCCGGATGATTTACTAAAGAGACCCAATTAAGACTAAATTAAGAGGTCATCACTGGGTCACCCTTCAATGATAAGGGCTTTAATAAATTAAGATTATTAATTGCCGGTAGCGGCTGCATTTTGAACGTTAATGAAAATAATGATATAGACATTTCTCTGATGAGGAAACTCCTTCAGAGAACCATGTCTATAATAAACCTAAGCTACTAACATACCTAGTTAATAAACATCTCTATTAGCTATATTTGTAAATAACTTACATAGTTTTAAGGAATGTATTAGTAAAAGTAACTAACTATACAATTTTTCTCTTTATTATATTAAATTCTCTAAAAATATGAAATACAAAAGAGAATTCCAGAATATCACGTATAATTTAACCCCCTCTTGACCGGTATCTAGGTCATTAGGCCTGGCGCAAACGTTCAGTTTCCGTATTAAGTTTCTCGATCAGGAATTTATATTCGGAATTACTTGATTCTAGCGCAAACGTCCGGTTTTTTTGCGTTCGGAAAAAAAAGAATAATGTGCACCTTGTTGAACATTTTTTGAGTAAGCAGAGCATTTAGGTTTCTGAATCTAAATTCATGATCAGGAAACATGAACCGGAAACTAAAGGTTTGTGTCAGGCCTTAATATCCCGTTTCGACAGAAATGTCAACGTGTTGAAGCTCGACCAAACAAAAGATGGACGAACCGAAATTATTCCATTCTGTGTCAGACAGTTGAAATTAAGATTGTCATTGTTTTCAAAATATTATTTTACTGAAAAGGATTAATTCTTTTCAATTTTATCATCAAATTATTTGAATATAACAGATTTTTTACCATTATTAATTCTTTTTTTATAAAATTTAAGCTAAACAGGAACTCTTAGATGTAGGACGCTACCGTGAGGCTGTAGGTGCAATAATAAGATTAGCCAAAGTTTTTAGAACGAACCTGAGATACTGAACAAAAATTTTTACACTGTAGCCAAGCTAAAAGAAAGGCTGTGGTAACGGTTTCAATTTGGCGCGTTAATAGAATTTTCATCGAGTTCGAGTTGGGTCTATCAATAACTAGTTTCGATCACTTTCTTATGCGATTTTACTTTGACTTTGAAACTTGGAACTAAAGTCGTACTCCCCTGCTTTTGATACAAACTAAAATCCTTGCTGTAAGTTTTAATCTTTAAACGTTTGATGCATCTATACTTACTTGTATCTTGTATTTCTTCATAAATATTTTGTATTTATAACTATAAAGTTTAACAATTATTTTAAATTTTATATTTTTTATCGTTCATAATTATTTGATAGATTTTTCGGTGCTCGTCGTAAGTATAGAGTGGCGGTTGGAGCTTATCTAAATATTAGCTGTTCCTCGAGGTTTCGCCCACATTAATTTCGTTGTAGCATTATATATCTTTCCTTGATAAATAGACTATCTAACATAAAAAAGCTTTACAATATACAATAATTCCTTATTTTTTATTTACATAACGGAGTTTTCAAAATTGTTCAATTTCACTTGTATATCTAAAGACATCTACATATTAGTTTGTTTTACATAAATATAAAATGATCTTTCTCCACATTATTGTGCTCCTTTAAAAATATAAAAGTATATGAATCGACGCGTATTATAACTTCATACCAAACCCATTCCGTGAAGTGTTTAAAGTTTAAACTACATTCCATCACACTCGTGTGTAACAACACATTTATCACAAGTGCTATTTTTTCAAAATTTGATAAACTTAACACTTAGGTACTTAAACTTGTTTCTGTTCTGAAGTAAACTTTTAACATCTCTTTCTAACCCTCGACAAAAAAAAAGAGATGTTCCTACATTACATAACTAAACTGATCTGTCAAAAACAGATGCATCAGGTTTTTAGTTATTGAGGTACAAGTAATTACTTTTCACATTTAAAGAACATAGTTTGAACGGATTAAAATTTGTGATAAATAATGCGCTTAATTCTTACACACAATTATTGAGTTATCGTTTTTGGTTGATAAAGATTACCTAAGTATAACTATTTATTGTTTTAATTGCGATATGAATTCATCTATTGAACTAAAATTTTTTTGGTTATGAGGTAATTTTTAAAACTTCTTATTAGCACTGTTATGTACATATAAGTGATAATTATGAGTTATACAACTTTAAATTAAATCTAAGACTCATTAAAGGGTCTTCTTTTTTAAATATTTATACAATAAACATCATTATCCTCTACCCGTCCTTTTGTTTGGCCACTAAATAAGCTTTTCATTTGTTTATGTATTTATAAGTAATCCATTAATTAAGCATCAAATGTTTGTTAGTCATACTTTAGTTATAAGTAGTTTTTAATCTTATATTAACAAACAAATTACATCTCATATTCGTGTAGTTAGAACTATATTTTAAGGCGACACTCTTACGATAGTCGCATGCGGTACCATAAACGCTTAAACTTTACTCTCGTCAACTCGAAAGCAAATCTTTGCTATAGTTGAACATTATATTATGTAGTTAAATATTACTGACCCGTCAAAAAGCTCCAGTTAAAACAAACTATGTTTACGCCTCCGAGAAAACAAACAGAGTATTTTTCGTCGCCTTTGATGAATATATAATTTACTAGTCTTTTTCTTAGTCTCTTTATGTTTCTATTTGAAAGACCGTAATTGAGCGAAAAATTGAATTAAATTGACATTTTATCAAGGCTCTTTCAAAGTTATGACTCGTTTAGGAAAAAAAACCTATTCCCATTTCTAAATGTCTTATATAATAACACCATGAATTATAAAAACTAGTTTATAATGGGTTTAAAACATCTAAATATGATTATTTAGCCACAACATTTCAAGTTCATTCTGTCTTATAATATGTACATTTAATCGATGTCCACATACATACCTTCAGAATATGTAGAGTGCAGGTCTTCTCCAGTAATCTTCATTTATTTATCTCTCTACTGTCTCTTCATCTGCAATCTGCTTAATTCATCATCATACGTCTTCAGCGGTAGTAGAGGCGCTTAAACAAAATAATGGATGCGCCTAGGTATTTAAAACAACATTAAAATTAAGAGAAATAAAAAAAAAACACCAAGGTGCAATTAGTGACTGTATGCAAGACAAATAGGTGATCAAGGGCGGGAAAACGAGAAAATAGCAAAGAAGATGCCCTTCCCTCCCACACACAAATACTGAATACTGTTACATGAGCTACCATCCGTAGCTTCACCCAACGAGCACAACTTAAAATAATAACAAATACATTTTCTACTTTGAAAATGTATTTGTTATTTAAGTTGTGTTATTATTCCGAACTCGTGGGAATTCGGCGTTTTGTTAAAGATATTGTGGGTTGAGGCTCTTTTATATTTTCCTTTAACTTTACATAACATTTGCTTTACAAATTTGGAACAAAAATAGACTGTATGTGTACAGACGTGAAAGAGAAGTATGGTTCACAAGTTAAATTGAAGACAATTTTAAAATCCTCCAAGATACAAATAAAAATATATTTTAGAATACCTATCTCATAAATCGATGAACTTCATAAATTGTAGGTAAGATCTCTTTGTTCGTCAGGGGTTAAAAATAATAAAAAAATGTCCAATATCGAAAAGCGGCTTAACTTTCCTTCGACATACGATGCGAGTTATGTCAGGAAAATCTTATTTGAAACAATGAGTCATGAAAAGAAATTGAATTTGTATTTTCGTTTGTCATTAATAAAGTATACATATGTACTGTATTATTCTTCTTATTTTATTTATCATATCTTATTGTTTATTGTTTGACGACAGATTGGGGCCATTGGTAGTGCTCGTACCTTCTGCATCGAAAGGTCCCGGGTTCGAATCCCGGTAGGTGCATAATTTGCTTGATGAGCACGAATGTTTGTTTCCGAGTCTTGGTTATTTATAAACTTATATATGTATTTATTGTGGTACCCTTGTTGTTTCTGATTACCATAACACAAGTGCTTCAGCTACTTACTTTGGGATCAGAGTAATTTAAGTGAGTTGTCCCAATCATCATAAAAAAATATCATAAAGAAATTGCTGTTGTCTATTGTTCGTGATAAAAGTTTTTTCAAACTTCAGTCCACATCTATGTTTATATTAAGTTAATATAAAAGATTATTTTATAAATTTCGATATTAAAAGCATTTGAATATTTGGCCATAATAGGCGAATAGGTCAGGCACCTCTTCACAAACTAACAACATCATTATAAAGACGACCCACTACATATTCAACATTTGCCGACATTATTTTATTTGAAATTCTTATTGCGCTCACAATTCTCATACAATTTACTAGTAAACTTAAAAGAATTATACAAAATTATTCAGATGAATTGGAACTTTGACTTTATTGAGATTCTTGTTAGCTTCCTGTTGTTGATGCTGTTAGCTGATGACATTCCTTTTCTTGTCACTCTATTTATATTCCTACGAATTACTTATGTGCCTCTTTTATAAAAGTTATTTTTGTGTTGTCTTATCATGTCTTTTTAGCGCCACTTTTAAAATAACTTAAAAAATGATAATGTAATATGTATTACTTGTGTTATATTCGGTAGATATGTAATAAGCAATATTTTTTTACTAATTAGGTACATATCTATTTAGGAATATTATTGAGGTTTTTTTTATTTATATCTGAAAATGAATTAGGCCGTGTTTATAAACAAAGTGTAATATAATACAAAAAAAAAAAATATAGTGAAAAGTTATGTTTATAGGGTATGTCAATTTTAGACTAAGATCCATCTCGACAACACCAAGCAAAAAAACACCGAAATAGGTCCGCTTATTTAGACATTCTACTATATCATCGCATCACCCACATACGGAACACGTCTAACTTCTAACATCTCTCATTTTTTGTGTGGAGTTAAGAACTAGCATTAATAGTTAATAATATTTAATCAATAATTATTACGTCATGGGTATCACATTAATCCGTGTTTTGTCATCTGCATTACGCATTGATTGACATAACATCAGCTGTCATCGTTAGAGGATAATTGTCACTTTGACACGTGTCACTGCCATTTTGGGGAGATTTGGCGCGTTTTAGGGAAACGAATAATAGGGATTAAGTTGATCTTTTTGGTAGTTTTTGCAAAGATTAAAGGATAATTTGCTTGTGTAATTCATTTATATACGGATTTATTTCACGTATAATTATGAGATTTTGATTTATAATCAAAAAAAATACAGTACTATTCATTGTTATTTAGGTAACGAATAAAGGAATATATAGAATATAATAAAACATTTATTTTTTTCGAATTAAACAAAAGTTAAATAATTATATACCTATTTGTGTAATAGTTATTAAATTAATAACATTTGAAACATCAAACAAAGGTATTTTCCTCAAGATATTCTGGTTGTCTACAATCACAATAAAAAGCAGCATCCAATCCAAATGAAATGTTTTTATTTATTTATTTTTAAGGACATTTTCTTTTTCTTTAGCTAAATTGTCATCTTATTTTTCAGAGAAGTCTTTAGATATTGTTTTCTATTCTAATAGAAACTAACTAGATTTCCAAACTTAAAATCTATTTTAAGTTTGACAATCAAGATAGTGTTTCTGCTTTCCATGGTTTGTATTAAAAAAATCATCTTCTAAATTGTTCTCTACACCCTTTGATCTTTATTTTATAGTATAACTTAACATAGTTCGGTAAAGCGTAGCGCATCGTTGACGACAGTGTTTCGGATTATAAGGATTTAAAACCTAAGATACGCCACGCTTTCGAGTCTACATTACTAAAAACATTGTACACGGATCATCAAGGATACAGAAAGTAAAATTGTCCTTGTATTTATAAAAACAATAAAACTTTAAGGCACTTTATGGGTGTAGGTGATTCGTTACCTTTTGCCTACTCTTATATAAAAAAGGCGAGTGAATCACGAGTAAAAGCTTGTTTAACTGCAAACAATCATGAATTTGCTCAATATTTTTCGATAAATCCAGGTACAAATATAGGTTATTTAATCAATTGTAAACACCCACTCAATCATTGCGAATTGTCGTCAAACAACATGGCCTTTGTTACTCCTACATTGGGTAACAAACTGGGTTTTTTACGTGATATGAATCTCGCAAAAAGTTGAGGGTCAAAAAGGTACGTTTAAAAATAACGTTGAAGGGTTAACAGATCGTGTTGGTACGTTTTCTCGCTTCGCGAACAACCGGCTATTATTCTTTTGAAGGATTTTGTTTTCTCTTTGTGCTTTTAGAGTGAGTAACTAATTGTATTGAACTTTTATTTAGAGCATTTCGATAAAATTTACATCAGAGATCTTAGTATAAATTGTTTATTATCGTCGTGTGTCAGTTTACCAACAAGCCACCAATTTTTCAATTCAAACCAGTAGTTCGCATTCAATCAAACAGATAAACATTACAGTTTTATAATTAAGCCAAGGCTGTACAATTGCCTATTCAGTAGTGATGCAACGAATACGAATACGAATATTCGTATTCGCCGAATAGAAGACATTTACCGAATATTCGTATTCGGCGAATACTAATACGAATATTTAAAAACTAATATTTTTGTACGCATTATTAATATATTAATATTAATATTTTTTCGGGGGATTCGCAAACTAAAAACGAGATAGATGCTTATCTAAAGCTCCCAAATTTATCGCCGACTGCTGATTCACTGGCTTTTTGGCGAGAAGATGTCCATTTTCCAAGTCGGAAAAAGCTCGCCCAAAAATATTTTTCACTGAAGCCATGTACAGTCGCCTCGGAAAGACTTTTTTCAACGGCTGGGAACATCCAGACTGAAAAAAGAAATCGCCTAAAACCAGAAAATCTACAAATTTTATGTTTTTTAAATAAAAATTTGCCTGTTGTAAATTTTAATTATTAGAAGAGTAAACATTATTCAAATAAATAAGTCTTTGATTACCATGGCGAGATATTCGTATTCGTATTCGTAAAAGTAGTATTCGTTGCATCACTACTATTCAGGCATTTCTTAGTCACAAAAGCACTGCTATCCGCGGTTTTTTTAGATCACCAGCAAACCTAACTGCGTAGACTGTAGAAAATCGTCGCCTTCACTCTCTAAGCATTAATTTAGTATTTTAATAAGAATTTTCAGCGTTTAAATAAAGTAGCAGACAAGTAGTAGCAAGTAACAAATTAGCATAGCATTTTATGTATATTTTGTTCTGAGTGACTGTAAAAGTGTATACTTTAATTTTTATTTAAAAACATACCTTGACCGTACAATAATATTAGTAGAATTGATTTCAAAGCCTTTCAAAAAGTAATGATATCTAACTTTATAGTCTATGTGGTAGGTACTTGGCCTACGGATGATAACTGGTATTATAGAAGTCCGTAATAAATAATAGATTCGTATTAAAAGTAGGGTAAATATCGTAAAAACAAACGACTCGTTATAAAGACTGGTGTTTTCATAGAAACCCGTCGTAAATAAAGACAATTTCATTTATATACATCCCGTCTTGGAAAGAAAAACGACGCTTCTTCGGGTAATTGGAATAAGTGCAATTTGGAATTTACATACTTCGCCCCGTTTTATGTAATAAACATAAACGGGAGCGTAGGTGTTAGGGAGAAATAATGTTTTGCATATTATGTGATCTAAAGAAACACGTTTAGGGAAAATTTTGTACTTACATAATAAAATGAAAATTCGAGTCGTCTGGTTCGCACGAGCTTAATACAGACCGATATTTAAACAGAAATACAAAAAAGATTTTTTCTTCATTTGAGAGATATTATATCAATGTAATAAGGTTTTTTTTTAGCGAGTGTCATACATTTAAAATAATCAGTTTAATCAACTTAAAGCGCGCATATTAATACAATTTTACAATTTCGGAATTTATTAAGATATTTATTACCTGTCAATGGGTTGGTTTTTAATAGATTGGTTCTCTGAATTCACTGACACGTAATTTTTCACAGACAAGTAAAATTTATGATACCCCTTTTTTCCTTGAAGGTTAAAAAATTAAACAAAGAAATATGTTTTAAATATAATTATAAATTTTAATGTACAGTTGAAAGCTTATATAAATTCATTTTATAAGTAAAGAAACCTTTGCATATAGCGTAAAATGTATGCATTAATTAAAATTAATTTTTACTTTGTTTGCACGTAAGTGACATGTCTGTGGGTTCAATGTCCCCCTGATTGTCCCAAAATGGGGACGCAGACGCGACGACAGATAAATCACTTTGTACCGAATTATTTATACGATGTTTATTTAGTGATTGCACGATATAATATTTCATTAGTGTTAGAAAATTATTTTAGAATTTATTGATCATTCTTAACCCCCGAAGAAAGAGAGGGATGTCATAAGTTTGACGTGTCTGTTTGTCTGTCTGTGCCATCGTAGCTTCTTAACGAATGGATTAATTTCGATGCGGTTTATTGGTTTGAAAAAACGTGATCGAGATGAATTTTACCAAATCTGTCCTTCTATTTGTAAGAATTTGTAATCATCATTTAGAAAAATAAAGTTTGCTTTTAAACAAAAAACCGCGTCGAATTCAGTTTATTCGTGTAGAAGCTCTGATGCCCCAGACAAGAAACGTCAAACTCGTAACACCTCTATATTTTTCATCGAGGATTAAAAATAAATGAATTTATAACATTTTAAAAACTCCCCAGAGCTAGGAAGCAAATATATTAGGTACACAAAAGGAGTTTTAAATCTGAAATTATCTTTAAAATATGGTCTATTTACACAACAATTTTTCTGAATTAACATCATATAAAAAGCTTGTAATAATTCAAAGGTTATCACTTAACTAAACTAAAATGAATACAATTGAAATGTCGGGATTAAAATATGACGTAATAATAGAGCATGGGGCCAATAAAAATGAGGTCTTCTTATAAGCGATAGTTT
This sequence comes from Aporia crataegi, assembly GCA_912999735.1. NCBI lineage: Eukaryota > Metazoa > Arthropoda > Insecta > Lepidoptera > Pieridae > Aporia > Aporia crataegi. Next base: position 440,462 of record OU538737.1, read on the forward strand.
GACACAAAACTAATAATAAATTAATATTTTTATTTTCATTTATTTGGTAGAAACTTTTTGTGTTTATTGTTACTTTATATTAATATGAAAGTTATCGAAAATCAACTAGTGTTTGTTTATACAACATATCATATAAACCTAGAAATATTACAACATAGATAAAGACGCCTAACACACAATAAATTTAAAATTGATTTTAGCTATTAATAATATGCTATTATATTATTAAATACTGCTTCATATACAAAAGCTATAATTTTACTTAAAGTATTACATTAACGATAACTTTAAAATAGCTGATGCAGTGCTAGGTTATTCAAATTATACAATATGAAGAGGTCGCGTATACAAAATATTGGAAAAACACTGATATATAAAATATAGCAATTCCAAATCGCTATCGAATATCCGCTCGTCAAATCGCTCGTTTCTCGACCACGTATCTAATAAAGCTAATAAAATTTAGAGCGCTCTGCCCTGTGAGAACATTAAACAAAGTTATGAATTCGATAATACATTGTTGCGAAGTCGGATGTTGGTTTAATGCGAAGTTTTTAAGCCCTTTGGCGAAATGGTTCGTTAATATTGCTTGTAAACAATATTTTTTTTCTGTTATATTAATGGGATGTGCGTTCTATAGGATTAAATTTAAAACCTGCCGGGTAACAGTTTGTAGTGCCTACCGGTGATCGTGATTTATTGGTATGGTTTTAATAGAACATCGTATAATATATATATTTATTCGCCTTATAATACATTGCTTAACTTCAAACGATTGTTATTCAAAAACGAGACAATCTAGCTCCAAATTTTGATTCATCTTTGTCATTGTTGTACTTTCTGTAACCTGTATTTGGTTAAGATAGATGATATTACATCCATAAAATAATAATAATTGGAACAAATCACATACCTACATTGCTCTGATCTCAAAGTAGGTAGTTGAAGACCTTGTAATCAGAAAAAAGAGGGTACCACAATAAATATGTAAGTTTATAACCAACAAGATTCGGCAACAAACATTCGTGCTCATTACACAACTAATGCACCTACCGGGATTCGAATACACTAGCTATTGTGCCAACTGGCCGTTAATATTAAAGATGGTATCTGATTTCTAGTACTATTTATATTTATTTTATTATTAGCTTTACACATAAACTTCGCACAGGATAAACAACCTCAGCATACTAATTATTCAGAAATAGTCTAGCTGCACAGCAGTAAAATAATTTTTAAAGTCCGCCTTTTTGAATTTATTCTAGACTATCATTACAAAATTAAAACCATATTGGGAAGCTTTATAGGAAAACCTATACTTTGAACTTGTACTATATCTAGGTATAAAAGTACATTCATGAGATATAATAAAAAAGTGTTGTGAGTATTGTAATAATGAAATAAGTGCGGCTTGCATCGTGTAATGATTTGGTTTCCCTTGCGGTTTCAACCTATTAACGCACATTGGATACTCGAGTCACGTACTCAACCGACTCCCATACAAGTGAATGAGTGTGAATGGTTATACTTGGGAAAATTATTGAAATAGTATTAATTTTGAAACTCTTTTAAAGCCCTTTACACCGCACAATTCTCATGGACATTTTATGACTTCTTAAACCTTAAAAAGTCAATTCATTTAAAGGTTTTATATATTTATAAATATTATATTTTGATTCAAAATTGGCGTCATAAGTTATACAAATAACAAACAAACAAAAAAACGGCAGTTGAATTGAGAACCACCTCCTTCTTCGAAGTATGCTTAAATTACAGAATCTCCAAGTTAATTAATTTCTGCAAATAAATGCGACATTACAACGTTTCTCGGAAGCAAGAGCAGATCAAAGCTTCTTCAAGCGATGTCAACAACATCTGAAGGAGATCCTTAAGCTTTGCTGTTTAGACACAAGAAATAACGATATAGATTGCTCCAAGACAACTATTAACCTCCGACGAAAAGAGGAGTGTTACGAGTTTGACGTGTCTGTGTCTGTAAGAAAAATATTTGGAGTGTTGGTGGAGGAGATGAGTGATTTAAAACCAATTATACTTTCATAATTTATCAAAAGCCATGTTCCGTTCAATCTTTTTTATATATCTTTAAATAATTACCATATCACAAAACATTTTTATTCATATTATTTGTGATCATGATAATGAGGGGGTTTCTTAAACTGAATTCGATTTCACTATAAGTACAGAAAACTGAACATTATTGAGGGCATTTTAAACACGTACCTAGTAATTGCTTATTTTCTAACCCAACTTCTAACAATAACACAACACGCTACTAGCCTGTGAAAACCTAATTTAACTTTGCAGATCAAAAAGCAGTTTATTTGCGACAAATTTCAAAGGTCATTTATCAAAAAGTTTAACAATGGCTTCGCGACGCCAGCGTGTCTGTGAATTTACGTTCATTCTTAAAAATTCATTCAATTTTCGCCCATTCATACTTGTCTGTGGTCAATGCCACGATTTATTACCTCAGGTATCATTTAAAAGTAGACTTAAAAACTACTTTAAGATATTTCAGGTGGTAAATTGTAACAATCGAATTTTTATGTACCTACCTGTAGATACATCATTGAATTCGCGTGGCGTTAATACCTACGTGTCTTTTTACACAATTGATGAAGTTTACGGCATGAATTATGAATTTTATTTATTAAATACAAAATGTTTTGTTATTTTGCTTGCAATTTTTAAAAAGCCCTCGCAATAGTGATTATAAATAAGAATATCTCATGAATGGCTTAACATATCTTCATTATTGTAGCTAGCTCGACATGGATATGTCGATTATATCAGCTCTCAAAAAAAAGCTGCATCGATGTCATAGACCCACAAACACACACAGACCCACAGACACGTCAAACTTATAACACCTCTCTTTTTTCGTCGCGGGTTTAGAATAATCTGTCTCCCAATGGAAGTTGCCTTAATATCAGTTCACTTGTTTCTCACATTAGCCGCAACAGAGACAAAGAACAGAGAAAAAATATGCATTTTGTTATAAGTATTACATATTTTATATATTTTATATGATATCTCTTACATATCTTTTACATATTTATGTATATATTTTACTGCAGTAAAAAATTATATTACAAAGCAACACTTCAACTTTATATAAATTATGGTTGATTCGTTACAGCAACCCCCGCCAACAGTAAAAAGTGTATATTTTAAAAATATTTAAATCATTCTTATTTAATATTTTTCTTTATTCCAAGAATGTCGCGTGGAATAATTTAATGCTCCGGAACAAAGGTGAAGTATTAATCCTGGGGTCCCCAGCGATGCAAAGCGCGAATTAGTCGTTACAAACATCGGAAATTTACATCTTTCTTGATGTATTCTTTTGTTTGGACTACAACTTTTCATTATTTTAACTGTTACAGTGCATTTACCAATTTCATCGTAGCGAGATGCTTTAGCATATAACCTTATTCGTTATATTATGGAATAGCCAACACAATAATATTTTTCTATTCGAAGCAGTAATTACTGAGATTAGCGCGTTCACATTTTCTCTTTTTCATACATTGTGGTAATTGGTTAATTAAACATAAGTTCACCCTGGTATAAGAGACACGTGTAACTTATAATACCTCTCTTTTCGTCGTAGGTATAAAAGTGCTCGTCATGTCTTCAGTAGCGTACCGTCAAAAGGAATCCTTAAAAAATATATTTTAAATTCAAACCCTTTGGCGGAATCCATTGATCAGATAGCACTGATTGATAGCGTTTTTTATTTTATCAAAGAGAATCCGCCGTCTACGTCAAACTGCACGTAATTTTGAAGTACAACAATCTCACTTCAAGGATCGGCGAATGATCGCAAATGGGCATTGTTGTAAATCAATTGATCGATTGGATTCCTATGTTGGGTTTCTATTGCGGTATATACGAAGGGTTTTAAATTGTTACTTTTATCTACCGCTACATTTAAGCAAAATATTTAACGCAGTATTTTAATTTCTTTAAACAAATCACTACTTCATACAGCAGTATGTCCACCATGAGATTACTATAGAAAGTTTTGCTAGGTTTTTTAACATCGGATAATATAGTGGCTAAGTAATACGCTCTGACATTTTCCATAGAAATAATTAACGAAGACGCAATCGAAAAATACTTTATCTGGTGGTAGAGCTACTAGGACTAATGGTAAAACGATAAAACAAAACATAGTAACAGATCGACAGAAAAAATGAAAAATCATAACTCCTACTGCGTTTTATTTAGTATTAATTTTTTTACAGACATCGTTAATAAGTGTTTATAAAAACTGAATATAAAACATAATTTATTTTATATTCTTTATTTTAATTTTCACGCAGTCGTAAATTAGAAAAAGTACAAATAAGTCTTAAAGCAAAAATGTGCCATAAATAACGTTAAGTTCAGTAAAACATTACGCTTCCTGTCTCCGTAGGTCACGTACTATAAATATTCTCGTGGGGTCAGACACGTGAGGCAACTTGAATAAATCATTTTGAAAAGGGAAAAACGCTCAAAATCTCATAATACTTTGGAAGGTGGCCAGTGCATGTCCGTTTTTCCAATAGGGAATTATCTCTTACTAGGAAATTATATATATAACCGCCTCCGTTTCTACGTATCTGCGTGATGCGCCGGACGTCCTGGGTTCCAATCCCGGGGAAGCACATGAATGTTTTGGTTGGGAAGGCACAGAAGGCTGATCACCTACTTGCCTGTAACAGATACAGCAATGTGTCTGCCCCATGCCCCACTAGGCGTTACGACCTACGGGCATTTACACATAGGAAATTAAATAATATTAAATGTGATGTGTTTGGATTAATTTGATATATGATATTTGATTTTATATCATGATTTAGTTTAATACGATTTTTGTCTCTTTGAAGTCGAGATAAAAATAAAATTCATCGGTAAGAAAATTACGATTACTTCCTCCGAGTGACGGCTTCTCAATCGGTAAAGGAAATGAGCCAGAGTGGGATTCACTCAGAATATTGAAATTCAATGTTCTGAGTGAATCCCGTTGAGCTAACATAATTATGTTAATTTATGTCTAAATTGAAGAACAGTAAAGAAATAAATCTTTAGAAATCAAATCGGTAATGCTTTCAAATTAGAACCACTGAACGGATTCTAATTAATTGCATTGTATCGACATGTTTTAAATCAATTTGAACTTTATTATTTTATTTAAACTCACCAACTAAAAACCATGTATAATGGTTGAAAGTTTTAAATATTATCATTATGTATGTACTTAGTTTTTAAGATACATTAATTATACATAACAATAATGATTTATTACTGGAGCCAAACTCTAGCGCATTTTCTCCGTGAATATTTTTCATTTTCTAAGAAATAAAACTATTTTTGTTTGGTTAAACGTGCTGGATTTAATTAAATAATTATTTCTGTTTTGGATTAACGATGAAGGCTATATAAGATCGCGCTACTACAATAGTAGCGGGGTAGCAATGACAAAAACTATTATACAGGAGAAACGTGTTAATAAACGTGCGAAGCTTAGGTGGGTTGCTTCTAAAAAAAACCATTGCAAGATTTATTTAATAGCACGGAGCAACAAAACTAAAGTAAACACATTATAAAAAAATTGAAGATTTATAAAAATGATTATTCCACATTAATTGACTTTTTGTATGTCTGAAATAGAAGCTGTAAATAACAATTAGGTATATTATTATGTAAATCACGGACGTGTTGGCAATTAGAAACACAAGCGAATGTTCATTGTGTTTTGTTTGAGGGTGATTTGCGTCTAAACGCTATAAATTATAATTAGCGAAGGTAGAGAGGGTGATGTCGTGGTTTGGATTAACACAAATTGTGAGCGAAAAAAGAGTTGTTTTAAATTTGACGTGTCTATGTGTCTGTGGATGTGTGTATTTGGCATTACTAAATAAATGGACACATTTCAATGCAGTTTTATTATTTAGGAGATATTTTCATTTGTGAGCATAATCGTAGAAGGTTTTTTTAAAATGTCTTCAATTTTACTTGTTTTTAATATAACCGATAAAAGAAATTTTCTTTGGATTGGATGGATCTCAGCTAGAATTTAGGAAAACCTGTTCATTCATTTATGAAGTTTTCGTATTAGTAACTAGTCAGGGTTTCCTTAAATTATCTGGAATTGTTCAGAATATCATAAAACCTTGAACCTAAGGCACTACTAATTCAAAGAATTATTAAGGATTTTAACGGACACTTTAATTGAGCGATATCGCGAGTCGGATCTATGAACAACAAAGGATCTCTTTTTGTCAACTCATGCGCATCTGTTACCCCTTCCAGAAGGCGTGGCTTCATTTCGACCCAACCCTACATCGATTTACCCCAAGTTTGTCCTTTCTTTCAATTTTAATATATTGGTTTTATCACAATAAGCTTATGAAGCAAAAGTAGTAGACATATAAGATACATTTATTGCATTATTATTATAGTTGGCCAAGGTTTACGCGTCTACGTGTAACGTCAGATGCCCTGGATTCGAATACCCGTGAAATGATAATTGAAACAGATTCAGAAATTTGTCTGCCCCATTTCGGTTACGGGATTTCGCACACTTTTGTACCTTACATAGGCATTATCAAACTCCTTATTATGAGAAGTAAATTTCATAGTAAAAGCTATTATAATTGCAGTTATTAAGTCACTAACTAAATTACAAGCCTGTACAACACAAATCACTTTGTAACACAAAACCCGACAATTTCAAAACGTTTAACACTATATAATTTATGCGATATAAATCGTCATATCTCTTAATCGGCAATAAAGCGACAATTACCGATGACACAAAAGAGTATGTAATACGAATCCTTTTCATATTTTATTCGGTATGTAATTTGAGACTATTGTGTGAGGTGTTAAAGCGGTTCCTTTGGAAATATTGTAATATTTTTAAATTACACATTACGTCTTTTTAAATAGTATAGGAACAAGTATGAAATAAATACTATCTGTTCCCCGCGGTTCATAAGCTCTCAAAAGCAGTATTAATTCCCGTTTTTTATCTGCATTCTGTTCCTATTGGTCATAGCCTGATGTTACAGCCTTCCTCGATAAATATACTATCCAACACAAAAGACTTTTCAATTCGAACCAATAGTTCCTGAAACACTCATCAGTTTTATAATTTTAAGTATATAAAAATTAATTTATATAATGCACTTATGAGATACTCATAAATAGTGACAGGTGGCTTCATTCACGTTCAGGTTCGATAAATATTTCACGTAAGAGTGAAAATAAAATAAGTTATAAACTAAAACAGCAAGTTGTTTACATTACAAAAACGGTTTCGCCCCGTAGCATCCATAAGCAAACAATATTGGTTCGGGATAAATAAATCTGGGCTGGATTCGTGGCAGAAAACTCTGTTAAATTCCTAAAATATATGTAAATTATAGAACATGGACTACTTTTATAAATGCCTAGACAGCAAATAGTGTGAAAATGGTTGTTACTTTATTTTAAATGAATCCTCCAAATAGCAATGCTTGAGTATATTATAAATTATAGTGCACGATCTTGCCTTTGCTCGAGCACAAACATACTATGAATGTTGTATTATTTCAGGAATTTTTTAAATTATATTATAATCTTACACACTTATTACCTCCTCCGTGGCTAAGTGGTTTACGCGTCTGCGTGTAACGCTGGAGGTCCTGGGTTCGAATCCTAGGACTAAGACTTTTTAAGACTTTTTAAGACTAGGACTTTTTCGATTGGGTAGGCATAGAAGGCTGATCACCTACTTGCCTGTAAATAAAATGATAAGTGAAACAAACACAGCAATATGTCAGCCCCATGCCCCACTAGGGGTTACGAGAATTCACTTTTACACCTTTATTGAATAGGTAGCACATATCACATGGAATAGAATTTAAGATAGACCGCCACAAGTGATCCTGTACAATATAGATGATATTTTATATAATAAAAAACTTTATAATTGACAACCAACGGAAAAAAAACGATGAGAAACTAAATGATGCTCTGACGATAAAAAAAATGAAATACATTAGAAAAGTCATAATTGAAAGGCAAAATGCATGTAGGTATGAATGTTTTTGTAAGAATATGTAATTCTGTTTTATAATGTTATCAAATATCTTGAATTCGTATCTGTAAAAGTTATAATTATCAAGAGGCATTTGTTTGGACTTCTCACTCGAGAGAGTTGATAACTTTCGTGTAGTTTCTAGTTTTGTTTAGAAAGCAAATACCCGACGAAACAAAACGAAGTGACTATTGAATATTCTATTAATTCAGCCAACGCCGGGATGGCAATACACAAAGGGAATTAAGGACTTTTAGTGCTAACAGAAAGTAATAAGAACTTAGTGCTTATTAGTGTAATTAAATCCTCTTGTAAACTTGAAAAGTACATATAGCAAATTACAAACCACTTAAATTTATAAATAACTTTTGTGTTTGAATGAAAGACATTCACTGTCAATCCGTTTTGTAATGTCTGCTCTTTTAGTAGTAGGAAAATATTAGTCGATTTTATTAATTCGTGATAGCGAGCTGTCATCGACAAATTTTCTATACAGCCTTAATAATAAATTGATGTTACCAGGTTCAAAATGTTGATAATAAAACAACACGTTAGCTTAATAGCAGTGTCTTTCAGCAAATAAGATCACTTTTATAAATGCTTATAATACAACATAATCCCACATCACCACCGCAATCTAGCCGAGACTGCGACTAACTTTTACTACATACAGCTATCAAAAAAGCTTCTAATATTATTTTCACATAAGTGGTTGGTACTTTATAATTTTTTATTTATAGTTATTAAAGTAATACCTATATTTGCTCTCTTTAAAAATATTAAATTTAAGCTTGTTTTCAAGAATTTTTAACTAATGTATTTAATAATATTCAAGAAGGCGTATTTTTTTATCATATTTTTAGTAGTATGTCGAAATCATATACCGGTACCATGTTTTTAAAGCAATAAAATTCACTTATTTCGAATTAAAGTCGAAATAATAATACATTATCCTTATTGATTATCTAAAACTATTGCGAAAATAATGAAAATATCCTAAAGAATATTTTCTTTTGACAGTCAATTAATCTACATTATGTTAGAAAGTACTAGATCAAACTCAGAATAAATATTTTAAAAATGCAATAATATTTTCATAGGTTCTGTTGTCTGTACGTCTATAGATAGGCTCATCTAGTGGCCTGCATCGCGAGGGGATTCCTCTGAAAATTTCTAATAACAACTCGTACCTATCTACTCGCACACTGTCATATAACTCAAGTTATTGTATTTTTTAACATATAAAGTAGAGATAATATTTTTTATTAAAATGCAGTAATGCAACGTAATTCTAAACAACAATTTATAAACAAACACTTTGTCGATATGATGCTGACAAATATATCCGTTAACTATTACATACCTTATTAAAATAAATACATATCATCGGAACGAAAACCCTAAGTTAATCTGAAACTCAAATATTCGTTCGTTGAATTAAATAGCTCTATATTACGAATATTCGAATAGTATATAAAAATACAGGTGACATTGAATAGGATTGTATTCAAATCAAAAAATCCTCCGACATGACAATTACAAATATCTGTAATATCTCATAAATGGATAAACACATTTTCGATTATACCAAGCAGCATAGCAAAGATCTCTATCACGTCATCTTTCCATTCAGCAGTCCATTCCTTTAAGAGCTACACTGGAATAGACTGACACACAGACACGTCAAACTTTTAATGTCAAGCTCTTGGTGTCGGGGGTTACAAACTGAATTCGAAATTGGTCACTGTACCCTACACCTTTTAATATAAAAATCGTTGGTGTGTGAAATTTGTCGATATCAATGAGCAGTCGTTAAAGGTTTTTTCCTGGTCTCGTGACACACAGCTGTTGCTTTATGAAGGCACAAAAAGACGATATTACGGCTAACACGCGGAGAAGCGCCGCCCACATTTATAAAACTCACGCTTGAGAGGTTGGCTCCTTCCATGTTTTGAACGTGATATAATGTACGTATGTTAAACATGTAGGAAATCACAATATTTTACTGTTACTTGTATATTAGGGAGGTAGTTATTAAATTAGCATTTCTGCTTCCTTCTTCTGTCCTGTATTGACTTATGTCTGGATTGCCAGGCTGATTCTCTTCGTGAAATACGATCCAGGCCTCTTATTTTAACATTATTTTACTATGCGTTACATTAAGGTTAAAATTATATTAAATTCACAAAATAGTTGTCGAGATAGTCATTATTATACAAAGACTGAATGCAATATACAACTGTGTTTGCATATAAAACAGGGTAGACAGCAAGATGCTGATGTTTTACAATTATTATTAATATTATATTAACTCTCGATGAAAAAAGAAATAAAGAGGGGTGTTATAAGTCTGATTACTGAAGCTTAATTTTACAGTTAGTATTAAACTTTATCAATAAAGTCACAATTCTTAATGAAAAACCGAATTACAATTTAGGATATTCAAATAAATACCTCTATAAGCTACTTCACATTCATGTAGTGCATGTCTATTCATATACCTAAATAAATTTATAATTTGTATTAACAACATCATATCTTACGCTATACAAGAATTCCTGGCATTAGTATGTAAGACGGCTCACCTGTGACAAATTGTCAGCGATCTTCTTCGCTAATTTCCTATTCATTTCTTGATTATACCTGCTAATAACAAGAGAAGGTTAACTCACGCGTGCTAATATCAAATTTATAATGTACTCGTATACAAATTAATAATTTGATAATTTTTGGTTTCATTATCGGTTCATTAATTGTTCATTATATTGGTGTCCATATGGTGGATATTCCACTCTAAAGTGTAAAAAAAGACATTTTTGAAGAATCTGACTTTAGAGTGTAAGTAATAAGTAAGTAAAATTTAATAAATAATAATTGTTGACGTCCAATATTTGCCTTATAAAACTATTCGGATGAACGTTTATTATAATTTATATATAGTTTTAGTCCTCTTTGAAGTCGGTTTATATATTTAAAGTGTATATAAGGTATACCGAGTTATCTTTTGAAATAAATTTTTAGCATTTCTGGCAAATACTTTCACGTGTAGAATTATTCTGAAATTTAGATTTAGAATTTCTGTTTTATTTATTACTTACTTATTTAGTATTCATACATTGTAATTATATTTAAAACTAATTCTAGCTTCCCACCAATGTATGAATTTTTAAACTCAGTTCAGTAGTTTTTGAGTTTATTCGTTATAAACATACAAAATACAAATCTCCTATATATAATATTAGTATTAATAGATGTATGAAATCTTATTAATTATTTCATTCAACAGGCATTCTCATTATACTATCACGATTTAAATATATAAAACGCATCTTCCTCCAATTAAGTAATCGCGTGCTCGGCTCATATAAGTGTCACGTAGGCGTGACGAAGCGAATGAATCCTTATTACTTGGCATCATCTTTCTCTGCACGCGACCAGATAATTATTGTTTCTACTGACACTACATTATACGCAACAATTATATTAGGATCTAATTCATAAACTTACATATTTCGATGGTAAGTCATCTGGTTGTCTGTCTGTAGCTTGTATAAATTAATGAACGCCGGCTGCGCTCACGAAAAAGTATCACGTTCCACGATAGAGAGACACAATATAAATAGACGCAAAATAATGATAATTCAGTGATAATAATTCAATTCAATTAATAGAAGTATGCAATTTTTCACCAATGCTTTCTTATGACGTTATCACGTAAAATTATCGTTCGTAAACCGACTTTATAGATAACCTTTTTTTTTTTTTTTTGAGAGTCGATGTCTTAGCAACAATTTATGAAATCTGTTCAATCATTTATTAAGAGTAACTTATTTGTAATCACCACGTCAGAGTTTTTATATTGTCTTCAATTTCTCTTGTTATAAAAGAGATTTTCTCATCTTTCCCATAAAAACTAAGAGAGGTGAAATTAAGAATAATAGGGCACGGTTCATTTGCAGGGAACTACTTCACTCGTGATACTGCGGCCGTAAAAATAAAACGAATAGCTATTATCCAGAAACGTTAAGATTTGGGATGTGGTACCCAAAAAGCATTATTATACATATATTATTTAACAGTGTCTAACTCAGTAGTAATGCCATTATTTACGTGAGTATTACACACTTAAAGAAAACGATGAAGTCATATATATAACGTCACGTTACGACGAAGTTAACGCGGGTGAAACCGCGGGGCATAGCTAGTTTAATATAAAATCTTTTAATAGTACGTACGCACAACAAAAGAACTAACCATCATTAATCACTCGTCACCTCACTGCGTTACATGCGTGCTTTTAACACACACTTCGATCATTAACATTGTTTATTATAATTTTACTATCTTTTCAAAAATTTTAAGCCAGGTTCAACTTATGGTCACAAAAAAAGTATTTTGTATTATTTGCTATCTTTAAATTTCAAAATTTCAGTCGAAAATTTAACAATTTTGAAATTTAAAGAAGAATTTAGTCTTTTGTGATGTTTTAGATTTAGTAATTGAATTTATATAAATTTTATTTATATTTAACCTTATATAGATAAAACAACTTTAAATGTTTAGGAGAAGTCCTTAGCTTCCGAGTCACGATCACTGAACTACTTTGAGGCCTTTGGATTCATTCACTGTTTATTCATTTGTGAATACGTATTTTATATAATCATATATAATATATGTGACATAAAGAATCATGTATTGTCCTTCACTCTCTGATATATATGTTGCTAATCTACAATGAATCCGTGGTTGGTGGCGATTATAAAACGTTTTAATGTAATATTTCCGAAATACGTTAGAACAATGGTTCGAGGTAGAAAATAGTTTAGGAAACGCTCGTTGGTAAACAAATTAATTATTTAACTAATCAAGAGCACCAATAACTAATCATCATAATAGTCTTAAATAAATATTAACTAAATAATAAATTCCTAGTGTACTTTGGAAGTACCGAGCCAATTTTCATGTTAATCTATCGTGAAAATGACAAAAATCAACATTTTTTGCCTATGTATGTGAATCTAATAAAAGTCGGTTCGAAATTCGATAGCACATCCATCGTTACTAATCTATGTGTTGTAAGGCAGAAGCGTAGTTGTAATCAAACGAGCCAAGTACCTACATGATTGCTGTGACCCAACTTACAAATTAATCCTTAACTAACACTGATTGTGCCCAACTTAACAAAAATGTATCAACACTCTGTTAATTAATTGCATAAGTCTTTCGCACATACACTGATTCAATGGTCTGGAATATTGTACATACATAAACCCTTGACAACAAATACAAATAAGTCAAATTGAAGACAATACCTACAATATTAATGCCTAAACCAATTCATCTTCACAATTTGCCAAATTCCATCTCGATCAAGCCAGCTTTTAAACAAATAACCGCATTATAATCGGTCAATTCGCTTAGATTAAGCTACCATGCCATAGCCAGACAGACATTTTGCGTCGAAGTTAAAAGTTATAAGTTCAACAGTGAGTGAAGTAGTCATAAAAGCAACATATATATCTGCATTTATTTACTAGGTATAAGTTTTTCTTATATTATGTATGTCATTATTGAATCATTTGTTTCGCTACATCGGGAATTTCAACGCATTGTATTTAAAGAATATTTGCATATCTACACCTACAATCGATTCTGGACTTTAACTGAAGTAAATAGAGTTTCTTTTTACAAGACAGTGTAATGCACTGTGACGAATGGAAACAGTTGGTGTGTTTTGAATAAATATTTTAATTTGTATCTTTTATTCGTTTGCGAATTCGATGTGCCGACGTCATCTGATTAATTAGGGGTTATAAATTATTGTAAGCGTCGGTTGGGATTATTAACTTGAGTGCTGCATCTGTGCTGAACAAGAGCCATTGTGCTGATGAGTACCAGAATTGGTATATACCAGTATAGATATACATCTTTACTAATATTATAATGCTGAAGTGAAGAAACCTCTGACGTGATGATTCCAAATAGAAATATCTGATGAACCGATTTACAATAATTATTGTAACTATTTCGATTACCGAAATTATTCGAAACCACTCATTTAGACACAGATATAGTACAGACAGACATAATAGACACGCAATCACAGAGACATGGCAAACTATAATTATTTTGCATCAGGGGTTAAAAATAAATGTCTTTATTTTGAAAAATGGATGAAATGCTTCGCGTGAAGATTTCTGAACTAGATTTCTGAGTAGATATTATGTCCAATGTTTATATTATTTTTCTGAGAAAATAAATAATTATTAAAGTCTACAGCTTTATATATACTTGGTAACACTTTAAGTTATAGTTTCAGATGCATATTAGTAATAATGTATTAAAATTGTTTAGTATGATAAATTGTAACTGACTATGTGGGTGTGTATTCCGTAATAATCAAACAAACACACTAATTAGACGCTAATCCAATTCTCAGAGGCCACTTGTCGGATGTTTTCATCACCCGAAGGCAATGAGAGGAAATAATAAAAATATAAATATTTTGTTTACCCTAAAGATAAAATAACCAAACAGTGGCTTCATTAAAGTTCTGGATTTAATTTTTGAAAAATACTTCTTTTATGTGCACCATATAGATACTTTTTTTTATTAAATAAAAATAATTATTTTTTAATAATTATCTATGCTGTGGCCTACACAGAACTTTATGATACAAAATTGATTCAAAACATTTCAATTTTGTTTAGTTTTCAATTAAATTGCAATTTCAATTCAATTCAAAGTTGTTATCAATTCAATTTTGTTTAGCCGTAAAATCATTAAACTCCTCCGGATTATTTATATTATATATTATTATATATATTAGTCCAAGAAATTATTAATATTAACACTTAATTATTAAAAATTAATATAGACAGATTATAATATAAAAACAATATCACTAAATTTTGTACTTAGGTACTTACACCGCAATTGTCATCTGTTATAAACCAATTCAGTAAATCCGTTACTAAATAAATTATTTACTATTTATATGTCAATTAATGTTTTATACAATAGCTAATTGTCTAAAAAATGATACGAGTATAATTATTAATTATCGTTATTTAAACTTTCTGGTTACATACTATAATTTCGCATTGAGACATATCGCCTCCATAGCTCAGGGGTTAGAGCACTGGTCTTGTAAACCAGGGGTCGAGAGTTCAAATCTCTCTGGAGGCATTAAACACACTTTTTTATATTTTTTTTGTAACTAAACATTTTAAGCAATCTTGACATGCCTTTATTTTACCTTGACAAAATATCTTTTAATAAAACTGTATTTTTTCCGACGCAGTAACAAAGGTGTTATAAGTTTGGCGTGTTTGTGTGTCTGTCTATTGCATCGTAGCTCTTAAATGAATATACTGTTTTCAACGAGATTTTTTTTTTGTTTGAAATTCATTAAAGTAGATAGCTTGCTACAAGTTATGAATCAGTATACTCATTTTTGCGACATTCTTGTCTGTTATCATCATCATCTATACCATATGGTTTTAAAATTGTTTTCAATTTCACTTATCAAATGTTGGATTAATTCTCTTAAATAAATTTTACTTAGATATATGTTTTGTATGAAAGCTGGAAGTACTATTATTTTCATCTCTTAGTTCATACTTAAACTTCCCTAAATGCCATAAACCACAAAAAACTTCCAAAATCATTCGTTTATTTGAAGGGTTCTTTGTAAACCAATAGTTATTTATTGGTTTGGGCGTGGCAAGGAATTTTATTTAGCGTTAAATTTATTGTAGAAGATAATAGAAAAATGGATAATATGAGGAAAGCGTGGCAAATACGGACAGATGCGACACGCGAGTGTTTTATATGAATACGAATTGATATTTTATTGATGCGTTTTGTGTTAAATTATGGTTTTGTGATTTTGTGAGGAGATTGGAATTTATTCCTTCACGTGTGCTAAACTTAACAAAATATACTAGAAACTCATAAACATTAATCAATGATAATGATTTTTGACACTCATGCTTATCAGATTATAATTATAAGAATTGAATGAAATGATAAGAATTATATCCAGCCATTAATTATATATTATATTGTGTTTGAATGTGTAGCCGCCATGTAACAACTTGTAGGTGGGGTTGAATGCCGTTGTTCTTATGCGTTGTACGCCCATCTTTTTACATAAGGCGGTAAAGAGTGCTGACTCGAATTGCCTTCCTTGGTCGGTAGTTATTCTTAAAGGAGTGCCAAATCTTGAAATCCAACCGTCGTATATAGCCTTAGACACGGTTTCTGCGGTAATGTCGCGTGTAGGGATCGCTTCTGGCCACTTTGTACATCTGTCTATTATGGTGACGATGTATCTGTAGTCGTTTGACGGAGGAAAAGGACCGACGATGTCGCAGTGTATGTGCTCGAAACGCGCAGATTCTTCGAACTCTCCAGGAGGGCTTTTTGTATGTCGTTGCACTTTAGCACGCTGACATCCGATGCAAGCTCTAGTCCATGTGTTTACATCTTTGTTTATTGACGGCCAGAAGTATTTTTTTGTCATGATCTTTCTTGTGGTTTGAATGCCGGGATGACATAATTCATGTTGCGCTTGAAATGCATTAAAACGATATGCGGCTGGTAGATACGGTCTAATATATGATGTCGACACCTCGCATGTGATTGGCTGATTGCATTCGGGCACTTTTATGTCTTTAAATATTAATTTCGGGTTTTTCTTGCATTCCTTTAGTTCCTCATCTGCTTGTTGATCGATTGATAATTTATTGTAGTTGATAAAAGTGTGGTGAGGTATAATAATTTCTTCCACGCGAGATAATGCATCGGCGGCTTCGTTGTTGTTTCCTTCGATGTGTTTAATCTTTGAACAAAACTGGCTAATGAAATGAAGTTGTCGCTCTCGTCTCGGCGTATCGCTGCTGCTTGATGTTCTCGTAAGTGCAAAGGTTAACGGTTTATGATCCGTGTAGATAGTGAGTTCGCTTCCTTCAATTAATCTTCGTAGGTTTTTTACAGCTGTGTACATAGCTAGTAATTCGCGATCGTACACGCTATATCTACGTTGTGTTTCACTCATAGACTTCGAATAAAATGCTAGAGGCTTCCATATATTATTTTCTTGCTGATGAAGAACAGCGCCGATGCTTTTGTCGGATGCGTCAGTGTATAGCCGAAGTGGTGAGTTAGGAATAGGATGTGAGAGTATCGTGGCGTTAAGTATGCTTTGGCGGCATTGCTCAAACGCATTTTCCGATTCCGGTGTCCATTTGATCTGTGTTTTATCATTTTTGTTGCTGTTGTGTAGGTATTTGTTCAATATATATTGGTTTTCCGCTTGCTTAGGAAGACAACTGCGATAAAAGTTAATCATTCCTAAGAATCTTCTCAACTCTTGAACTGTGGTCGGCTTAGGGTAGTTAATAATTGCTTTTGTTCTCTCTTGGGTTGGTTTGATGCCTTCTGAAGAGACTTCGTATCCGAGAAATTCAATTTTTTCTTTCCCGAATTCGCATTTTTCTAAGTTTAGTGACACGCCGTATTTGTCGAGGCGTTCGAGTACAGTTTTTATATGTTTTCTATGTTCTTCTTCCGAGTTTGAAAATATTAATATATCGTCGATGTAGGAAAATACTATTTCGTCGAGACCTCGAAGAACTTCGTGCATGAATCGTTGAAATGTTTGACCTGAGTTCCGTAAGCCAAAGGTCATGCATTTGAATTCGAAGAGTCCAAAAGGTGTTATAATGGCGGTCTTGGCGGCGTCTTGTTCGTTATTAGGTATCCAGTAATATGCCATTTTGATATCCAATTTGGAGTATATTTTCTTTCCGTGCAGCTGGTATGTGAAGTCTTGAAGCCTCGGTATAGGGTAGCGATCGGGTATCGTAACTGCATTTAATCTTCGGTAATCTCCACAAACGCGAAGTGATCCATTTTTCTTTTTGACGACGTGTAAAGGACTAGCCCATGGGCTATTTGAGGGCTTGCATATACCCATCTCGATCATCCTTTCAAATTCAAGTTTAGCGGCCTTGTACTTGTCTGGGGGAAGAGGGCGTGGTCTTGCGAATATTGGAGGTCCCGTAGTTTCGATATGATGCGTTGTATTATGTTTAGCAGGTGTCTTCATTGATATTGGTCGTAGTATGTCGGGAAATTTCTTTAGTATGTCGTGGTAAATATGATTGTGGTTGACGGTCTGTATTGAGGCTTCGGTTGCTTGAATGCGGAGGGCGTTGACGCTTAGTTGAGTGACGCAGTCTATTAATTTTCTTTTATGAAGATCGACGAGTAGCTTGTAGTTTGCGAGGAAATCTGCTCCGAGAATAGATGTATTAACATCGGCGATAACAAATTTCCATTTGAAACTTCTTCGTAAGCCTAAGTTTAGCTCGATTGTTCGTTCTCCATATGTTTTAATTTTTGTACCATTTGCGGCGAACAATGTGTAGTCACCCCGTTGTTTTTGGTAGAATTTGCTCCTTTTTGCTGCGAGGACCGATATGTCAGCTCCAGTGTCCACAAGAAATTTTTCTTTACTTATGGAATCCGTTACACATAAGCGGTATGTAGTTTTATGGCCGTCGACGCCCGCTAACGACGACGTGCTTTTTAGTTTTCCTGTTTGAAGCTGCATGGGGATTCACATTTTTTTGCTTCTTGTTTGAAACGCCGATGGTAATAACAAACGCCTGGTTTATAATCATCGTGCTCCTGGAATGCAGGTGAACGCGTTCTTGATCTGTATCGTGACTTATAACGTTGGTGTTGAAAACGTGATCGGCTTCTACGTCTTTGATATTCCTGTTGTTCATTCCTCAGGCTGGCAACTTCCAATGCTAGTTTCGCGATTTGGCTTGATATCATATTTATTTGTAGACTCGTGGCGTCGTGAATTGTGGATGATGTTGGAGACGAGACTGCGGCGATCGTTGCAGGCTCGATGTGCTCCATCATTGTATCTGCCATTGTAGCTAATTTATCCAAGCTCAACTCTGCGCTAATTGAAAGGACGGCGCGAACGTGTGGCGGCAGCTGTTTTAGCCATAATATTTGTAGGGCACTGTCGGTAATTATTTTTCCACCTAGCTCTTTCATTTTGCGAAGTAGGTGGCTTGGTTTTAGGTCTCCAAGCTCCAATCCACTCAATAATTTTTGAATCTGGTTATGCTCCGACTCTTGGTATGTGGCTAACAATCTTTCTTTCAGCGCTCGGTATTTTTCGCTTGTGGGCGGGTTTAATATTAGGTCTGCAATCTGCTCCAGGTCACTGTGGCCAAGAAGTGGTATGGCGAGATTAAATTTTTGTTCGTCGCTTGGCTTGCTTGCAGCGATGGCGGCTTCAAATTGGGCGAACCATAAAAGTGGCTTTTCCCTCCAGAAAGGTGGCAGACGGGCAGGGAGTGATACGGCTGAGAGCTCCGTTCCGTACTGCTGTTGATTTTCCATTTTACGTGTTTCTTCTTCGGGGTCACCAATTTAGGAGTCGATGGTTGTAGTTTATAAAATTCCTTAGCTTGCAGAGAAAGGTCGAGAAACAATGAAGAGTTGAATGTGGAATGTCTTTTATTCTCTAAAACACAAGTATTTATACAAAAACCTTTATCTAAACTTAGCACTAGGGTTAATAAGCATGAAGCGCAGGCGTAGCTAATCACGTCATTGTACTTTAGAGCGAGGGGCTGTGCGCTTCTATAAAAACGTTGCGCGGCTAAGCGTGGCCCCATTTCCGCGCGCGCCGTCGAAGATTCAAGACATGTTCTTCTCAGAACACATCGACTATATCAAACGAAAGCGTCACCTACAAGTTGTTACATGGCGGCTACAAATGAATAATTAAAAATACAAATTATATAAGAACCTAAGATTTTTTAAAATTAATTTTGCTTTGAATTTGTGACTTAAGTTTTTACTAACAGTATTAAAAGTAAATATAAATATTGAAGACAATAATATTTGTATGATACATGTGATACAATTGTTTAAATGTAATGTCTTCTCATTCATTTCATAGTTCTTATCTTCTCAAACTGCCATAATCTTTCAATATTACCTTTTTACTAGCAGGTCATTACAAAAAATATTCGCGTAAAATTAATAATTGTATTAGTTAAAGACTATTTATTAATTATGAATTTGAATTTGTAAGTTTAAAATTTGAGTTCACCAATAAAGGTGAAACTCCGCTTAAAAATTAAATACAGGTATAGTAGGATTCTCTAGCATAATTTGCAATAATAATAACAGGCACTTTAGATTTAATAAATAGCATGTATGTCATACACTTAACGACCCGAACTCATTCACAACCGTTCACCGTTCCTAATTCGTTCGATTCATTCAAGTAGCACTTCGCTCACAATGGCGACATAATGTCTGACAATCCTAAAAATACGGAGGCATGCATGAAATTCCTTCACACAATACTTTATAACTATAATACGATAACACCGTGTCATTTTAAACCATTTTTCTATGTAACAATAGGTTATACGATAAGTTTGATACTTCATGAGTGCAAATTTATTATTTATAATTTATATGCCTTATTCGGAAAGAATTAGGTGCTATTTTACGTAAGAATGTGTAAATTTGTTTCGTAGTTGAATAGCGGCAAGTCTATTTGTCGCCGAATGACTGCGAATGAATTTGTGAATGAATGGATCGTGAAATGGTTATGCAATCGATTAGAGGGGGCGGTGCTCAACGTCCTTTAAACGCTTCTTTTCAACTTCAGAAGGCAATTTTTTATAATTTAGAAAGAATACGAAACCATAGCAAAACGTTTTATATATGGTTTGGGAATGCTTAAAAGGTCACTGACTCTTTTGATTTAAATTTATATGAAAAGTTCTATTGTTCACAAATTAATAAAATTCTCATTAATATTTCTATTGTTTACAACCTTCCAAGTGTTCTCTTTGTGTCTAGTTCTAAATATTAATTAACTGAGCTAATAATAATCTTTTTATTTTATGTATATTATGGTTACTTTTGAAAGGAATAGGCAACGACCACCTGCTAAGATCTCTTCATATCCCTTTCACTTCATCTACTTTCATTAAATTCGTCATATATGCTCGCCGGACACGGGTGATTTCGACCTACGTCATTTCTGATGTAGGGCAAATTAAATAAGAAATCATGGAAAAGTGCTGTACAAGGTAAAACATAAGCTCTATTAATATAACATAAGGATAATCTAAAAAATTCAACGATTAAAACATGAAATCTAATCAAATTAAACGTAACTTACAAGATTATCTTATTGAATGTGTAACATATGGATAAGTTAAAAGAAATAAATAGATTTCTACGTTAAAATTTTCGACTTTCACTGGACTTGCGGAATGTTACAAATCGATAACAATTTATTTCTTCTTGTGTGTGTTTACTATGAAAAATTGAATAAACGTCCCTAGCATACAAAGCTATGAATGGGTATTACAAAACGTAACATGGCTAAAAGACACCGCTGCTTAAATACGGTCATACATTTACACTCCGACGCCTTTGTCGGATTCATTCATAACATCTCTGGGACATTCTTTAATAAAGGAACTATTTTTAAACGATATTAACTCCTAAGCCATTGAATTAAAGCTTAAAATCTCGTGAATTAAAATGTAACATGCAAGAGAATATTATAAAAGGAATTCTATGCTTCGATACAACTTTGCGATTTTCTTCGGTATTCCTTATTTTGTTGTTAAGGATGAAAATTCTTTGTCCCGGATAGAATTATGTTCAAGTGTCATTGTTAAAATTATCAATGAATTCAAGTGAGCATACCAAGTTATACCATTAAGTACTCTCAGAAAAGTTCATATTTACTAGTTTAAAAAAATATACGTTTCTCACTGTAAATTTATTACCGAATCAATTAGGTGGCTACTGAACCTAGAATATGCTTAAAAAATAAGAGAAATTGAAGAAAATTAAAAAAAAAACGAAATAATGATTGATGATGACGAATAAGTATATGTCAAACGTATGAAGCGATTTTCTTAAAACTAAGATCCATCTTGATCAATTCAGCTTTCAAACAGAAAATCCTTACCGAAATCTGTCCATCCCAATGTCACAAACAGATTTACACACTGCTGTGTGTTACACGTTAAACGTATAACACCCTTCTTTTTTCGTCAAGGGTTAATAAGTAGTAGCGTTGTGTAGCGAATTAATACAAACACTTTCCTGCTTCACTGAGCGGAAAATTTTAAACTTAATAAAGTAAATGAAAACACAAATTGCAGTTTTAATGGAATACAACGAAAATAGTCGTATACGGTTATTACGGCCAGATAAATTAGTGTGACGATACTTCCGGTGGCGTGGCGGACGAAACGACGTCATCACACGTCATTTCCGGTCGCAAGGGAGGAGGCAATGTGATAGGAAGTTTTAATTTTATGGCGATGACGATAATATTTATCGCTTTTAAATATGGAACTGCGTCAGTCTAATTTCCCATTGGAATACACTTTTAGGTTCCTAATTTTATTGAAGACAGTTAGGTAAGTACTTTAAAAAGAATAATTTTTCAAAATGTATTCGATAAATAAAGAATTTATTATATATAATTTGCGAAACGAATTTAAATATATATATATTTATATGTTACCTAATTGAACTAATCAAGTGTCGATTGTGATGTGCCAAGTAACACTGAACTTAAACGTCTAATTTAAGGCTGGTGATTTCATAACACTATTCTGCTATTCCTTAAAACTAAATTTAGCAATCAATATGAAAAGATTAAAATTGATTTTGATATAACTAATGTAGTTACCTACTCCAGTTTAGTTTAATTTAGTTAATCATCATGGATGGAGGTTTTTTTAATTTCTCTTCAATTTCACTTCTTCGATTACATTCAATTGTAGGTTAGCACATACTATTGAATCTGATAATAGTTTATAATAATATTGCGTCACTATCTAGATAACGAGAGGTGATTGAACTAAATACATTCGTTAAGTAAATATACCATACCAAAAATAAGTCTAATATTAGCAAATCCCCCGGTATTTAATAAATTAATATGATACTAGCCTTTCTTTCACAATACAAGGTAAATTAAATAATATTATGTTTATTCTCAAACTCTATCTCTTAACTAAATTTCTTCGTAATCAATTCAGTGGCTAACGCTTAAGCATTAAATCGAAGTAGACTGATACTTTCGCTTTTAAAATATCCTAAGGGATTGACTACAGTAGCAACAAGTATGCAATGGAATGATCCCTGCTTAAAGTTTTATCTCAGCCGGTGTATTCCCAAAAAGTATAAATATTTTTTTTTTATAATGAAGGACAAGAATATAACCCTTCAATTGGGTGAAAAGGAAAATGGTCTTAATAAAAAAAATACAATTCGTAAAACCGAAAGCTGACTTGTAACAAAGGTACGGAAACATATTCGTGACCCTGCAAAATCACATTATCCCATCGCAGTCGGATATTAGTCAGCTTCGGGGTATTTTCGTAGGACTCCATCGGATTACAATGTTTCTTTTGAAAGATTTGTGAGAAAATACCTCACCGATTTACTTCTAATTGCGAAAATATTTGGTATACTTTCATTATATTATTATCATCATCAACCTTTAATTCAGTTTCATTTCTGGACGTAGCCCTTCTCCATGTTTCTTCAGTACTCCCGAAATTTGGCCCTCTGCAACTATTGCGAGCCTACGTACCTCAAGATGTCATCTCTTCATGTCATTGGTGGTTCTTGTTCTGCCGAGCTCTCCATTCCAGTAGCCTATGATAAATTTTTCTTGATATGGAAAAGGACTTGTTGAAAGTGCAACTAAATCTAAATTACACAGGTGATACAATTTGAAATCTTAAAATTTATAGAACACGCTTATCTCAGAAACTAATGGCTCGATTCGAAAAAATATTTTTGTGTTTGATAGTCCATTTATCGAGATTAATAATAATAATGTGGACAATTCACATACATTGCTCTGATCCCAAAGTAAGTAGCTGAAGTACTTGTGTTATGGTAATCAGAAACAAAGAGGGTATCACAATAAATACATACATAAGTTTATAAACAACCAAGACTTGGAAACAAACATTCGTGCTCATCACACAAATTAATGCACCTACCGGGATTCGAACCTTTCGATGCAGAAGGCAGGAGCCAATTGAGCCAATCGGTCGTCAAATATAATCTAAAGCAGTGTTTTTCAACCTGTGGGTCGCGACCCCCCAGAGGGTTCTGTCACCAGAGATCGAGAGAACTTTAGTAAAAAAACAATAAAGATTAAAAATATTGATTTATTAAGTAAGAGAATTTTAACAAAAGGATATATTCATAAACATTTGTATGTTAATACAAACAAATTAACAAAAATTTAATATTTGATTTGATTGTAAAATAATGTGTTTTTATATACTTATATAATGATTATATTTTGTAACACTGTAACGAAGTAGCAAAGCGAAGGGTTGGGGGGTCGCGAAATATTTTTTTATACCAGGGGGATTGCATAATGAAAAAGGTTGAAAAACACTGATCTATAGATTGTAACGAAACCGCGAGGCACATCTAGTACATAAAGTGCAGAGAGTCACCCTACACCAGTACTCGTTAGGCAATGATTTGAGCTTCAGCATTAATCAAAAGCAAATACGTGGGATGACTCGCGTTTACTTTAGCCGGAACGAGTGTGCGAAACGAATTTTGTTTTGGCGTGACATGTCGGGAATTTAATTTGCTTTGCCCCTCTTGTAAAAAAGATTTTAATCAATGTTGTAGTTTTATTACATGATAATGTTTTGAAATGCACTCAATATAATATTTAAAGTATTCTTTATAGTTTTTTTTTAATTTTATTTATGCACATTAACAACACAACATACAAACGTTGAAGATAATAACGTAATTTTATGACACAAAGATTGAGACGTAAAAGTATAATTATTTTAGTTTTAATAAAATATAATAAAAATTAAAATTAACATTATTATACACAATATTAGTACCTATGCTCTTGTAATCTCTTGCTCTCTTCTCTATGCGATGTACTTTTAAATGCAAAATTGTGAGTGAATGTTAGCTTACATATTCACTATCATTAAGGATGAAAAAACTGAAAATCACTCATCAATCACATTTCAAAGTTGTCAGAAAATTACAAAGATAAAACAATCTGAAAAAGCACAGTTATTCGTGTCACACCATCGTTAATAGAGCAACGTCTCTGTAAACGATTATTTCACATCATTAGCCGATATAACGGATGTCAGAAGCATCTAATGGTACTGACATCGTGTTGACACGTGTGTGCGCAGAGGGTAAAATAACCCTTTCTTTGTAGTTTTACAATTTTCCACACAATACGCGTAAACAGGGAAGCGTGGTTTAAGGAAATAAATACAATTCTGTATCTTACTGATTATTTCGTTTCAAAGCAAGTCATTATGTATCGGGCGAATCCGCAGGACGACTCTTGTTCTTTTAGGACATTCAGTTTGAGACAGTTTTCTCATAAATTGCCCTGTGATGTTAGAATAAGATAAAAGACGATACGAGAGACCACAATCCGTCGCCAGTATATTTTGTTTTAATTAAAATTAAATTACATAATACCTTATTCAATACACTAGAAATTAAGTAGAACCATATAAATTAATGTCTAAGTCCTGGATTAGGCAGAAAGCGTCCATAGTACGTCACCATCCCGCACGGTCTTGTGCTACGCGCTTCACTTCGCTTCATGTCATACAAACTGTCGAAGTTAGTGGAGTAGTTATGATATTAGCGTTTTTAATCTAAGCACAACATGTATTAAAGGAAACTTAAAATACAAAGCTAATGACAATAACATATCAAATTAATCACATGTCAGCTTGCCTTGCACACATATTTTGTTATGGTACTCAATTCATTCTACAAAGCATTGAAAGTTATGTTGACATCGCGTTGTATCTAAAATATAAGACAATTTTGATAGTTATTTTTTTCTAAAAGAAGTCTTAACAACATCGACATTTAAAAAAAGGCAGAAATCTTCCTCGATCAAATATTAGCTAATAATTTTACTGAGTACCTACAGGTTCATATTATTTGAATGTTTTTTAGGTCACAAAATACTTAATGGTTCTAATAACTATTATTATTAAAATTGACTTAAAACCCCACTTAGTATATTATAACAACTATTATTGGCTTTTTATTTATTATGCTAACAACTCGAGTTCATTATGAATAAAACCGATCATTTCATACTTGAAATATTCAAAAACAGTCAATAAATAAGCTAGGGTCTAAACAATAAGCTTTAGAGTGAATGGAAACAATAACTGAACGAACGAACGAACGAACAAAACAGTGAGCGAATGAAATGCCGCTAAATGTCACAATCGCAATTGTCAAGCATTTCTTGTGTTGCACAAAGGTTCACATTTTGTAATTCGATTGTGGTAGGGTGCATTTAAGTGTAGGGCATAAGCGATAGCAGCAATTTTTAGTTAGGCCAAAATAGCGATTATTTTATATAATTTTCATTTTTTAAACTTACTTGCAGTTATTAATTTTTTTTTGAAACATGCATTTTTTGATTACAATAAATACCTTTGATCCTAAGTTTTACGTAATATTAATTTGAATAAAACAGATACTGTTTGTGGCACATTTTATCTAAGTAATTAAGTCAATCCAATAAATTCTACACTGTATGTTGTACTTATTTTGAATATTTACATAAACAGTCATTTAAACAAGTTCTTTGTATACTTTAAAAATAGCGGAAAATTTTCGAGTTTTCGTTTACCACATTTAGTGTTAAAACAACTATTGTAAACTGTGATATTGACGTGACAACGTCTTATAAATTGGTTAGCCGGGTGACACTTCAAGAAACTGCGTTACGCTCCGCTCACGTTATGCGCTCACAATGAGAGCGAGTGAGAGGCACGCGTCCCTTCCACTCGGGCATGGTTAGCCCGCCTAAGAGCGAGAGAGACAGACATAAAAAGATAATTATTTTACCACTCAAAGTCGTTGTCACGTAAAACTTTCGCTCGTATACCGACTTTACAGGCAACCAATTTTTTTAGTTGTTTATAATGAATAAGTTAATCTGAAAACGCTTTTCATTTAAACTTAGACCGCAAACTGTGAACGATGTCAAACCATTAAGTACACTTGATGTCAAGTCATTGATTGCGCCTGAGTCCTGACCAACTCTGGGAACTATAGGCCTCTTCAGCTTTGAGAAATTCATCGCAAGCCACTGCAGTGGAGTCATTCATTACTGGAGCAAATCTTAGCTGTTTCATAAATGATAAAGCCTTTCATAAACTTTAGACTTTCGCGATTTGAACTCATTATAATTAAATATAGCGGGACTTATCGCGCAAAGAAACATTATTTATTTACCTTGACGTTTCGACCGTGTTGCAACGGCCGTGCTCACGAGAAGCGGTTGAGTTATTTTCTTAATGAAAAGCCTTTGAAAATAAATAAGCCTTTTTGTTGAAAGTTTAAAAACAACTATTTTTGTTACTAATTTAACTGCAATTAAGTAGATACTATTTATTAGTCTGCTCTGTCTGGCTGTCTCTGGACATAGGCCTTTCATAGTATTACCCAGAATACTATATAGTAAGAATATAATAGTTAAATCAGTAATAATTGATAAATTAAATTTAATACAATAACAAAAAGTATTTTAATAAGTATATTCCACTATACTAATGACAGAATTTTAGAAGTTTCACTTCAAAAAAAAATTTTTTTATTTTTTTATTTGTACCAACTCAACAAGTTCTAAAAATTATTTTCTTAGACCTATAGAATCTGATGGCTGCGTTTTTTAAAGTATTATCCTGTATTTAAATTGCAGGCATTACAAATAAACTCACATACTTTGCATAAATTTAATAAGTTAGACAATCAAAAACCATTACCTTCAAAGTTTACTGTCATTGTGTTAAGATTAAATTACCCAACATAATATTGTTTATCATTTTGCGTCACCTAAAAGTTAATAAGCCGAGTTTAAATTACTTCTCCGCCGAATTCACGCTTCGCACGTGCAAATGGCGGCCGAGGGTCCGTTGATATTATTAGAAACCTTTATACAGCTTAATTTGATACGGCATACGTTTTGAGAGCCGATATAGAGCACTTAGTATTCAAATTAGATTACTTACATGTTACACAAACCAACTGAATTTTATCAGATAAAATAAAAGTATAAAATAAATAAAAGTAGTAGAAGTAATACTAATAACGTATTTTATTTGAAAGAAAACAGTTGAATTGGTTAAAGAGCGTAGGTAAGTACATTTATCACAATTTTTTAGTTATTTAACTTCGCCGCTTGGCGAGCTTTCGCCCACGCGAAACGTCGAAAAAATTTAGTAATAATTGTCCAATTATTGTAAAGTTGTGATAAATATACGCGTTTAATTCAAGTAACACTGTTTTAAAAAGCTAGCTGAAATATTATTACTACCTTACTTGTACAGGTTACGAATAACTTTGACTACTGTTTAAATTGTTTTGTTTCGCAAGGAACATTTTACGCCATGGAAAAAAACAGCCTTTATAAGAATTAAATAACCTTTATAAGTTGGAATATTTTTTTAGTTTCACTAGTAAATTAAGTAAGAATTTTTTATCCATTTGCAACCATAATATTTAATACCGTTAATTAAATACATAAATATTTTTGTTTAAAGCAACTACTTTATCAATTTTGCTTCTATACAGAAATATATTTTAAAAATTTGCGCCGATAAAAAATGACTTACAAAAAATTACAGTTAAGAAGTATTCGTACTTCACTCTTTAAATACCATACAGTCGTATAGCCAATAATCAAAAATCAATCTATCTGGAGAAAACCCAACACAAGACCCTAATGGCTTAGGTTAATCCAATTATAGGGTTTAATAGGCATCAGTCATATGAAATACATCGGTAATATGATACGCGTAAACAAAATAGCCAAGGCCCATTGATACTGTAACAAAACCTTCAATGAACGTAAGAAGTATGAATGAAGGGTTACCCGCAGAGATACTGCTCAGACACTGCGGCGACATTCAACTATTCCGGGAAGTGTTGGTCACCTATTATTCGAAAAGCAGGTGGATATTAAATAGCCTTCTCGTGCTCATTTCCGCTCGCCCATTGTTTGGTGATTGATTTTTTGCTTGTGATACGTTTTAAGTGTATAAAAGATAGGTGTTTAATGAAAGGTGCTTTGTAACGGATGAATGAGTTAGAAGGCATTTGCAAGTGTCATGCATTGAGAAAATTGAAAGGACATTATTATTTATTAACGCTATTGACCTGGAAACAAAGCTATACAAGAATATAAATAATTATTAAGGAATGCAACGAGCGGATATATCGCTAATAAGCGATTGCTTCTTGGCAACTCTGTGCGTTTACAAGCTAACATATGAGTTATAAAATATAAGAATATTAATGATACGAGTCGATGCAATCTTAGGTTCAAAGTATCAGTAATACTAAATCAAAAAGGTGAAATATTTAATCAAATGATTCTATTTAAATTTGAAGATCACAGCATAATTTATTTGTGAAGCTATAAGAATAACTGATGCGAACAGGCATGACACCGTTATTATCAATTATGAAGATCCATTAGAAACAATTTTCCTATAATAATTTAATAAGGCCAAATTACTCCATCAGGTACCAGCAATGTTCCCTTGACACTGGCTCACTGTAACCCCTTATCATCCTGTCCGATTCGTGTGTGAGGGTGGTTGAACAACGACGCTTAGGCGAGCAATCGACGAGTTCGAGACACGCTTTAAATTTTACGATTGCCTTACGGTTTCGAGGGTTTTAATGAAAACGACTTCGCTAAAAGCAGCCGTCATGAAATTTCCTTTTAATAAATAAAAACTTTTTTAGTTTGTAATGTACTTTATATACTTTTGATAAATATTTAAATTTCTCCTGATACAATTCAATTCGTTTACGTCATTTATAATTGAAATCAAAACAAACATATTAATTAATTGAATGCATATTTACTTGAGAGTATTTTTATTGTTGTATTCATATGAACATATTAATAACTATACTTTGTGAACCGTTCGTGTCTAAATAGCCTTAAATCTGTAAAATAAAGAGCTGAGATACGTCAGATATACTAATGTTTACCTACAGTTGCACACTGTTTGCTTGCACGTCGTGGTTATATTTGGCTTCGGCGGATTCTTTGACAATGGAGAGATAAAAGTTCAATATTTTGCGAATGGCTGAGCTTCCTCATTCAATAGAGACCTTTTCAATCCAACAACTCTTTTCGTACTATAGATTATAGTCGAGATTAAAATACATTGTCATAAGATTTTTTAAAATTATTTCTCAAACTGGTATAAAAAAGATAACTGAAGATACTTTTAAAATCTCCAACATGATGATAGCAAATATCTAGCAGATATCTTAAATGGATGAACCTAGTTAACATTCATCAAATCTATTTACAAAAAAAAAAAAAAAAAACAAAATTGGTCCATTCGATATGGCGGGTTTTTACACCGTTATAGTGTTAACATCTATATTAACAATTTAAAGAAGTTAAAGAACTAGACCCATTCCATAGCTCGCTTGACAAGTTCCGAAACTGAACCGAAATTCAGAGTTACAAAGACCTAATAATAACATTCAAAGGCCCATCATAAAGCACTTAAAAGTAAAACATGATCTGAAGAGTTACTTTAAATTGCATCTGACATGATAATAATGGTCGCAATTATTTTATAAGCCAACAATACGAGCTTTAATATTTCATAAACCAGTTCGAGTTAGGGTGCTCTGGGCGGAGCCAGTGCTTACCCACCCTTGTACTTCTTTTACGAGTATCAAAATCACGTGAACAGCATACGGTCCATATTATAGAGTATTCATACCTAATTAATTTGGCTGTACGGGAACTGACTCATTTTGATACTAGGAATTCGATTTATTTGTTTAAATATGAACATATACCTACACATTACACACTGAATCTACTAACGCTAAACTAGTATTCACAAAAAATATTAAATAAAGAATGTAAAAATTTAAGATTTTTATATTTAAGTTAAATAAGATTAACTGCTAACCCTCTCAACTTTAAAAGGTCATGGTATTTATATGCTACAATATGCTAGCAACATAAAGGCACTATTTTGTTAAACGGTCAAAGAGTTTATAATAAACAATAAATTAGAATAATAAAATCATATTAACAAGTAAAACAGTAACCGAATTCATTTTAATGGGATTGATATTGGGGATGTTAACGTCCCATACACAATTATTCATAGCTACTAAAATGTTCCATTCATAATAAAGTTTTTTCAACTATCATGGGGAACGGCTCACCGACAAAAGGGTGGGACGGGCCACATAATTGCCAAAACGCTTCGAGTGAGGCCTATTGTGTTTATTTACAATGGGGTGCACTAAGTGGGGGTAGTTTTTGTAATTGTTACTTCCAGTGATCTCACCCTCAGTAATCAGTCGCAGAGCATACGCTGCACCGATCAGTACACATCAAGATGTCGAGGTCGTTCTTAGTCGATGCGTTAATCAGTGAGTCGAAAGACTGTAAGAAGACTGAAGTGACTTCCTTACAAAACTTTGGTCTGCATCAAATAGATCCTCGCCCCAAATTTCTACCTTATCCTTATCCGCTAAATAATCTGCTCACTCTTGGTCTACATCAGCAACGAGCGCCAGATTTATTCAGACCATTTCTGGAGCATCTAAATTTTAGATACCCACTCGTTCATCAATTACCGCGCCAGCCAGACATCTATGAACCGACGCAAAGTGAACGATCATTTGAAGGATATGTCAAAACTGAAGAGGAACCAGTGAGTTTTGTAAATAGAAGAAAGAAGTCAGTTTCCCCTTATCTACACCATCCGTACAAGGCAACAGCGACGTCCCCTTCTAAGGCTCAAGGGCAGAGGTCACCATCATTGTCAAGTGAGAGCCGCAATGAAACTCCGAGTCCTCCCCTCGCGCACCCTGAGGAATTACTACCCGGCTACTCCAAGGATTTGAAACGTGTACCATTAAAAGAAGATTCAAGCAAACGCATTCGAACTGCTTTCACGGGAACGCAACTTCTTGAATTGGAACGCGAGTTTTCGATGAATATGTACCTGTCTCGACTGCGAAGAATCGAAATCGCATCTAGATTGAAACTATCTGAGAAACAAGTAAAGATTTGGTTCCAAAACCGCCGTGTTAAGCTGAAGAAGGAAGAGAGCCCTCTGGCGAATGATGGAAGAATGAAGAAATGCTGTTGTGCAAAATCTTCATGCTCTTCGAAAAACTCTAGTGACTCGTGTGAGAATGAACAAATCGATGTGGTTAGTGACAATGATGCTGGTTTTGAGGCTCAAAATTTGTCGAGGTACTCTTGAATGTACTTTTGATAATAACATTTGATTGTAAACACGTTCTGCCTGCATATTGTCGAATTTAATAAATATCCATCCAATGCGGAACCCAACATTAAGTATTTAGCACTCTTTGATTGGATCTGTATGTACTATTTTGACGTAAATATGTTTTATTTTTATTGCAACAGCTACATTAGTGCTGACATTAGGTCTAATTATAACTTAATAGTTAATTATTAAATATAAATAATTCTCGAAGAGTTAAGGCAACATATCTACTGCTCATTATTGTAACAGAAGACTGTGAACAAGACATAATATTGTAAAAAGTTTAGGTGTTAAATTCTGAGGTAAATAATTTATGAGATATTTTGTAAATAACAATAATTTATATTAGGTTAAAAAAATAGGATGAACGCATATTTTTATAAAAATCTACAGCTTGTTAGAAATAATAAATTTTATGATTGGTATGTTGGTGTTTTTATCGTAATGGTATTTTTAATTTAATCATCGGGGGGGTCATGAAATGACATGAATAAGGGACACAAAATTTCAAGTTATGTGGGGGACCAAATATTCAAATTGAAAATTCCCTTCAGGTCATGGATTTCAGTAACATTTTTTTAAATTTAGTTACGCTCTAAAGAATCTAATAGTAATTAATAACATAACATCCTTTTTTGTTTTGTCTATGAATGTTTGAATAATAATAACAATATATATATATATATATATATATATATATATATATACAATGTGATGTATTCTTGGATAGGTGAACAGTAAAACTTTAGCTAAAATTGAGTTGCTCTGAAAAGAGATTTATTGTTGTAAAGCAAGCCTTAAAACTATTTACATTTATTACTTTATACGAAAACAATTAAAAGTATTTCTTAGTTCTTACTTGAAAAGAGAAACAACATTAAGAGCTATTGCTTTACCATTTCTTATTCACGCTTAAACTTTCAAACCACAATACATTTTTATAACCTAACTATACGTCAATCTGACAGAAAGCTCCAAGTTCCCTCACAGATGACATATACACATCAAGTTAAATGAAGTGTCAAGCACTTTGTTTACATATATACTATATAAATAATAATAGCTTTCAAACAAAAAAAAACCGCAAAATCGAATTAGCCCTAAGAGCTACGATGCTATAACAGACATACAAATACGTGAAACTTATAAAACCTCTCGTTTCATGCGACGGTTAAAATACTTAATAGTTTTAACTAAATAAACACACCAAGTTAATGAAGGAACTGTGATGTAAACTATAAAATAAACGAGACTAGTTGGGAATCTAATATAAACTTTCCTTTGATTAATTTCTAGTTTCGAGTCATCCTGAATTATTTTAGCTTTCATAGTTTTGATTTTAATATGGTTTTGATTAATTATATACCTTTATATGAACGTAGCTTCAAAAGTTTTTTCTTTCTTTATAATGAATACTAATAACGAGTTTATTTCCTTTTAAAATTGCATAATATATCGCTTAAATTTTGAGGCAATATCATATTTTTTCTTGTTGTAACTTAGCCATATAACAAACACATACAGCCACATAACAAATCGATAAAATTATGTTGATAGCTAATTGGGCAATTAAATTCGCACCAATTAACGAACGTCCTAATCCCCACAATATCCCACGAGAGAGTATTTGCGAACTACCATCATCCATCGAAAATCAAATAACGTAATTATTTGTCTAAAGCATTTATTATCTATATATGGATAGGCCGCGTGCACCCATACAAGTACAAACATTGCCTATAGATATTCTGACTCTTATGCCCTTGATATAGAGTTTAAGTTAGCATAAACTTCTGGTTTATACCCGCATCAGTGAAATTGTCCAACCCTCGAACTTTTCCGTGCTCAGCCAAAACATCAGCAATTCAATTGCCGTCATTAATGTTACCTAGTTCCTTATTTATAAGGTTTAAAGGATCATAATTGCCTAACATTGGTTTTATAACGCCTTTTTTAATATAGCAAATACGCCACGCGACTTCATTGGTATCTATTTGATTTCGGAAACCATTTTGAATTTGTTTTTCATCAATTGCATCTTCTTTACGTTCGGCTTGTCATTAAGTGTGATTGTGTGTCTGATTTATTTGCTCATCTGATTTGGTCAGTGGTGTGGGGTGGGAATTTGTTCAGCGTGAGCTTCTATGAAGCTCATGTTTGCATAGAATAATGATTTAATTGAAACTGAATTATAAAAAATCTGATATCGGACCTCAATTTATTTAAAGAAACATATTGGCTAACACGGAAACTTGTTAGTAAAATCCTTACAAATATATTATTAGTATATCTACAATTGTTATGAATAATATGTTATTAAAACTACATAATATGTTATTATCCTAATATGTTATTAAAACTACATAATACAAATACTACAAATATTAGTTGTTACATGTCAGTTCATCCGAAGCTTAAAGTTTCTAGGTATAAGATACCAAACCTTTGCAACTAATAATAGCGTTACGTTCGAGTTATAAAAATTGCTTGAAATAAATGATTAGATTGTTGAACTGTTAATAACGTATTCGGTATATATTCACAAACGAATGTTCTTTACTTTATAGTTTATACTATACTAGCGACCCGCCCCGGCTTTGCACGGGTATAAAACATATATAAAAACCTTCCTCACTCTATCTATTAAAAAAACCGCATCAAAATCCGTTGCGTAGTTTTTAAGATTTAAGCATACAAATGGATATAGGGAAAGAAAAAGCGACTTTGTTTTATACTATGTAGTGATATGCTAAAATTACTTTGTTAAGATTGTATTGATATTATTTTATACTCAAAGTGTGAGGTTATTATTTAGTTAAATCTATTTTGAATTTGAATTTATATATCTCTATAAATAACGGCTAAAAATAACTTGTATTTTAAGTAACCTAAAATCAATGAAAACAAAATTGTAAATTTTTTGCTCTAATCTTTTTATTATTAAACTTATTATAATTTGGCATAAATATATGAAGATAAATTCATTATTTAGAAGCAAGTTATGAATGGCTGGTATTTCTCAAATTACCTTCGTGGCGGTTTTAAAATATTTAAATGTTGACAAAGGTGCAATATTTTTATGAATTTTCTGAGTTCACTGCCATCCCGTTGTAATTTGTTTTATATTCAGTTCAATCAAAATTTTGATTAACTCAACAGTTTTCATACTTCAAAAATCGTCTGATTTTGTTTTTTTTTTTTTTGTTTTGCCTTTTATATACCAACTAGTTATTGTTGACTGTTTGAGTTAAGATAAAAACAAATTTTCTTTGTCAATCCTTTTTTCAATGGTACAAGAAACATTTTGGAAAAGGGATTCATCAGACATCAATTTTGATGGATCTCACCAAATTTTAATTTAACCATACACATTATAAAATAATGTTATTTTGAGATAAGTATTAAAATATTTTGTATCAGCAGATTTGCAAGGCAAGACAGGGGAAAATAAGTGTGGAATGATTTGAAACGAAAATACAAAATAATGATAGTATTTTTTTAAGTTCTATTAAGTTCGTCACTTTAGAAAGAAATAAAGGTTATTTTTATATTTTATACTTAAGAGACGGATTAGCAGATCAATTTTGAACGAACAAGGCTGATCACAATACACTGACAGGGATTATACGATACGCAATGCCAATAGCACCGCACTCGAAACAGTCACGTACGCCTAATCCCTTTTATTAAACATTACCTCGCTCTGTTTTACATACCTCTGACCTAATTTTCTCAGAGCAGCCCTTTCATTTCAATATTTTGAAACCTTCGATGCAAAAAGTGGAGTGTTTTTTGACGTGCTGGTGTGTCTGTTGCTGTTTTTTTTTTAAAGCTGACGTTACCGAAATGGATCTTAACTACCACTTATGAAGATCTGTTCATCCATTTATGAGATATTCTTTTTGCGACATATTCGCAAAGTTTTACCACCTCATCTCTATACTAGTTTTAGACAAAGTTTAATAGAATTTTGTTACATTTGCAGGATTGCATGAAGATCCTACCATCATACTAGTTTGTTAACTTTCCTTAACATTATTAAAATAACAATAATCTCAGATCAAAAAAATAAATTATACAGTATTCACTTACACAATATGAAGTCCATAATCCATACAACATTTCGCAATAAATTAATTGTGAACTCTTGTTCCGCGTCTAATTATTTTATAGAACAAACAAAGCACTAAAATCTCCCTTATGGCCCTCATAATAGGAGAAGTTATTGGGGGGTCATCAAAAACGTTACACAATAAATTCCGCATCACGCTGACAACCGTATGTTTTGTCACTGCTAATAGGTCACGGCTTTCAGTAGCGAATTCTATTTTATTCATTCAATTTTAAACCATAATATAATAATTCACTATAGTTACTTTTTCCAAAATATTATGATCTTTCGTTACGACGTTCTTAAACTCAGTTGATTCTTGATAAGATACTTCATCAATTTATTTTAGTTATTCGCTTCTATTACTTAAAGTTTATTTTCCTATGATAGTGTTAAGAGATGGAGCGTTTTTAAATACGTTATAGTCTAGATGGGATTCATTGTATGCAATATCATTTGCTAGCGGAACGAATGAATCGGGTTTGATCCTTGATAAATGGAAATTTAAATTTGTTTCAAAATGTATTTGCAAAACAAAGTTTAGATGTGCATTTGATACGGATAGATATTTGCCATGTTTGGAAACAGACTATGCCACAAAACACTGAATTTATAGTTACACAATATGTTGATTTGTTTTTATAACTTCAAAGCTAAGTACCTACATACTTAAAAAAAAAAACACAAAAAATGTACAAGCAATTTTTAATCTCCAACGAAAAAATACGGAGGTTTTGAAAGCTGAAGCGATCGGGTTGGACGCTAAATACAGTTTATGAAGGTCTGTTCCTTCATCCATCAAATATTCTTATTTGTAATCATGATGTCGAGGTTTTTAAATTGTTTTCAATTAAATATCACTTGTTTCTATTATCCTAATACTGCTTTAAAACTAATATTAAGATATCGAAAATATATCTAGTATGTGTTGTTGTTAAAAATGTTGCATCCAAGAAATATCGATGTGAAAGTCAAGTTGTGTCCATCTTTATATTTGAATTTTAAATCCAGTAGGACTTCTGAACTTAAAATAGAAGTTACAACAAAGTTTTATTCAATACATACGTTTAACTTAAACATATGTATATATACTTTTGTATAATTTATATACTTCTTATCTTTCAATATAATTTAAAAACCTCACCTTTCTCTTTTTTAGTATCACCCGCCTCCGTGACTGTGTAGTTTACGTATCTGCGTGTTGCGCTGTGGTCTTGGATGTGAATCCCGGAGAGTAAAGTATTTCGATTTGGTGGGCACAGACGTCTGCTACATACTTGCCTGTAAAGGAAAGTATCACTGAAACAGAGGGTTGGACGCTTTCAAGGTAACATTTTAAAACTTACTTTTTTACTTAACAATAAAGATATAGGTAAATAATAGATATATACAATATATTGTTGGCATGTTCTTCAATGAAACTCAGTTAGTTTCAGTATTTGAATAAAAAATATAATTGGTTTCATTTTCATTTCATTCAAAATTTATTGTTTAATATAACACTTCTAACTGTATTAATAATTAATCTAATAGTAACTTATCTTACATATTAACAACGAGGCTCTGTGTTGGCCACAACTTATATAAATTAAAATGGCCCAAATATCAACACACCAAAGCTTGTCCCATATAATTTTATCACTCGGTCACTCCAGTCATTCGTTCGTTTAGGGCCTATGAAAACCCTATTCGGTATCCGCCATTTGCTATAAAACAGGCCATCGATGATGCGTGGAACGGCTACGAAAAAATGTCCTCTCTTATCTGTAAGCGTAATAAAGAGGAAGGTCGAATCTGCTAAGGATATTAAAGTTTACGATCGAAAAATACGAATTGAGAAGTAGTTATTTAACAATGGATGTGTGGTCAAAATAAATTTTGGTACGTTACCTTTTAACAGACTACAAAATATTATATTCTCAATTAATTAAGGCATCGACATCCAAATATTATCTGCTTTAAAGAATAATCGGTTAAAGTTTTTTTACAACTTTTATGAACATTAAACAAAACATGTCTTAAATATATTTGTTTGCATGGAAAACACATGGACTCTATATTTTTCACAATAATTGTAGTGTTTCAAATGCATTTTAATACCTACTCACGTTCGGAGCTATCACATAAAAAGTAAAAACAGAACTATTAATATATAGCACATTAAGCAGATTTTAGTATTAGTTACTATTATTTTCTGCTAAAAATATTTTTCTACTTACAAAATGTTTTGGTAATATGTAACTAAATTCGGGTATGTATGTAAAAATATCGACTCAATCATAAATTAAGTTGTTCATACAATTTTTTATTTTTATTAACTGTTAAAGATCCATTGTTTACCGGAGCAAATCCACACGTTAATAACGTATTATTTGGTAAATAGCCAACTTATAGGAAAAAATGACAGGGTTATCACGCGTCAGTTACATTTCTAATCTGACCGTTTCCACATTATAATACCTTACTTTAAATAATAACAATTAAAACAAATATTAAAGTACTAATATATACATAATTAACGTCTTTTTTTGTAAGAGTCTTTAAAGACAGGATTTTTGATTTGGATTTCGTAAATAATTATCTTTTTAAACCTCCAACGAAAGAATAGACGTATCTGTCTGTGGCATTGTGGCTTCTAAACAAATGGACCGATGCTGTTTTCTGTTTGTTTGTGACTGACATGGGTTTAAGCTATAACAATTTAAGAAAAGCTGTTGATCAATTTATGAGGAATTCTTATTAGGAATTAACATGTTCGGGGTTATTACATTATCTTAAATTTCATTTGTCATCGACTTAAAAAGAAATAAGTTTTCTTTAGTAATATTGTATTTATGTGATTATCACACAATAAATAAATATATGAATGTAATTAACTATACATTAAAACTATTTTCTTTAATATAGTATAACCCACTAAGGAAGCAGGATAATGAAACAAAGGCGATATGTCAGCCCTAATAGCGAATCCATTACATTTTACGGGACATTGGCCGATCAATTTCGGTGAACACCTGCTGGCCCAAGCCCGAATTTATAACTATTGATTATAAATTAATATCTATAACGGTAGTAAAGTTGTGATCACAATTACACAATTAACGCCATTATTTTATATTCTATTCACTATTGTATACTTCTTTATCTATATTTGTGAAGATGAAGAAAATTTAAAGCTTTTAACAAATAAGAATATATGTATCCTTGTTTTGAATTTATTTTTGTAAAATTTACAATAATTAAATATTTTCAAAATGTGATAGAGATGCATGAAGTGGAAGATTGGTAATAAAACCAACTAGGTGTTCTTAGTTGATATACGGTTAAACAAATATATAAATGGGTGTTATTTCCTCTAGATTATATTTCCAAGCAAGCAATTTATGTTTTGATGGTATAATCAAGCTTATAATGCTGGTATGCCAAGTTAATA
This sequence comes from Aporia crataegi, assembly GCA_912999735.1. Lineage (NCBI taxonomy): Eukaryota > Metazoa > Arthropoda > Insecta > Lepidoptera > Pieridae > Aporia > Aporia crataegi. Next base: position 480,538 of record OU538737.1, read on the forward strand.
GCATGCCAAAAGCTGAATGGAGCCAATTATGTTGTTGGCAGCGAATCACTGAGTAATATACTATCGATTGTAGTTGGGTTCATTTATTATAATAAATTAATTGTAGGTAATTAACATTTTTAAGCCTGACGAAGCAAATAACACACTGACAACATGAATCTGTTTGTGACATCTTAAGCGAATAATAAGTATTGATCAAGCAACATGTATGAAGATAAACGGATCTCAGAACATAGGTACTTATTTGAAATTAATATGCCGAAGGATTTTTTAAATTATCTTCAATTTCACTGTTTCTTTGCCAAAAAGAGTTCGAAAATGTACACATCACCTCCGTGCATCCATGCATCTGCGTGTTGCGCCCGACGTCCTGGGTTCAAATCCATAAAAGTTTCAGTTTTGCAGGCTGATCTTAATTCTAAAAGAAATTATTAGTGAAATAGAAGCAGAAATGCGTCATACAGGGGGTACGGAGTCTAACACACTATAAATGCGCAGTCGGTTTAAAATAAATCTATTCATCTCTTGAACCATGAATGAGATAAGGTTCTCAAGTGAACAAAGAAATTGTTCGACACAATACAAATCTACGTGTCTCTTATTTTTTCTAGCGTCGAAGAAAGCTGTAGTAGGTATGTTGAGTGTAAAGTAGGGTAAGCATTAATTAATTTATTGTTTAAATATCACATTTACAGTAAAAGTAAACGAATTGTTTGATGTTAATTGTTACACACATTTTATACAAACGAAATATATTGTAGGATAAGTAAGACAATTTAAAATTCATACTTCAAAGCTTCAAGCTAAGATTCATCAAGATCACGTCAGCTTTAGATAAAAAAGAACCGAAATAAAATCGGTTTATTAATTTCCACTATGGCACAGAGAGACATACAAACACGTCAAAATATATACACGTCATAACATCTCTCTTTTTTAGTTTACAATAGACATAAAAAATACAAACTTTATATATTATGTAAAAATTAAAGTTCGCACCGTTCAAAAAGTTTACACAGGTTTTAGTATTTTTTTTAAATTAAATGAAAAAAGAGCGAGAGCGAATGTAGGACAGAATAAAAAAAATTATGGTAGCCCTACCAATAATCGTATAATATACAATTTATGTCAAAAGTATGACGAATGTGATGTTATGTGGGCTCTGTTTTCAGCCCATCGATGCTTATTTGTCACTGAACGATCAGCTTTATTCTCTAGTACTCGTTATTTATTATCCTACTTAGCGAATCATTTATTTCTATTGTTATCATCTGTATTTGTATCATACATGGCTGTAGAATATTACGAGGCTTACTTATAATAAATGCAATATAATATTAACTTATAGAACACTGAGTATGAATTCCCTTAACCTCTAGTGAGGCATGGGACATGGGGCAGACACAATGCTGTATCTGTTTCACTGATCATTCTTTACAGGCAAGTAGATGATCATCCTTCTGTGCCTACACAACCGAAACTTTCATTAGTCCCACTGGGATTCGAACCCAGTACATCCGGCACAACACACAGATGCGTAAACCACTCAGCCACGGAGGCGGAATTTAAAGAACACTATGAATTTGAAATGTTGTGGCTGATTGTCAAGATATCGTCAACATTTACGTGGCACTGATAGTAGGTACCTTAAATGGCGTTATCAAAGATCTTTCATACAAACATAAAATTAATACTGGTTCCTACTTTCTTTTTAATAATAGTAAAAGACGACTATTAAGTTCACAAAATATAGTTCAAGCTAAGAATCAGAACAAACGTGACAAAAACATCTGCAATTTAAATTCCTCGCGAGCAAAACGTTCTTATCGTACGAGAATTCTTCATAAATACGCTCCAAGGGATATTGCAAAGTTTTTCAATAAATAACAGTGATATATGTATGCGATGGCGTTACGTGCGGGCCCTGGGGAGCAGAATTATCGGCTGATCTACATATTTAAGTATAAGGTATCCTATGTTTTGAGGACTTTCAAGCTGGTAAGGAATTATGAAAAAGGGTGACGATCTTGAACAGTTCAAAATTGAAACATTATTTTGTGTTGGAAAGCAATAATAACATCACGCAAACCAACAGGGCATGTTTACTTCATGCATGACTACAAATTAGCCATAGTAAGGCCGGGTAAGTTATAATGAACTACCATAATACCATAATATATTAATATTATCATACATTTTTAGCATAATGAGTCGAGTAGGTTTTAATATCTTCTTTTATACATTTTATAAAAAGTAGTTGGCGCCCGCTTTTCCACTCTGTGGGAAGGAACAATTGAAATTATATTTCTAAACATTATTCAAATAGGTACAGCCCGCATATCTCAAATTCAAGGTAATAGCTTTCCGAAACCAGTTAATAGAATAGTTTATTTCGGCAGCATTTTTAATCTATAAGGATAGTAAAATTTAAAAATATAATTTTAATTTTATTAAAATATAAGGTAGTTATTCAAAAATTTAACATTATTATCATTAACATCAAAAATTATTAGAATGTGACTTTTTTTAATAAATAAAAAATGAAATAAATTTTGTCTATTCTTTTTACTATGATTGTTCTTGTACATCTGAATATCTATGTCATATACTGTACAGATACAGCAATATAGTACCTATTATCTTTTGTTTATCTCCTCCCGACAATCTTCTATTAAAATAACACATCAAGACATGAAAAACTCTTTGTGAAAATTCCGAGAAAGGCAATTCTATAAATTCAACTTGAATGTTTGGAGTTGGATAAATCGTGAAAATAATACGTGAAAAGCGTATAAAATGAAGCAATTTCTCAAAGAAACTCATTTTACATACATTCCAGTTGGTAAGATTCAGTAAATGATAGCGTAAAGAGTCTTACACTATCTTAAAGTAGGTACGTGACTGATTCTGTGTCCGTCTAACAAATCCTATAGCCAAAATAAACTACTTATATTCAAATAAGATTTTACAAAGTACGATTGAAGCGTCATTTCTTTAAACTCATTTATATATACAATAAGTATTTATATACAGTACAGTACAGTTAGTAAGTAGTTTATTCTACTTCATCGGAAATCAGTTTCTACCAAAAAGAACCTCATTAGTTACTCGTTTTAAAGCCAATTACAGAGTTTTTTACATAGGTACATGAATTTGTACAGTAGATAATTTTAGATAGGTAAGAAGACTACCTACTTGTCTGTAAAAATCAGTGAAACAAATATTTATGTGCCCCATGCCACACACAGGAGTCACTACATTTTACTCTAATGAAATTTGACAGCTGTATATTATACTGAAGTATAAAGTATGTATCATGTCAATTAGATATACATGAATAATATGTTTACGAATTTGCGGGAAAAGTCTTGTTTATAGGGGAAAACAGTCGTTAAAGTGCCTACAAAATAAATTACTATCAGAAAAGGTCCCAAGAATGATAAATAATTGATAAGTAAATCTAGTCCTTGGCCCTTTGGGAAGTTGCGTCGTTTAAAGAGTTTTAGTTGTCACTTGTCGTGAAGGTGAAGTTTACGAGAAAGGTTGTAAATTTTTACGAATGCTTAGCATATAATATGGCCTTATTACAAAACTTGGATTAAAGATGTTTCAGTATTGGCTGTATTGGTTGCTAGGATACAAGTCTAACGTACATGCAAACATAATTTGTTTTGGTTTAGTATCATAGCAACTAATACATTTTAGTCCATTTTATGTAATAGGGCCCATAATGTTCATATAAAGTGATCACAATCAGACATCAAGTGATCAAATCAGACATATTTCTGCGTCTGTTTCACTGTTTCCTTTTACAGGTTAACCCAACTGAAATATTTGTTTCCCCGCGATGCGAACCATGGATTTCTGGCGCAAAATGTATGTAGATGCATAAACCTTGCAGGTGGTTGTGGTTCTAATTGGCCATTAGTATAGGAACTCTGGGATGCTACAGATAGACAGACGGATCCACAGAAACACAAGTCAATCTTATGCACCCTACTTTTTTCGTCGCGGGTTAAAATCATTTCATTTATATTTCTGTACCCACCGCGACTATTGAATTTCAAATTGGTTTGGGATGAATATTTAAATTGTAGTGAACGGTCCCCGGATTGATATTTGAAATAGTGGATTTGCAGTTAACGGGACTTGTTTATTCAATTTTAATCCTTTGTTTCAAAACAGTTATAACAAATAAAATCAATTATAATTTAAAATCCCACGACATCTAAAGAATAAAAGATTCCCATAAATCTTTGAATGATCATTAATTTTTTTTAATAATATGAATCTTGATCATGTCAGCTTTCAAACAAAAACCGCATCATAATACATAGAAGGTCCTAAGAGCTACGGTGCTAAACAGACATACACATAAACACGATGTAATTATTTAAAAATATAATAAAAATGTTATCGTTATAAGCGCTATCTAGCGACGATCTAAGAGAACGTTGTGACCATGCTAATATTAAGTTTAGCTGTTTGGATTGTAATTTATTTTTGTATGTATAGATGGCGGTTTATTCAAATCTTATAAATATAAAAATATATTTAAAATAATAAAAATTATTTTTTGCGTAATCAATGGATTCTTTTTCAAAATACAAAATATTATCAAAAAAAAGATATAAAATTTAATTGCTATAACCAAGATAATTATTTGTCATATTATATTTACATCTTTGTGTACACATTCTGAATCGCGCTAACGAAGTATTTTGACAGTGTAGTGTTAAATACAATTTGAACAGAGTAATAAATGTACTCGCTTCGGCAGTACATATACTAAAATTGGAACGATACAGAGAAGATTAGCATGGCCCCTGCGCAAGGATGACACGCAAAATCGTGAAGCGTTCCACATTTTTTTATATACCCTTTGTATGTGCAGTGTGTGATAATTATTTTATGTACATTGTTATAAAGAATGTATTTAATTGAAGGTTATAAATTTGACGTGTATATTTCTATTTCGTATCTCGTTCTTTATCCTAACTCCTAGAAAAAAGATTTCTGACTGATTTCATTGATGTATTAAAATATGTTTATTATATTTTAAATATGTTTTTAATATATCAATGACTGATTTCGATGCAATTTTTTTGTTTGAAAGCTGACGGTATCGAAATTGATCTTAGCTAAAAGTTATATTTTGTACCTAGGTACCTTATCTTCTTGACAATTTTTTTAGTTGTTTTTAATTTCACTTGGACAGTGTACTAATAATAATTAAAATATCTGAGGCTGAGGAACGTGACCCTACTATAAAAATGTAAATCTTGCTATCTTATCAGCTAGGTACCTATCGACATTGATGTATTAAAAACTTATCAATGGTATTATTAAAACTTGTAATAAAAGTTGGGAATGGTGGTTGCAAAAGTGAAATTTTTATTGTAATCTAATGGAAATACCTACGCTGTACAACAAATTTACATATAATTATTATTAAGTTACACAGATTAGACTAAACTATGTGTATATAATATTATTACACTATTACATTGCTTTTGCTACTAGATGGCGCTAACAAGATTATTTTAATAATAATACTAACAACATGTAGGGTTATCAATTTATTATTATTCTTTAAATATATATCAAGGGCGGAGGGCCTTAGTCATTTATGTTTATAACGGTTGTCGGCAGACGCAAAGTAAATTAGTATAGAAACAGAAATGACATTTGTTGTTCGTTATAACAATCGTAGGTTCGGTTATAAATTCGCCTTCGTCAGACGTCACCCGACCAAGGGCGGATCCAGGGGGGGGGTCATGGGGGTCATGACCCCCCCCTGGGCTGGGTTCAAGACCTAAGTGGACCACTAATTTGAATTGTTAAACATAATGGGCTAAACTTGAAACATGCCAATCGATTTGGACGTTCACACTTTTTATACGTGTGTATGTGTAAAATCTTTTACTTCGAAACTTTTTAATTTTCGAGATATAATTTTTTGAAATTCGTAAAATTTTATCAACTTTTTGACACTTTGTCGATCATTAACCGTTCCGTTTTATGTATTTTCGTGGTCTACTAATCTGTGAGTCTTAAAGAAATATTTATTCTTGTTGTTCTCAAATTTAGTCTTTTTAATAAAAAAAGTTATAATTAAACTTTTAAGTCCGTTTGATATCTTAAAACAATATTTAAAAAATTTAAAAACATTATTTTATTAATAGTTTTATCAACATAATTTGTTAATTGGAACATAAAAATTTACCGCTATTTTGATGACACTTTAAAATTATCAAGAACTTTTTAACCGACTTTCATATAAACCAAAAAGGAGGTTATCGATTAGACGTGTATTTTTTTTTTGTTTTTTTTCCGATGTTCCGCTCGTACGTCGCCATTCGTAGACCGATTATTAGACTCGTCGAAGTGGTTCCATTTTTTTTTAGAATTTTTACGATCAATAGTTTTCAGTATATTGAAAAAATAGTTTCACAATCGGGTGAGAAACGCTGAAATTCGCGCGAATTAAATTTGAAACTAGAATAAGCCAAGCCATTCAATTTATTTTTAATCACTAATCAGTACTTGGAGGGGAAGTCAGGGTATGGTCTTGGTGGGAATCGCTGTTAGTGAGAACAGCATTACCTACAAAATGCCAAGAAACCATCTGCTGTGTTAGTAGCGGAACACCGAATCTGAGCAGAGCCCTGGCCAGTCCGAGTCACCTCACGTCCCCGTCGTCCCTCCTGGGAACTGCTGCAACCGCGAAATCACGCGGCCGCTATCTCGAGCTGCAGCTGAGCTGAAGGTGCAGGGCAAAAGGCGAACCTTCTGCGCCTCAAAACAGAACTTACTCACTAGGGAGGAAACCCGAAACAAAACCGAGCAGGCCCATAGGCTCTAAGGTGGCAGCCCCACCATTGGGCTAGGGTATAGTGGGCTAATCACCTGCTTACCCGAATTTAACTGATTTTTGAAACGGAAACAGTAGAAAACCGGACCGATCTAACAACGACGACCTTTGGCTTGAAAACTCGGACACGGATTGCTTATTGGAATGTACGCACACTGAGCGATGATAGCCGACTGGCTCAGGCGGAGGCAGAAATGCTAAGGTACAGGTTGCATTTACTCGGTCTCAGTGAGGTACGCAGAAATGGGTTCGGAGAATTGAGAACGTCCAGGGGCCTTACTTTTCTTTACTCCGGGAAAGAAAATGAAGAGGACGTGCGTGAGAACGGCGTGGGATTTCTCCTTTCTGATGCTGCGAAGAGAAGCCTGATAGACTGGAAACCTATCTCAGAAAGGATCATCATGGCCCGATTTAATAGTAAAGTCCGGAAGATATCCGTCGTTCAGTGCTACGCGCCCACAAATCAGGCACCGGAGGAAGACAAGGACGATTTCTATAGTACACTCAACCTGACTTTAAAGAATATCCGTAAACAGGATATAGTTATCGTCATGGGAGACCTGAATGCCAAGATTGGGGCAGATAACGACGGCTGTCAGAGACACATGGGCAGACACGGACTGGGAGTCCGAAACGAGAACGGGGAGAGATTCCTGGAATTCTGCCAGGACAACGACCTCACCATCGGAGGCACTTTATTTATTCATGGAGACCACCATAAGTACACATGGAACTCACCCGATGGAATCACCAAGAACCAAATCGACCACCTTGCCATCAGCTCCAAATGGCGCTCATCACTACTTGACGTTCGTAACCGGCGTGGCGCGGATATCGACAGCGACCATCACCTTGTTGTAGCCGAAGTGCGGCTCAAGGTGGCTGTAGCTCGAGCTGCCAGAGCAACTGCCAAGATTGGCAAACGATTTGAGGTCAACAAACTGCAGGACCCATATGTGAGTGACGCCTTTAGACTGGAGCTGCGAAACCGCTTTGCCGTCCTTGAAACGGACCCTGCCACTTCTGTCGATGCGGAGTGGAACCACATCAAAAAGGCCTACACGGACACCAGCTCCATCATTCTTGGACACAAAACACACCCACGCGAGGACTGGATGTCACAAATAACCTGGAACCTCATTGAGGAAAGGCGCCAGCTCCATCTTCAACTCCTGGCTGCCTGCGATCAGGCAATGCACGAAGACCTGAGTCTGCAATACAGACAGATTCGCAAAAAAATTTACCGCAGTGCCCGTCATGATCGCCGAGTATGGGCTGATACTATTGCAGATTGTGCCCAGCGCGCAGCCAATTCCGGAAATCTCAAGGAGATGTATAAGGCGACGAAGACCTTAGCCGGGAATCGGAACCAGAGAAGAAAAAAGCCCTTGAAGGATAAGAGAGGCCAACTGATCGTGACATCTGAGGGTCAACTGCAACGATGGAGGGAGCACTTTGGGGAAATCTTCCGGGTCTCGGACCCCGTTACTTCGGCCGCAACAAATGTCAGTCCGCCCGCGCAGGGTCTGGACATCGATGTGTCTCCCCCTACAGAGGAGGAGGTGGTAGGGGCCATCAGATCATTGAGGAATGGGAAGGCTCCGGGGATGGACCTCATCACAGCAGAAATGCTAAAAGCCGACATCCCCACTGCTGCAAGTGCGCTGACGCCCCTCTTAAGAAACATCTGGTCAGCCGAAGAGCTGCCTGACGATTGGAACAAGGGCCTTCTCATTACCATACCCAAAAAGGGAGACCTCAGTGAGTGTGGCAATTGGAGAGGCATCACCTTGCTCTCGACTCCGTCTAAGTTGTTATGCAGAATCATACTGGATAGACTGTCGAGGGCCGTCGAACCTCTTCTTCGCAGAGAACAGGCAGGCTTCCGACCCAACCGATCGTGTATGGATCAGATCAACACCTTGCGCATAATTCTTGAACAGGCATCAGAATGGCAGAGGGAAATATACCTAACCTTTGTGGATTTCGAAAAAGCCTTCGACACGCTGAGATGGAGTTGTATCTGGGACCGTCTACTCGAGATCGGGGTCCCCGAGAAAATTACAAACTTAATTAGGGCCATCTACGGGAACTACTCCTGTAGAGTTACTCACGATGGCCTCGTCTCGGAGGACATACCGGTCCGTGCGGGTGTGCGGCAGGGGTGTCTCCTGTCGCCTCTCCTCTTCCTTGTTGTCCTGGATGGCATAATTGATGGCACCACTAAGAACAAGCGCCGAGGCATAGAGTGGGGATTAACCAATGTTCTGGAAGATTTGGACTATGCTGATGACCTATGCCTTTTGAGTCACACACGCGCCGACATGCAATCAAAACTGGAGGACCTACAACGGGAGGCTTTGGAGAGGGGACTCAGGATCAATATTCAAAAGACCCGGGAGATGAGGTGTGGAGCGACAAGCTCTTTGCCGCTGTCCATCGGCACGGAGAGAGTGGAAGGGGTCCACAAATTTGCCTACCTCGGTAGCGTGGTATCGGAAACGGGAGGTACCGAGGAGGACGTCGCTTCGAGGATCGCCAAAGGGAGAGCAGCCTTCGCCCAGCTCCGTCCTGTATGGCAATCGCGGAAGCTGACCAGAAGAGTTAAGCTCAAGATATTTCGGTCAAATGTGAAAACCGTGTTGCTGTACGGATGTGAGACGTGGAAGGTCTCTAAGGACATCACGCAGCGGCTCCAGGTCTTCATCAACCGCTGCCTTCGCCGTATTCTCGGTGTATTCTGGCCAGAGAGGATCGCAAACGTGGATCTATGGGAACGATGCGGCGAGACTCCAATCGACCACCAGATCAAGCGTCGCAAGTGGAACTGGATAGGCCACACGCTACGAAGGGATTCCCAACATATACCGAGGCAAGCCTTAGACTGGAACCCTCAAGGAAAGCGAAAACGTGGCCGCCCTAAGCAATCCTGGCGGCGGACGATCACCGCGGAGGCGAAGGCAGTTGGCATGACATGGAGCGAAGTGAAGCGCGTAGCTCAGGACAGAGAGGAATGGCGACGTACTGTGGACGCCCTCTGCCCCATCTAGGGGCCTTAGGACTTCAAAAAAAAAAAAAAAAAAAAAAATCAGTACTGGAATAGTATATACGTCTTTCATATATGTATTTGGCACCGCCTTTCAAAAAGCAACATGACAGTTTTATGCCCTTGTTGAATTTTACATGAATTTTATTTATCAACTATAAATACACGTCTTTTTATTTATAGTAGGTTCATTAATAACACAAAATTTATTTTCCACTTTTTAGTGCGTTTTGAGGTCGGTTTTATTTTTTTATTTAAAATTAATTTATTTTATACTTTTTACTTTTTAACCGACCTTCAAAAAACCAAAAGGAGGTTAACAATTATGACAAAAAAATTAATTCTTCATTTAATTCATTTCTGTTTTATTATTTTATTAACCGACCTTCAAAAAAACCAAAAAGGAGGTTATCAATTCGACGTGTATTTTTTTTTCCGATGTTCCGCTCGTACGTCGCCATCTGTTGACCGATTTGGATGAGTGAGGTGTCAAATGATAGGGTAACTCGTCGAAGTGGTCCCATTTTTTTTTTAGAATTTTTACAATCAATAGTTTTCAGCATATTGAAAGAATAGTTTCACAATCGGGCGAGAAATCGCTGAATTCCGCACGACCATGTCGTGCTTATTTGCTTATAACTCTATGATTTATGAATCCTTCTCAATGAATTAGATGTTATTCGATTAAGTATTAAATTTGCAATAAGAAAAAATAAGAATCAAGATAATTTGATTTATAGTTTTAGAGATACATATTGAGGTTATAAAATAAAAAATTGAAAAATCTTCAATTAGTTCGCTTTAGCAATAGAGATGTCCATGTTATATTAAATATATACTAATTATAATAGACTCATTTCATTAAAACTAATATTATCAAGCTTTTGACGGAATTTTATGAAAATCTAAGCCAAATATTTGATGTTATGGAGCAAAACTCGTCAACAGAGAAAAACATGTCATACGTTATTGCTTACGTGTCCAGTTGAGATGTCTATATCTCGATGTAATATCAGTTTATATCGATGACTTATATATCTTTTTATAAAACATTAAACATTACATATGACAGTAAAATCAATAAGGTAGAAGAAATACTTCTAGAGATAGAGAGAATATAGTAACTGAGTTTCTACTGTAAATCACAATGTGCGTTCACTTGCTTACTATAAAACATCATGAAAACTTAATTTATATAAACGATATTACTTAAATTTTTAGTATTAAACAATTCAGTTTTGCGTCTTCTTATTTTCATTAATTTTAAATTATTAAATTAAATTAATTAAATTAGTTTTTACTTTTTAGTGTATAAGTTAAGCGTAAAGTCAGAGCGTCCATATCAGTTTAGTTTTGATGGTATGATAACCAACTATACGGTTTAGAAGAGCCACTCAAAAGTATAAAATAAATTAATTTTAAACAAAAAAATAAAACCGACCTCAAAACGCACTGAAAAGTAAAAAATAAATTTTGTATTATAAATGAACTTAATATATAAATAAAAGACGTAGATAGTGTTGATAAATAAAATTCATCATATCATATCTAATTCTACAATGGCATAAAACTTTCATGTTGCTTTTTGAAAGGCGGTGCCAAATATATAATTAAAAAGACTAATGAATATTCCTGGACTTTAATAAAAAAATTAATTGAATATGTATGCCTTTTATTTATATAGTAAGTTCATTTATAATACAAAATTTATTTTTTACTTTTCAGTGCGTTTTGAGGTCGGTTTTATTTTTTTGTTTAAAATTAATTTATCTGTTATTAGGCTGTGAATGTATTTCCATTAATAAACTGCCAGTTATCAAAAGTTAGGTTATCAACTTACCTATATTTCTGGCAATAATTGTTGTTAAAAAAAACTTCCTAAAAAATACAAGTTTTTGGACTGAAAAGTAAAGGTGAATTGACTTATTTCTATATCTCACGTTTATTTACCAAATTTTACCCTTTTTGGACAGTCAAATTACGAATTTTGTATTTTAAGGTTAGAATTTTAAAAAAATGCGAAAGGGTCCCTCCTTTTGGAGGTGAGCTTCTACACCCCCTCCCCCCCAAAACCCCGTGCCCGTCCCACCCCTTAAATCGATTGGCATATTTCCAAAGTTTAACCATAAAATTAAATTATAACTTCTTGTAACTTGACCATGACTATGTGACCCCCCCCTGACAACAAAGCTGGATCCGCCCTTGCACCCGACATACTGGTCAAACAACGATTGGGGCGAAGGGGGAGAGGGGATGTGAGCATTTGTAAATTGTACGAAAGGAATAGCGAACCATTGGCACTTTTGGGCACGCCATTAAAGTATTAGACAGAGATTTAAATGGTTTGATGTATTCTTGGGTTCATATTATGGGTTCTAGAAAATGAATGAACATACATAGAATGCGGACAGTTTTTGAAAGCGCAGGGCACTTCCAACGATTTAAATCTCTGGTATTAGGTATATTACGAAGGAATGCGAGTGATCCTACCTAACCCTAACAGTTATTTGTCTGTGATGTATTATTTATAACATTTTATAACTTCTGTATAATTATGTTTTTTTAATAAGAGTTGATAGTATTTAGTGTTATTATTGTTACAAATTTCACGAAGTCAAAACTATTTTATAGCAAGTCTAGGGCTTCATTTAACATTTTTTTTAAGGCACGTTGATAAATAAATGTTCGCTACCTCTGGAAACGTCACGCTCGGCTCTCGACCAGCGGTTACGTCCCTACGTCCCGTCTTCGTCGTGCCCGGCGCCAAATGCGAGCACCGAGCATGTACTGTAGAGGAGCACGGCGGGACTGGGCGCGGGCGGGGTGTGTGCGACGCCACACGTAGTCATCTATGAAGTATGAGTAGGTATTCGTTTTAGCAGTCAAACAGATAACGGGACGGGAGTACGTCGCGCCCGACGCGACGCCATCTTTGTGTTTACAGTATGTCTACAAAAATGGACTCAGAGAAAGTAGAAAAGTTGATTAAAATTGTACGAGGCTACGTTTTTTTGTACGATTTGAGCCATCATCAATACAAAAATGCTAGTATGAAATCTGCGGTTTGGGAGTCAATAGGAAGGGAACTGAATGAAAGTGGTCAGTATAACAATAAAACTATAATGAATAATGTAATCTTTGAATAAAAAAACATATAAATAATTAATTAATAGCTTATTATTACTTCAAAATATTACTTTTTAAATGTTAATAATTTGTTACAGTACTAATAATGTATTTACATACTTTAATAGGTATGTAATTAATTTTATTGTTACTAAAATAAGTAGGTAAAAAACGTTTCTCGGACTAGTAGTTAACTACCTATTGTATACGACATACGTAATACAATATAGGTAGGTCTATGAAAATATGTAAATACCGAAACTGCTTTCAACAGCTCGTATGGCTCGATAGCTGTTGAAGTTTTCTTTCTATTGTCGTAAATACCGTTGCTCTAGGAAAAGGTCGCATTAAATATTATTTCAAAGCAAAAAGTAGCAGTGATTTGCCATTATAAATATCCTACTTACTTGAAAGATAGAAATTTCGTAACTATTTCCGTCATGACTCAATCGTCCATATTCCGATATTAACAGTGATTATTATTTATAAAACAGATCTAGAATTATTGCAAGCAAAACACTAAGGAAAAAAGTTTTTTTTTGACAATAGTAAGTAATTTGAACCGCTATAAGGAGGGCATTTTAATAGCAATAATAATATGTTTTCTGTCAATACTTCTTACTTCTTACACATTTTACCAACTTCCGAATGCCACCATGTCTCCTTTGTCGGTGTTAACATAAACGTCGGTTGAATCGGTTCCTTATTAGTAGGTACTTATAGGTAGGTACCTACTGCGTCCAACACGAAAAGAAAAAGTAATTAAGTATTTAGTAGGAGTCGCCGATAGTTAAACATATGAAAAAAATATTTAAATTGTAAAATAAGATTCATAATATAATATGGTACCTATATCAGATAAATGGTTAATACTTATTCATTAATTATATTATATATAATAATGAAATATGAAAGATAATAATTTAAACATAAATTATAAATAGAATTATATATACATTAACGTTGCTTGTTTAATATAATAAACTTTCTTGTTATCGTAGGTGAAGCCGTGAAAAGTAAATGGAAGACTGTAAGAGATGGATACACCAAATATAAAAAACAACTTAAACGTTCATCAGGTTCAAGCAAAAAAAATATAAATTATACATGGGCACCACAGCTTGCATTTTTAGACAAATATAATTCGTCACGAGCATCTCCTTGCTTCGTTACAGTAGATGTTACACAGCAACAAATACCTTCTCCACGTCCTATAACACCTGAACTAAATTCTGACAGTTCACAAGATATGTCATCACAATCAAGTCCATCACCATCACCATCAACGTGGTCATCGCCACAGGTTCCGCCATCGTCTCAGAATCCTCTGCGTTCGGAATCGCCAACTACAGTCAGAATAGCATCTACGGCCTCAACATCAAGAGCTTCATATCGCAACAACAGGCGATCATCAGAGACGAGAAAAAACGAGGATGATGTTGGGAGAGAGTTTCAATTTTCAAATGAAAAAAAGAAAAAAAAGTATGATGTCATCGATAATTTATTCCTCAGTTACGCTGACACTTTTAAAAAATTTCCGCCGCGAGAGCAAGCTGTCGTCAAGTTGGAATTAGCCAAATTGTTTTCGAACACCGAATTACAATTGCTCAATAATTCCATATAATTAAAAATAAAAACTAAAGATAGAGATACATTAATAAATTTTGTATGTACATTGATTTACGACTTGTAGTGACAATAAAAATATAGGTTAAAATTAATTTCGCTTGCATCATTCATTATTAAAATTAGTTTTATTAAAGTTTGAAATTAGCGCCATCTAGCAATACGGTAAAGAAATAACAATTATTTTGACCTCACCAAGCACTTTATAAATTATACTTGTATTGAAGAAGTAGATGGCGCTGTGATCTAAAACAGTAAGTAATTTGAGTTTTTAAGTTAAATATAAATAATAGATTTTTCATTAATATTTTATCTTTGAAAATAATAAAAAAATAATATGAAAAAGCATTATTTACATTACTTACATATAATAATATCTAGGTACTTTTTTATTATTTCACACATTCTGAATCGCGCTGACGAAGTATTTTGACATTGTAGTGTTAAATACAATTTGAATAGGACAAGAAATGTACTCGCTTCGGCAGTACATATACTAAAATTGGAACGATACAGAGAAGATTAGCATGGCCCCTGCGCAAGGATGACACGCAAAATCGTGAAGCGTTCCACATTTTTTTATAAACCCTTTGTATGTGTTATAATTTATATCAATGTATTTGAATCACATAATATGTGAATTTCCGTAACCCCTATTGGGGCATGGGGCAGACACATTGCTGTGTCTGGTTCACTCATCATTTTTTTTTCAGGCAAGTAGGTGATCAGCCTTCTGTGCCTATCCAACCGAAACACTCTAGTCACACTATTAGTCCGCCTGGGATTTGAACCCAGGACCTTCAGCGCAACACACAGACGCGAAAAGCGTCAATAATAATTAATACACATTAAAAAGTTTTTTAAATGTGTATTATTGATTGTTTTCATGGCTAGCCAAAAGTACATACATAGCGACAGATAAAGATTAATTATTGCTATAAATCAAGCCATCGATCTCCATCGCAAAAGGGGGACTTAAATAAGTTAGAAAAATTTAGCGTCACTGACATATCTTTGGGTGTGGGTCACTTAGGATTAAATTATATATATATATATGTATGTTAATGTGTACTTATTTTAATTATGTATGTAAATATTGTATTTTAAATCACCCTATTTACCCAATAACTACCGTCATGTTTGCGACGTAGATTGTGGTTTTGATACCGGGAAAGCAAATTTTAAATTAGGGAGACAGACGCATTTTTACACTTTAAACCTAATAGATATTTTTACATAGGTTATACAAAATATTTTGCTTTGTATAATATTATTATCTAATAATTATCGTATTGAATCTCTTCAAATTTTTTATTCTGTTCCATATAAAATGTTCGCAACGTCTGTTTCAATCATTATTCTCTAAAACAGGGATGTATTGTTTCAAAAATATATTTCGTGTATATCTATATATTATTGGAACTAAAGGGTATTTGTAAATTAACCAATTTGGTACTCATAAATACAAAATTATTCAATTATTTTTTATACTCCATACTAGGTTCGCTAAGTGGCACTGAGTGCATTAACATTAGTTAAAGTTAACATATAACGCATTCGCTGCTCCTGCTGTAAAACAAAGGCTTTGTTTGAATAAGTTGATATTCTTTTTACCCAATAAGAAAATTTTACTGATCACATACACTTTTTTGTGTCTCCCAATACGCATAGGGTTTACAGATTTATCTTTTCAAACACTTTTCAGTTTCAAAATTAGTAACAATTTTAAAAAAAATAGCTGTTAAGATGTTTTAAAGTAACTCCAAAAAGAAAGAGTTTGTCTCTGAACGTAAGACAATATGCAAATGTGAAAGCGAAATGAGTTGTGAGTGGAATCAGTTGATTCACATGAGCAGGAAGCCCAATTGTGTTTGTCACTCGTAAATATTATAATGTTTGAGACGAGTTGATACATTTGTTTTTCATGTAGAGATAATATAGATTTATTTATTATAGTTTTTACTGCACTTATCTTTCACTGTACGCGTGGGATAATACAGATCTCTCTTCTGTGACAAGGAATTTTTAAAATTAGCGTAAAGAGAAGTCAACGACATTGTCAACATTGATAATGTTATGTTGTTTCATAACCTCGTAACTAATCGTAGCTTTCGTGGCAGCTCGTAGGCCATAAATAGGAACGAATTGCCTCCCAGCACGTCATCGAGTAGCGTGCATGTTTGACATTTGAACGCACCATAAAATTCTACACCTAATAGATGCTTTTATCAGAAGAGAAATTTTATGCATATCACACTGTATTGCTATGGAACTACTACGGTTGAAAATATATTGTATGTCAGAAAACAATAGAAATAATTAATAGAAATGGTGACTTAATAAGTATGCGAACTACTAGGCTTCATAACCAATTATTCCTTCCAAGTGAATTGTACTCGATTTTTCAACAAGGTACTAAGCAAAGCATCAATACTTAAACCAATTTAAGACATGTTATTCAGAAATTATTTTATAGACTTTTTAGGCGATATAATATCACGCTACGACGAAATCAACGCGAGTAAAATTAGATCCTATTAGGACAAAAAAAGATTTAAGTAAAAAAACTCATGGAAATTTGCTTAGATAGCTTTTACCCAAAATTTGTAGAATCTGAAAACGGTATCGAAAAGCAATTTCAATAACATTATCTCGTGGGTCCGAAACAATGCTGTTAAAGAGAATTACACGTCTTCACAACTCCCTCGGGACGAGGACGGGAGGAGACTTTGTATTAAGTTAGGTCAACAATTTACAAGACAATTCACACTCAGTTCAATGCCTATTGCCAACTCTAACTTGAGAATAACTTTGGCCAAGTCAATTATTGATATACCAATATCTTGAGAGCCATTTAATTTTGTTGATATCTACCAAGGTCGATAAAATTCAAATATATAATATAGAATCACTCTTTAAAAAAATGTGTTACAAATAAAATATAAGTCAAATAGTGTTTAGAATTAGAGATAATTATTATGAAATTTAATATATTCCACATTTGGTACATTCTTAACTAAATGAAAATAAAATTTGTTCCATAATACACAGGCGGCTAAATATAATAAAATTGTAAATATACCTATATATAAGTGTAATATTTTAAATGTATTGTATTTAGCCTACTTATAATAAAGGCTTCTTTATTTTATTTTTTTACCGAATCGATTAATTCTCATTAACAATGGAAGTGCGGAGTGCCACGTCTATATATGGTTTTGTTGTTTGAAAGCGTGCGTTAAAAATTTGGATTTTACGCGAATATCTTTCATAACGAAATAATGTTTTTAGAATACAAACCAGGAGCATGAATAGCACTAATAAAAAGGCCATTCAAGCCTTTCAGAGCTATTCCAATTTGGTTGGTCGTAAATTTTAAAGGTTGTAAAAATGTGTTATGGCTCCGCACGTCGCCTACTTACTGATGGCACGAACGTGATGGCATTTCTTACCCTAATGTACTTAAAATATCACGAAATTTGAAAAGAAAGCCCAAAGAAAATTTAGTAATAAAGGATCTGCATATTTTTTTATAAAGTAGTTACTAACCAATATGCAAAAGTAATTCTATTTCTTCCGGTTGTCACTTATTAGACGACGTAAAATAAAAATAAAATTATCAATAGCTGTATGCAATTATCTATGTTAATTAAAAATGAAATAAAAAAAACTTTTACATGTTAATTACAAATAAGAATATCTCATGAATGGATGAACTGATCTTCATACATTTTACATAATTTCCATCTGGATAAGCTTTCAAATGAAAAAGAACAGTTTAAAACCGATTCATTCGTTTAGGAGGTACGATGCCAAAACAGACACTCAGACCTACAGACACATAGACACGTCAAAATAACACCCCTATTTTTGTTGGGGAGTATAAATCGTATGAACTTGAAGTAAAGTTCTTTTTAAAAATACGAAATTAGAAATTGATTGTGATATATTTCAGTGGTTTTCTCTTTAATTTATAAGGTAATATTTTGGCCATTTCCTTCATCCATCGTAGTTTTAAAACTATAAGAACAATAGTGTTCTTTGTTAAATACGTCCATATAACGTACTATGAAATGCCCTTTGTTTATCCGTGCATTCTTCAATTTATGTATCTTTAATTCTTACACTAATAATGTAAAGTTGATGAGCTCGTTTGTTTGGTTGCACGTGATTATCTCAGGAACTACTAATTCGACTTTAAAAATACTTATTTTGTTGTATAGTCCATTTATACAACCAATAGTATTGGAGCATCCATGAAAAATGTTCCAAGATCGGGTAATATTATTCCATTTGAGATGAGATGAAACCGCGAGGATCACTATAACACAAAGTACTTTTAAATACCCTTTGTCCGTCCGTGCATTGTTCACTTTAGGTATTAATTATAAACTTGCGTGTCTAGACGCTGCATGCTCGTTTAATGCAAATTAACTGCACCCCAGTTAACGGTTAAATTGACGATACTGCGGTTAAAAGAAATCAAGATAGCAATTGGCAACCATACTCAACTATGTCGATTTGTAAATGTAAAGAACCCTAATCTACTAAACTTAAATATTATTATAAGAAAAAAGTATTACTTCACATTATAATATTTATAATAAATATTTACGTACATTATTTTAAAAACTGTAAGTGTTAAGTTCCTACTTGATATTAGGTTTGTCTTTTTGTGTGTAATGTTCGAAAAGCGCGCAACTATTAGAAATATTTTTTTAAATTTCGTTAAGTAATATCTGAGTTACAAAATTCAGTAAAATTTTCGTAAAATGGACTGAATTTTGTAACTTCAAGGTTGTGTAAAATATTTTTGTTAAGTTGGTTGACTTCGTTCTACGATAATAATTCTCACCTTATTTCTTTCACGCGATGGAAGCACTAAAGATAAGAGTGATGTATTACATGCCTAATAGCTTATTATTGAAACACGACTAGTTAGTAATTTAATCTAATAATAAACCAATTAGTTGAAATCTGTAATTATTTGTAAACTAAAATACATACAAGTGACAGATGTAATACGGGTTTAAGCCCTGCGCAAAAAGAACGGATAAGTTTGTATCTGTGTGCGTGTCTTTAGCATCGTTTTTTTTTTTGAATACTGACATTACGTTCTTAGCTAAATTTGTGAAGATCAGTTCATTTATAAGGTTTAGAAAAAAAGTTCAGAAAAAGATATATTCTAAAAAAAATATATACTTCCAGAGAAGTTACGTCTATGCTATATTTTTTACAACGAAATGAAAAACGGAATTTTGTACCGACATTCAAGGCTTTATCCACAATATTTTACATTGAGCTGGCAAGATTGCTTTTTTATGAATTTGCATTAAATTTATGATTCTTTAATATACATATTTTGCGATACGAAATATAAATAAGTGGTATAAAGTTTAGTTTAGTTAACAACTTAGGTAACATTTAAAGTTCCCAGTGAAATATTAGCAGGAAGAAAAATATGGAGGCATTATAAAAAAATACAATCGAGTTAACTTATAAAGAATATTTAATTAGAAGCACATCCTCAACGAAAGATTCATCATTATAGGGCCCATACTTTCTCATCAATTACGTATAACCTTTATTTAAATGAAACCAGAAAAAGGTTTAATGAAAAAAGCGCTACTTAATTTGATAAAACCCGTAATGAAGGCGAAAGTCGGGTTCTCGCCGCATTTATCCGTACAAAACCGGAACGGGCCGGTTCAAGCTGTTAAGGTGCAATTCATGTATAAGCAAAGCGGTGGCAATTTGTGGCAAAAAGATGTTTATTTGGGACAGTCTGTCTAATTTAATTATAAGTGATTAGTTAGATATTAGTTAGAATTTTTACAATAATTAATGTAATTAAAATAAATAAGAAAATAAATAAAAAAAGAGAAATCTGTTAGTTTATTTTCAGAAATAAAGTCATACCTACATTTATTATTTTAAAATACAGTGAGACTACGGTGTTACATATAATATAGGCATCATTATTACTGTATGAGTTCTCATATAATTGTAATAATGATATGTTAGGCAGACTTATTAAATATTTGATGTTTTGAACTTTGTCATACCTTGGATAGATCATGCAAATAGACTGATAATTACAAATTGGAGAAAAAAAAATTCCATGTATCGCGTAGGCCCTTACTAAGGTGATCTAATTCGCTTTTCGCTATTATTGTATCCCAAGTCTTAATCACATTGAGGAGAAGATTTGTAAAACTAGTGATTAATTACAGAATACTGCTACGATCTATAAATCAAGGCAATTGTTTCGGTTTTCGACTTATTTTCTGTATGAAATGGAACAATTAACTTTCTTAATTAAAACGGCAAATGGGATGATGAATAAAGACTATATCGCCTACTTCTTCACACATACAAATCACTGGAAAAAAAAAATTTGCTGTAATAGTACAAAAATAAGAGAGAACTCAAAATAAACTGCACTTTTATGAGCGAGAGTTACTTGAGCGCCAGTCTTTTCCGACTTCGACTTCTTTAAAAATCGTTTAATCCTCTTTTTCGTGGTTTATCTAATCCTTCAACTCAACCAAAACCCGTCTTAAGGAATTATTGAATATAGAAATGAGTATAAGGTCACTATACGAGTATATTCACGATTCTGCCCTCTTGACCTCTTTATCTGTACCAGGTACTTATAAATATTAAGAAGAGATCAAAAGCCAGTGAGGGTTCACTTCGATTGAGCGGATTGAATATATTATATATATCTTTGATGTCTGAACACTCTAATGTACCTTGATAATTATTTACGAAATATTAAGCCGCTGGTTAATAGTACTTACTTAAATACTCTCGGACCTTTTTGCTTTAGAATACGTATTTCTGTTTGCACGTTATGTTTTCCCTTCTACTCTAGTAATAAAGACACAAAGAAAAGTGTTCATTTTATAAATATAATAAATATGTACTATATTTAATAAATATATTTTTTAAATAATAGTAACAGAGAGTTATATACAAGTTTAAATATAAAAGGTCATCATAGCCGTTGGGTTGCGTACTAAAGTCTCTACTCCAAACGGAAGGTTTTTGTTGCTTTCTGCAATCAATGCCGCATCACATGCAGCGACAGAAGTAGAATGGAGGTGCGAAGACGCCAATGAATCAATGCAAGTAGCGTCCCACTCAACCGCCTTACCACGGCTCCAAGCAACTAGTGCCATACCATCAGGACGCATATCATTATATCACGTATAATATTCATATGCATAAATGAATTTTTTTATTTTATCTTAAATACTTTGTATACATATCAACTTACAACATATTAACTTACAAAAAACCGATCTCAATCTCGTAATATCTCTTATTCCTTCATTCTTTAGTATAACTAATCTTCTAAAACTATCACAACATACATATTTTTAACTAAAATACTACCTACAACTTAACTGCCTTCTTATCTAATTCTGTCAAGGACACACAGAAAGTTTTTAAATGTCTACAACTACCAATTTTATTTCTTCCTTTATATTTAGCAATGTATAGAGTTGTACCAGTAATTTTGTAGATGGTACTATGAACTTGAGTTTGTGGTTGAAACATTTGCTCAGTAATCGATAGCAAGGGATGGAGTGGTAGGCAAACTGGATTGTCGATCAGTTAAACAGTTTCTAGGCAGTGACCATGTATCTTATTTCTTATAGACTATTGTGTATCTTTGTTATATTAATTTTAAGTTTAAATGTTATTTTTATTGATAAAAAAATACCCAGCTGTCCCTTTTATGATGTCAAATGACAGTCTTTTTCTTGTTAATTGAAACGTAAAATATTACACAGTGTCAGTTTTACATTATCTCATGCGCGCATGAATCTCAATCTCATTTTTCTCCATCCGTTTTCTGATTAGTCGAAATAACACTTTAAAATAATATTAAAAAACATTCTTAAAGAAATCGGTGGTTCAAAATTGAAATCTCTGATATGAAATCTGAAATATTTATTTTGGAAATTACTATTACTTTTGAGGCTCCGGTAGAAGCGTGGAACACATTTATTTTTAAATCTGTTTCACTGTGTCATTAGTGATATCAACTCGACGTTTTTACCGAAAAGCGGTGAAGCCTTCAGTGCAGTTAACCCAACCTAACCGAAAGATTTGTTCGTCTGGACTTCGAACCGAAAACCACTGGTGCACGTAGACATGTGAATCGCTTAGCTGTGTAGGTTCGGAGGCACTGTTGGTTTGTAATATTTCCGAAAAAACTAGAAAAAACTTAAAGTATGGTCGCACTACGTATTGTTATAGACTGCACTATTGTTCACAAGTTTAGTAACAGCGGTCATTTTATGTCGACAGTGCATTCTCTACAAATTGACAAGGTTTACTGTGATCTATCTTTGCGACTCATAATCTTCTTTTCAATAGACAGTAAATATAATTCCTGAGGAAATATAATTATTGTTTAAGTTGTCGAAAAAAAGAAAGAAATGGTTGATTGTTAGTTTTTTAACTCTACAAAGGTTATTAAGACTTATCCTATATATTATATATAGCCTTTCATATCCATTCTAACTTCAGGAGGTAATTTGTACCTAACCTATACAGACGGTGATAAATCTTTCTCGAAGTAAATACCTTATTTACATTTCAAATATTATCATTTATTTATTTTAAATCTGTGTACAACACAATTAATATCTCAAGAGTTATCTAACACCACTAGTTAAAAATTTTCATTCAAAGTAGTACTTTTCGCTTTGAAATTACAAATCTCTGGTTTTGATTATCGGTTGAAAATATTCAAAACTATGTAACTTATTTACCAAATGTAACTGTTAAAGGTGATAGAAATATATAAGTAATGCTTAACAAATAGTTGTGGGAGCAAAATAATAATTGTATTTCATTAATCTTGTTGTAAAGCAGTTTGTGTAACTTTAGTTAATAACTCTGAAGCCGCATTGTCTGTCAAAAGTAATTTTGTGTTGGTCAGTGTGGAGAGATGCTTCAAAGGATTTTAGATGCTTTGAATTTTCACTATGTTGTTCTTAAGCAAAGAGAAAATTATTGTGTGGATTTCAATAAAATACACATCAGTTAATAGGAGCCAGTAGATATCTGAATGAAATCTTACATTAATAATACTCATCAAGAACACCAAAAATTATACACAAATGTTTTATAATATTGTTTATATGTTGGATTTCGTAGAACATAGAATATCTATTCTAACAACTATCTATCTCTTTCCTATCTCAAGTATCCTGCATCAAAATATTAGTATATCTATTCTTAACTGAAATATGTAGGTAAATATGACGTCTCGTAGGCAGAGCTTTTAAATTTTCTTTTTCCATCACTCACGTCTAAAACCAAAAATGAACTGTAATTTTCAGGTTTATAAAATTAAAAACAATTGTGATGGTCACTGTATTTGAAAGTATTTAAATTTTCAGTTTCCGTCGCTCACGTTGAAAACCTTTAAAGAACTTTTGTTTATAAAATTAAAAGCAGTCATGATGTCACCGTATTTGACGTGTATACAGCAGTTGGGACAACAGAAAGCTACTGTAAATTATATCTACCGTGATTTTAATAAAAAATAATACACATTTTAGACTTATTCTAGTTCTAAGAGTGCTTTATACAGTTATTTGTAGAGTTATTGTCTCTCTCAAATTACGTATTAAATGATAAATGATTGATTTTACGTAGAAATTCAAAATATTGAATACAGTTGAACGGTTTCAACCAATGTTACATGAAACATAACGAGGTGAGACGTAATGAAACAAAATTGAACAGCAAAATAGCAGCAGTTTGTTCACGATCGGAGTCGACAATTATCCTTTCGCTTTGATGAGTTCGTGCAATTTGCGACAGCCATTAATTACGAGTTTAGATTTGTTTACAAGGTTTATCGTATGGGCAAGGGGCAGTGTAAATGATATAATAATTTATATTATATACCTATATTATCTTATTAACAAGTGAATTGTACGACAAAAAAACCTCGAAACATGATGAGATCTAAAATCCATCTCAATCACTTCACCAAAAAACTCAAAATCGGCTGCGAAATTGGTTTTTTGGTTTAAGAGTTGTGATACCATATATATACGCACACAAACTCTTTTTACTTTCATCAGGGGTTAAAAAAAGCCGAATTTATTGAATGATTAACGTCATTTACATTTGAACCATGTAAATGACGTTAATTAATTGAAGTAATTGACTTGATTGTAATAAACATTACAATATTAGTACATATCTATTATGCTTACTTGATTCAAAAGTTAAAAACATTAAAATTTATATTTTTTCTATTTACACTTACAAAATAATAAATATCCGCCCCCGTGGTTTTACTGGCCCCAAATGCAAAATAACTCAATTTAACTTCTTGTTAAACGTTGAACGCTAATTAATACAAATTATATTCCGAACCAAACGTTTTGTTGTGTCTGCAGCACTATACGACATTTGCCGCTTTAAATTGATTATTATAAAGGATAAATGCTATGCCCGCGACTTTGTCTGCTTAAACATACAGAAGTACAACGTTTTCTTATCTTAGGGAAAGGCCCATCGACATTGGTCCAGCTTTTCTTCTGTTATTTATTTCTAGCTCTTGCCCGTGACTTCATGAGCGTGATTGCAAAGTACTTTTACATTTAAATGTTAAATGACATCATACCGTAATTTAGGTATATTGACATTGCATTTAATAAAACAGCTTTTAAAGTGAAGTTTAGTCAGTCTTTAAAATATATTCTACGCGTACGATTCCTGAAGAACAATGGTTTTACGCAACGACTAAGTTGTATGCTTTTAAAATATTATCTAGTCATAAAGTAACAAAGCAGTCTCGAATGAGAGTCGTATTCAGGTTTTGTCTGGTCGCACAAAGCGCTCGGAAGTGGGGTGGAGCAGGGGGGTCTAATTGCGCCCCACCTGCTGGTAATTACCACCTCCAACTAATACCAGTTAAATCCAGCTTCGCAGAATCGAGTGATTTTGATGCCAGATGTGGAAATGAGACATCAACGTTAATACTAATCTCGTTATCAAAATTTAATTGCATTACACCCTTGCTTATAAACCATGTTCATTAATATTTTTATTTTGTTTAAGAAAGTCTCACCAACTAAGGTTTAAATTTACCTTACTATACAATTTAATGTACAGATATTAAAACTAAATAATATGCATCTGCAATGCTTTTAGTCGATTTTGAATGACATATTTTTATTCTATCCATTTATTATATCGTATTATCCTTACTAATATTATAAATGCGAAAGTAACTCTGTCTGCCTCTCTGTCTATCGCGATTTAACTCCAAAACTACTGAACCGATTTACATGAAATTTGGTACACAAATAGTCTAGAGCTTGAGAAAGGATTTAAATGCGAAAAAAGGGTTGTGAGGGGTTGAAAGGGGGAGATGAAAAGGTGTATCATCATTTTTAGAGCCAAAGGCTTTAGGCTATATACCTAACATCACGTTACGACGAAGTCAACGCAGGTGAAACCGAGAGGCACAGCTAGTATTCTATATTTGTGTAATCAAAATAAAGTTATATGTTGCTATGAATTTCAGCTGAAGTCCGTCTTCTGTCGTGAAGCTAGACTAGGTTTGTTATAACAGATGTGCTCCGAAGCTCACAAGACGTCAAAACCGAATTGCATCTCGTCAGAGTGAATAATTTATGCGTATAGCAGGCTGTTGGTCTTACTTAGCATAACATCACATATTCGGGGCCCTTACCTTGACTGAGACGAAGTGAAAATCATTTATTCAGGAGAATCACTTACATTCTCACTTATTAACTTCATGTAAATCTATATATCTTTATATTTATATGCTTCAAACCCAGAAATTCAGTAGGTATGGTTCTCATTTTTTTGATCACGTTTTCAACTTATTTATATATTAAATTTCCGAACTGAACTAAATTATTCAAACGCGCTAAAAAGCTACAATTTTAATAATATCGGGCTCCAAAGTTTTGAATTCTCTACTTGGAGGAAACAACGTTTTCACCTCTGTCTAGACATGCTATGAGTTAGTCAAGAATCCCTCGGCACGGCAGGCAAATGGCGAAGAAATGTCTAAGGCACTATACGAAAATCGATCAAAAGAACCATCAAAGCATCTATATAGTAGATTAATGAAACTGAAGTGTTTGTTTAATAATATTTTTTAATTTTTTTACATACACATTAAAAACATATATAACAAATATATAAAAGGCTCATAAAAGAACACTAAGCTTCCAAGTATTTAATAGTATTTTAAAAAAATTGTTATATTGATGAAAGTGTGCATTACAAACAGCGAAGATAGGTCAAGTATTTTAGTAATAGTTGTGAATGATAGTATGGTACTTGAGTTAAGTGGTTAATGCATCGCTAAGGAAGCCTGCCGAGCTCTCAGATATGTGTTAACATTGAATATTCCACTTGAAACTAAGTGAACGGGCACAGTGCCGGCTTCAGCTCAAGCAGCGCCCTAGGCGATGGCCCAACCGGTAACCGCGCCCTAACGCCACCACTGAACGAGCTAGTTGTGTTAAATCATCTCCATTATCGCATGAGAGCTAAAATTTGCTTATGATTTCGTAATTAAAAACCTTACAATGAAAGATATTAAGTATTTTTGATAAATATTTAATATTATATCTATTTTTTTGTATGTTGGATATAACAAATAACATAATATTTGACCAATGAACCTCTTTAATATGGTATCCCGTAAACTCTAATATAGGCAGGCACATTTCTTCATCAGTTTCTCAGATATTTTACATAAACAAGAAGCCTATGACTTCACAACTTATACACTTTCATATATTATGGAATTCGAAACCTGGACTTCTTCAGACATTTATTATTGAATCACTTAGCCTCAGAGGTGATAATTTATATTTAGTTCACAATTTTTCTTTGTTTCGTCAAACGGGTTCTGGGCATGAAATATAGATATTTAATTCAAAGCCTGGTTGGCGCAATTGGTAGTGCTCCTGCTTTCTGCGTCAAAAAGTGTGACATCATAGCCGCATAACGGAAGGGTAAATAACTATAAAAGTTATATGTACATTTTATTATATTTCAGACACATTAAAGCCATTAAACAAGTAAAAGGATTTGTTTGACAGGCGGCCCTCATGTGTATTCCCATAATGAAGGACCCATTTTCATACGTTCATTACGTTTTCCTTATTATTTTATAAGCGGTGTTTGTTTAAGTAAAGCCACAGCCAAGCCCGCATCTTTACCCCGACGCAAAAGAGGGGTGTTATAAGTTTCATTTCTGTGGCGTTAGATTTGAATGGCAAACGATTTTTAATCTGGCTTTTTTGTTGTGATCACAATGGATCCTAGGTATAATTTATGAACATCTGGTTTATCCATTAATGGGGTATTTTTATTTATTTATTTTGATTGAGCAATATAACAAAATCATGTTTACGATCACTGGAAGAATTAGACATCACAAACATTCAACAAGATACCTAAAAAAACTCAACTGAGCATTAAAATATTAATTAACATTTGTTAAATTATCTGGAATTTCACTTGTAAAATTCTATATTATGAATTATCATTCATATTCTAATTTTACACATTTTCTATAGGAAATAATATTTTAAAGTTAAGATCAAATACCCGGAAAGGCCTGTATATTTCAACTGCCTCATACAAATTGACAAACGAGCGAGTCTCCACTATATTATGAGTATCATATAACTTAATGTGAGAAGATAATTTGGGGCTGGTCATTTAGTTGGTCCCGGTTGGATAGCCTTGAGTTAATGGTTGCTAATAGTTTGCCTGGATGTGAAGTAAGTGATTTTTGACTCGCGACACAAAAAGAGGGGTGTTATAAGTCTATCTGTGGCGTCGTAACTCGTAGCTCTAAAACGAATAAGTTTGTTTGAATGGTGACGATAATCGAAATGAATATTAGGTAAAATTTATTATTCCATTTTTGAAATATTTTTATTAGTAATCGTTCTAGATAGTTTTTAAAATTTTCTTCGTCAAATAAATAACATCCGTCTTTTTCGTCGGGGGTTAGATTAAATATATTTATTTCTTCTTAGGACTTTATATCCGTGTAAGCTTCTAGCTACATAGAGACGTTTGTTAAGTTTTTGCCGTCCAGAAAATGAGGTCAGCCGAGATCACTCGAGCGCGGCTTTCTAATGTTTTGTGCAAATAAATGTGGATCAGCGTACGGCAGTTTCACAACTTAAATATCACGTTTGTTTTTAGACAAAATTGTACCGATATCTGCCTCCATAGGCGTAAAATATTTTCATCTCTATCACGTATTTACATGTCAAACGCAAAAAAGGGGTGCTATAATTTTGACGTGTTAGTGTGTCTGTCTGTGGCATCGTAGCTCCTAATCGAATCGACCGATTTCGAAATGGTTTCAAAAATTTTTATGGTTACTGTATACATACTACGAAAATAATTTTCCCGAATGGTCATCTAAATGATATTTGGCGAAATAAATATTTTTTTGATATAAGACACATAGATGAAGTTGCGAGCACTGCTAGTATTAAATGTGATAATTATACCTCGAATGTTGATAATCAGTTCCATCATTTATTGAGTTCCATGTCACGACATTTAATTAGGAGTGTTTAATATCACTTGAAATTGGCTGCGTGTTGTCCTGTCACCGATCGATTTTAATAAATTCTTTATACATTTATCAAAAACGATTCAATGAGAAAATTTTATTGTCATATTTGTATGTCGAACGAATATAACGATATTTGATTGTTGTACATGTTTTTGGCACTTTTAGTACACATTAGTATTATTTGAGAAAAAGAGAATAGTATTAATTTTTTATAAAAACTCATCATACACTACAGTGACTAGTAGTTAATAACTACATTTTGTCAATACTAAATGTATTTAGTATTGACGAAGTGTAGTTATTAATTATTATTATTAATTCATTTAAGAGTGTCGTGTATAAATTTACTAATTGTGAAATTTTTCAGTGATAATCTTCATAAAATGTCTTTTAAAACAATGCATAAAATATCATAACTTTAACAATAAGATCAAAGAAACGATTGACATAATATTATCATAAGAACGTTCGAATGTTCGAGTATGACGCGTTAATTCATACATCATTGGCTTTTAGCGATGAAAATAACATATCACCATGAAATATATCAAATTCAGTTTCGAAATTTATCGAAATGTAACTGCATCAATGATTATGAAATCCTGCTCATGACAATAACTAATACCCAGCATTCAAATGTGACTGCTGCGGGCGTGAATAAGCGCTAATCTGCGCTCGGCTTATATTAAAGCTATGGCTTTACTATGCTTCCTTTGAAACCATATTTGGAGATTGAAAAGTACACAGAAGAGTGTATATTTGTATAAGTCGTAGATGTTTTTATATGAAAAGATAAGGTCAGAGGACATTTTGTTCAACGGACTTCAAACGAGGAGGCTCTAATTTCGGCTGTAGGTATGTACCGATAAGTGATTTTTTTGTTTGATATATCATACTTTGTAGTTATATAAATTATTTAATTCAAAATTTGGGAATTTTTGGAAAAAATCAACAGATATTAGTTTGAATTTTGATTATTATAATATACTACTGGACTCGGGAACGCTCCATTATGAAATAAAATTTAAAAAACTATGAAACGACCTCAATGTGCACTAAAAATTAATACATGAAACATAAATTATAACTCTACAAAAAATATTTGTAAGTCGGTGCCAAACTGTAATAGAAAAAAATAAAACCTTTAACCCTAAATGAGCCTCCTGCACGCTTTGACTTGTGAAGTGATGACTTGCGCCGCTAAAAGGATTCACGTTCACAAATGATCATGTGAATGGTGTTACGTGAAATAAACTGTTCAGTTTTTGAAAAGAAATTTCAACCACTTTTTTATACACCCCAAAAATGCCCGCCTATCGCTAGTTCCTAGCGTTTAGGCTGTCGAGAAGAAACAGCGAAACAAACTCCTTAGAAACGCAGCTGTCTGTATTAAAATATTTAACATTAATTGTATGGGTTAAATAAAAAGACAAATTTAAAGTATAAAATAAAAACACTTTATTCATACGTAGAACAGAAAATACATTCGGACATTCATTTAACGATATTGCTTTAGTTTCGTGCATATTAATATTACATTAAAATAAACATGTTTAGATATTACATCTCTTATAACTAATGTGCTATCAAGCTGAATAAACTAAATGACTAGACATTTTGAGATCCATTTACTTTTAATCATTAATTTTAATTAAACTAATGTTTTATCAACCAATTTTCAAGTTTTAAAATTAAATGATTCTTTCATTTCAAGAAAATACATAATAATGTATAAGGTTAAAATTTAACGAATATATAATATTAAGTTTTTACATTATAACGTATCTTTTTTCGGTAGTAGCGTAGCGCAATGCTACGATCTTGCTACGGAATTGCTACGAACGTGCGTCCCTTATCTATAAGCGTAGAAAACATATTATATTAAGTGCTCTGTCGGTTTCTCGTTGACTTGTAATTATTATTACGAAAACGAGACAAAACATTATGAGTCGAGATCTTAGTAGATCAAGGTTTTAAGTAAGGGTCAAGTTGTAAATCGTTGCAGTAAACCAACAAAAAATTACATAATATATTTACATAACTTATGTAGATCATATGCTTTGTATTTTTAAATAAATAATAATAAGTAAGTGTAAGATAATTTATACAAAATAAAGTAGATTACAACAATTTAATATTTTTATACAAAACTTCGTCGTGAAATTTTCATCTAACAATTCCTTCAATCACTAGTGACGCTAAAATTTTCAAAATTATCAATAACACCATTTTTAATTTAAAAAAATCATTATTTTCCATTCTATATAGCAGGATGCTTAAAAAATTGAATATTTCAAATTTTGATAATTAAAATAAAATAGAATTTCCATAACACCTAACAGGGCTTGACACATTTCATTAGTTTATTAATAATTTCCACAGGCAAGATCAGCCGTCTATGCCTTCAAAAAATAGTAATCAAAACACTTATACAAAATTGTATTTGATATTTTTGACTTTTTGATATCTACTAAATTTAGTTTTGAATGAGTTTTATGTTTTTTATTTAACAAAAATTATAATTTAACATCGTATATTATAAGGATTAAATGAATACTTTAAATGTTAAACTTGTTTAAAATGTTTAAATGTTTATTTAAAAACACCTTAAAGGTACTAAATTGCAGTACTGTTTCGATTTTGTATTTAATTAAGAAGCATATTTCAGTGAACAGAGCACGATTATCGTTAAATTATGATGCAGTATGCAATCTGAATTCTACATCAATTCAATCCGAAAGGAATTATGGATTATATACAAATCGGCTTTAGCGCTTAGCCGATATTATTTAGACTTTTAACTATAAAACACAGTTGAAACATCAGAATTAAATTGCTTTGCATGGATTTGCAAAATTTCTATTTTGACTGCATATTTTAAAACTAAAATTCTTTGCGTCTCATACACTAATAGTTAATTTGAAGACCAAATATTAAAAATAATATAAATTTTGTCGTATTGCACTGCCCGAAACGTCAGTCTTGAAAGTTACCAAAGTGCATTTAACTACCATAGACAATTACTAATATATAATAATTTTATGCGATGTTATATATCTCTAAAAGACATCTAGTGGAATTAACTAAGTCAAAAGTCATAACTAGCAGTGCCCCGCGATTAAACCCGCTCTCAGCAGGAATTTTTTTTCTTCTACCCGTTTTTGCAACATTTTTCACTCATGCTCCGCTATACAACACAAAAATACATTTTACATTCAAACTAGCATTTCCTGAGAATAGTGCCTACAATCACACGAACAAAATTTTCAGCTATATTAATATTAGTTAAATGATGTCATGTTTATATTCAAATATAACATATTTCCTCCGTTAGATTTATTTGATATACAATGATAAATAGGTATGTAATGTATTATGTATGGAATATACCATTTGTAAAATGTATGTAATTTTTGATGATATGAAGTTCACATGATAAGAATACACAATTTATTAATTTGGTCCTTAGTACAACTGACGATGGGTATCCTAGAATATTCTTACGCGTATTCAATAATTGCGAGTCAGCCATAGACAACTGCTCATATACTAAATTATATGTATATGTATGTAATAGTCACCGAATAAAGAATTATTAAACTATTCAAATAAGAATTGCAAAATTATATTTATAAGCTTTCAAAGGGTATTATCGCAATATTAAAACGGGAATGCAAAAGCATAATTTTGTTTGCATTCAGCACTCCCAAATAATAGGTTAGCTTTGAGCTCGTGAAATTTACCATTTTTTTACGCAAACTATCTCATTTAGAAATAATGTAGATATTTATGCACAAACTAAGAAGTATTTTGAAACATATTATTATGTTTTATCTTTACCAGCTTATACATTTACAAAAAAGAAATTTGCTAGAAGTCTTTTTTTAATTAAAAGAAATTTTTTTTTATACAAATAGGCAAAACGGGTGTTAAAAGTTTTATATCTGAGTGTCTGTTCTAAATGAGTGGATCAATAGAAGAGTTTTACTTTAGCTTATTCTTCTCTTAGCATATTGAAGTTAAGATAATTCTTGTTATACTTCAATATCAAACTGATCCATCAGCCTATTACTATCTGGTGAGTCATCAGCAAACTTAATTTCGTTGGAGGAGTCATCAGCGAATTCAATATCATTGAAATCTCGCCTTTTGTCCTTTTCCCGCGTCTCCGTCACCCTTTTTAGCGTCGAGTCGTCTGATTTCTTGTGCACCTTGACTGGAGATAGGTTGAATTCTCTCATTGGTATGTTTACGGGATTTTCGCCTTTTTTCCTTTTGTTTCGTTTAGGCAATTTGGGCGTATTTTGCAAATCACTGATGCTGAAGTTCAGAGGTTGTATAATGCTGCTTCTGTCTATGACTTTGCGTATTATGGATTCGTTCGATTGGTTTGCTGGGATTCGTTTGAGTGTGGAAGGCCGGTCTTCTGGCGATTCAGTATTGCTGCCGGGGTCTGGTTTCAGTTCTTTCGGGATCACTTCCTGGTGAAAATTATTAAAACAATTATGGATTAATACACACCCACTCAATCACAATAATCATTTTCTATACAGGCAAGTAGGTTTTCAGGCTTCTGAACTTATTTAAGAGAAACATTTATCTGTTTCCCTGGGGTTCGAAACCAAGAGTCTAGGTCGACCTTTACAGAGTTTTTTAAATAAAAACAACTAAATAGATTTCAAAAAATGTATTTCGGTAATTTTGGTATCGACTTACTTCATAAATAGGAGCTTTCTCATCCATCTCTTTGATAATATCTCCCTCATCCAGTGGTGGGATCCAAACGAGGAAAGCCGGGTCCATGCCTAAGTACGAACCGGGAACTGAACCTGGGACATATCATTTCTCACACTATAAAGTATAATGTGATAGAATTATAAAATAGCTACTTTGATGTGAAATGCGATTTCAAACTAAAGCGGGGTTAATGAGTACAGTTGTTGAATAATAATCTTATGGCATTTTTATAAATGCCAAAAGATAAATACGCGCGTGAATATAAATAAAAAAAAAAACTTTTTCCATGAAGATCGATCTACTACTAGTAGTTTTACAATTTATCTCAAACTCTAAGACAGACATAAATTTATGAAATTTGGGTTTTTTTTACTCATCTTGCTTTTCCCACTCTACTAATACTTTATACCAAAAGTTTTTACACAGTTTCTAGTCTTTCATTATAGGTATGTACAACAAATTTCAGCTTAGCTACTACGAGGAAAGCCGCAAGCAAAAGCTAGTATAAAAGTTCCTATTTACGTTTACCCGCATTGTTAACTTCGTAATCATAATAATCTATCTCCATCTCGGGGTGTGAGGTGAGACTCAAGTCCGATCTCAAAAGTCGTCTGTTGCAGTTCTCTTTCGTACGCTTAGGATTGTCGCGAATGCGGGCCGACGACACTCCGCTCAGCGCTGGTGAGTACCAGCCCTGAAAGAAAGAACCTTTATTCTATACATCTCTTTTCGAGAAACAAATTAAAAAAATTAAATTAAATTTTCGTATCATCCACCCAAATTATTAATTTTTGGTCTAAATTGAATTAAATGACAAAAAGTTTATAGAATACAATTTACAGAATGCGATAAAAAATCAACACAAGACCACTAACGTTAGTGAGCGTAGCAGCTGAAGTAGAAGAGGCGACACTATGTCCGTCCTTGTCCCACACGCTGTCGTGGTCCTTCTCGCTGCAGCTGTCTCGCTCACTCACGCTTGTCACGCTTGTGCTCACTTCTGCTGTCACCGCTTCGCTCGTGGATGCTTGCGGGGGAGACGTCATCTATGAACAAGATGGTAAGTTTAGTACAAGTGAAACTGAAGACATTAACGTTATGATAACTATGAGGCGTTGAGGATGTCGCGGCGGATCGCTTATTCTAATTGAGCCTCTTGCCCCTTTGCCTCCTGCTTCATGTAAAAGATCGGAGAAGATCGTAGCTCTATAATTACTTGTACGGAAGCATGGGACACGGTGTGTGAGCGTCGTAGCGGCGACTGTCGGACGCTTCCAGCGACGGGGGCGCTGCTAGACGACACCTTCTCCGGCGTAACTGTCGCTTGAGAGGCTCGGCTCGCAGCGCTGCAAGCACTTGCCACGCTCACAGCGTCAGCCTCCATGTCAGATGTGGCATCGTCTTCATCCCTGTGAAGTGATAAATGAATTAGTGTCTTACATTTACACACGTAAAAAAAACGTAAACGTATAGAAATCTATAAATATCCTAAGTAATTTTATTCGAATTTGTGAAACTAAATCTATTTTATACAAAGTTATAAGGTTTGAGGCGTCTGAGTGTGTTTGTGTAGTCATCATATCAGGGTTTTTTAAAAAAAACGTCTTTACTTGTTATTTGGATGAGCGGATAAGTCCACAACATTGTTACAAAATGCGCACTATTATTAATAATGATTGATCAAAGGGAACGTTTGTGTAGACACCAAAATAACGAAGGCTTATTAATTTAATGAACAGAAGACAAAAGCAACCCCTCAATTGCCGACCTCTATTTAAAACCCTTCTCTGAGTGAGAAACAAGTTGAACGTGCACAAACAATGGCACCAACCGTCACTAATTACACTTCACTCGAGTGCAATAAGTTATATTTTGATGACGTTTTCATTTTTAATTATTTGCTGTATTAAACTTGAATTTTCATTTTCACTATAGAGCCGCAGCCGTAATGAAGCAAAGAGCTAACGCATTGAGTGATTGAGATGGATAAATTATGAAGATGTGATAAAGTTTTATCTAAGGTACCTACTATATTATGAAAATTTGTTCATTTATTTATGAGATAGTTTTGTAATCATAATGTCGGGAAGTTTTTCAAAGTGTCTTTAACTTCACTTGTCTTTGACTTGATTTTCTCATCTCCTCCTCCCAAGGGACACATTTAAATTTCGCACATAAATAAAAACAAAATAAGTTAGATATTATTTATATTTATTTACGCCTGGTGTTTTTTTATTAGCAAAACTTATTTCTATAGCTATTGCCCTTTAATATTTTGTAGTAGTTTATTCTTGATAACAATAATTCAATTTACGTCAAGGGAAACACATGTATTTATTATAACGAGTGTCAACCAAAATTAAGAAGTTTTATTTAGAGTGCCTTGGCGTTCGAACACTATTACTTTTATTTTTTATATTACTCTATTATATTTTTTATTACTCATAGTTACTTTTATTTATTGACTTGAAACCATATTGTCTCATATCCTCTGTCACTTTTTCGCTGACATGCAATAATTGTTGTTGAACGAGACAAGACTCTCTGAGAAAAGATATTTGTTTGAAGTGTTTGTCTCGTTTATACAGTAGCAGAAATACTGTGTTTCATGTAACAAGTACCTGGTTTCCATATGGCCAGAACCCCGGTCACAGTCTCTAAGCCTGGTGTGCCCCCTGCGGGGCAGTAGACGCCTCAAAGACACCCCACCGCCCACCACCTCACTTAGAAGGGTGCTGCGAGACCCCGAAGCTCCCAGTTCAAGGGATGCTGAACAAGCTGGAATATGTATGTAAGAGTAACATAAAACGTATTTTGTAATGATGTATGAATTTCATACTTACTGTAAATGGTAAACTCAGGCATTTATACCTACAACTTACAACAACGTCTTTGTGAAACATACTTTGAACACTGAAAGATACTGTTTTTTAAGATTAACAAACATTTCTTCAAGTTTGAAATAGACTATCAAGAAATATAAAGTATGTACTGAATGTGCATATTTTTTACTTTTACAAAAGCAAAAAATATATATATACTTACAGGTTTTATATTATATAAAGAACGCTGATTTTATATTATTGTTTTTATTTTGTGTAGATTTTTATCAGTTGCAGTCTATGAACTACCTGCAACCTCAGACAAGCAGAGTCTAAACAAACAAATGCCTCTTAAAAAATCTATACCATCACTATCAGTAAGGGACTCTT
This sequence comes from Aporia crataegi, assembly GCA_912999735.1. Taxonomy (NCBI): domain Eukaryota; kingdom Metazoa; phylum Arthropoda; class Insecta; order Lepidoptera; family Pieridae; genus Aporia; species Aporia crataegi. The sequence continues at coordinate 517,788 of OU538737.1, forward strand.
TATCAGCAGCTCTCTGATATGCCCTGGTTCTGTGAGCGGAGTGCAAGGCCAGCAGAATAGCAGCTAATGCGGCAAGTGCTGCAAGTGCTGCAGCCGCTGCTCGAGCCCCGCCTCCGCCCCGCCACCATGCTCCCGTCGCTACGGATGCCCACGCAGCTGAAGCGTTTCGGATGGGCTCTAGGGAGGACATTATTAGCATGAAGGTCTCATAAAATAATAATAATTCAGTAATTATTCAGTTTAAAAAATCTTTAAATGTATAAAAAACTTTCTTTGATTTATTTTAAACATAGTTAATTTTGATATTTTGAAACAAAGTTGTTAGCATTCAAATAAAACACTGTTCCCTAAAATGGATGGCTTTTCTTACATTTCTGAGTTCGAATTTAGCAATTATAAAACACTCAACCTTCATCAGAATAATGATCTATACTAGAATTTGAATAAATTGTTTTATTCATATGAAATATCGCATAGTGTAATATAATGTCATATTCTAAGGACATTTTGCTTTTAAACGGGCAAACTAAAAGAATGTAGTTTTCAGATACATGTATTTTAATTACCACTCTGTGTAGCGTGCGCCAAAAAGCCGCCCGCGCACCGTTCGCTGACGTCAGTGGAGCGAAGTTCAACGAGGATGTGTCTCCCGCCTGTGACCTCCACCATACCACTGCTATCTGTCGTCGTCTCTACTTCGCTGGACTGAACGCACAACATAAACAATTACATTAACGGATTTAAGCGCATTAATAGATTATTCTCACAAACCAGTTCAATGTCTGCATGTTGCGTCTGAGGTTGTGGGTTCGAATCCCGGTAAAAGTAAATAATTTCTTTTAATATCTATAATCTTTATAAGTATGTTTTATTTTTCTTTGAATAGTTATCTTGCAAGATTAAATAAATGTTATTATAAAACATTAATTATCATCTCTTACACTGTAAAAACAATTATACAAGACATCTTGAGCAATTTCGCGTCCCCAAAGTTTCAAACCCTTCGTAGGCCTTCAGGTAAACTTACCACAGTGCTAGTATCAGGACCGTCCCAGGAGGCCAGGAGGGGTGAGCCCAACGAGTCCCCGTCACGAGCCCTCAGGGACTGACCCACGCACGGCAGACGGACCGCCTCGAACCGCACCCGCACTGTTAACCCTTCCTCTGCCTGCAATATACTTTATCACTTTCTAATAGATGGCCATCCAACAAGGGGCCAAAAGTTTCTTTTTGCTTAGAGATTAAAGGTAAGTGTTGCAATTGTGCACATATTCTTGTAAAAAAGAATTTTTCAGATAGCATAAGAAAAAAAAGCATGCTCTTCAATGCGTCCCGAATATCGTGCAATAACTAGGTATGTCACAACGGTATTATACAATTTAGCTTTACCAGTATTTAAGCTACGAGCTAGGAACTGTTTTGTCAAGCGAAGGCACGTCTGAGGCAAGTTTTCTCTGACTTGATAAACATCCGCTTGGCTATTTAAAGCAGATCTACTGAACTCAAGTCGAGATTGGAAACGTAAGCTTTGAATGATGAGATTCAAGATTCCGTTCGGAGTTGAGATTAATGAACCGAGATTACTAGAGCAAACATTGATTGAGATGGATCATAGGTACAAATACATAAATAAAAGTTAGCTATTATTTTCCAATCTTTATCTACTTATCTAGCAATTGTAAATGCGAAAGTAGTCCATCTGTCTATTATGCTTTCACGAAACCAAGTTATCAGCTCTAATGGATACACAATAGAATGTTCGATTTAAAAGTAAAATTTATATCTAAAAGGATGTCAAGCGGTGAAAATTTACGATTCTCCAGTTTCCTGGGAAAATTATTGAATATCGAGTAAACTGAACGAGCCTGTATCGGAGTTATTACTCGGCGAGGCAAAATTGGCAAGTTTTGATGGCTTTTAGTAACATTCAATATAACTTTCATTGCACCGTTTCAGAGTTTCCTGTTTACTAAACGAGATTTTAAACTTGATCAATTTAATATATCTCGTGTAAATAACTGTGCCCTGTGAATTTAATGCTCAAAAATGGAGTGATTTTGCGAGTTTTTGGAACATTTTTCATTGATGCTCCGCTCCTATAGGTCGAAGCGTAGCGTACAGCTTTTTTTATAAATGGACTATCAAACAACTTTTTTTTAATTGTTTTATTTTATTAAAAAATAATTTTTCAATTCGAACTAGTAGTTCCCGAGGTTAGAGCGCTCAATCAATCAAACAAATACAATCTTCAGCTTTATGATTTATTATTAGTACCTATAGATAAATAAATAAATGTAACTAATCTCTACCTGGAGTAGCCAGAATGATCTGGCGGGACAGGCCCTGGCAGAGCCAGCCAGTAGTCTGGCGATAGGCGCCAGGTGCAGTACACAGCCACACCGACACCGTGCTCCAACCTCAGCGACCACCATCGATGAATCGCCCGCCCAAGGGCGCGCGGAGCAGTCGCAAGCCGCGAGTTCCACTGCCTGACCCTTTAATGTTGATTTAGTAAATTAACTGCACTCATAACAAAATAATTATGTTCAAACATAATTAATATGTAGTTCTTTAATGTAGTTATTTAATGCTCATTTCTTGGTTGGATCTCCATTCCCCTCTTAATGTCAAATGTGAACTACACAACCATGTTCAAGACGCTAAACAGATTAAACTACCTTTGATGCGATTAATTTTAAATCTCTTTGAAAAAAGATAAATTATTAAAATAGATGACAGTTTCAGTTTTTTTCCTTATCGTTTGTACAAAATGAAATTGATCATTTAAATAGTTACTACATAATGCATTAAAATATTCGTTTCGGTCTATTTTAATTAATTATCACAAAGTACAAACAAAATTAGCCTGCGAAGTACTATCTATAAATAGGAGAGATTTTGTCTCGGACATGACGACGAAAAAAAAATTTAGTCTTTATTATCAAATTTAATATTATTTTCAAAAATAGAAAAACACTAGTTACAAAAATATCTTTTAAACTACTAAACTCGACTATTCGGTCTTCTCAGTCTGTTCATCAGTCGCTTGTTCATCTGCTCCAGCTTCTCCTTGCTCTTCTTTATCACCTTCACCCGTCTCTTCACCTTCTATATGTTCACCTTCGACATGTTCACCTACTACATGTTCACCTTCAACGTGTTCACCCTCTGCTTCCTCCCCTTCGAAAATAACAGACTTCCTATCAGCTGATAACCTAGCTTGCGATATCATAGCCGCCTGGGAGTATTGCAAATCTTTCAAGATTGACTTTTGAATCTCAATCTTACTCTTCTCAAGCTTTTGACCGATACTCATTTCACTTTCAGGTATCTCTTCAGCGTCTACGCTTTCACTGACAGACGATTGTGATGACGTCACGAATGATGGGAGACTGTCCTTTGGTACCAGAGGTGCAGGTTCCGTGGATGGTGGAACTAGTTTCATGCTTGGAACGGTCTTTATACTACCCAAAGATGTCGACGTAATTGACATAACGTCGGATGTTCGCTTTTCTGCCTTTATTGATTCTTTTGATGCAGCTGAAGTTACAGTTGGAATAGCTATCTTCTTTGGTACTGGCTTTGGCATAAATCCGAGGTCACCTTCTTCATAAACTTTACCAAAGGAAGCTAAAGTGTCCATAGACTCTGCTCGTTGCATATCGTGGTATTGAGATATAATCTCTAGTAATCTTGCAAGTAACATTTGCCTATCCATGATTTCTCTTGATGGATCTCTTGTTGCCCATTCGTCTAGTTTGAGAGCAGCTTGAACAGCCACGGCAGCCTCAGACAATATTTTCTTTAATTTCTCACATTCTTTGTACACCTTGGAAGCCTCTGCTGTTGCTTTATTTTGAGCTGACATCCTAGCATGAAGATTTTGCTCTAAAATTTTCACATGCAAAGATAAATTCTCATTGTCTTTTGTGAGTTTTTGTATTTTTTCTTGCAGTACCTCAAAATCAAAAATTTTCTTTTCGTAAAGACCTCTTTCCTTCTGTAATTCTTGATATGCAACTGTTAGTTGATCAATCACCTTTACTTGAATAACATTCTTGTTGATAGCTTTATCTCTCTCTTCTTCGGCTAGTTCTTTTGCTACACGAGCTGCTCTTTCATTATCTTTATATTTTTCATTTTGATCCGCTATCTTCGCTTGTGTTGACAGTATGTTATCTAATTCATTATTGATTGCTATATTCTCCCTAATTACCCTATGTGTCGAGGCGGCAATCCTTAATTCCGTAGCATCTTGGAAATCTTGTGCAAGCTGAAGAAGGCGGCCTTCCATCTCTTTTTTAAGTTTGTCTTTCCCAATAATGAATTTCTTTTCAGCGTCATAAATAATGCGTTTATATTTCATTTCCTGTTCTTTAAAATCTTGTTCTTGCTTTTCAAACTTTCTCATCAAATCATCCCGTATTGCTCTAAATTCCTCCAAAGTGTTTAATTTACCAGCTAATAGTTTATTTTCGGATGTTAATTGATCTTTCATAATAGTGAAATTTCTTTCGAGTTCATTAACAGTTTCTTTAAATTGTGCCGTTTCTATTTCTCTTGTTTCTTCAAGCCCCTTTACTTTTTCTTTTAACTCGTTGTTTTCATCATTTTTATTGTTGAGAGTTTTTTTGAGATAGGCAATTATATCAGCTCTATCTTCATCTAATTTGTCGTAAGCTTTTTGAAGCTCTTCATTGCGCTGTTCATATTCGTCTACAGCAGCTCGAAGCCTCGCTATCTTTCGATTACAATCCGTGATCTGAAGTTCTAGAAAAGTTCGTTCAACCTCAGTGAATCCAGCACCACCACCACCACCTCCAGTTTTAGCGTCTTCTTTTCCTTTGTCCTTTTTAGGAGCCATTTTTTACCAAAAATAAATATAAAGTACAAAGTATTATTGCGCGAATGTCGACAGCAATATATTGATTAAGCACAAACAAGTTGGTTACTAAGCAACGTTTCCATGTCAATGTCGTATTCATAACATATAATGTTGTTTGATTTCTAAAAGAGGGTTAAATGGTCTGTAAAATTGTACCTTTTTGCATAAAATTATTTTGGATTTAAATAATGTAATTTTATGTAGAGATGGGAAGCCAAATAACAATTCAAAATATGTAATTTAACCTAATTTTATAGATACGAAATTGGAATTGCTATGCTTTCTTGCTGAAATCTGAAATCTTAATATTAGGTTTGCAAAATTCTTATTACTTGTATAATTAAAAATTCTCTTATGCTGACTTATTTTCACTGACGAAGTCATGCACATAATTAATCGAAGGAACGCTATAATATCCACTAGTAAATATTGTTTAGTGTAAGAATTCATAACATGATTTGTCGTCGGAATTTAGTTTTATCTTTGTATAAGATCAATCGAATTATCGAAATCTATCCCAATCATAGTAGTCTTAAACGTTCCGAAGAGATGTAGACCTTGTCATTACTAAATACTACAAAATTACCATTTTCGGGAAAACAGATATCGCTAATTGGCAGAATGTAAAGCACGCGAGACATCGAGAAATTTAAATAATAATTAAATTGTTGTATAGTTTTTGATAAAAATACTCGCTTAATCTGTTTTCTTTGCATAGTTCAGCTAAAATAATACTAATTATAAAAATTCCTCTGGTAGTACCTGACGACAAAACGAAGTTCCTGGTTTTTATTTTAGAGCAAACATCGTATACAAATATACTCGTATGTTACGTACCTCACAATATTTAGCGCCATAAGCAGGCGGTGGTGAATCACAGAAGCGGTGTCGACTACGCGTGCGCGTGGAACAATGCTCTGGCGCAGGGCACGAGGACCAGGCGGACCACTCGCCCCAACCGCCCGCCCCGCCCTCTGCAACAGACGACGTAGCTCGGGCTGATTATTGTTATAGTCTGGTAAGGTATTTTTGATAGCGTCTGCGTTATTTATTTCTATGGAAAAATCTTACAGAAAGGCCTACCCACCAAAAGCTAGGGGCTTGGTAGGGGATAGTAAATAACATATCGAAAATTTTGATAGTAATCTCTTGGCTGAAGTGATATCTAATAGCGTGCTCTTCATAGAGACAAAATGATGTCTCTACCAAATTCAGATAAATAGCATTAGGCGTTTAATTTAGCATATATATAAAATGAAACAAAATTAATCAATCTACGGATTACAACAAGTTACGAAAATTTTATCTACAATGTCATAAAATTGTGCACGCCACTGTTATTATTGCAAGTAGGTACAAAAATAAAGTTCAGACACACGCTGCTCTGAGTAGAAGCCGTTAAAAATTCCTCCTATATTTATATAAAAAGAACTCAAAAACCATATTTACCTGACAAAGGTAAAGTTGGTAAGCAGTCCATCCTCACATCAGCGACAGCTCCAGTAACGGCCTGAGACACATACACGAAACAGTACTCCGGGTACTTCTCACTGAACAGACGACAGTCGAACAACGCTGAGTGCTGTCCCCTGGAAATCCCTCAAAACTCAACAATTATATGATGCAAAATGAAAACAAAGAAAGAAAATAAGATATTTTATCATACAACAAGTACAATAGTACAGAACTCACCTTTAAAAACAAGATACAATATGACAAACAAGTTTAAAAACTGTGTTACAGAGGAGAGATATTGTTCCACGTGTAGAGTTAAAAGTAAAAACATATAATATATTTAAAGAAATTTATACAGTTTTATAATTATTTTATTATGTGATACACATTATATTACATGTGAAATATAGGAATTACTTCTTTATTAAGTCAAATCCTGTAACCCTTAGTGGCACTTTCATCTGTATAATACTTTTTTTTTTCAAACTTAGTACATACTACAACAAAAAAATTACTTTGTTTCATCAGGATTCAAACCTACAGTTGATTCAAACATACGTCGATTGCCACTATTCTTATTTTAGTGTCTTTATTTTTTCCTTGTTTATTAAGTTTCTGTGAAATAAACGTTTTTTGTATTGTATATTAAATCAGCTGTGCCTCATGGTTTCACTAGCGTCAATTTCGCCGTATGTAGCCTTCCTCGATAAATAGACAATACAACACAAATATTATTTTAAATTCAAACCAATAGCTGTTTAGGTACAGATTTAGTAATTTAAGAAAGTTCATAACTTTTTAAGGTTTTATATCAGTATAGATTACCTTCGGACTCTCCGCTCAGCAACATACCGCAGCCTGTCCGAGCTATCTCTTCCGAACACTCGTACTCTATCGGTGCCGTCCAGAACACATTCAGGATACTGGAAGAGGACCCTCACTCCATCCCCACAGGGAAACACGGAGCCGCCGTTCACGTTTAGGACGAATTGCTCAGACCAATCAGCCTGCAATAAAATTATTTATATAGGAAACAAAACAGATATCACAATTACACGTGAAAATAAAGACTATTATAAATAACCGAACAAATATATTATAATGAATGAGGATCACTTCAGTCCAAAATCAATCTATTCGTTAAAAAGCAACGATGCTACAAATAGATGCGTCAAAATTAACCGATTTTAAGACTTTATAAATAAGCTAGTAACAATCAAAGTTGGTTTAGTTTAACAAGAAATATCATGCAATAGACACGGGTCTATTGTATTGTGGGAGGCAATTTATCAGAACCCTTTCGACTTAACAAGTTACATAAACGATTTGATGAACTCGACTTAAACTTCTGTTCATTATAAGTTCGGGTTTCCATTAGACAGCTTAAAGCGATCTTGAAGATTATTAAAAATTCTTTATTATTTCTTACTTATAGCCTAAAGCCATTTGGCGTATATCATTCTCTGGCGTTGCCTAATTGGAAACAATGTCTCAAATGCTGTCACTTTCTCGCTAATCTACAATTTTTGCAGAATTTTGAAGATCTTAATTTTTTTATTAAAATACTTCCTATTTGGAATAAAACTACACCTGTACTATTTGGTGCTACCAGTAATAATTATGGCAAACAGTACCTATCAAATGTGTCTGCCATTTACATGAATATCCACTATTCTCATGAAATTTAAATTCAATGAACCATCAGACATTCGCGATGTCAGATGTCTATATTGTACAAATAAAATTGAAGACAATTTAAAAAAACTTTGACATGATAATTTCAATAAAAAAACTCTTAAATGGGTGAACCGATTTTCATAAATTACAGCTAAGATCCATCTCGATGTAAATCTACGATGCCAGAGACACGTCAAACTTTTTTTTTTCGTCAAGGGTTAAAAGTACCAAAAAAACTTCAAATATGTCTGAATCTCTGACAGGCACGACCAGGCACTTATATTATTTAGCTAGCAAAGTGTTCAAAACAAAAAAAACTGGCTGAACCATGGACTTCCTTCGGGAATGTATATAAGTAAAGAAGGAAGAAACTAGCCGCCCGATATATATAGAAGAAGAGAAGCAACTCCTAAATATTATATTGTAACACAGTCCATTAGAGGTTGTAAAAACTCAAATTAAATATTCTATGCATGCATTATATTACGTAGTTTGTAAAATTGTCCCAACTCTTCCTGCTTCGGCAAGCCATTAAGGTATGCCAATGCTGTAAGGTTCTGGAATTAACTTCCTGTTTCCATTCGTCTGGCTCCCACCTTGTCTAATTTTAAATCGCTCCTTCAGGCACTTTTTTTATCTGATCGTAACTCCTGAAACTACTGATGCGGCTTGGGTTTCCGTTTTGCATTTACTCTATGTTACATGTGTTTTTTTTCTTTTTATGTTAACCCAACAGGGTTGTCTGGAAGAAACCGCTATTTAATGATAAGGCCGCCCCATGTACCTATAATTTCTTTTATATTTTCACGTTTTTTACATTATTTGGATAAGTAAACAAAACTAAGCAACGTACCTGAATTTCATTTCATTAAGACGGGAAAGCGATAAAATAACCTTGCTCATGAAAGTTCCGACGAGAACTAATAAATAGGAGCCTTTAAAATATTGAAAGGGCTCTCAAATGGCCGCAGCCAGAGCTTACCGCTTTTTTATTACGAACACTTCGGAGGCATAGTAAACAGGTGTCGATTGAGCAGTTTTATTGAGTACTAGCTACGTCCTGCGGTTTTTCCTGCTCTTAAAAGGCTTTGCCCGTTTTTGCAACACTTTTCATTGATCCGCTGCTCCTTTTGATTGTAGCTTGATGTATAAATATTATAGTCTATTGCCTTTCTCGATAAATGGACTCTAACTAAAAATATTTTTTTCAATTCGAACCAGTAGTTCGTGAGATTAGCGCGTTCAACCAAACCAGATTTAGTAATTTAAGATGGTTTATGGTTTTTGATGGTACCTTTACAAATGCCAGCGCCAAGTCTTGCGGCCCGGCGGCTGCAGCGGGTCTAAGCGTGAGGGCGTAATCTCCTGCTTGGCCAAATAGCTCGCAGCGAAGGGTCATCGTACGGCGGCCGGGAAATCCATACATCTGTAACAATGTTAACATTTTTTTGAATGTTTAAGTATGTTATTTCTAAAAAAAAAAATTATAGTAAGAATCTTTAAATAATAAGAAATGTAATCCAAACTTTTGGTGACATGTGAACTTACTGATACGAGATTAACTTGACATAAAAGAGATGTCTATCTGTGGGATCATAGCTGCTAAGCGAATGAACCAATTTCGATGATTTTTCTTCGTTTAAAAGCTCATATAATCTGTTAATCCGTTTATGATATATTCTTATTTGTGATCATTGCGAAGGATTAAAACGTTATAAATGAAGAAACAATTTAGATAGCTATAATTGAAACCAAAATATTTATTATATTGATGATTACTACTGAAATGTTCAGCAATTAACAGCGTGTCTCGAATTAGAAGCTCAATAATGCAAATAAATTCAGGTGAAATTTCACTTTAATCTTCTAAAGGATTCGCGACAGTCATTAGCGAAATTGTACATTTGGTGTTCTAATGAAATTAGATGAACCTACCTACATGTGTCGCGTTTCGAAAAACTATGTTAAATTTAAATACTACATTGTAATAGACAAATTATATAACATTTATAAAGTAACTTCATTTTAAAGGTAAGTGAAATAGAAGAAAATAAATTAAAATACAAAAACAAAGAAAGCTACAACTTACAAAATTAAGCTGTAGCTTAATTTTACGAGTACGAGAGCTACGATGCCTCTTTATTCACTGGGGTTAAAAAGTACACAAACCTGTTCCGAGTACAGCACATGAGCATGTGAGCTAGTATTCTTCCCGTCACACAACACCGAACCACCACTCGAGTGCCCGCAGTACAAAAGCTCCAACCAAAAATCAGCGCTGGTCTGTATCGGGGTGCAAACAACATTCGGAAAGTTCAGTATGGCATTCACTTGCATCTGTGGATACGTCTGAATTTGTTCTGGAGTCACATCCAAACTGGCACTCGGCCACAGGACGTCAAACTTCCACGATTTGACCACGCTGTCCCCTGTCTCCATTAAACCAGCTTCTGTGACATCTCGTTTGACTTTCATAGTGTTGATGGTAGCGTTGCCATAATCTAAGAATGTTTCTTTATCAGCAACGATTTCTAAATAGTAGATACCACCTCGGGAGAAGTAGCCACAGGGGAGAGTCATTCTGCTCTCGGCATCAAGAGCGAGAGGCATGGTGGCTAGAAGAGTTCGGCCGTCGTCGTCTTCTCGGGCGAGGCGAACTCTTAAGCTGCCACCTCCGGTTACTCCCTGGACGCGGATGTGGACATCTCCGCCTAAAGCGACAGGGCTTTTGGGGATCTCCACCCATACCTGGTTTAGGTCGATTCGATCTTCAGTATAAGGGTTCACGTAGAAGGCACCGCCTGCAAAAATAACAAAATTTTAACGTCATTTAGATACAGACGGTAAAGTGGAAATACTGGAAATTTTACTTTTAATTGTTACATTTTGGCATCGAAGTCGGTGCCTTAAGTTCATGATTTTCTATTACCTACAATTTGGCACTGGATTTCAAATACTTCTATTTTACTCAGTACTTTATAATATACATTACAGTCGACTTAAAGTTAAAAACACCATTTCAAAAAGGTAAGATATCAATTTGAGTATATGTTTTATTGTATTTCTGCTACGCTATTGTGAGACCATATATATTTTTAACAATTCTAACCATTATAATTTTTATCAAAATTGATCAGATTTTTCAATTTCAAACATTCGTAAGACCAAAATTAACAATGCATAGGGATTAAAAATCATACAATCAAAGTGGATTTATATTGTTTATTTCGAAGTAATAAATCAAACTTTATCAAAGGCATTTAAGCACAAATTTCGAAGTACAAGTGAATATTGAAAAATGGTGAACCGTGTACTTAATGGAGTGTGAAACAGTGTTATAGGACGGGGATTAATGGGTTTTAGAGTATTGCCTCCACTAAGGTTGTATTGGGTGTATATGACTGAATGTTATCGAAAATAGTATCCCTATATATTTGATTAATCTGTAACTAAACTAATTATCATTAATCTAACGATATTATAAAACTAGTACTACGTTTTCCACTAATAGACAGAGTTTAAGATTATAAGTTACTAGTTGCGCAGTTTTTGTCGTAGCCGGATGTTATATAGTGTAATTCTTTTCTCGAAAAATGGACTATCGAACACAAATTTATTTTTTCATTTCGATTTTATTTGAAAAAATATGCAATAGTGAGTTCAATAAAGTAAATAAACAGTGTTGCGGCTAAGTTGCCTACATTCATAGGTTTCAGTCCGTATTTAGCGTTATAATGTATACTGTAGCTCTAACACAAGTCTGATAAAGTATGTTTCAAAAGCATCTACCTTAAGTATTTGTATGGAAAATCTAGAGGCCGAGCGTCACTACTTGGTAGCTATAGGACTGACAGCATCCTAATCATTGATATAGTATGAATGATACTGTACCCAGTATTCTATATCGAAAATTCTAATAGAAAACCCATCAAAAATCTCGATAGTAATGTTATGGTTGACGTACAGATAATTTATGTTATTTACCTACTTATGATGATAACGACTATCATAATAATCAACACTCAAAACAAAGGGATAAAGCGTTATTTAAGGGAGACTTATGAGAAAGACCGTAGAAATTGATGCGTCTACCGCCAGCCATTATAAGTTGACCCCGGAAGTTTTGTATCTTCATACAATCGATGCATGAGGAGCGTGTCAAGATTAAGTGGTTTACATAAATTAAGATGTTCAACATTACTACGGGCTGAGATAAATTCGGAGTTTTGTTTGCTAAATAAATTTTACGCTATATAAATTGTTTGGTGAGGGTTTGTATGAGAATATCGTTAAGTTTTAATGACATTTTCATATACACATGAATGGTCACTTTATATAAGTAAACTACATATTGTTCAATTTCATTTGTTAATACCAGTTTTAAACAAAATCGCCTCAAAATCGTTCTATTTGCTTAGGAGCTACGATGCCAGACACACATACACGCTACAACACTCATATTTTACGTCGACAATAAAAAATCGTATCTAATCCAGTATCGATTTAATAACGAGTTTAATCCAAACGTGCTTCAATGAAACTTAATAAAAGCTTTCATCTATTGAAAGCTATTTGGGTCATCGTGGCTTATCGTTTCTTATTTCTATTTTTATCTAAAATTCTTTAAGTTTCTTAATAATACTCTTTTGTATTCATGTGCTGTGTCATTTTTATACATTAAAACGAGATAATTATTAAGAAAAACATTATCAATTAAGACTAAACACACTATGACATTGGTTTGTGAATCTTCAGCAAAAGTGTTGATGGCTTCAAACTCTGTTTTAACTAATTTAACATAGATATCTATCCGACTTAGCCTCAGAATACTGGATACAAAAATTTCTCTTAACAAGGCGAATTGAAGTCATTTATAATCCACGTTAATTAAAAATACAAGAATATCTCATCACAAAAAATCCGCACTGTAATCAGTCCACTCGTCGACCCCAAAGATCGTCGGGCTAGGATCCCATAGAGAAACACACAGATACGTCGAAATTCTAATAAAAACAAACTTCGGTTAACAAACACATTATCGTACGTTTTATCAAATTCAAAAAATCTCTGTTTTCATACCCTTTGTTTACATTCTGATAATTTATTCTGAGGGTGAAATTGCGGTGAATAAAATTCTGTTTTGCGTAATGCTTTTGTTCGTAAGATTTATTAGTTCACTTGACCAGACAGACAATTTATAGCGTTTTGTCTTTATAGCTTTCGTCTCTCAGACTTTGTGTTTATAAGAATGTAGAATTATTAGGTATTTCTGTTAACCAAGCAGCAGTATTAACTGTTGCAAGATCCCTTACAGTTTTTAATGGCATGAAAATGTGACGTAGGTACTATATTACCGACAAACTAATCTAGCATTTCATAATGGTAGGTCTCGAAACATGGTCGGAATGTTGTAGTTGTTATTACAGACTTCAAAAAAGGAGTAGGTACTCAATTAAATTTCGATGATTATTTTTTTGTCTGAAAGCTGTTGCTTCCCGTGTAGTTCCATCAAAATCTGTTCTGTACTTTAAGAGTTACAATTTGAAGTCGTTTTTTTTTGTTAAAATTTTAAGACATGTGTTTTGTATGTCATGTAAGTACAGATTTTATTATCAATCTACCACCTCATCCACTTACAACTTGCAATATGTTTAAATTATTATAAAGTGTTTTAATCTTATTTTTGATTTGTTATTGTTAGGTATTGCTGTTTGTTTTGTGTTACGGCACTGTATACATTTTTGTATCCTTCAAATTTTTCCTGTGTTCATTTGTTGTATAACTTTAATAATTTAAATTTTAAATGTTACCTTGAATTGGGTTACCTGTTAAATAATTGTCTTGTACATTATTTTCATATAGAAAATAAATAAATAACATCTTCGTCGGGGATTTAGGATACATAAACTACAAACCAGCCAAGAAAAGAAGCCGCAAAAGAGCGGCGATGTGCGCGCGGCTCATGTCACCGCGCCATCAAGCTACCCGCCGTTATCCATCACTCGGCGTCTGGAAGAAATACAAAAATACCGTGAATATTTAAATAAATAAAATTCTTAGACAACTAAATAAAGGGAATTTACTGTAATTATGAAGTAATAGCTATATCCGTTTTTACGTCGGAGGTTAAAACCCTTTTCGTTACTATAGCCACGCAAGAGTAATTAAAATATAAGGCATATTGTTGAAAAGGGAATAGTGAAAAGTTTATTCAGCGTAATATTGAGCCGGGTGTCCGGTCCTGTAATAACCGGATATGGCCTGGCCGGATAACGAGTTTCATAAATTCAATCGGGTCGTTCTCTGACGTTTCTATTTAGACACATGATTAATATTCAACAGTAATTAAAGTCTTAGGACTTTTAATGATCTATATTAGCTTTGAATTTTTGTTTCGCGTTCTTACACGTAATAATTCTTGTAACTCCTTTGAATTTAAACATAATTTGGTTATTAATAACAACCTAAACGCATCAATAAGTCTACTTTCAACCGATTTCAAAAGAAGAGCTTTTCAATTCAACTGTAAGATTGTTACGCGGTTGTGAAGCCAATTTTAAAACGATTTTAATGTTTATTTATTTGATACATGATACTACCATATGTTTTATCGAAATTGATAAGATAATTTCAATTTCTGCTCATTGTTATAATGTCATGAGAGTATTGAACTAAAAACTTGAATAAAATTTTATTTTAAAACGACTTCAAAATGCACTGAAAAGTAGATAATTTAAAAATAAATTTTAAGGTTAAAGGTTTATGATTTTCTTATAGTTTGGCACAAACTTACAAATGTACACCGTTATTCATCAATAATATCAAAATATACATAGGTAGTCCATCATTATTCATTCATAACTTCGTCGATAACAGAGTTACAAAGATACAGCAACAAGTAGAAATATTGATTTCAAATCTTTACAAGTCAATCTGGGACCGCATCGTGTGAAACTTTGTCAGGCAAAGCTTGCCCCAAGTTTCCTCATTATCTAGATGTCACCTCGTTACTTAGTTACTTTTATAGTCTATCACGTTTCGCGAGATTAAAACGTTTATATAGTTCTACATGGTTATGAAAAATATATTTCCTATGTATCTATGTGTAAAAGTTTTTACATTTATTTATAATAATATACTTAAATATATTTACAAAAATACAAAAGGCACATCAAAGCTGTTGGGGTGCGTACCCAAAATACTGGTTGCATTGTGTATGTATGTAGATAAGGAATATAACTAAAGCCGAAGAATTTTCTTGGTTAAACATGTTAATCTCAGATTTAAATTGAACAGTTATTTTTGTAATGGATAGTTCATTTATTGTATGAAAAATTATTACAGGTACACTAAAGTTTCTTACGAAGCTGGTCAATGTTAAGCTGCGAAGCTAGTTCAAAATAAAAAAGCTCTTTATTATATCTTGCACCGTGTAGCATTATTATAAATACATACATATGTATGTGTACTTTACCTTAATTCAGTGGACAAATGGTTTCACCATTAACAATATCTATTATTAATGGTATACTGGACAGGTTTTGAGATGAAGCAGTCTTATGGAGTGATAAATGATATTTAGTGAGATCATACGGACATTTCAGTTTACAGCTATAGTCCAAGACTTATACATAGTCGCCACATTAAGTCCGTGAAGTTAATAGGAAGCTTTTCAAAACAAAAGTAGGGTTAAATTTAATCAATTTAAAAAACTTGGTTATCTAAAACATTTTACGCCATACAATTCTATTGAATATTTTTTGATATAATATCTATACAAGAAACAAAACAGAATCAGTTTAGATATATATAAGTACAGAAATCCTAAAAATGTTTCCCAGATAGAGTAAGAAAGATTTAAAGTTAAATTCAATTAGAGGACAACTTATAATAATAAATAGTAGGTAGATCTTACAGATTACCACAATATTAACAAATGAAAACATCTGATAATGGGATGAAAAGATGTTTAGCCAAGATTCGTTTCGATTTCAGCTTTTAACCAAATGAATGGATTCGTTTACAAGCTGCGATACCTTTTGTCATCACAAATGTATCCAAAGTCCAACCATGAATTGAAAGTAAAAATATATTTATTTATATAGAATCACAATCAAGAACAACAATTCGAATGAAAAAGTTATTCCTTAAGAATTGAACGCTCCGTTATAAGTAAGTTCAAATTGGTATCGGGAGGTTGAAATATCGTGGCTACAAATCAACGCACCCGACTCAACCTCATTATTTACTGAAACCAAAGCTCTTTCGAGTAATTATTTCAAGTCCTTTATTAAGCTCGCAACCTTAGATTTGGGGGTTCAATTTAAGATATCCTGAAAATTATGATACCTACGCGATTCTATTTTTATTTTGTTTACAATTCAAAATAACAAACAAACTTATATGTTTTTAACAACTTTAACGCAACGAGACTTATCGTTAAAAACACGTAGCAGGTACTTACTACATTCTCTTACTATGAGAACTACAATTTATAAAAGCAATTTAATCACATATTTATTTATAACTTTATGTAAATAATTATTGTACATAGTAACATTTAATATAAGTAATGGGGACCTATATGACAAAAGCTATATTGGAAAATTGGTTTTGCATAACATTGTTTCAATTTAATATTGATTCAGAAACATGTAGCTTCACCCTTTTTAGTTTGTCTAAATCGTACATGCATTATGGATAACAAAGGCGATACACAAACTACGGGTTTTTCTCTATGGAACCGTAGATCACATTTATTTTCAACGGATCCTTGAAGATTGCCTTCACGGAACCCGAAGTATGACTTTTTAATAGACTATTATGTAATATTATAGATTTACTATATATAACTAAGTAAGCTTAGATTATAGAGATCCAAAGATCCCTTGATAACGCACATTCATAGCGACATTACTAAGATTAACCCTTACAACTCGGTCCTAATAATCCTTCCGAGTGTTGAGGTCAAAATGACCCAATAAATGTGCTTAGAGCTCTCTAACTTCTATGTCAATGGAGAGATTAAGATTATTACACGATTATTTATATTAAGACATTTAAGTTTTATTTATCTTAATTTATTAGTTAAGGCAAAACAAATGTAAGCTATACATAAACTGTAATAGTACGTTACTGAAAACTTTTGTAACTACTCGAATCTTTAGGTTCGATTTCGGGGTAAATAAACTTGGAAAGAAAACTTTATTAACACAACTTATCTATAGATACTAATAAAGAGAAAAGATTTGCATCTTTGTTTGTAATAGAGAAATAGATAGGCTGTTTGTTTATATAAAAAACATAAATGTTTTTTTTAAGAAACCTGCTTTTATTATACTTCTTTAAAGATAAGTAAAATCTTAGAGTATCTTTAAATAAATTACTTAATTTGAACCCATTAACTGTATTACAAGTATGTGTTATTGCAAACACAATTGTTAAGAAATTAAACTTTTTTTTTTCTTCAATTCTTACACATTTTGGCTTCAGCTTTCATTGTCATTTTGCCGTGGATATGAAATTGAGTTGATATAAAAGCAATTTTTAACGTTTATATGTAAAAGGTATATGTACTATAAATAAAAATAATACAGCAAGTACCAGGTAAAAATTGTAAAATGACTTAAGAAAGAAAGAAAAATTATAGGTTTGCTTCAACTAAATTGTAAATGTTAAAAACTTTACTATGAGATACATAACCCGAAAACACACCTGTATTTAAGTGCTTCGTTAAAATTTTATACAGGGCCTACTTGACCCAGCTACAGAGTGTGGAAATATTAAGTGACGAATATATTTATTATAGTCTACAACGAGGTAACCACCAACATATCGCTTATCCCTTAGAATGAAAGTGACCTAATCCAAAAAATGCAATTTGTGGTAAATGAGCATTAAAGTCTTCAAAAAATTATAGTATTGAATACATCTTAATAATATATAGAGACCGAAGCATGCGCTGCCCCCTGTTATACTAAGATATAGGTCACTTTTACTTTACAAGGTTTTAGAATATGCTTTATAAGGTCAGTTTATAGTAAAATCGAGTGTTACAGGAATTTTAAAATTAAATTATTTAAATAAAATTTTAAAGTTAAGTCACTTTCATTTTAAGGGTGCGATATATTGGTAATGGTAACATTTAGAGAAGACGCAACACAAGAAACTAACATGAAGCCTATAATATAGGAGCGAACAGCATGCACCACCAAACAAATAAACTGTTTTACAAAAAGGCATAGGAATAGAAATATAATGTTATGTAGACCTTTATTAACTAAATACCAAAGCTACAACTAATTCAGCCAGTACGACCAATTCTTTCTCCGATACGGAGCTAGACTCCTTCCAACTGTCAAAGGCTATATATATTGTATATTCATGTGGACGAAGTTGCAAGTTAAGGCAAGTAATTAACAAGATAATTTCATTACTATCAATCCTATAAACTG
Organism: Aporia crataegi; assembly: GCA_912999735.1. Taxonomy (NCBI): domain Eukaryota; kingdom Metazoa; phylum Arthropoda; class Insecta; order Lepidoptera; family Pieridae; genus Aporia; species Aporia crataegi. The sequence continues at coordinate 536,259 of OU538737.1, forward strand.
TGGCTAAACCTGTGTCGCATAATAAATATTCAACTGTTATCGATTACATAAACTTAGCCGGGTGTGTCACGTCTGTTAAAAAATTTACTGCAACTAAAGTATAAAGGGACAACGAAAGCTCTGGGTCATGGGACATACTACTGTTTCACTGATCTTTAGAGACAAGTTGTTCTGAGTCTACCCAACCAAAGTTTTTCCTAAGTCAGGACCAACCAAGATAAACTTATAAAACTTCCTTTTTTCCATCGGGGCTTAAAAATACCTTACTACAAATAGGAAATGAAATCTAGGGATTTCATTTATTTATTTATTTCGTGTATAATCAGTGTATAAGAAACAAAAACTCATTGTTTAGATGTAACTGTTTTTTTAAATTAATTATCATTGGTGTACTTTGTATAAGTGTTTGGGTACTATACGTGTCAAAATTGTTAACGTGTCGTTTCTCTGTGTATACCTTTTTGGAATTCGGTATAATTTTTAAATTTTCTTTTTCTTGTATTTGTAACCATCTCCTGTTTTCCTTAAAATAAAGAATGACCTTTCGCCTACCTAAGCACTACATTAGATTTGCATTTGTAAATTTAAATTTACATTTAAACGTATTTACGTTTGTCTACAATTGAAATGTAACCTGGATTTCTTTCAAGCGAGAGAAACAATATTACATTCGAATGTAAATTTCACACACGAGCAGTCCAAAGTGATTGCCTCCTGCTCCCTTTGAGTGGTTGAAAAGATAACAAATTACATGGAAATATTTGACGACGTCGTTACGAATACGTTATGTTCACGAAATACTAAATAAAGTATGGATTTATTGAATACCTTCGCAATAAGAAATTTCTAATATTCCTTTATATATAAAACATAGGTATAATAAAACAAAACTAATATTATAAATGCGAAAATATCTCTGTCATTTATCTGCCAAATCCAAGTAACATTTTTTACACAGAAAAACTAGGACTTGGGAAAGGACATAAAATACATTTTATAGCGAAGAAAGGCTTTATTTTTTACTTATATTAGAAATGCAAAACTTGCTTTCTGTCTCATCCACTTTCGCGCCTGAAATACTAAACCGATGATAAAATTAAGGAAACATATTTTATTGCGAAAAAATGCTTGTTTGTGTGTGTTTGGACACATACAAACGGAGTCGCGGATAAAAGCTAGTTGATCAATAAATGTTAATTGAATGTGCAATCACATACAGCTTAAGCCATTATTCAGATGCTAGATCAGGTCTGGAAAGCAATAAAAAGCTTTGCACTTCTCAAACACGATATATCGGGTGAATGGCGCAGAATTGGCACACGAACTCTATACACCCGGTGCCAAGTACACTTTGACTTTGATAAAACTTTTATTTCCATTTCCACATTTGGATGTTTCATGCCTGCTACGTTAGATTGGAGTTTTGAAATGTAGATGACAAGATTCTTAAGTGAAATATTATGCTGATATATTTTAAGAAAAAATAAGTGCTTTTGCCGCCGACGCTAAACTTTGAAAGCTGATGGATCTTAACTACAATTAAAAAGAGTTTATCCATTTATGAGTAAATGTTATGTATGTAATTAACATATTAGGGACTTTTTAAATTGTCACCCATTTCACCCATGAGTCACTAAATAACGCCATGCATTAAAATCATCAATGACTATAATACATGACGATTTAAGCTTCTACTACTAATGTAGTATATTTGAGTAGATAATAAATAAATAAACCTAATAAAATAGGGGTGAATAAATAATGCGGCATAAAGTGTAATAAAACAAAATATGAAATCAAATGTTTAATTTGATTCATCACAGTACTATTCCTTGTCCATATCCAGGGTACCCATGATTGTAGCCGGAATATCCACCATGCCCGTAGCCGGGGTATCCGTGGTGACCATATGGATGATGGCCGTATTGCCGTGGGTAATGATGATGGTGGCCATATGCGTGTGCGCAGCTTAAGGCGGCGATAACCAAAAGAAGCAGTAGTGCGTACTTCATCTAAAAATATTTATTTATTAAAACACTTTCAATTCGGTGTATGATCGGCTTCACAGTCGTTTATGAAAAATACAAAAAAAGATATATATATCCTAATTGCGAATCCCCTTTTTGATGTCACTATATTCTTTAAAGGATTTATTTTATTCACAATACATTAAAAATCATATTATTGTATGCCTTTTATGATAACCATCTCCGTGGTTAACGCGTCTACGTGTTCTGCCGGAAGTACTGATTTGGAATCCCGGGGAAACATTTGAATGTTTCTGTTGGGTTGGCATCAGTGTAACAGATACAGAAATGTGTCTGTCCCGTGCCCCACTAGGGCTTACGGCAATTAGCTTTTTTTTGATGTCAGTTAAAAAATAAGAAATCCTTACTTTTATCAAAATTCACCACACCACGCTTGACAAAACAACGATAATATACTAAACTATGAGAAGTTATGTCTTATATATACATTAAAATATCATTAAATGAATTAAAAAATCGATTTTATCTCATTAGTGTATCAAAATATTCCTACATTAATGAATTTCCCAATTGATCGAAAACAAATGATTCTTAATGAAAGAGGCTTGTGGTTATTTTTCCTTATCGATATCTAATTAATATGTAATCAGTTGATATCTAACTAGTAAAATTGAAGACGATTTTAAAAACCCTTCAACAATTACAAACTAATGAATTGATGAACATCTCGACCAAGTCTGCTTTTAACAAAAAAAAAAAAATCGCAAAATTGGTCCATTCATTTAGATTTTAGAAGGTACGATGTTACAGTTAGACATACATATATCTAGATACTTATTGAAAGAGCCAAGGCATTTGCTAACCAGGCATTTCTTAGTTATGTTATTATAGTTAAAAGTATAATATGTATTATTATATTCAATTTTATATTATTTGAAAGCATCCCATGACACAGGAACCGTACAAGCAATTTGAAATGAAAATTATTAAAGTTCTGTATCCGATCTTTGAATTTTAATCTTTGCGACTAAACTTCGTCTATTTCCATCATAAATTGAAAACTATTTAATCTCGGGACTTCGCGAATAATCTCGAAGAGCGGAAATGAAAACGTTCGAGTGAATACCAAGTGACGCGAGCATCGGTTCAAAGTTCACACATTCGATGCCATTGTTATATGTCAACCGTGACTTTCAGTATTTGTCGATAACGTCTACGTTTGGGAAATGTGTTACGGCAGCTCTTCTATAGTAAAAAAAAAACTATAGAAAATTTCGAATCTTTGGTTAAGTATTTTTCGATAATATTTTCCTTAAATATTTGTATTCAGTTACAAGAATTGAATGTTTCGATAGTAAACTCATTGTAAGCATACAGAAATTTATTTATAAAGGTATTTAAGGTTAGCTTTCCATAACTGATGGAATTTTTAAAATCGGATCGGTGAATACACATGTAAAAAAACAATTTTTATAATGATATTACAACATACAGATATTTACTAAAGACTTAATGAAAACATTTTTCAACAAACAAAGTTTAATCTCGTGTAGGGCATTTTCCCGATAAAATTGTTTTTCCGGGAGTCGAACCCAAGACCTTCGGTGCAACACGCAAATGCGTAAGCACGCAAGATTAAAATCGCGTATTAAAATTCTTTTATAAGATAATTCATACATTTCAGTGGTTTGCACATTGGTTTATTTATACAGATAAAATAAATTTCTTCGTAAATTAGCAGCTTGACAATTTTTTTTTTGTGAAAACTATATATAAAATCTACAATGTATGTGTAATATTTATATATATAGATGTAAGTTTATTTATAAATTCGAAGTAACGCTAACTGTAAATAGTGTAGTGTAGAGGAAAAGAGCCGCCTAACTGAATGGCAACTGCGCTTGCAGTAAAAGATTAATGCTAAGTTTTATATGAATAAAAAGCTTTTCTAGCGGACTGTTGATTTTATTCCTTAACTACCTGCGCCCTGCGGTTTCATCCGCTCACAAAATGAGTAGGGAATTTGCAACATTTTTCATTGATTGAACATTGATAGTAACGTGATGTTATATGGCCCTCTATCAATGGACTGTCGAACATAAAAATACATTTGATACAGTAGTTCCGGAGCTTCCGGTTTCAACCAAAAAAACTCTATTAAATTTATTATTCTCTTCTTTGTTATAATATTAGTCTATACTAATTACAAAGTTACTTAAATATAAGTAACGGAAAAGGATTATAAGACCTGAATTAAATATTTTTTATTTCTATGGTTTTATTTTATGTAAATCTTTCAAACGATCAACAAATATAAGCTTCAAAATAGTATTTTATTATATAAAGCATTGTTGTTGTGTTGCTGTTGTGTTGTATGTTGTTGTTGTTGTGTTGTGTGTAAACAATGTTTTTGAAGAAAATTCGTTTTCTTATACATTTTCTATGGAATGACATTTTAGACACATTATTATTCGGAACTCTGAAACGATACGAAGTTCGGGGGGCTACTAGTAATTAATAAAACATCAATTTTCATGACTTTTATTTAATTATTAGTACTCATACCATGTACTCCAAGTTTCGGGAAAACCAAAGGTTTGGTAGGGATCGTAAAGAAGGCTTCTGGAGTATGTTGGCTGATTCCACCAGTTCGGGTAACCGAAATAGAAACCGGGGATAACCTGGGGATATCCGTAGGAGGTCTCCCAGTCGACAACCCTCTCCTTCTTTAGTCTATCACCAACACTTTTGGACATAACCACTCCTAGAGTGATTATTAGAAAGAGTGATTGTATCTTCATCTGAAAATTTGATTTTTTATTTATTAAGTCAAAAAGGAGCGATTTTCAATTAAGATATTTTTGTAAATTATTGGCTAATTATGAACTGTATGAACTTTATTAGTTTCTTAAGAGATGATTCTATACAAATTATAGAAATTGATTTCACACTTTTATTAAAATTTAACAAAAGCCTTATATTTATTTACCAAGAGAACATGCGAGTTTCTATTTCTGTTCTGTGTAAGCTTTGGACTCGGGAAAGTTCCATTCAAAACCACGATAATATTAATATAAATAAATTTTATAAAAGTATAAATTGAGTTCAAAGGGCACTAAAAAGTATTAAATAAACAGAAGTATTATAAATACAAAATGTACCCCACGACTGTGGTTAGAAAATTTTTTTTATCGAGTACAAAGCAAAATAGATAATTCTTACAAAAATACTGAATCGTACTTTCGTATTTATATAATGTCAAACAATGTAACTTATATTTTTAATAATATTGAAGATATCAGATATTTCAATAAAATACTTTTATATTACTCAGTAACAAGTAATTCGTTTTGAATAGAAAATATAAGGAAAAAGAAAAGGACTACCTTGATGAATTTTTCTTGGAAAAATAATTTGAATACAACATGTAATTCTTTTATACAGACAATCTCATCTCAACTAATAACTTTTTAATCACCTTTGATATTTTATTGCAGTTATGTCATAATTATTATTAAAGAAGCGTGATATTATAACCTTCCTCGATAAATGGAATATTAAAAAAAAAACTTTTCAATCGAAACCACTAAGTTCCTAGGATTTGTGAGTTCAGCTTTATAATTTTAAAGTATTGATAATTTTATTTATTATCAAATGAGAATAACACGTTGATTAGAACGTTTCCATTTAATTTGCATCACTAACTTTGTAATTAATTAGTAAGATTATTAAGATTTATACTAATTATAATGGTTGAGTGCAAAGTCAGGCAATTTGCAGTTTTTAATTTATATTATACACAAATACATTTGAATAATTGTAAAGTTACTTAAATTTAATTCGTAAGTTTTAAATTACTTTAAGAGTTATTAAAATTATATTTTTTGTCACCTATAATAGTATAATTTTAATGACTATAAAACTATTATATAATTGTAACGCTATTGCAATTATATGTTGTCGGCCCTTCGCTGATATTACTATATTTTACCTGCATCGTCTCATTAGTAACTTAGAATCATTAGTAGTCTCTATAATAGGTTCAGCACCACACTTTAGTTTACGTATATTTTTATTTTGTCAAGAAAGTCACATTTGTAATGTTTTTAATGTAAGATTATTTCATTAAATTATAGAATAGAATAACATTACATTAGACAAAATAAACAATATGAACTTGAAATGTTGAAGTAAAAATGCGTTTATATTTTTATGAAAGTTATTTTATACATGAAAGTAATTTAGTGTGTATTATTAATTAAATTTCTAACAATAAAATTTAATATTGTGTTAACCATCCAATAAATATTCTAGTTCAACACACAATTAATATAAATAAATAAATCTACGCGACTTCCGGAGTAATCAGTGTCGTACTGTCCTCATAAGGCTTCTGGGAGTTATTTACAGGTAACCAAGTACGCGTTGATGATGGCTGGTTCCAATTTTCTAAATCGGTCTTGTTTGATTCAACCTCTTCGCGGACTTCCTCAATTGGTTTGATCGGGTTTATTGCTTCTATAATACTAGGCGTAACTGGAGAGCTTTCTTTTATTGGAACAGGACTTACTTCTTTTGGTGATATATCTGGTTTAATATAGATTGGATGTTTGAATACCCGCGATACTGATTTTAAAGGTGGAGATGTTTTTTTAATTAAAACGAAATTTAAAGGTGGGGTAGGGCCCTGGTGGTTTGTAGAAGACTGATTGTTCGATTTATTGAACAGTTGGTTCAGAAACCAAAGAGAGTTTGGGTCGAGGTGATTTTTATTTTTAGGAATACGTTTTTTTATAGAAAAGTGTTTGGCTTTAGTTGGGTTTCCATGGTGTGAACTGTGATACGAATAGGAGCTTTGAGTAGGATTAGAATAATGGTGATACAAATTATAATGTCTTGGATAACCCTGTGTTGACCAGATTGGTGCCGATGTTTTGTAAGGATTATTTGAATGCCAATTATTTTCAGATTCATAATTCAGTCTGGATGGACTGATGGTCTTTTCAGAATGGATTGAAAAAGGATAATATTTATTTACATACCAACCTTTTTTATGTTGGTTTGGTTGGGTTTTAATATTATAATGTCTCGAATAAGGGTTATTTGATTTTTCTGATTCGGAGTGCTGCGATCTGCTGGGATAGGAATGGTACCATTCGGTTGGCGAAGGATGGTAGGGTTTGACAAACCAATACGGGCGAACCGATGTTATGGGAACGGAATTGAATGATTCTCTTGCCACAGAATGATAGGGTTTAATAGACCACTCAGGGTGGCCTGATTTTATTGAGGCGGAATGGTATGATTCGCTTGGAGCAAAATGATAGGGTTTGATGGACCACTCAGGGTGACGTGATTTTATTGATGCGGAATGGTATAATTCGCTTGGAGCAAAATGATAGGGTTTGATAGACCACTCAGGGCGACCTGATTTTATTGAGTCGGAATGGTATGATTCGCTTGGAGCAAAATGATAAGGTTTAATAGACCACTCAGGGTGACTTGATTTTATTGAGTCGGAATGGTATGATTCGCTTGGAGCAAAATGATAGGGTTTGATAGACCACTCAGGGTGACCTGATTTTATTGAGTCGGAATGGTATGATTCGCTTGGAGTAAAATGATAGGGTTTAATAGACCACTCGGGGTGACCTGATTTTATTGAGGCGGAACGGTATGATTCGCTTGGAGCAAAATTATAGGCTTTGACAGGCTTAGACGGGCTATACGATTTTATAGGAGTGGGATGGTATGATTTGATTGGATACGGATGGTACGATTTGGTGGGCACAGAATTATAGGCTTTGATAGGCCTAGATGGGTTATCCGATTTTATAGTAGTGGGATGGAATGATTTTGTGGGCATAGAATTATAGGCTTTGATAGGCCTAGACGGGCTATCCGATTTTATAGGAGTGGGATGGTATGATTTGGTTGGATACGGATGGTACGATTTGGTGGATATAGAATTATAGGCTTTGACAGGCCTATACGGGTGATCCGATTTTATTGGGTAGGAATCGCTTGCTACAGAATAGTAGGGTTTAATAGACCAATTAGGGCGACCTGATCTTATTGCGGCGGGATGGTATGATTTGATGGGACATGGATGATAAGATTTGGTAGGCAGAAAGGGTTTGACAGATTGAGGCCGATGTGATTGGATTGGGTATGGATGGTACGCGTTAAAAGGATGGGACGGTTTGTTTAAATTCCAATTTATTTGGTTCCAATCGTAGTTATTATGAGTAGCGGCACGCTGTTTTGCGTAATAATCTTGTCCGGTTGGTTGATAGTAATCGAATGGATGGTGCTCTTGCTGGTACCATTTACGTTCACTAAATATTGGAAATGGTCTGTTTGCGTAAAAATTGTAATCATTTGACCAATTATCTTGGTATTGCCTTATTGGGTACTGTTGGTTCCATCTGTTTTGATACCAATAACTTTGGCTCCTAGGGATCGACGGGTATGGGTGATACCAGAAGTGGAAAGGGTTGAGTATGTATGAGTTCCTTCTGTCAGCCAAGTAAGGCGTTGCATAAGACATGTCTTGACTCCACCACGAGGGCTGCCAAGCTGGTCTATCATAGTCTGTTACATCATTTCTTCGAGGCTTCCATTGTTTCTTCGCGGCTCCAACTGCTAAACAAACAGCAAGAGAAAGCAAGAGTTTCATCTGAAATGAGTTCAAAAATTATTAAAAATTTGATTTAGAATGACGCTCGTACATAATATAATCATAAAATTAAATCAAATTAAAATAAAATCTAAAATTTGGGTTTTAAACTTGTTTTCTTGTGAAGGGAAATATTTTACATAATTTAATGTTACATGTGTTTTTGTCTGTACATTTTAGTATACAAAACTGGCTGACCCTTTAAATAAACAAGAAGTTTTGCTGACTGAAGTTGATTTATAACGTATTTGCTGAACTAACGTTTACTGAGGTCCGGCGTATTTACTCAACAAATATATTAAAAGGAAAAGATAAGCTGAAGTAAACTCTGAAACTACTGTTAAACGATTTTTGTATTGAAATTTGGCCCCGAGTCTGCTTACAATGGTCAGTCGACAAAGAATCGGGGGAAAAATCTGATAAGTTAACAAACAAACTTTAGGAAAAAATTTTTTGCAGCTAAGTCCAAATTTTTTTATCACAACACTCGAAACTGCTCTCTTAGAGAATTCAGATAAATAAATGCTTATCTATCCCAACATTATAAAAAAATGTTTTTTTGTTTTGAATAAACCAACAAACAAACTTCTGGAACAGTTTTAAAAGCTCTTTCACTGAAGGGAATTATTTTTTGATTGACGTAAGAAATTTATCCAAAGGAAACATTTATTTGTTTCCCCGGGTTTGGATTTGGACACAAAACAGCAAGAGGCGGGAATAAAAGCTGGTAATATATAAAGTAAAAAATCTCTTACCTTGCCTGCTGATGATGACAGATTAATGATACATATTAAATTTCACTTTCACCTTATATATCAAAATTTAAACATTAAAAAGTTCAATTAAAACATAATTTAAGTTATGGTTAAAAGATAAACATCTCGTCAATAACCACATTATCTTATTGTCACTAATTAAAACCCGATATAGAATATTAGTTGACCGCGACACCGCCTGAATAAGACTTCTACTTTTGTGTAACAAGAAATTGAAGATAATTTTAAAATAATTACAAATAAGATTATTTCATAATCTGATGAACACGTCTTCATAAAAACCTTATTTTTTCGTCAGGCGTTAAAATTGCACTTTCGAAACAAATAAAAGACTGGCGAATGTGTTTAAATTGGATTTAGCATTGGAATGGTATTTGAGAGTAAGCAGGCAGGTAATTTTCATGAGCTTGATAATTAAAGAAATAAATCACTGTCCCTATTTAAATCTGTCTCAAAAGATAAAAGTTTTACCAGAAAAGATTCCTGTACGAAACTAATTAAAGAAACTTCGTAATTCGTTTTGGACATCGTGCATGTTTTACGTACTTAGCGGAGTTTATATAAAAAAATACAATTAACGTAAAAAGACAATATTTATTTATATTTTTCATGTCCTCTATACATGTCCATAAATCATGTTTTTCTATCAACAAACATTATAAATGAAGTCACAAGCAAATACTGTTTACTAAACAATATATTCTAATTATAGCCAAGAAGTAATCAGTAGATTGAACGCAGCGAAAAGGCTCCCTAATATTCCCTCCCCGACGAAAAGCGATGAGATGGGGCCATGGAGTTTTAGTGGATATACTCAGCGGCGAGTCCAAGTTCTATTTTTGCACAACCAGTCACGCCATAAAAGACAATTAAATAAACATTTAAAAAGGTCATTTATTCCCATATTCAAAAATATATACAATTTTATATCACAAATGATTAATCACCAAGGCAAGGCAATCTGAAAAGTCTAGACATTAACACTACAAACTGTAATATACAGTATAAAATATACATTTCTGTCTCGCCACGACCTTTCTTGTTCTCCCTTCAAAACTGTTTCCAATTCCCTTTCACCTCCCAATTTTTGTTCAATAAAACAAATGAAATGTCCCGACGCTCCCCACAAAAGAGATTCAATTCCCCTTAGAATGGCACTTTGCCGGGTTTTCAAAGAAAATATGATATAAAAAAGTTTTTGCAACAATATCGGCGTAAAGTGGCACCCTGTTGAGTCCGACGCTAAATTAATACAATTGGATTTGTGAAAACATCTTTGATGCTGTAAGTAATCTTCTTTTATTAATTTTCCTTATGAAATATCTTAAAGCACTCCTATAATAAGAATGGGCTGCTTATGCAACAGCTACACAGCTTTTTACGTCAGCATAAACACAATGTTATAAAAATTCATTGAAAAACGCGAGCATTTAAAAAAATGTTGTGCTTAAAACCCGTTTGTACTTTAACTCTAACAACAGTTAGTTTTATAAATCTTTACAAATATTATAAAGATGTAATACATATTTATTTGGTTGAACGTAATAATTTCAGCAACACTGGTTCGAACTCAAAAAAATATTTTTCTGTTGGATAGTTACGTCACGTTACGACCAGCGGAACATCAATGAAAATTGTTGCAAAAACGCGAAAAATTTTTGCATTTTAAAGCTGGTGATACCGCGAGGCACAGATAGTTTATTCATATAACTCCTTACTTATTTATATTGCACAATTAAGATCTTGCTCTAAGTATTTTGTCTCGTTTTTGCAACAACAATTGTAGCTCAGCGAGAAAATGGCCGAGCGCGAGACATTGGTTCAACGTTTATTATTAAAGGGCGTTAGATATAATCTGCGATAATTTTCTTTATGAAAATATAGCGTGTAGAGTCGCAAAGAGAATTCATTGGACAGCGCATTCATCAAATATTAGCGAGCTCGCGTGCGCGAAGTAATTTATCATAACAACTTTCGTTTTTCCAGACACAATTAGCTGTAATGGAGCGGAAAGAACGTTGCCAGTGACAATTACACTCGTTGTCATAATCTTGATATTGTTTTGTTTCAGTTGTAATATAGTAATTGGTTGAGATAGGCTCATATAAAATACATATTGCTCGTCTTAGCAATCATTTCGAAAATAAGCTTGTACTTATGGCTATGTACTATTTGGTCATAACATCATCATGGCAGTATAGTTGGTTTTATTACTGATCTTCCTCATCCTTCCATCAACATTAGAACATATTAAAATTGTTACACAAGTAACAAAAGCTTTGTAAGCCATGAGTGAAATTGATGATAATAAAAAACATCCTGATATGTTAAATAAGAATTTCTGATAAATCGATGAACAAATCTTTATAAATTGTAGCTAAGAACCTAAGCGAATGGAAGCTTTTGTGATGCGTTTTTGTTTTGAAAGCTGACGTGATGAGTGGTCAAAATGATTCTTGTCAAGAGGTCAAGAGGTTCTTAAATGGTGTTCAATTTCACTTGTATCCAATTCTTTCACTAAAAAACTTACTATTTGAACGAACAAAGCTTTTATATATCACAAAAGCTCACGATAGAAACAAGAATAAATGTAGTAGTGTGATTGGAAAGACCAAGCATGAAATTTTAACGATGCATACGTGTCACTGAACTTGTGGGAAAAACAGGTGCTTACGTCAATATCGATTTTAAAGGTGTAGGGGACAGAAATCGCCTTTCGTATTTTCATCAAAGTCAGTTTTATGCACAAATTCAATAGTTATTTAAGAAGACAAATGGCATGATGATTACAAATAAGCAACAACAGAAACACGTTAAACTTATAACAACTCTTTTTTTCATCGGGGTTTCAATATAAGAATTAATTTCGGAATTTTAAGTAAGAATATGACGTTATTTCTAAATTAAAATACTGTTCACTTTTGGAAGTACTTATCTTCGAGAATTAATGTAAAAAATAGTTTTAAAAAATAAATAAAACGTACCTCAAAACGCACAAAAAGTGAAAAATAAATTTTGTATTAATAATAAACCTAATAAATAAAAAGACGTGAATAGAGTTGATAAATAAAATTCATGTACAATCCAACAAGGGTATAAAACTATCATGTTGTTCTTTGAAAGGGTTCATCGATAAGAGTTCATATTTCATTGAGTCATAAGCAAATAAGTACGACGTAGTAATTTCAGCGATTTCTCGACCGATTGTGAAAATATTCTTTCAATATCCTGAAAACTAGTGATTGTAAAAATTCTAAAAAGCTACTTGGATCAGTTACTCTATTATTACTTCAACCAAATCGGTTCACGAACGGCGACGTAGGAGTGGTTCATCTAAAAAAAAGTAGTAAATAAAAAAATACACGTGGAATTGATAACCTCCTTTTGGGTGTTTTTGAAGGTTGCTTAAAAAGAAATACAAAATTGGCCCGATGTGATAAATAACTCTGAGTTTAAGAGCTTTTAGAGTATCCATTATAACTTTTCTTATACTTTTGCATCAATTATTGTCATATCGCCTTCGTCGTTCTTGTTTCATGTTAAATTTTTTATCTTATTTTGAAGTTTTCGAAATACGTGTATATCACGTTAACTTTTTGGTTAAAGCTAAAAATTTTGCTTAAATTAATTCAATGACATTCATTAATTATTAAAATAATTATTTTGTCGAACGCGCTAATCCCAAGTTCAAAATTATTTAACACCACACTGCAACTAATAGGAACATCAATGAAAAATGTGATCGGGTGAAACCGCAGGGCACAGCAACTTCACTTAACAAAAATAAACATCAGATAACTCACAATAACAGATATACAAAACGAAGTTATTACATTAACAATGCAGAATCTCGAATATTTCTTAAAATCGAATAATATTTACGAAATTCCATTTAAGTTATATTAACCTGTGCGTAACATCGCCATTGTTTCCTTTGGTACATAAATCCCCACTCAGCTGATTGCTTAGTTTATGTGAAAACTCCTGGGTAACACTCTAGATATCACCTGCTTCTAAATAAAAAACAAATTTAAGAGTTTCTTACAGATAAAAGTTAAAAAACACTCTCACTTAAAAACGCTGCTTATAAAATTTTTGTTGAGTTTCGTCTTGTTTTTGGTTTGAAGCTTAAAAGGTATCGCCATATTGGAATTTTTTGTAAATTACACACATAAACCCTTCTTAGAATCACTCTATTGGATATCGGAAGAAAATTCGTTCACTAGATTCGACGAATAGCGCGAACGGACGTGGCGTGTTGAAAAATTTCAGTCATTAAAACAAAGAATTGTACGAGTACATATATAATAATTTTGTTTTTTAAAGAAATTATTGCCAATAATTAAATTTGGCGTCATTCACAGCAAAAATTAACTTTTTGGATGAAAGGTGGTAATCGATTAAGGCGGTTGTTTAACCGATGAGTTATTCTATTTTAAAATTTACATACTAAGAGGTATATATTAGTAAATTTTCTTCAATTTCCCTTTTTATGTATACATTTTAGGAAATTTTTCTTCCTAGACTAGAATTATCTCACTTGAAAAATTGTAGCTCATTATAAAAACTTTTCTATAGTGGCAATGCTTCATCAACTCTGCGGTTTGTTTGTTAAGGAGAAAACATCGCTTACAGCGCTGCAGTGCAGATTACTAAACCACAAGGGACTATTTACTGCTCCTTTAAGCAGCTTTTCCGCTGCATTTTGACTGAATATCAAAATTTAATTTTGGAACATTAAAGTCCTTAGCGATTTTCGGTGCAACCTGCACACGCGTGAACCACTTAATCAACTTAAATAGAATATATTGTATGCAATTTTACAAACGATAATAATCCACGTTAAAATTATTGTTAAAAAGAGTAAGAAATAAAAATTGAAATTTCCTCAGAAGCCTTGAATGAAGCGTTGTGAAGAGCGTTCGTCCATAATAATTTATTTAAATTGGTTCTATGCAAATGCTGACCTAGAGTTTGCAACCTCTGTTTTTATAAGCATGTCTACACGTTTTATTGACACTGGTCTCTAACATTAAAGTTCATATTTAAGGCTCGGATTTTGACGCCCGACGAAAAAGGTTGTAATAGATTTGAAAAATACCTTTGATTACGGTTTATCTCATTTTACAAATTATGCATCACCAGCCATAATTTATATTATATAGGTGCCAAGTATAAAATAAAGTAAACAAATTCATAAATTAATCATTATTATGATTGATATGAGCATAATTTTCTCACATTTTCCTATTATTGGAGAGTGTCCAAGCGGCTACGCCTAATCTCATCTACGCTAGTTTAGCTATATTGCAGTAGTTTTGATTTAGCGAGTTTTGCTGGAAATAAGGTTTATAGAAGTTATAAACATGTAAAAAATTACAGAATATTATAATTCCTTAATATAGTGTTTTTTTATATTTATTTTCCAGCTGTGTCCCGCGATTTCCCCTTCCCACACTTTTCATTGATGCTCCTATTGGTGGTAGCGTGGCGTTATCTTATAGAACCTTCTCGATAAAAAAAATATATAAGAAGCAATACAAATATATGAAAATCTTATAACCCCAGTGTAGACTTGGGGCGGTCACATTTCTTCGTCCATTCTACTTATCATTTTCTTTATAGGAAAGTAAGTGATCAGGCTTCTTTGTCCAAACCGAAACATTTGTGCTTTCCCTGGGATTCAAACTCAGGGTTACCGGCACAACGCGAAATTGCGTAAACCACTTAGCCACGTAGGCGGTTAAGAAGAAATACAATATATATGTATTGATGTATCATGAGACTGTTTTACAGCTAATATTGAAAAGGTTAAGGTAGGTACAGATAGTTAAAGAAATAGTAAGTACCGATAATTGAAATAAACAGACTAAAATTCAATGTAGCTCTGACAGGAACCAGTCATATTTTTATTTTATTTTAACAGAATTTACAATAATGTACTTAAATATATTTTCAAAAATACAAAACGCTCATCAAACCCGTTGGGGTGCGTACCCAAAATACTGGTTACATTACCGCGTTGAATCGTTATACTAACAATATAACTATAAGTCATATTGATATGTTACAGTGTCGTAAGTAGAGTGGTAGTGGTAGCGACATGTTTGGAATGGATCCAGAGGCTTGTTCAACAAAATTATGCGTCTGTCACGAGCAGGTTCATTAGTGGACGATGTCGGCCGTTTAGGCCCATTGTGCTCTGTCATTAACTGACTAAGTGCTGTTATTATCATTATTAAGTAGATGTTTAATTTCCTTAGATAACAGTGAACTACTAATCCTATAAACCTGAAGAATTTGATGGTTTAGAGGAAATTGAGTCTTTAAATAATCCGTTTAAGCTAAAATGCAACAGTAAATAAAATATTAGATATTTTAAATAAAATACATTTCATTTAAATATATCTGCAGGTCAGCCCCCAGGAGCTGATTAAGTTTGAGTGAAACAGCGAAGACACAGGGATTTTACTTCACATACACTAGGAATTAGAACGTTTCTCCTTTGCTCGCTAATATAAATTAGAATTTTAATTTAGTGAGCTACACGCTCTCATACTGGAAGAGTATTTCGTTCGTCCATTTTTAACCCAATAAAGCCCGTGTAATCTTGTAGAGGCCGGGTCACAACTCACCGTCCCACTAAATTAATTTGAGAACTCGACTCAAGAACACTACGTCAACGGGAAAATATTACTTCTAAAACCCGACACAAAAAGATAGGTCTTATATGTTTGATGTGTCTGTGTCGGTCTGTGGAGTTGTAGCTCCTAAACGAATGGATCGCAAATGTGGTTCTTTGTTTGAAAGCTGGCGTGATCGATATTGCCTATTTTATGAAGATTTTTTATTCATTAATGAGGTGGTTCTATTATACTCCGACGCAAAAAAGGGCTTTTATAACTTGGACGTGCCTGAGTGTAAATGTATGTGGATCTGTGTGCCTGTAAGCCTGTCATGCTAAACGAATTCGCTAATTTTGATCGTTGTTTTGTTTGAAAGCTGACGTCTTCGAGATGAATCTTAGCAATTTATGCAGATCTGTTCAGCCATTCATGAGTATTATTTGTAAGAAGGCTTTTTGTAATTGTCTTCAGTTTCACTGTGAAATCTAGTAGAGCCCGTGTCACAACCCTCTAAATGTATTTGAGAACTCGACTCGAGAACAGTACGTCAACGGGAAAATATTACTTTTTATTTTCACAGTTTTCCTGCCGCTCTGGATTGTTCTAATTGAAATTTTCTCGGCGACTTACAACCTGCATTCTTGTTGAACTTTCATTTAAGTTTTCCTCGTTTAACACGATTGTTAAGGAGCAATTATAAGATCCTTTTGTTACCCCATTCAACATATAGTACAATATAAAAACTGTTTTTAAAAACAAAACTCTACCTAGTTCCCTGACTGTTAATATTACGAATACATATTATGTATTATGTACCAACAAGTAAATTTGAAGACCGTTTTACAAAACCCCAAAATGATTTGAAACAAGAATATCTCATAAATGGATGAACATATAAATTACAACTAAGAACCATCTCCATCACGTCAGTTTCAAATAAAAGACAGACACACGCAGCCACAGACACGTCAAACAAATTATAACTTCTCTTGTCCACAGAGATTAAAAATGTTATGTTATATAACTTAATATTTTCGATCAACAAGAAGTTGAATTTCTTAAATGGCATAAAAAATTGTGCTTTTGTATTTTCAATTAGGTTCAGTGTATTATTTTTTGTCGGCTCCGCTGATTAAAAGCGGTGGTGTGACATAACAGGAATAATGTCTTCTCTTTGAGTCTCATGTTAATATCATTAACACGGTTTTTCCGTTATGAAGCCAGAAGCTTACAGATGACAACTTTGAGATAAGCGAACGAAAATTTGCGGGAAAATTATTTACATTCAAGATTTTTAATTAAATTGTCAAACAATTTCGTTATCAGAACAGATAATTGAGCTCGCGATTATGCTATAGATATTTTTATCTCAATTAATAAAAGAATTACCGATTTACATATATACCACAGCCAAGAGCCATTTCGGGGAACCAGTTTTGATAACGATTTTTAGGGCTTCTTAGGAAACGAGAGATGGTTATTAGCTACAATTTATGAAAATCTTTTCATAATGAGGAATTTTTATTAGTAATTCACATATCGGGGTTAAATTTACGCTATTATAATACCAAGTTATATCAAATTGGGGTGATTTTTCAAAATGTCTGCACGCAAGAATACGCAAGGGTTGCAAAATTTTTACGGACAAGCTGAGAGGCATTCGGTCGATTAATTCGGAAGATGTGTCATGTGACGGGCGATTGACAACTGGCTAAGGGTGCGTATTTTGATATGAATTACGGATTTTTCCTTTTGGGTATCTCGTTTTATGTATGTTCATAATTTTGTTGAAATAAGCAAGATCTAAACGTATTATAAAACGAACGAAATCATATCAAAGTGTTATATTAAGTACTTATATTTTATATGAATTATTAATTAAGAAGTTTATGCAGTAAGAAACTATAAAAATTTGTGTGTGTTACATAATTTATAAAATATTTATACAATAGAGTATGTGTATTACATAGCGACTATGTCTCGATTATTTTTTACAGATTTTGTGTTGCAAATTTTTACACGCACATTGATATCTTTTATAGTTCTTGTATCTATTTACTGTTGCCATTAGCGATTATCGCAGTAAAATGTGACACTTTCTTTTTATAACGTAATTATTGCAATATACTATTAATATTTATATCTTCTCTATTTATAAAAATCAATTGCTATTCGTTTGTCTCGCTAAAACTCGAGAACGGCTGGGCCTTTAGCTGATTTTGGAATGATTATCATACTTCAGGGAAGGTGAGAAAATATGGAAAAATTGTGGGGAAGATAGTAAAAACAACCATTTCATTTTCTCATATAAACTATTCCGCCTACTTTCCTGTCAAACATTTGACGTTCGATTCCCATTCTACCTTTTATTCTCGGGACGAAGTTCGCCGGGTCAGCTAGTAACATAATAATTATAGTACCCACTTGTCATATCTATTTGTATTTGAATGGCATGTAAGATCTTGTATACATAATAAATAAATCTGGCCATACTAAACGCAAAATCTTTGAGCTGTTTGCCGCTTTGACGTAACAAAGCCATTGACGTCACAAGCACTGCTCCATAATTCAAATTGTGTCCGAAATGTCACAGTCCAAAGCTTGAAATTTGAGTTTATATTGAAATTTTAAACCTTAGAGCTTAGAACTTAGCATGGTACTATTGAAAATTTTAGTACTTCATGAGTTTACCAAAGTATTACCTTAAAATATAACTGCGTAATACGTTTTTTTGAGGAATGTGATATGAACTTGACAATCGTTGAATAGTAAAACCTTTTGAAAATTTTAACAATATATTATAATGAATTTAGTAAAGCATCAATTAGTTAGCGTTTACGCAAAATGTTTGTTTAATAAGAAATTGAATACAATTTAAAATTTTAAAAAATTACCCTCCAAAGTATTAATTACTAATAACTCATAAATTGTTGAATAGATCTTCATAAATTGTAACCAAGATCCATGTCGATCAAGTCAATTTTAAACTAAGAAAAAAAAAACGCATACATTAGGAGCTACAATGCACAAATGTGTCAAAGTAAAAAATATTCTAATATAAACATTTGAATTCACGGTTCATATCCCAACTGTCATATAAATTAAAAAGTTCAGTACGAAAGTACTGGAAGGTTTTAAATAATTAAAATCGAATTTAGGACAACATTTTCACATGTTTTCCTCTGAAAAGCACGTGACACGCTTCTAAGAAACGAGGCGATTTTAATTTCCTAGAGAGTAAGGTCGGCATATGAAGGCCTTTATGAATCTTTAAGACCAATAACAGAGAAGAGTTCTAATAACACGCACCACACAGTGGAACCAGCTGCCTTCTTCAGAGGTATTGCCGAACCGTTACGACTTAGGGACTTCTGTAGCTATCTGTGTCACTGATCGTCTTTGCAAGCAAGTAGGTGATCAGCCTGTGCCTACCCAACCGAAACATTCATGTGTTTCCCCGGGATTCATACCCAGGCGCAACACACAGACCACGTAAACCACTTAGCCACGGAGGCGGTTATCAAGACAAATAGGCAAGGTATTAAATTTTTCAAAAACATAATGCGAAACAAACGCGACAAGTTTAACAATTAATTATAAATATGATTAAAGGAACTTAACTTTTTACCATTTCTTTTGCTATCAGTACAAATGAGAGTTCTTTTTTGTTTTTTCACGTGAAGTGTTAAATTTTACATTCCTGTAAGTAGGTTATTTACAACTCTGAAGCCTCGGTTCCTACTTATTTTATATCGAATATAATAGAGTAAAATTAAAGATAGTTTAAATGATACCCGGCATTTTAATGTTAATTATAAATAAGAATACCTACCTCATAAACGAATTTATTTATCTTCATAAATTATATCTAAGATCCTTAAGTGAATCACATTAGCTTTCAAACAAAAAATACCACATTAAAATCTGTTTGTATTTATTCTACAGGCAAACATACAGACACACACACATCAAACTAATAACACCCTTCTTTTTGCGTTGGAGGTTAAAAAATAACTAATGAAGAAATATACGAACATTTGCTATGCGATACACACGTGTAAGAACACGTATATATTATTAAGTACACTAAGTACCTAATGGTATCTTCGAGAAGGCTTCGAGTAGCCGAGGGGGCGATGCAGACCCCTTGATCCCTCATACAGGTACAAAGGCTCAATAGCCACTCCACAGATCACCCTTGTCCTTACCATTTTTGTAATTCCATAAAGATTATGCACGATGTGTGAAGATAAGGTAAATCATGCGTAACGCTGTATTGGCACATTGAATCTTCAGTACACGATGATTTATGATTTTTAAAGTAATGGATGGCCTCCACAAAAACCCATTTTAATTTGTCACCGACTTGCTTTGTAATGGACCCAGGAATGGTGACTTGCAGATTTAATATCTTACCATTAGAAGGTTTTAAAAAATATGTACTTTAACCGACTGTCGTAAACCTTAAAAGGGGTTATGTAACTCCCGTACGTTACGTATGATCTTGTCTAGTGGTAACGGTTTTACCGATTATGGTAATTGATTAATCATTAAAGATAAAGGCGCGAGTTAATAATATTCTCTGTTGGTGCCGCTGCCGGATTTTTATTGGAAAAATATCACAGATTTATTTTACGATCTTTTACTCATCACCAATATTCTAAGAAGCCTCGATCCTTCTGTCTCGTGTTAAAGCTAGTATAAATCGTATCAGTTACGAATTCCTATCAGCTTTCTGTAAATTCTTTGTAAGATATACAACAATATTATTTTCGTAGCGTGAATTACTCAATCCAATGATGTACTTTTAAAAGTAAATTCAGTGTTTAAAAGTGGCTAATGGTGAAACATAATGCTCTCAAAAGGCATTTGAGACGATGCCAAGAAACCAATTAATAAAATCCGCAAAGCATACTTAAGTTGAATTAAACGTATTACGACAATTTCCATCGTATACCCCTTAAATACTCGGAGGAACCTTTGAAATCGACTTTACAAATGCTATTCATAAGCGAATCACAATTTGCGTGAATAGCGAAGGATCCTCTCACTGAGCTATTCTTTGTGTTTTTGCTTGTTTTGCGAACGAGAGTCGTATTCTGAACCTCTTATATACAAAATCAAGATTGATTTAAATTATTA
Organism: Aporia crataegi; assembly: GCA_912999735.1. Lineage (NCBI taxonomy): Eukaryota > Metazoa > Arthropoda > Insecta > Lepidoptera > Pieridae > Aporia > Aporia crataegi. The sequence goes on from OU538737.1 coordinate 557,470, forward strand.
AGCTTGCACTGTTTAACCCCCAACGAAGGAGGGGTGTTATAATTGTGTCGTGTCTGTATTTGGAGTGAACCGATTTGGATTTTCTATGTTTGAAAGCTTGTAATCGAGATGGATCTTTGCCATACAATAAGTATCTTGGGTACGCATCCCAAAGGCTTTGGTGAGCTTTTTATATGTTTGTTAATATATTTAAGTAGGTAGGTACATATATGTTTTTAAATATGGACTTCAGATGCTTCAAACATAGAATTATCAAAAATTGGCTCCGTTGATTTTTTTTTATAAATTACAATTGTAAATGTTTGTCTGTATCTTATAATGTCTGAGAAATTGTTAAGGACATGTCTTTATTTATGCCTTTATTGTATGCTTTTCAATGTTTTATAAATAAATAAACTATTGGAAACATTATAAATAAAAGTGAGAGAGATAAATAAGAGGTATTTGTTTTCATATTTTTTTAAATTATCTTCAATTTCACTTGTTCACTGTTTGTATACAATTACGGCGCGCACCCGAAATTTACCTATTCGAATACTTATTTATCGCAGACGAGAATAATTTTGCAAATTCACTGAAAATTTGCTTCGGCCTTTCACTACCTTTGAATAAGCAAAAAATACGAACTGATAATAACCGGTGAACAATTTCCATATCGATCGCATTTGATCGCAATATTTGAACCCATTTGCAAACATATTGGACCGGGAGAATATTTCACCCTTCCGACTTTTAAATGAATTACCGAACACGGAATTCCCGAATCAATTTCTGGATTCCGTTCTTTATATGAATGTTGCTCACGGAAAGTTTATATTATATTTTGAATTTACTTATTCAACCCCAAATTTCTGAAAAGTTCAATTTCAGCTACCGTTCAAAAAAGAAGACTTGACTCGATTAAATTTTTTTTCAGCTTAAAAAAAATGCATCAAAATAAATCCATTTGTTTTGAAACTACAATGCAGATAACACAGAAACTCCAAGATTATATATAACACCTTTTTGCGTCGGGGGTGTAAAACTACAGATTGGATGGAAATAAAACAATTGACAATCGTGTGATATTCTATTTCTAAAAGAGTGAAATAATATTAAAACAGATATAAAAACGCTTCATTAAACAATAAAATATTTAACCTTTTTACCGCAAACGGCCTTCTACAATTTATGATCTCATTTCCTCGAACGAGTCAAATGCTAACCTTTAAAACGAATGGAAAATGTCTATTCGTGTGGAAAATTCTCGAATTTATCTACGTTTCGCTTTGCAATTGATTTTTTAACAGTGTTTGTTTTTTGTAAATACACCTGATTTATATTTTACATGGACTCGAGAGACTGAAATATTTTGTGTTTCGCTAAAATGGAAATTCAGAATCGAACCTTTTACGAATATTTTTTACAATAACTTTTCGGTTTTTGTTTTTAGAATAAAAATCTAAATTAATAAAATCAAGCTACCATATTACGATATAAAAACCAAAAAAATATTGTTTATATATCTGTAATTATATGATAATCCTTTTAATATATCATCTCCATATTATGTTTAACTTGTGCACATGATAACGAATCCCGTTTGTCTCTGATAAAGTTAGCAACGAAATCGGATTAAATAGAAGCGAACGGAATTAAGTTTCGCGCGAACCGAGATGTTATTATGTTGACTGTACTATATGCAACTAATCATGCTGGAATTGTAAATTCTATGAATAAGATAATTAGTATATTCTCTGGTTAATTTCTTAATCAAAAATAATTTATTTCACGTAGGTAGTATCATTTCCATGACTGTTTGTGAATGTCACTTAAAAACTGAGAAGAATATGCGTACATACAAATTGAGAACAATTCAGTTAAAAACAATTTTTCAAATATTATAAATCCTTGCCTTAATTTGGCATGACACTGTCTTTAACCTTAATACCAGCTCTCAAAAGGAAGACTAGACTACGCTGCAGCCTTCTTTGCCCATGCTTTGACTACAAACTGATATTCATCGAATTTTCCCTGATTATTCTAGAATACTACAATGTCACTGACAAACGCTTTATTAAATGTACATATAAAGAGATTACTTTAGATTTTTTATTTCTATTTAATATTTTAACAATATACATTATAATTCAAATAACGAACCATTAATCCATGGACTACTATGTTTGTATGAAAAAACTTTGACGTGCACTTTAAACTACATCTCTTGACATTTAGCCGCAACTTCTCTCTTAATACTGTTTTTTAATAATAAAATATTAAGCTCTAAACTATAATCACCCACGCCCACAATAAACGTACCTAACGTTTACTGTGGGCGCGTGTAACGTATAGCAATTCGTGCGAAGCGGGGTTAGGCCGTTAGTATTTCAATAAAGGTAAGATTATTCCAGTTCAATTTGAAAAATTAAGAGCAGTATAAAGTATTATATATTTGAAGCTATTGAATAAATAGAGGCAAGAGCTGTTAGCGATAAATGAGTTTAAAAATGTCGCATAATTTAACATCAAACGGCCGTTAATGGCGGCAAACAAAAGTACGACTCGTGAATGTGACGCGTGCTACGGACGTGATGCCAATTACAAATTATTACTAAATATAATTTGTTAGTTTATTTACTCGGATTATTCTCTCGTGTTTGAATGGATTGTGGAGCTGTATTATTTAGTATTGAAAAGCAGATTATACCAATAGTTTGCACTAAATGAGATAGTTTAATATTTACACAGCTTTTAGTATGGGTTTATCCTGAAGCTTGTATAAAAACTCATACATAATAAACGCTTAGACTGAATAAAAAAAAATCCCACTAATATACGAAAGTTTGTTTAGACGTTTATGACTTAATCACGTCTAAACGGCTTAACAGATTTGAATTAAATTTGGTACGCAAATAGAATATGCTCTGAATAAATATATAGGGTACTTTATTTACCAGTAGCGTGTTCCTGTGGGATAATTTATAATGTTCTTTTATTTAAAAAACGTTTCTTGTTTACGTCTAAACGGAGCATCGGATCGACGATGATTTTTGGCAAGGTGATAGAGGGATGAAGAATGACACAGGCTACTTTTTATCCCGGTATCCTTAGGGATAGTTCCCTTAGGTGTAGTTAATTAAAAAAAAAACTTAATTTGTGTTTTATTTCATAAATACGATTATTCTATAGGAAACACAAAAAGCTAGTGCGTCAATATTAATTAATAGTGTAGGCATAATATTTAACTATTACATAATTTTTTTAAGTTCTAGTTAATAAGAAGTAACTTTTAATAAGAATTATTTAAAAAAATATACCTAAACCGACATCAAATTGCATTTAAAATTTATTCAATTAAAACAGGAGTATTTAAGCTAATTAGCAAATATTTGGAAGTCGATGCCGTCAGATTAAAGTTAGTTCAGTTACAGTTTGGCACCCACTATTATTAATCTTTAGCAATATAAACCTGGTTTCTTTCGTAACAGCCAACTGTTTATAGACAGCATAGTAAATATGATTCGTATTATAAAATGAATTGCATCAAAACATTGCATGCGATGTCAGGAGTATTATAACATAATAGACTCGCACCTTAACCAATGAGCAAGGACCCCGTAACATGCCTAGCATTAATTGACAATCAATTGGTTCTGTATGGTGATAACAATTATAGAATATATATATACCCAAGTTGTGTTACCAAACAGATACTAATCCTAGTTAATTCTACATTGATCTATTCACTAAGACATCAAATGCAATGGAATTACAACAAGAGATTACTTAATAACAACAAAAAGAAACAACAAGTGTAACCATAACAATGGCAGACAGACCTAATTAGTGCCGATGAAAGATTTCACGAGTCATGAATATTAAAGTCCGCGTTGGGCATTTTGTAAGTTGATCACTGTTGGGAATCGCTGCACGTACTCAATGAACAATGACACCTCCTAATCGGTACTCGTTGCACAACTACAATACGATCTTCAGTTAGGAGGCCAATGTCAGATCCCATTCGGCCCGAATATCGATCGCGATGACACATCCGGAGTTTACGGAAACTTATTAAAAATCACTTCATTTCAAACCTATATAAGCACACATGGTATTTGTTGAAGCATTATTCGGTAGCCAACTGTCGAACAAACAACAATGAATACTTTCGCATGCGTCCTACTTTTCGTGGCGGTGGTTGCTGCTGAGCCACCAAGATACAGAGACGCTAGGTTCAGATCGCAAAAACAAGAAGTAGAGGGCAGTGGAGCTGAAGCTCCTTACCCAGCTGCAGGCTGGAGACCAGCTAAGGAATTTAACTTGCCGGCCCGGCAAGAGACACCTCCCGCTACTTCCTACGGAGTCCCGGCAGACAGCTATGGCGCGCCATTCAACACGTACACTCCACCTCAAGAGTACGGTCCCCCAGAAGAACCAAAAGAGGAAAAGGAAGATGTCGAGAACGTAGAACAAAAAGAGAGTGCCAAACTTGAGGAGGAGCCAAAGAAGGACGCTGAAGTGGTCAGCAATCAGGGAGCATACTACGTGCTGTTACCAGGCTCGCAGCTACAAAGAGTTCAGTTCCAGACAGAAAATGATATTCGCAATATGGCGTATACAGCGAGACTGCAATACAGAACTGAAGAGCGAGCCCCCATTTTTGTTTATACTGTGCCGGAGTATCAAAACGCAGCCTATGTTCAGTTAATATGATGTGCTCTTAGCGATATTCAACCGTTATAAATGGATGCTTCGTCGTCAATTCCAAATAAGGCAACAATAACGGTTTATTCAGAATTAATTTACTGAAACAGAAAATCAACTGAATATTTAAATCTTATAGGAAATGATTCTACGAATTGCATCAATTTGTACTGAATGATTATTTATTTACATTATTTCGAAATATACGATCGCTCGCCAATCTATATATTTTTATTATATTTTTACCAACTTTTATTAATATTATATTAAGATTTTTTTTTGTTACCATTATATTTATCATGAAACGGTATACGGGTCCGCGACAAAATTCTCTGTATCTTTCAAATTAAGGATACATGCATAAAGCATACTTTATATTAAAGAGAATTTTAATATCTTGTGATATTAAAAAATAAAATATTTTATACAACGTAACTGGAAAGAAAAACTTAACTAAAGCTCGAATTTAGTAATAAATTTAAATCACGCGTTTTTCACTTTTGCTTGTTTTCTCACTTTTGTTTTCAATCTGTCAAATGAAAATTCAGAACATTTCAGGGTTATTATTGAGTTACTATCATATCGCTAACATCAGAAGAATGAACACGTATCGGCAGAAGCTAGGCAGAAGTTTATTTGACTTCTGCCAGCCATGTAGCTAAAGAAACCGGTGGGTAAATTTCTACGGTGCAGAGTCGTCCAACGTTTCCGAGAAACTGGGCAGAACATTAGAACACCAGGAATCGACAGACCGAGTGACCGAGTACCCATATTATTTGTGTAAACTAGTTTGGAGTCAACTAGTGATTTACAGTGGCCGTGAAGTATTTAACTTTAACGACATATTCGTTTGTACAAACAAAATAAATACTACTTTTGTAAAAGCAGGTCAATGCTCTTAAATTTGCAAGAATTTGCATAATAATACCGCCAGAGTTTCAGAACATACAATTCTAAGAAAACTTACGTCCATCTTTCAAGCAAACAAATAACAAAAAATTCTTATGTAACTTCAAATTATGTAACTAAGCTATACATTCGACTTCATCCGTGAAGCATACGAAAAGGCTCAAAGACTGATGTTTGTGAAAAGGCAAACAAATGTTTTTATTTGTTATAATGTTTTCAGATTATGCCCGATCTCAGATGGACCGATTTTTAGACAGATAACTGATATACTAACAATTTATGTAGTCTAGAGTTTTATATAAAAATCTGACAGAGATTCAAAGTGTTTCTTTGTAGACTCGCGCCAGTAAGGCCCAACTAATTTTTAAAAATCGGTTGATATATAAAAGGCCTACACAGATCAAACGCCTAACCCTTTTGAGATTCAGTGTGATTGGGTAAAAATAAAAAATCAATGCCACAAACAAAACAGTTAAAACATAGTCAAACAGTGATGCTTCGTATTTAATAGCGAAAGCGAATCGCGGTCATACGATAATGTTTTATAATTGCATTATTTTAATTAACAGTTAACGCGTTTAAAGACCTATGAATCAAATTATCAAAGTTCTCGGTTACAAGAAGACTAGGGAACTATTAAATCTAAGGATCAGTTTGGAAGCCTTAAAACTGCGTCTAATTAATCCTGGATCGTGTGCGTAAGGTGCGACATTGCTAATCAAGTACGAAGTATTATCGAACAAAGAGTTTATAAACGAGTTATGTAGAGCTGCTTAGATATTATATTCGGCAATGTTTCGTAGCTAACCCTATGTTCTATGACTGAGCGTCTTCATAAAGTGTCGCATTATTCAGATTAAACCAGTTCTCATACGCACTTCAAACTAGTTTCATTTCAAACAGCTCTCAAATCTAGTATTAATAATTGTAAGTATTAATAATTCTAGTAATAGTAGGCGTTTAATGTATTGAAGTAAATCCTTTTGTTGATTTTAAGTCCCCGACTATAAAGAGGAGTGTTACAAATTTGACGTGTCAGTGTGTCTGTCTTTTGTTTCACTTAATAAACGAGAACAAGCGGTAACGAATAACAATCCCTACGAAGCTTGTGCGAGCCGCTGTTTTTTATAAAAAAAAGGAATACCTAGGTTATTTTATTCGCCTCTATTCTCGTGTGCAATATGTTACGTACAACAAAGGGGTTGGACATGGCGAAAATAAAATGAAAATTCTCGTGTGACATTTTAAACAACGCATTCTCACATCTAAATAAGTTTCAAGTATATGATATAGTACTATGATATGTACAACCTCCGTGGGTAACGCCCGGTTTATATGTAATATTTTGCTACAAACATTTCCATCACGTCAACTTTCAAACAAAAACCCATTGAAATCAATCGATTTCGTTTAGGAACAACAATTTCACAGACACACAGACAGACACTCTTTTTGGGGGTTGAAAAAGATGATTGATAACAAAAGAATATGTATCTAAAGTGATCGATATTGAACTCATTTACCTGATTAACAATTAACAACAAAACTTGACGGTAACAAAAATTAATTAGTTTGCCTTTAATTAACGCTTTACACGTCAATATTTCCTGCAGTTTAATTTAAAATACATAGGAAGTACTTTAAGGAGACAATATAGTGTTTTTTTTTAAATATTAGTTACTTTTAGCTTTTTAAGTTTTTCAGTTTAGCTCTCCCATTTTTCGTGGTTTTTGTCTCGATTTTTTTGTTATTAATAGCAAATCATTGTTAATTATTGATAAGTCAAAATTGTACCTGTGTTATATTTGCATGAATATTAATTTATGAACTCCGATTACACTTAAATCACCATTTATAACAGTTCAACATCGTCATTGTTATTTTAATTATATGCACCTCGTAGACAATCTAAAATAAATACCTAAATCAGTTTTCGTATGAAAAAATATATATTAATTTAAAGCAAGTACTTTTATACACGCGAAAATACATCAGCACTATCTGTCTTGACATTAGTTAAAAATTTCGAGTTCATAATATGTTAATTTTTTTAATATTATGTTAAGCTCTACACTCAATAAACGAGTCGACTTTGTGACGTTATACTGTTAGATAAAGCTTTGTTAGAAGCTCTATTTTTTTGGCTCGAAATTTATTTAAAAGTAAGGTCATATATTCGTGTACAAAGCTTGTCCCAACTGAAACTCTCCTCAAAACACGTCAATTTTATTTGCACGGACTTGATGTGGCGTTCACAAAACGATTTGTTCCTTTGCCTAGCTTTGCCCTACTTCCTTTTCCACTTACGTTTCATTGTTTTAAGACATCACGGACTTGCTTTAACCCACTACTTTCTATACAATCATGCAAATGACCAAATTTACAATGCCCATATACAGTTCGATATAAACTTATTTCAACCGAAAACCAAAAGAAGGTTATATGTCTCGATGTGTATGTTATTTATCTATGCTCCAGAAAATAAAAAATGTAACATGACAGCAAATAAAATAAATAATATGTCAATATGTAATATTTTGGCAGGTGAAGGCCAAACGTTCATAATTTCGATATTATCATTGTGTTAAATAAAATATGCTACGCCATGAATTTACACCGACAAGAAAAGCCGTATCTCTTCATCCGAGAGATAAAAGATCTTGCTTGTGGATTTCTGACGTCATCATTTTGCAGTGTTAGATCTAGTTAAACTATCTAATGATCTAAATATCTTTTATCTAATTCTTGGATGTTCTTTCTAATATTTTATTTCCTCAGCGGTCGTGTGATTCTAAATGAAATATTTACGGCTTTACATATTTTCAGGTATCCTAGTCTTTATAGGCGCATCGACGATTACCTTCTGCGTGTGGTCACCGGAAAATTCAACATATGACTATGACAAACTCGCTCGTGTCATGTATCTATATGATCCTCATGCTTGTGGGTACAATCTACGCGCCTCCAAATCTATTATATCTCTCGAACTGAGCAATAAAACTCACGGTCTTAACATTCGACCAATCAAGCACATGCCAGCCATTGTTACTTTCACCTCAATGGTCCCGGCGAAGACAAGACGGTATAAAATTAATTTCATATGAAAAATTTGAATAAATACATGAGAAATTAAGATAATTTAAAAATCCGCGACATGTTAATAACAAATAAGAATATTTCGAATGGACAAATAGATCATTAATGGTAGCTAAGATCAACCTCATTCATATCAAATTTCAAACAAAAAAAGCTTTACCATATTTGGATGGATAAATGGATTTGGTATATTATTAAACAATTAAGTTAAAGACAGAATCGTATCGAAAAATTATCACATTAAAAGTGATGACTTGCTAAATAATATCTTTTCAGGTATGTGAAATTCAGCGTAATACTTCACAGTTTCTGGTTAATCGTAGCTATTGGATTGAGAATCTTTAGATTCGCAACGAAAATCCACATTTTGAAGTTCATCCTTAACCTGAGCTACTACACCTCTGCTCTCCTTATATTCTTCGACGTTTCCATGGCGATCGTATACATTGCGCATATACAAAGGAGCCTTACCACTGGTATGATACTTCGCTACAGCGGTTGGAGCGTTGAAATGAAACTTAATCATTACAATAGCTTCGGCGGCTGGCTGCCCATGATAGCATCAGCGTGCTGGCTTCGAGGTATCATAATCTTTGGCCTAAACATCTACATCTGTAGAAAGATCAGCCGTATTAAGAAAAGCATAAAGAAGAGAGAGGTGAAGAAGAAGCTTATGTTAGAACAGAATATGCCGATACCTGAACCGACTTATGAGGACCCGATGGATGATAAAGTGCTGTACTATAGAACTGGAGAATTCAAACCAGTTGAAAAGAAAGATCAGTGGTCGTTCTTTTTTTAAGTGAATTCTCTTATTTTTGTCGTATTTAATAAGTTAATTATAAAACTGTGTCTATGTTATTTTTACGTTGTATCTGGTCATTCTTTTTTAAAGTGATTACTATTATTCATGTATTAAACACAATCCAATAAATAAATTATAAAACCTTATGTGTTATGTAGTGTTTGTTAATATTATCTTTAATAAATTAATACTATATCGTTTAAAATAATAAATGTAAAAAGTTACAAAAGCCAAAATGTTTTAAAATGTTTGTATGTGGGCAACATTAATAAAATAAAATTTGTTTAAAAACACCATCTACCTACTTCAAATTACGCTAAAAGGTAGGAAATAACCATTGCCTTAGTGTTAAAGAATTTGATTTCCGTTTAAATTTAATATTTAATTCGTCTGTACATATTCGCCTCTAAATTTTTGTTTTAACTGTACCAGCGTAGCCAAGGGTTGGTGAAGATATATGTATACTAATATTGTTTTTGTAAAGAAGAAAGATTTGCATTTTTGTATGTTTGTAACTCAATAATTATTGGGACTGACTTTAAAATTCTTGCATTGATGGGAAGCTTGACTCTCACTAAATGACGAAGAGTATGATCACGCAGATAAGTAGAAGCTAGTTTTTAAAAAATAAATACTTTTATTTAAACTATTTTTGTCCCTAGCTTCCGTTGATTGCAGGCACCTGCAAGTTTATTTCACGGTAAAATTATTGCAAAATACTGGGTAAAGGGGACCTTCTTAACTTGTCCCGCTGTCCGGGAATTGAGATGGGTTGGGTGATACTACTTACATAATAAAATCCACTTAAAAGACAATATCAAGTGTTTTAATAGAAATCTTTAAACGAGTTTCCGCTAGCGGTGGTGTATTACACTTAGATGCGTTTTTCTTGTTTAATTTTGGCTACAAATCATTAGGGCAATTAGGCATTTCACTTATTTGATTAACCTCCAACGAAAAAAGAAGGAGTTATAAGTTTTACGTATGCGTGTGTCTGTCTGTGGCATCGTAGCTCCTAAACGAATACAGCGATTACGCGGTTGTCGGTTTTTTGTTTGAAAGCTGACGTGATCGACATGTTTCTTAGCAATTTATGAAGATCTGTTTATCCATTTATGAGGTTTTCTTTTTTGTTATAAACCTGCTGGGATTTTTTTTTAATTTTTAAACTCAATTTTGATACAATTTATGTAGAATTTGTATGAAAATTATTAGAATAAAATTACATTATATGAAAGTGTATACGCCCGAACTGAGAACCGCCTTTTGGAATTCGGTTAAAAGTATTCGTGACATTTATGCTCATTTTCTGGATTTCGCTACCCGCCAGATCCATTAAAATCCGTGGAAATCAATAAAAAGTAATTTATACCGGCATTGTCGTTTAGTTAATGTGAAATTCCGCAATGATCCAAAAGATTCTATCTTTGAAGCATTAAATTTTTCATTACCTCGACGGCGCACAGGACAGCCATTAATTTTGGAATTTGAATCAAAATCTGAAGAGGCCAAAATTCCGCCAAATTGGTTCATGGCCTACTTGAATCATTTATCTGGAAACTGTATCGGTAACTAAGTCAAAGGGTCCCAAATTTTAACTGAATAGTAATATTGTGGATCGTGATGAACTCGTTGGGAATTTGGAGTATTGTAATGATAATTTATCAAAGTGAGTTCGCTTAAAAGTTATTAAAGCTCAATGTTTGCCAGGGATGATTCGAATAACTATTGTTGCGTAGTTTAATGGATAGAGAAATAGTTTTAGACTATGTTTAATGTGTTTTCATACAAATTAAGCAAAAGATTAAAGTTTTATAGACTGGTGGAATTCTATTGTATACCCCGACTGTCCGTATGAATTGAGACTGACTTTGTATGAAAATGTAGATTTTAAAATGATGTTTTGTACTATTAAATTAATAATTTTTGAATTTGTAAAAATATAACGTGTTTCGTAGGTAATAATATTTTTTTAAATATATCTATATCAAAAATACAATAAAGCATTTTTTTTAACTCGGTTCATGTAAAAAAAATTGTGATGGATGGTCCATTTATAGAGGTAGGCTATAATAGGCTATACAAAATCTCGCTACGACGAAATTAACGAGAGTGAAACCACATATAATTGATATATAAATGAATGAAGAACCATTATATTGTAGGTACGATCTGTTTGGTAATAACCTGGCTAACCCTCAGCTGTCGTTTTGTCCCTGATAGCAATGAATTACATGAGATCACTCTGATTAAGCTCCTCTACCTCTACGATCCAAAAGCCTGTGGAAGAATCCATTTCTATAACTTCACGATCGTTAACCAGGAGAACACGCTATCTTCTACTGTGATGTGGCCACTTAGAAATCCAATAGCATCTCAGTTTAGTAGGTAAATTAAGGTGACGTCAAGGAATTTAAATATTTCTCTCCATTTATGGGCGGTTTTTATTATTTAATAATTCATAACTGAATCCATTGAAGGAATTTTAATCAGTTTGACGTACCTATGTGTTTCTGAGGTACCTATCGCAGATCTTTAACGATTGGATCAATCGGAGCTTTTTTTGTATGATAGCGAACGTTGGTGGACTTTAGCTAATTATGAAGATGCATTTAAGAAATCTCTGTTTGCAATTAATATGTCGGGTGTTTTTCAAATTGTTTTAAATTGTAATTATTTATATACAGTGTAATGCAAGTGTGGCTTTCACTACATATCCTATGGCTAACCTTGAGCGTCGTAAACTTGACTCACGGGAGACGACCCTGTGGCTTCTATGCTGTGGTGGTTCCTTTCACCATATCTGGTTTAGCAATTTTGGTGACGGATGTGGTCTTCACGGCCATGTTTATAGAGGATATACCACAAACTGATAATGAAAGTAAGTTTAAGTTTAGGCGGTGTACGAGTTAAATACATACAATAAACAAATACTATTTTATGCAATTTAACAATTTACCATTAAAAAAATAATGGAAACCACACGAAACATAAATACAAACATAATAACCTGCATCTAAATCGGTCCACTAGTTTAGTAGCTACAATAACATACAAACAGACATGTCAAATTTGTAACACTCCTTTTTTTGTAGGAGAAAAAAAAATTCAAACGATCTTAAAACAATGGGCTGATAACGTATAGCAAACCATGCGATTGGAGAGCCGCTAGTCGTGTATAAGATTTTAAAAGAACAATATTATACACACAGGAAACCCAAAAGCTGGCTCATATTTCGGCCAACGCGTTAGTATAGCAATGCAACGCGGTAATGTAGCCAGTATTTTGGGTACCCACCCTAATGGCTTTGATGAGCCTTTCGTATTTTTGTAAATATATTTAAGTACAGTATTGTAAAAACTCGTGTAGGAGTTATTGATATTTAAAGAGATACACGGTATAAGAAACCAGATATTATTATTACATGCAGGAAAAGTTACGGCCGTTATAAAGTATAATATACCTTAAGCAAATTAGAAGCCACTTTATTAAAATAAAATAAATCTAAGCATCAATCGACCAATCGTTTCTGTCAAAGCGCTCCACATCAGTTCAAAGTAGATGAAACAAATTCACACTCGAACAACCTTGGGACAAATTACAGCGAGTCTGGTATGGATTAACAGCTTGGCGAGTGTAACACTTGTAATCAAATGCCTCTAATAGAGCTTACATCGCTTGGTAATATGATTTGAGGCTGGAAAACAAGAGATATAATTTAAATTTAAATATCAATCCCAAAATTGTATATTCAATTACTTATTTTAAAAAAGAAGTAAACATAAAAACGAGTACTTAAATTATAAAAATAGTTGGTTACTTTAATGGGATCTTGGAAATCTGCAGAAGCAGTTGGTTTCGATGTTTCGTTGGACGGGCGGTTTTGGGGCGCTGTCAAAATAAATGTGTTGACAGACAAAAAGTGCCTGAAACTGTTTTTCATTTTGTATTATATTAATATAGTTTTTTCATTGATTTGTCAAAATTATTATTAGTGTTTGTTTACTTTAATATTGGTTTAAAATATCGCATTAATTACCATGTAATGTTTTTAAGACATTTTTGTAGCTCTCCTACTATGGGTTACCTGAAAGTGATCGCTTATTAGCGATTAAACTTCTCGTTACACTTATATTGGTATTTTGTTAAATATATTAGGTACTGTAAGCTACTAAATTTTGATTCATTAAGACAATCTGAAAACATCCCCGACATCTTTATAACACTTAAAAATATACCATGAATCGATGAATAGATTATAAATTGTAGTTAAAATCTATCATGACAGTCAGCTTTTAAGCAAAAAAATCTCATTAATTAGGAACTACAGACAGACACTTATAACATCCCTCTTTTCTCGAGGCTCAAAAATAGCTCTAGAGATGCAAAAAAACAGATATCATTAAAATGTACTTTAAAATGTTCTTCGTCCGAGAACTAGCCAACCAACATTAATAAAAGTTAACAAAAGCTTGCGCATTCCACTAATTTATCATCGCATTCTGTTTTTGGCATTTGACAGGCTCTTAAGTGTAGCTAACCGCTCGTTGCGTGGCTGTCTCCTTTCAAAAGGCTTTTGCAGAACCTTAGAATGCTATTACTTATGGTTGAAGCTTATTAATATCGTATTAACCACGCAAGCGAACTTTTGTAGGATTTTCATAGAATGAACACATTGTATGTACAAGAATGTATAGCTCCTGAAATATTCATTAGAATTGTATTGTGTTAAGGCTTTCATGTGCATGTAAAATAATAATACTGCCTCGGTTTAAAAAGCTTTCCAATTTCTCCATTCTGTGAGTGTTTGTACTAATTTATTTATTAAAATAAATGTATAAATGAAATTAATACTATCTCTAGACTTTCAACAGTCTAGTAGCAGTTACTTCTGTTAAAGCAAACTTTACGATCAGCTCTAAAGCCCTTTAAATTTTTAATAGCATGAAAATAAACATATTATTTACTAGGTATTCAAATGTTTTCATGATTATTATTTTTGAAACCAGAAGAGTTATAGTGATGACTTTTTTAAGCCCTCGTCAACTTTTTTGTAGACCTAGAGAAGAGAAACAATTCTATCTTGCATTGTTTTTAACTCCCGACGAACAAAAATATATATTTTAAGTGTTGACGTATCTGTGGCAACGGAGCTCCTGAACGAATGGACTGGTTTCAATGCGGTTTTATTGTTTGAAAGATGTTTTAATGTAGATTTTTCTTAGCTACAATTTATGAAGATCCAATCATCCATTCAGAGAAATTTCCAGAATTACAATAGGAATTCGATTATAATTCGATAATTTCCTTCAATTAAAAAATAAAAATTAAACTTGTTATAAAAAAACTGCAGGAAAGGTTTTGACATTATAATTACCCTTTATATAAAGTTAAATTTTTCTTTACTATGAATAAGCATCCTGCCTATAATATTTAAATATTTTATCAATTTTGGCTTTTATGTGTGTATATCGTGTCCAATTTTCATTTATAATTTAGCTGTTGGGTTAATTATAAATCCATACTAATATTATGCAGCTGGAGAATTTAATTATTCGGTTAAACACGCTACTCTCAGGAACACAATAACATCATGCTACGACGAAATAAACGCGGATGAAACCGCGGGGCACAGCGAAATAAAATAAAACATATGAATAATAACATAAACGCCAACAAACACGCAGCGAAGGACTTTATTCTATAATCTATCTTTCCATTTCAGTCGCAATTCTAAGCTTAATCAACGGTGGTGGCAAAAATCTGCGATGGATTGTGAAGCTATATCCTTGGCATACGATGCAGGAGCTGAGCGACTCTGACTTGGAAGACACATCGTGGATAGCTCTGCTTTTCGCATTCGTGAGCTGCAGAGGCGTGGTGCAGTGGATACTCAATTTTTGGCTTGTCAAAGACAACTACTTTGCTGGACTGGAATATCATCGTAAGATTACATTCATAATAGCACAGCATCATTCTGTACATCTAGTTATTTGAAGTACTTCCGAACTGTTAGAAAAATGTCTACTAGACCATGAGATAAAAAAGGGCAAGTTTAATATGCCCTTTTTTACCTCGATGCAAAGAGGAGTGTTATAAGTATTTTGTGTCTGTGGGTCTGTCTGTGGCGTAGTAGCTCGTAACCGGTTTTCTTGGTTGAGATGGTTCTTAGCTATAATTCATGATCTGCACATTCATTTATAAGGTTTATTTATTTGTTATCAACATTTTGGATGATTTTTTAAATTATGTTCACTTCAGTTGTTCCAAGTGGCCGTTTTCTATACATTTTGCCCGTAATACATTCGGCAACAATTTATAGTTATATATAACTTAAAATAAAAACAAAAAAAGTCAAGGTTAAATAATGTATATTATTTAACTCAATACTATATTTTCCAACACGGGAACAATCCCCTGGTCAAAAAGTTTTCTTGTAAAAGCAAAACACTAATATAGATTATAGTATTATAAAATTATCCTACAAAATTTTCTGTGTGATTCCCGCAGAAAAATGTTATTGTTTACAATAAAGTTTTTTCTGTTTTGCAGATAAATTACAAAAAGAAATATCAGCAAGACGTGAACGTGTTTTAAGAAATAAAATATAGAAAAAATTGTACTGAATTCTGAAATCCTTAAGAAGTTACATGAAAATATTTCCATTTTACTGCTACAATTTTATTTACAATTATAGCTTCTTTTGATTTTCGTAATATTATTATCACCTTTAAGTATTATCATAATACTAGTGGACCCCGCGAATCTTACCACTTCAAAGTTCCGAATAATAATAACGTATCACCTAAATCGCCATTCCCTATAGTATAGGATCCCGCTATACAACGACCTTCACGGAGATGTTTATTTGATGAAACATGTTTTTTATTTAATTTAATATGTCAATAAATATATTGCATACGGGTTGTCTAACAAATTTCAGTCCAAATCCAAGTCCAAATTTTATTCCTAAGTTTTAATACTGAGGAAACGAATATTTCGCTTAGGTAGACATTGAAGGGCAAAACTAGTGGCTGGGGTAACCCCCATAAGTTAATTACAAATAATTATATCTCATAAATGTAAAAATAGATCATTTATACGCTACACAAATTGTGCAAAATATCAAAAATATTAGCTTTCAAGACAACCACGGACACATGAAACTTAGAACACCCTTCTTTTTGGGTCAAGGGTTTAAATTTAAAATACTCACCCAATAAATATATATGAACTAATTATTCACAAAATGTGTATTTGTATAACAGGATCTTCGTTATGTATATAAACAATATGAACTATCATGGCGCTGAGAGCAATTAAAATTAATATCACTGTGAGGATTATCCTTCTCGCCATTAGATTGTATTCATAATGGAACATTGCTAAATCACTGAGGTTTTAAAGGGAAACCGTTCGGCAACTGGGATAAGGATTACAACATTATGCTGTCCTATTAAGGTTGCATTTCTAAGACTCGAATTATGTTTTAAACAAATTTAACTGTATACAATAATTATGTAAAAGAAATGCAGATGCGAAATATCATATTCTAATTTATTTTACGTAATATCATTTACATGATCGTTTGTGAATGTCGCTGATAACTAAGTTTATCTAAAGGCGTGTTCTGAAAAGAGCAAGTTAAAACTTTTTTTTGACCATTTTGACAAATGCCACTCATTACCAAGTACTATTACCATTCAAGTAACCCTTTAAATTAAAATAAGCGTTAGCGAGTAGCTTTTACCCTGTGATTTTAATTCATGTGAATTACAATTAGTTTTGGTAGATATAGTTCCCAAGCGAAAGAATTTGTATTTTACCCGTATGAACGAAGCCTTGTTCAATCAAGAGGTGTTATTAAGAGAAACAGATTGTTTACAGATGAAGCTCGATATTATCAGTTGTATTATTTGACACGAATAACGCTTACATTTCTAGTTACTGTTATATTGGAACCACCGTTTATTAATATTTCCTTTATTTGCTATCTCTACTTCAGGATCAATATAGGAATATTGTGTTTCATGTTACACTATTTGTATTAGCGATTTTCACCGCTTTAGAGAAATCTACACTAATGTTATAAAGCTGAAGAATTTGTTTTGTTGAAGGCGCTAATTTCAGGAACTACTTGTTTAAAATGAAAGCTCTTTTTGTGTTGCATGATACATTATTGAGGAAGGCTATAGGCTGTATAATATCACATTACAACCAATAAGAGCGGTGTAGCAATAAAAAATTTCCAAAACGGGAAAGAATCTTTCGTTGCGCTGCGTTTACGGTTTAAGTTAAACAAAAATCATGTATGCTGTATGGCGGATTGTAAAAAGCTCAAGACAGCACTGTCTAAGTTTGACTCATTAAAGCCATTTTTATTGTAATCGAATTGTTTTTTCATCTTAAATTAACGCGTGTTAAACCGCAAGACAAAGTTAGTATCGTGAAAAAAGTTATAACCATTGTCTGAGAGCTGAACTATCAAATGCACAAGTAATTATTCAAAAGTAGTTTCTCAGGAGAATATCAAGAGAGTTAAATTTTGTTTATTGGACATTTTATAAACTTTGAATTATTAGTAAATTTGTATTCGTATGTATTCACAAATAACATTATTGAAACGTTAAAATCGTTTCTTAAAAAATATGCCTGTCACACTTTAAACCGGATTAAAGCATTTTAAATTATCATTTTAGGATATGATTTCAATTCTTACTAACACGTTTTAAAATTTCATTAATCAACCTATGTACATATAAACAAAAAATTATATTTTAATTAGCACTATTGGATACTAATCAAGGGATAACCATAACGATATGACGTCAAAGGTTCAATGTCATCGCTCCGTGCTTTGCATAAAGTATAGCATCCTTCCTTCGGCCTCACGATACCATTTTTGAAACACAAAGATCAATAAAAACAGACAATCGCAGTATAAATGATAGAACATTCGTTACCAGCATCAGTACAATCAAAATGAGGTGTGTGATAGTGTTGTGTTTGATCGGGAGTTCCTTGGCTGAGCTGCCTCGCTTCACCCCAGCGAGGTTCAGATTCCAACGCCAGGAATTGGCTCCAACAACAACGGATTCCCCAACTGAATCAACAACAGACGTGACAGGACCCTACCCGCCCTCAGGTTGGAAACCATCTGGAGAGCCATTCACACTCCCAGATCAAACTGATGCCACTCCCACTGACACATACGGCCCTCCTGCTCCATATCCACCATCAGGATGGAAGCCAGCGGGACAGGCTTTCACTCTACCTCAGGAACAGACTTCAAGCACGCCTGATGACACTTATGGGCCTCCAAACGCGCCATACCCTCCATCCGGCTGGAAGCCCTCAGGAGAACCTTTCGCATTACCCCAAGAAACCACACCTGATAATACGTATGGCCCTCCTGAAGCCAATACTGAGAAGCTGGATGGTCCGGTAGAAGTTCAGCGCAGTATTGGTACTTACTACGTTTTATTACCAAACGGACAGCTGCAGCAAGTGAAGTTTTTGACAGAGAATGACATTCAGAATATGAAGTACACTGCTAGGTTGGAGCTGCGCGATCGTGCACCACTTTACGTTTTTGGACCTTAAACCAGTTGTAACCAGTTAACAATAAAGTATTTTTAAGTGTTACTTGAATTTGATTATCACAATATATCTTCAGCACATATAATAAAGTCACTGAAATCTATAAAATACTTTCGTGTTATTATAGATACGTTTCATGCCATCTCTTGATATTAAGCTACAACGTTTCTAGTTCATACTTCATACTGATGTTTTATAATATTTATTTAACCCGCGTCAACATTTTCTATGCGAACCTGTTCTGATTAGCATGTTCCAACAAACAAACTTCTATTTATAATATTAGATCCTACCGACAAAAAGACGCGAGCAAACGGTGTGGGTAGCTACTAAATACTTATAACGCATAAATATTAAAGTAACACTCAATACAATACAGTTCTTTATTAAAATTGTCATATTTCCCGTTGTGTATTAATTTTTGAGCATCCAGCCAAAAAGTTATACGCATCGAATGTTTGAAAATTGAGAGAGCAGAAAATTAAAGTGACACAGAAGCGCTTCTGGTTTTGATTAAAAATTCACTGATAGCAGTTCCGTCGATACGGAGATTTGCCGAAATCTGTACTGAATGATTTGTTTTATTCGCGCGAATATTACATTTGAAAAACACCTTTTTACGGATTTATGCGCATTTATTATAATTATTAAAGTCAAAATTATGTCTTTTAACATGATCACTTGTAAATATTAAATTCATAGATTACAAGAACATCCAAGAAACTCATTTTGAAAATGTATTTATGAAGAAAATACATTTTCTCATAATTTTTTCATAACTTACTACATATTCTTAACTTAGAAGCGATGTAAAGTTGGCGGGGTCAGTTAGTATAGTTAATACGTGTGAAATGAGACAATTCCTTCTCAATCGTTAGCATTTTTTAAATAATCTATTACTTAAATGATTACAGGTTTTATCCACACATTATTTTGTTTCCTGAAATTCCAAAAGTTAACTTAACAGAATTATAACCGTACTTACCCTGAAAAAATGCAGCTTTCCTGAAAAGAAAATTGTGATAATTATTATTTTTATATGGGTCAAGTTTTAACAGGCTTCTGGTTACCTACTCTTGTTTTCCTAGATTGCTGTTCACAATTTCACTCTTTAACCCTAGACGCTACAAGAGGGTTGTTTTAAATTCTTTTTCAATCTTTCAAAATAATCTTTATTCAAATTATATTTTAACAAAGTACTTATCTCTTTTCTTAAGTCTATTTAGAATTAATGAAAACAGAGTAACGGGTATGATATACAGGACGAGTGTGAATGGTGAGGTGAGTGCTGGAAGACCTGGTCGTACCTTTCTGGACCAAATCCATGACTTAGGTACTTAAAGGGAACCCACATGCGGCGAGCGTTTATGATGAATTTATTGCAATTGAATGAAGCGAAAGCCTACCTCTTTGGGAAATAAATAATATATTTATAGTACCTAATAGATACCACCAGTTTGACGCGTTTGTTCGTTTGTGTGTCTGCGGCATCGTAGCTCCTAAACGAACGTTTTCTTAATCTGCGTGATCGTGAAATTACCTTACCGTTTATGAGATATACTCCTTTGTAATAATTATGTAGGGTGGGTTTTAAATTACTTAATTTCACTTAAGTTTCATGTATCTGACTGAACGTAGACATACTCCAAGATAAATCGGTATCAAAAAGAATTCGTAGGGTTTTGTGTCTGCTTTAATACCTGTGCAAAATGTTAGCAATTAACATTTGCTCAAAGAAAACCACAAGGAGTTTCTATTTTCATTCTTAGTAGAAATTTAGTCGACAAGTATCTTATCTCTTACTTATGAGAGAGAATATAAACGAAAATTTACTATTATATAATTACTTATAGCTTTTCTATGAAATCGCTAAATTTATATTCTTTAGCCTCTTTTTAATTTTTTATCTTTACATGCATAACAACTCTTTTTTCTGATTTTGATATCCAAAATAAAGATTCCTGATCCTAATTTTATATGAATTTAAACTTAAGTATAATCATTCATATAACATTTATTATAAGCAGTTATTTAAAAAATATATTTGTTTCATATATTATGTCATTTATAAGTTTTTCAAACTATGATGCTACGAATGCTTTGGCTTTAGCTAGACGCTTAAGTAGCGTCATTTATTGATATTAATTCTTTTGTTTTTAGTGAGTAACAATGAATTTTATTTTCCACATCTTAAAGTATTCCTTGAACGAGCAAGAGTAAAATAGGTACTCGTATTCCAATAGCAAATTTTAAGTTTAACCGAGTCAAGACCTCTGTCGTCTCTTCCAGTCTTGGAATTTCACGTATTTCGAATACAAATGAGCGAAACTGAAATAAGATTGTGTATTTCCGCAAACACCGTGCAGCCCTCGGGAATTTATGTAACGGGACAATAAATTGAATTTACCTTCAACCGACTTCATAATAGGAGTATATTCGAATGTATTATCGGTATCTGAGAAAATTACCAGAGCCTTTTGTTATGTAGGCGACATTAGTGACAGATGGGTTTCGCCTAACGCACAGTATTATATTTTTTACACCTCAAGGATCAATCAATCCTTTCAGCGTTGTGTTCATATCTTATGTCAATAATAATTATACTTATCTACAATTTTTCGGTCAGTGCCGGTTATGTCATACCACTATTTATTTATCCGATATTTTCAGAGCCCTATTACAAAAGTGCATTGACACCTTATATGAATGAAACTAACCTGACTGAACGCACCATCCACGTAATAATGTTACACTTATAAACTTTAGACTCGCGATTTCAACTCATTATTATTATCTTTGCGCGATAAGTCCCGCTATATTTAATAATTATGCTACACTTCTATTTTTTCAATATTTGTTATTTAATTAAATAATGTACCTATAATTAAATTTTTTTTTAAAAACAATTTGCAATATTTTCTCTGTTGTGAACTAACAAATATTTAGACATACTTACATTTTACGTAAAAATAAATTTAGGTTATTTACACCATTGCATTGCATTGCATTGCACCACTCAAGAACGGATTCGTCTAATCCGAGAATAGCAACAACTATTAAAAGTATAGAATAATTCACGAAAAAGTGTTTATAAAGAAAATTTTCTATGGAATGACGTTTTAGGTGACACAAAAGCTACTATTATTATTTATTATTACTATTCTTATTACTAAAGCCTATATCTATACCTAAAAGTTTGTTTAGTTAAACACAATAATCTCAACTGGGTCGAATTTAATTTAATTTATTGGAAAGCCCCATTTATCGATGAAGATTACATAACATCACGCTACGACGAAATTAATACGTTATTTATATTTGTTATCATAGTGTGTTCCGGTTCGAAATATACTTTTAATTTGTAAACATGGTCGGGAAAAAATTATAACCCGATTGAGTTTTTCGGTTGATTGTCTCTGATTTGGGCGAGTTCTTGAACAGCTTGTTAACTTAGATGAGTGAGGTTCCTAAGCGATCGTGCAATATAAATAAAGATATTTTGACTTGATTTAAAATTTTGGGTGTTTTTAAATTATCTTCACTTGTTATAGCCAAGTAGATCATCAACGAAGACTGCTACGTGTATATAAATTATCATAATTTAATTATTTATTCATCTAAATTCTAAACGAATTAAAAATTCTTTATTGAAATATATTGAGTAAACAACCAATTACCACAACTGTTGCCAACTTGGCGCTGTTGGTGGCAGATTTAGCCGAATTTCGAGAGAGTTGGATTTAGAAAAGAAATGGTTTAGCCGTGAGCGCATAATCTGTCATCTTTTAAAATACATTTAACGTTACGAAAATCTCAAAAATCAATAAAAATTCATAAGATTTTCATATAGCTAAGAGTCATCTCAATCACGGCAGCTTTCAAAAAACAAACCTCATCGAAATAATACCTTTCGTTTAGGAGTTACGATGCCACAAACATTCAGGCACGTCAAATTTATAACACGGGAGGTGTTTTTTTTTCGTCGGGCAATAATAATCTAGCGCTTTATGGGTTTTTACAAGCGTACTTTCACCACGAAGAACTGGCAACACTGCCAACTTACCAGTTACCATTTATTATTTAGTATGCCCAGTAATGTGTCCATTTCAGACGTTTATTTTGTTATCATACATAATCATATAAAAATAGAATTCAAATAAAATAAAATTTTATATTTTGTAACATTTGGAGCATTTTATGGTAAGTGAAATCATTAGTTAATCTGGTAATATGGTATACAACGCTCTATCCCAATTGCTTATCGCTTGTGAACTATTGCATAACTTCTTGCCATCTACTTAAGTGTTGTGTAGAAATCAAAAGTCATTTGGTAGCTATTAATTTCTTGCGCGCCGCGAGAACGACTGGTGCTAGCAAGCATACGCTACACATGTCACACTGTCGAAATACATAAGATGTGTGGTTTACATAAACTTCTAAAAGCCCAAATATCTATCCTCAAGGCAGCCGCGGGTTTTCTGCACAATAGTACATAATATTGTATATTATGATACTCGAGTGTAATGTTGGTGATTACCGCTAAGGCGGTATTTAGATCCAAGCCGAAAGCGAGAGTATTAAGAATTCCGAGGACTCTAATCACTATAATATGTGCATTTTTAATTGAAAAAGTGCGCAATTTCTTAAAAAATGCAAAGTCCAAATTTCCTGATGAATCAACAAAAAACTATCAAGTTTCTGTTAGCCAATTGTTACAAGATATTTACGTACATGAATTGCAAATTTTACATTTACATATCTTTTTTCATTATATTTAGAAATATTTATTTATTTTAAAGTATACTTTTTAGTTTTGACGTAATTTTGTGTTGTGTTTGCCCCCGTTGTAATACGTGTTTGAATGTTTGTGGGGCTTACTTATTTTCCTGTGATTGTCTTGATATATTGTGTTATGTGGCTCAACCAAAAAATAAATAAATTATATAACATTTACATATACTACTTATAATGTATCGCAAATCATAATGATAAATAGATATTTTTTAAAAAGTACCGAGCATAAAATCTGATCTTTCAAGCTTTTCTATGTTTATTTGTTTGTCGCTGTCAATTAAAGGTTTTTTGATTTAAATTAATATATACGCAGTAATATAATATATCTGACGTTAATGGTTTTAGGCGTGAAAATGGTCGAAGTTACTGTGGAGCAGGGAAAATTGGAGGGTGTAAAATTGAAAACTGTCACGAATGATTGTGAATACTATAGCTTCAAAGGGATTCCATATGCCGAACCACCCGTTGGAAAGTTGAGGTTTTTGGTAAGAGTAAACATGTAAAGTATACTTATTGTAATTACACACATTGTAATTTACAAACCATTAAAATCGATATTTTTTGTGTTTTATGAGCTTGGATAGTGCAGTTATATTGAGTTTATTTTTGTTATCTATAATCAGGACACAGTAAACAAGAAGACCACCCTAATGTAATCTATAAAAACGCATAAACTGTTACATATGTAACGTAATCATAGTAAATAGATAGATAGATAAAAACTTTATTTGCAACTTCAGACACACACACACAAAATACAGCAATTATACAGAACACTAGGAAAACAAACAATAATAGAACACAGTTGACTAAAACAAAAAATAAAACAAACAATGATTAAATTCTAAGTAAAATGTGTGTGTGCGCTGCAGTATGTCTAAAAGGCCTTAGCTCAGCGTAATATTTTGCTAGATTTAGCAAAATAACTGATTTTCAGCCAGACCTATTAAATAAAAGTTGAATTCCCGTTACCCCTAGTGGGACATAGGGTTGACGCATTTCTGTATCTGTTGCACTGATCATTTACTTTACAGGCATGTATGATCAGCCTTCTGTGCCCTTTGTGTCCCCCCGGAATTCGAACCCATGATCTCCGGCGCCACGGAGGCGGTTTTATAGTAAATAACCTGTAATAAATATGAATGATATTCTAATAGAAACGTAAATTAATTAAACAATAAAATTGTTTCTAATTTAATATTTCTTTGATAAGTACTTAAGAACATCATTTCATTTCAATTTCAAATTTTTAGGAGCCTCAACCAGCGAAATCATGGAATGGAGTCAGAAAAGCCGTAGAACACGGCCCAATATGTCCACAATCGGACATTTTTACCAATGAGAGGAAAATGGGAAGCGAAGACTGCCTTTATCTGAACGTATACTCTCCAGATATAAGCCCAACAACACCCCTACCGGTAATGTTCTTTATACATGGAGGTGGATTAAAATGCGGCTCAGGAAATGATGACCACTATGGACCAGACTTTTTAGTTAGCCATGGTGTTATTTTAGTCACCATCAATTATAGATTAGATGTTTTTGGTTTCCTATGTTTGAACACAAAGGAAGTACCTGGAAATGCCGGGCTTAAAGATCAAGTCTTAGCACTAAAGTGGGTGAAGAATAATATTAAAAATTTCGGTGGAGATTCAAATAATATCACGATCTTTGGTGAGAGCGCTGGGGCGCTTTCTACTTCCTTACACGTCCTCTCTCCGCTATCTAAAGGTCTATTTCGTAGAGCTATTATAATGAGCGGTTCACCTTTCTGTGAATGGGCACAATCTTTTGAACCTCAAAAAAGAGCGTTTGCGCTTGGCAAACAGCTCGGTTTGGAAACTGAAGACACGGGAAAACTTTTAGAATTCCTTCAGAATGCTCCAGTCGAAAGTCTAGAAAATACGAAACCATTTATCTTAATATCCGAACAATGTAGCGATTATACCAAATTCTATAACTTTACTGTAGTTGTTGAAAAAGAGCTAGGACAAGCCGCGTTTATATCTAAAAACCCAGAAGACATGATTAAAAATGAGGAAATCAACGATGTGGATGTTATGATTGGATATACTAGCAACGAGATGATAGTTGCTTTAATAGACCCAACAATTCTGACAAAACACCTTACATACGACGAATTGTTTTTGCCTAGAAAAATCTTATACAATACAACGCCGTCCAACATATTTCGAATCGCTGAAAAAATTAAAACGCACTACGGAATCCCAAATTCAGAAGAAAATACGAGAACTCAGAGGATGATTAATTATTTGACGGACGCCGTTATGACGTATCAAATACAGAAGTTATTAACACTGCTTGCTGACACAGGGAAAATAAAAACCTATTTTTATCAATTTTCTTCAACATCAGAACGAAACGTTTGTGGTAACCTTGGTAGAGAGTTTGGAATTACGGGTTCTTCACATCTTGATGATCTAATGTATCTGTTTAATGCAAATATCTACAATATTCCTTTAGAAAAAGGGACGAAGAGCTTTAATATGGTGCAACAATTCTGTACCTTATTTACGAACTTTGCTAAATACGGGTAAGGTTAATTATCGTTACATAATATTATTCAATATCAGAGAACTAAACTGACCGATCTTTAACCGACCTTCAAAAAAAAAACCAAAAAAGAAGTTATCAATTCGATGTGTATTTTTTTCGATGTTCTGTTCCTACGTCACCGTCCTTAGATCGATTTAGATGAATGAGGTGTCCAACGATAGGGTAACTCGTCGAAGTAGTTCCATTTTATTTAAAATTTTTACGATCAATAGTTTATAGATTAGATACATGTTTATTGATAGAATAGTTTCACAATCGGGCGAGAAATCGCTGAAATTCGAAGCTTAAGCGTCGTACTTATTTGTTTACAACTCTATGAAATATGAAATCTTATCGATGTATTAAATGATTTTGGATTCAGTATTAAAATTGCAATTAATATAATTTATTTTCAGAAACCCCACTCCTGACACGTCATTGGGCGTCACTTGGCCGGAATACGACACGAAAACTAAGGCTTATCTAGACATTAACGAAAAGCTGTCCAAAGGCAAAAATCTACACGAAGATGTTATCAAATTTTGGCAGGAAATTTATGCTTTTGCCGGCGTCCCCTATTAATAAATAATATTAACTAACAGCTGATCGCCCGCGTTAATTTTATTGTAGCGCGATGGTATATAACCTAAACAGCCTTCCTCGATAAATGGACTAATCAACACAAAAATAATTTTTCAATTCGAACCAGTACTTTTTAAACTTACTACTTTTAGAATTACTTGATTACTTCTGCAAAATGTTAGCAATAAACATTTGCTGAAATAAACCGCCTCCGTGGCTATCAATTTATTTATTTGTGTTCTTAGTAGGGAACGGGATTTTGTTTATTTAAAAATTATTTTATACTTTTGAGTGAAATGTTCCCGAGTCCAATAGTAGATAGAGATGGAAACATGTCGTGTTCATAGTTTTTGCTTATTTTTTTTAAGAGTACCATATCTACGGAATTTTTGACCTTTATACCTTTGACCTATCTTTGACTTCTAAAACACAACAACTGTAGCGTATAGCTACTTCATGTTATTTATTTGTGTTGAGTCAACTAATGGGGTCACAGATATATAAATTACTTTATATATAATATAGCTTCGTCGTAACGTGATGTTATAGCCTATAAACAGAGTAAAATAGAAAACAGCAAAATAATAATAGATATTTATTATATACTTCGTCCGCGCGAAATAGTTTTTTTTATTATTATTTTCTAAAATAAAAGTAGCCTAAGTTACTCCAGCTATCTACCAGTGAAATTCCCGTCAAAATCGGTCCGGCTGTTTCTTAAAGTAGCCGGAACAAACAGACAGATAGACAAAAATTGTAAAAAAAAAAAATTTGATACATGTACCGTGTATACCTACATCCATATGAATTTATTAAAACGCTGTTATTTTAATATTACAAACAGACACTAATTTTATTTATCTGTATAGATTTTATACAGTCATGTTGTATTTGGTATTCTTATGAAGTTATTAATGGTATTACGGTTGCTTTCATAATAAACGCACGCACTCAACACGTCTTTCATTTCCAGCTTTAACTTATTTGGTTTAAAAAACCGTCCAAAACAACTATGAAATGAATTTAAACATCTTGGTTTATTCATGTCTATCATATCAGTCATAGAAACCTAAATAATAAGAGATCAGTACTCAATACTCATACCTACACGATGCGGTTAATAAACAGACGCTGTGGCGGTTACAAATGTTTGGGTACGTTTGGATGGAGGAGTTTTCCTTGAACATATTCAATTACGCCGAATGAACGAAACTATGTGAAATACGTCGCTTCGTATTTACAAACGCCTTGGATCATAAAGCACTTTGACCTTTAAGTTCTCGTTCAATATTAATTATACAGATTCATTTTAAATATACTTTAGTCTCGTAAGTTTGTTTTCACGGCATAGACGTTATCAAGTGAGTATTTGTTTTTATACAAATTATAAATAGGTAGTTAAAATCCTTAGTATAACAGGTTTTTGGAATTGCGTGTAAAAAGTTATTATTATTAAACTTAATGTTAGGAGTACTTAATAACGACCATGGACTTAATATACAAATGTTATCTACTATACTTAAACGATTACGTCCATGATACCGACACGTTCAATACTAAGTAAGGCTGGAGTTTATTATTAACACAATTGCTTGATAGACGTATATATCACACTCTTACATATCTGTAAATATTTAAATTGTATCATCTATTTTTATCTCTTTTCTTTATTTTAATTTGATTGAAAAATAACTTTTGACTGAGTGAACCGATTTCGATGATTATTTTTTCGTTGGAAAGCTGGTGTTTTCAGTGTGGACCCATTTTATTAAAATCTGTTCAGTAGCTTTAGTTACAATTCGATGTCAAGTTTTTTTAAAATTATTTTTAACAATAAAAGGACTTACATATTAACAATACAAAGTTGTTTTTTCTTGAGAGGAATATTTAGTTACATACAAAGTAAGTATATTATTATGTAATTTCACATTACAATTGTGTATCTGCAGTACTTAGGTACGAGGCAAAACAGTTACAAGGTGAATTAACAAAATGTGTAGCAATAAATTTTAAATGTGTGAAGTGTATGTATTTTTAATTTTATCTGTGGTATAAGGATATTATTAATAGTGAGTTATAAAATTGTTATTAATATTACTATGACATTTAGTTTAAACAAAAGAACTTGTTTTTCTAAATCTAACTAGTGTGAAAGAAGGTAAATTCCCGTAACCCCTAGTAGGGCATGGGGCAAACTCATTTCTGTATCTGTTTCATTGATCATTTTCTTTACAGGCAACTAGGTGATCAGTCTTCTGTCCTCATCCAACCAAAACATTCACGTGTTTCCCCGGGATGATTAGCTACAGAAGCGGTTAAGTCTTCAACTAGTCATTTAATTAATTCAAACTGAAATTAAAATATTTATTTTGAAAATTTCCAGGTAAAAAAGAAGGTAGATAGGTAGATGTTTTACCCCCAAACTACAATACATTATATAAGCGAGAGCGTGTTTGCAATATTAATAGGAAAAAAAACATTTTTTTTACTCGTGTGCTTTATTTTACCAGTTGATCAAAAATGGTGCGAGTGGTGGTTGCTGAAGGGGTGTTGGAAGGTGAAAAAATAAATAATGATTACGGAAGGCCGTTTTATAGTTTCAAGGGGATTCCGTACGCAGAACCTCCTTTAGGCGAGCTAAGATTTAAGGTAATTTATCAAAAGTATCCGAGTAAGTTGTGTGAAGGAAATCTTCAATATAACTCAAATGCTATTATTCAGTTTTTAAGATACATAATTGTTTTATATCTACAATACAAAATATCTATAGTTTAATTGTACAGGTACATACCTGAAGTTTGTTTGTTTGGCTGAGCGTGCTAATCGCCAATTGTTTGTTGTTTGTTCGTTTTTGTATCTGATTCCATTCATCGAGGAAGACTATACCTAATCCAAAGAACATCAATGCAAAATGTTGGAAAAACAAGAAAAATGTTAGATAAGAGTATTAACAATAATTTTTATTACGGACAACTAAGACGTTGATTGAAGATTGATAGATATTGGTTGATAGGGTATTGAAATTCAAATTTGTAATGTTTTGGTAAGTAGGTATCATGGCGGGCGAAGCGTGATTTTTTCAACCGACTTCTCATTTCAGGTGTACGTTTTATTTTTGTATGTTTGTGACGTGATTGTGAAGCTAATAATTATCTGATTCTAATGATTATATTTAGCGCTCTTCAATACATTTTATCTAAATTGATAGGGCGCGTGGATATTTCAGGTAGATGCTAGACGATGTCATAATTGCGTAGGTAACAAACATAACACACCTACAATCAAATTGAAAACCTAAAAAGTACATTTTTTATTTATTTATGTTTTCAGGCACCAATACCAAAACGTCCGTGGTCAGGTGTCCGTTTTGCCAAGGAACACGGACCTCAGTGTTGTCAAATAAATATATTTACCCAAGATAATCCTACAATGGAACCAAAGGGTAGCGAAGACTGTCTCTACCTTAATGTTTATACACCTGACGTTACGTCTGCTAAGCTCTTTCCAGTAATGGTATACATACATGGAGGTGGTTTTATCAGCGGAAGTGGAAATGATGATATCTTAGGGCCAGAATTTTTAGTTAAAAACGATGTTATTCTAGTAACAATAAACTATCGCCTTGAAGTAATCGGGTTCCTTTGTCTCGACACCGAAGATGTACCAGGAAACGCTGGAATGAAAGACCAAGTAGCGGCACTAAGATGGGTGCAGAACAATATTAGAAATTTCGGCGGCGATCCTAACAACGTTACCATTTTCGGCGAAAGCGCTGGAGCGGCTAGCGTATCTTATCATTTAGTTTCACCAATGAGTAAGGGCCTATTCAAAAGAGCTATTATGCAAAGTGGGACAATACTGTGTCCGTGGACGCATAGTTTGATCGCACGCGAAACGGGCCTCATACTTGCCCGATACATGGGTTGTGAAAGCGAAAACGATAAGGAAATTTATGAATTTTTCAAAAATCAACCGATAGAAAATTTAATATTGAAATTATTCTCTTTAACCTACGCGCAGAACACGAAGCAATTCATAAACATCAATTTCCCAATTGTTAGTGAAAAAATTTTTAATAATGAAGCCTTTTTTACCGGAGATGTAAATGATGCAGCACGCTATGGCATTCATGAGGGCGTTGATGTCATGAATGGATATACGGAAGATGAAGGAACCGTTGTTTTTGTAGCGGGTCTAAAAGCTGAAGCCGCATATGACCAGGCCAAAAATTTTTACGAATTCTTCGTTCCTCGTTCCTTGACATTACATTGTTCGATACTGAAGCAATTAGAAATAGGAAAAAAAATTAAAGAATTCTATGTAAAGGACATAAAATCGCGAGAAACGATTTTGGAAGAAATAGTAAGATTTATGGGCATGGATTATTTTAAATACGGTACGTCGTTATGGCAAAAGATATCTGCTAAAAGGAATAAAAACAAACTGTATTACTACAAATTTACATGTCACTCTGAAAGAAACATATTTGGAAATATATATAAAGTGGGTGAATTTTTACAAGATAAAAAAATTGTGTCTCACTGCGATGATCTCCCATACATGTTTCCTTTTAAAGCTTTGATTCCGAAAGTTCAAACCAATTCAGGAACTTATAAAATGATAGAAACTGTAACAAAATTGTGGACCAACTTCGCAAAGTATGGGTGAGTATTTTATATAATTCAGTAGAGTAATAAGTCTGATAAAAACATACTTCTATTATAAAGTAAAGAGATTTGTCTTTATAGTTTTCATCCCTGGCAAAAAGAGGGGCGTTATAAGTAATGATACAGACAGACACACAGATTCGTCAAACTTATAACACCCCCTTTTTCGTCGGGGGTGTAAAAATATACATTTTATGTTAATAGTTCAAATACAAATACATACACTTTTCATGGAAGATATTTTTCAGAAACCCAACGCCTGATAATAGTTTAAACGCAAAATGGGAACCATACACAATTGAGCAACAGCAATATCTGGAAATTGGTGAAAAACTTGTGCTGAAGACAAACCTCGATAAGGATGAGATAGATTTTTGGGAAAATATATTCAGAGAATATTTTCCACAGTTAGTGCCATAACTTATAACTGTAATTGCATTCTTTAAATATCCGCCCCAAATTCGTATACGATCCGTTTTCCTTCAATAAAACAATAGGTATGTGTTTTTTTTTTTAATTTTGTAGGTACTAATGTCATAGCGTAACAAATAAAAGGAAAAACCGCATAATAAACTTTTACCGCTTTTGAAAACTTTTTCTTGACACTTCACTCTTATTGGTCGTAACGTGATGTTATATAGCCCATGGCCTTCTATAATAAATGGACTATCCAACATTAAAAATAATTTTCAATTTATACCAGTACCTACGATGATTAACGACCAAACACGTTCGACCAATTAAACAAATTTCATAATTTGAACAAGCTATTTAACAGTATAGATATTCTTAAAATTATTCCGTTCTTAAAAATAAAGTAAAATAAGTAATGTAATTATATTTATATTTATGAATTTTTTTACAGAGCTTCTAGTATAGTTGTTACGCGCAAACTTACTTGACCACAATGGATTGACAGCTTTCCAATAGTAAAAAACTTATGGAAAACTTTGTTAGTAATTCGTAGCTAATGTGTTGATTATGCATTAGTGCTAAATATTAGGTATATTAGACAAATAATATCTATGAACTTTACGTAGCATTCAAGAGATGACGAACGGTAATTTGTAAAAGTATACCTGTTTTTTTTTTTGGTATACGATTAATAGTTTAGGTTAGGTAGTATTGAAAGTTTTACAATCGAGCGAGAAATTGCTAAAAGTGTTGATTTTGAATAGTTTTAGATAGTTTAATAATCAAACTTAGTAATCAAAGTTATATGAATATGCAGTGCTTCGATTTAATTAAATTTTAATCCTTTTGTTAAAACTTATAGTTAAAGGAGAGCACTTTGAGGCTTAGGTAACTTTGTTACCACGCGTTCCCATGTAACATGGCGGATTACACTTTGTTGCATTATTACTCCGGTATCGTACAGGTAGGAGATAAAATCTAAATTAGTTCTCAACATAAAATAAATATATTGCGAGGGCAATGCTCCCCATCACTCATCGACTTCATGCATCGATTATTATTTTATGCAAACATAAACAAATGGAAAAATAAACGATTTTTTTTTAAATAAATATTATCCTCACGTCGCACCATAGCAAATGCTCACCAGTTTACATTGCCAACCTTAAAAATATTGACATTTATTACTACTATAATTTTAGGCAATACATTTTTGATGTAAAATAAACTAACATTTCATTATATTATGTACTATCAATTGTATCAATTGTATTGTATGAGAGTGACGTACTATTGTGTTATTTTAAAATGTAAAAAAACAAGTAGTTGAAGAAAAAGTTTTATCAATTCTTAACATAAATCTCTCTGAATCAACTATCATCTTCACCGGACACAGATACGAGTCCCGGGAGATCGAACTTGCGATATTACTTATACTGTCAATAATTATACCAATTACCTAAGAAGTATTTTAAATTCAAGCCTACGAATGTACTTTTTGGAGTAGTTGCATTAAATATTTTCAATAATTGCTTGGGTCTCATTTTTGAATTTTTACTAAGAAAGTAAAATTAATTTTAAATGTGATTTCCCTGAAACAAAAGCAGTTTGCTCGGAGAGGATATTGAGTATTACAGCGCTTGAATTATTCATTCATTCACAAACAAGCTGAACACTTATAGTAATATCGCTTAGCTTGTGAAATAGCGCAGCGTTTGCTCAACTTATAATTAAATTATAATCCCTTTGAGACTAAGCTCAAATTTCGTGCTCACCTTTGAATATTTTACACTAACTTTTTCGTTTGATGAAAGAAATATATATCGTAATTATTTTTAAGAAATAACCTTCGAGGTGAAAAAGAGGGGCGTTATAATTTTTACGTGTCTGTATCTACGATTTTTATTTATTTACTAGTGGACTCCGCGGACTTCTTATCGGTTGAGAGTTCCGAATAATGTGTCACCTAAAACGTCATGTCATAGAAAATTTACGAGAAAACAAAATTTTCAGAGAAAAAAAAATCGATCAGTGAAACAGATGTGAAATGCATCTGCCCCATACCCCACTAGGGGACACGGGACTTCACTATACTACACTATAATTTCGATGAGGTTTTTTTGTTTAAACACAACAAAAACAGCTATTATGATCGAGGTGGTTCGAATCGAATGCTCGATTCCGTTCCAGATGGCAAGCGTAGAATGGGAAGACCTAAACTCAGATGGTTAGATGGAGTAACCAAAGACCTTAAGACCATAGGCCTAAATAACTGGAAGAGTGCGGCTCAAGACAGAGAGTGCTGGAACAAGGCAGTTTTTGAGGCTCGGGCCCACAAAGGGCTGTTTAGCCAATGATGATGATGATCGAGGTGGGTCTTAGCTACAGTTTATGCAGATCTGTTCATCCATTTATGTCTGAGAGTACACTAACATGCTATATTATATTAAATATTGTAAATTTCCAAGACATATTTTGGTTGAAGTCCATTTTGAAAGTTTGACATTCTCTCTCATAGGCCACTTTATAAAACATACATTGTTTGTTCAATTTGTACCCTCCTCTCAAGAGGATTGACTCCTGAGAACCTCGGACTTAGTTGACATCCGTAACACAATGCAAGAAAGGATGTTTTTGTATTTTATTTTGTCTTGCAATTTCGCATGTCGCATTATACGGTTACTGAACTTTACCTAAAGGTACGAGAATTTATTGAGGAAAGTGCACCTCGGTTATGTGTACCTACTGTGTTTCGTTTATGGTTTCTTAATGTACAATGGAAATATTGCTAGAAGAGAATAATCGCACCATACATTTTCTTGTTATATCTTTCTATTTTTTATCAGAAAATTTGAATAAATTTCAATCAGAATTATTTAAAATATTGTCATGTTTACATACATAACAATGTAAACATGACAATATTTTATCTAATTTATGAATGATATTTTGAATAAAAGTGAAATTTATCAAGATTACAATAATAATATCTTATAATTCTGTTATAGTCAAAGTAGATTGATTTGATTGATAGGAATTTAACGCATTAAATATTCAGATACATACTTTCAACGGGTTGAAGTATACTGTTATCAATTATTACTAGAAAGGGCTTTTAAACATAGGTTTTCAATGCCCAAAGAAATGCATGGAGAAGCTTATGTTCCTTTAATTTATTGTTTCTAATTTATTATTTAAAAAAAATAACAGTTTTAACAAAATAAGCGCTACATTTAAACTGTCGCCCCATAGTGACAAATGGTATATAGAGTTAGTAAACAAATTCATGCATCAACACTGATAGTTTTCTTTGGCAAGGTCCGTCTTTTGTAAAACGAAAAATTTATTTCACCGTATTTATAGGACCCGCGCAACAGATGCGTGAAACACAAGACACAGGGAGGTCATATTACACTACTAACTATAGTCAAAACCAAACACACCGCAGAGTTGAATTTCTGCGGTGCTGTATTAGATACCTTGTTATGAGTCCACTTCTGAAACAATTACTTAATATCTTGAACAAATTAGCCAATAGTGAGGTTAAGACTTGAATATTAATTTACTAAAACTTTTTTTACATTAAACGTTAATACGTATAAACTTACACAACGACATGACACATTTACAAATATACAAAAACTCGTCCTAACCGTTGGTGTTGAACACGCTAATCTCAGAAACTACTAATTCGAATTGATGAATTATTTTGTATTGGATTGACCATTTATTGAGATGAAACCGCAGTGCTCAGCTTTACGTTCAGTTCGATCTAAAGGTTTAAATGGTATATAAAACAAAAATGTTTGTCCTTTTCATTTAAGTTCCTTCACTGAGCTCGTTTAGACCTATTTTTTGTTTGTTTGCTAATTGAGATGTCTTGTTTAAACAAAAACCGCAAATGGGCTTCCATTAAAAATGTAAAACTTTTGTTTATAGGGTTAGAGAGTTGTTTAGAATTTTTGGGAGTAATGAGAGCGATTTTTTAAATTAACATAGTAGGCATACCCTTCCAAAGCGCCAATTGAGCGAATGCGTTTCCTGCCTTTTAAGAAGGGATTTGAAGGTCAAAAAGTCGTAATGGTTACGAAATACCTCTAAAAGCAACTAGTTTCACAAGATGATGGACAGATGAATTTGTCTATAGGAATCAAATAATTAAAAAAATAGTTTTCGTTCGTTAATGTATCGTTTTAATTCGTTGTTAATGAAAAAAATAGAACTAGTTGTCCAAATTTAAAGTCCCATACTAATAAAGTCTAACATTTATCGTTTGACTTGCGAAGCATAAATGTTTAATAGGTAAGTTGTCTGGAATCCGATTATAGGTAGAACCGGATATAAAGTTTGGTGAAACCCTTCCTGTAATTCCCTTTGACGTAACCGAAAACGGAATGTTCTTTGATATTTTGAAATGCCCGATGCTTTTATCGATTTTATAGACACTAGTGTTATCAAACGCAACGAAAAATTGCTCTTGTCGGTTAAAAACAATTATTTTAGAAAATATAGATTTTATTTAAGAGCTTAAGTTGAAAGTTTATTTTAAAAAAAAATAATGACGATATGAGTATATTCTCCTGGTGTTAGCGACATGACAGTAATTCAATAATGACCGTCAAATAAGATGATGACTGCCTTGATACATTTTGATTTGACAGATTGAAAACAAAAGTGAAAAACAAGCAATAGTAAAGCAAGCGTGATTTAAATTTATTGTTACGTTTTATATTTATAGTTTTATATCATACAGTATTAAAATTTTCTTTAATATAAAGTTGGTTTCATGCACGTAGCATTATTAATTTGCAAAATATAGAATATTTTGTTGCTGACGTATTATTCGTTCGTATTATTTGTCCACGAGTATATATATGTATATGAATACTTAAATACTAATAAAAATCATGTATTTATTATACCTATAAGATCTTTAGTTTAATATACCATTTTTAAAATTGTGGTTACTTTGCTTGAACGTAAGTAAGAAAGACTAGAGGTTGTCTAACGATATACCCACCACAATCAGCCCAGCGTATATAATTCAAAAATATTCCAGCATCAGTTAAACACATTATAGAGAAGAAATCACTTAAATCCATTAATTAATTGTTTTTAAAAGATTTAGCCACATCAAAACAAGTTCAAAATGTTGAATTTGTCTTAAATAATATTTAGCAATCACTACATATAGTAAACGATATGAAAAGGGTTACGTATAGCAAACCCATCGAAGGGCGCTATTATGTATTAAAATAATAACATGCCTGAATAATCAAACCTGAAATACCTTCATTAAAAATGATAAATAGTAGAAATGATAAATGATCTTGTGCTCAAATTATACTTTATACATTTCTGAGTGTCAAAAATACATTTATAAGCATTTATATTCTTTGGTAAATATAATTAATTAGGGACAATCCCATTATATTTTAAATGCTGTCCCTCTTGTTATATATTTGTTATCTACCTGGAAGATATCGCTTATTAGCGATAAGGCCGCCCGTTATTCTGTATGAAAAATGTCATATTACTTGTATAAAACAAAGTAGGTACTTACTTAACAACACTGTGTTTGTTTGCGCTAATCTCAACATTTTCATCAATAGATAGAAAGACTGATAGTGTGATTTATGATAATTTATACGAATAATGTGTCAAGTTTCTTTGTTAATTGATTGAAATATGGCGATGACTGTGAAAGATGTCGGAAAAATCGTGATTTATTTTTATCATTATAGAGATATTTGATGAGTTTCTTTAATAAGTTATCGCCAATAAATTAGTAAAACTCCTTTGTAACATTACTGAATTTAATTACGATATTTCTAGTTTACTAGGAATACCGCTTATTGCATATTATTCATTTTGTTTTTTTTATTATATTGCTAGTTTTTTTGCAGAGTTCAGAAAAATATACAATACGCAATACATACATACATACATAGGTATAAATTACAATATAGAAGAATGTACAATGAGTGAAATGTCAGTTTTAAGAGAACTGAGAAGTCTAGCATTTCCAATAAAGAATAGATAGATATTTTTTCAAAATAATTACTGTGATTCCAAACTTCCCTTGCTACGTTACGCCACGTAGCAGAGACGCTACGAGGGATGCGCGTAGCATTATACGATTACAGTGTTACGCGCACATAATAAATTTAAAGTACAAAAAAGTTCTCAACTCGATTGTATGTCTTTGTAGGGAGATTATGAAACCAAACAAGAAAAGAGATTAATTTTTTGTTTTTGATATTATAAGACGAATATATGAATAAGTAACCAACTAATTAATAGGGACCAAATCAATGGTAACTATTAGAAAAATTCAACCTACATGATAATTTAAATTTCTGTTTATTGTCGTCTTCCGTATTTTATATAGTTAGTCGTTAATAGTATTATTCTTTTAATCACCATTAAGTGAACAACTGGTGTCATTGACCTGCTCGCGACGGCTTAGAGGAAGCAATACAACTGCCGCGTGACATCAATTGGGTTTTAATTATAGAAAATGGAGTTATAACAAAATCTTGACTTCTTTTACTTTTCTACAAATACTATACGTGGCTTACCAGTGTTGCGCCAAAAATCCTTTGTCTTTTAAGCCAAAAATTGTTTTTAAACCCCGACAATAAAAGATGGCGATCAGGTCTTGGGAATCACTAACTGGAAGCAAAAGACTATCAACCAGGCTAAGGCCCAATGGGTATTTTAAGTAAAGAGGAAAAAGGAGTGTGTTTAAGGTGTCTCTGGCGTCGTATAATTTCTAAGCGAATGAACCGATTTCAAGCAAAAGTGAAGGACGTTTCTGCGTCTTTACAAAACGGTTAAATAAAGTAAAATATATGGTTATGGTTCTTTCGTGATTCTTAAACTTCAAGCTGTGTTTACCATAAAGTTAAAATTTGTAAATTATTAGTATAAATCATTTATATAAAATATTAAAATATTTTTTAATGTTTTCATTGTATCGTGGTTTAAAAGTCAAACTTAATCTTAGTTATTAGACTTAAAGGTCAAGTGCGTTCATTGCGTGTCCATTTTGGGGTTTGGTGTAAATACTCTTTTGTGGATATCAAATAACTGTTCATTATAACATGCAAAGCATAACTCACGCACATTTCCTGTATTTCCGGTAGCCTTGACTTTTAACAGAATTACGTAAGTTTAAATAAGAAACACATATATTGATAATTCTAATCAGAAATTT
Organism: Aporia crataegi; assembly: GCA_912999735.1. Lineage (NCBI taxonomy): Eukaryota > Metazoa > Arthropoda > Insecta > Lepidoptera > Pieridae > Aporia > Aporia crataegi. Next base: position 596,799 of record OU538737.1, read on the forward strand.
GTTTTACATACTCTAACCATTAAATTACTCATTTACATGATTCAGTTTATGATAAAATTGTAAAATTATAACGAGTTTATTTCACAGTAACTTTAGAAATAATACAGTTAGTAGTGTCCGACCGAAAGTTCGGTTTCGGTTTCGGTAGGAGACTAACAGTAATCTTTATCTTATGAGACTTATAATAATGTCGACTTATTCCTATGTTCTCCAGCTGCGTTGAGGTACAAATCTAAATTTTGCATTATACCTTAATTTATGACTGTTTGTGCCAAAATAAAAAATACCATCCAAACTCAGTACAATACCAAGCCGCGAGAGATTTCAGATAGAAGTCCGTACATCTCAATTTTAATTACAAATTCATAACACCGAAACCTTTAGCCAAACGATTACAATCAAATGTAATTTGTCAAAACGTGACGGCTTGATTTGGTTTTATTTTAAAAGCAATTTAAATGATTACTTCCGCGTAATTACATTTCTACGTTTAGACATTTTCTCATTCAATTATTTATATTTCAGAAAATTTTATTCGGAGGTGTTTTATAAGGTTTCTTTTAGTCCCTCATCGAGGGTGAAGTTAGTTTAGCAAGAAAAATTTTAGCGAAAAACATTGGATTTCACTTCATGATTGATTCATAAAATATTCCATGCCATTTTAGTGTTTTTTGTAATCGCATTACAATATAATTTAAATATTATTAAGCCTCCTACGAAGGAAGTGAGGTGCTAAAAGTTCGTTATCTGTATGTGACATCGGAGCTCCTAAGACCTAAAGGAAGGTAATTCTCCATATGCTTTATTTGTTTGAAGTCCGATTTCATCGAGATGGATCTAAGCTACCATTTAAAAAAGGCTGCAGTTCATTTATTTATATATAGGTACTCATGTCTGCCTTATAAGCCATAATGAGAGCTTCCGTAGCTAGTCTTACAAACCTAAAATGAAGCCTAAGGTACCGGGTTCGATCCCCGGTCCAAATGCAATTTATAATTTAATTTGTAATTTATTACCGGTCTCTGGTAGGGCACACTTGAGCAAGCGGCGCGGAGGTGTGACTGAATTTCTTCAGGCTCGCCTGAAGAAATCTGCCTTTAGCGGTAACCTGTGACTGAGAGGCCTAAATCATCTCTAAAATACAGATCCGGAAGGTGAGTGAGGAAGACGATGCGCGCGACTCAAGTCGGGATTTTCAAATTATCTTTAATTTCACTTGTTTTAATAAGAAAATAGTGTATACGATCACACGCCCAAACTCGTGGGGCTAATTTTGATGAATTTTGTAAAGGACTTCATAATGGAAAATATGTTATTTATTATCAGATCAAATATATACAAACATTATATTAAACATACTATATATTGTTAAGAATATAACTTATTAAATTTTTAAAATATCTCCCCCTCGTTTGACTCCAATATATATTTAAAAAAAAAACCATACATTCATTTTATGAGATTTAATAAAAGATAATTATTTTACCTTAATAGACATTCAACTTGTCTTCGAATGAATTTGCTATAAATTTTTAGAAAGCGTTTCAATTCTCAACAGCTCCACTATAAAGATACATATTTACATATCTTAAAGTCTTTTGTATGTGAATGGCTTATGAAAAAAGAGACGCCTAGAAGATTTTCTCATAAACCTCGTGTACATTTGCTATAAATTTTCGAGCAGGCGCTCCATTATGGTAATTGCCGATTTTTTACGGTCTGTCACGCTGATGTATAAAAAGGGAATTCATTAAGCAATAAATACTTATATTTAGATACTTGTAAGGGAGAAAATCTATATAAATAAAAATGAATCACCGAAATGTATGTAAGCGCATAACTCCCGAACGACGGCACCAACTCGAATAATTCTTTTTTTGTTGTGTTTGTTATTGTTTGGAGAAGGTTCTTAAGAAATAAATAATTAAGAAAGTTGCGCGGAACATTAGAAAGTTTAAGAAAACGACAATATCAACTTTTCTATTGCCACCTTCTTAGTGCTTTTGACAATACAATACTTTATCTATAATATTTATCTAAACGCCATGATAATTTCAATATATTTTCATTGTTATTATTGATTTTTGGAAATGTTTTACAAAGATGATTTTTGATTTTTTTACAATTACTTCAAAGTAGGTAGGAACAGTAAACTGAACAGTTTTATTTTTTATTTTAGTTAAGTAATTCAGGGTATATGTGATGAAAGTTTTTCGATTAACAGCACTTTAAATATAAACATTTAACCAAGTTTTAATTTTTTATGAAACATAAATGGTTATTGATTTAAATTTTAAAACATAAGTTTGAAAGCGTAATACTTAATGAAAAGCTTTTCCGAAAATTCACGAGAATTTCCCCATACATTTATAATACATCTGATCTCCGAAATGCGAATTTACCTTTTAAATATACTAACTTGTGCCTGCGACTTTATCCGCAGAATAATAATTATATTATTGTCTGTATATAAGAGATAAAAGTGATACCTAAAATTTTAGTTACCTAATAAATTTATTTACACTTTACTAGATGAAATTGAAGTCTTTAAAAAACCCAGGTCTACATATTAATTAAAATTAAGAATATCTAAGAATAGATGAAGATATCTTTCATGTAATTAAGATTCATCTCCATCATGTCAACTTTCAAATAAAAAAAATCATATCAAAATCAGATTATTCATCGATTCCACAGACATTAAAAAACGTATAACGTATAAGAGGGGTTCTTTACGCGTGAAAAAAGATTAACTCGAAAAGTGCTATGTTTGAAGCTAAGATAATTTAATTTTTAATGTCCATAAGAACTTACATAAATAGTAAACATTTAAATTTAAAATCTTTGGATCGCAACAAGAACAAAGGGAGTGTGCCACCATCCCTTCATACCTTGCCTCGTAGGTTGGAACCTGGACAATAGTGTAAGCTTGGCCCTCGATCGTTCGTGAATCAAACAATTATAAACGTCCCCAACGGGATTAAGCATTACCACAAAATAAGAGAGAGGTGCTTTAATTTAGTCGCCTTTTAATCAACTTTTGATTAACATCTGGCGAAAAAGCACGTACCTATCTGTGGCATAGTAACTCGTTATAAATGGAGCGGTTTCGATATATAAAGTCGACGTGAGTGGGTTAGATATTAGGTATAATTAATGAAGACCCATGAGATATTTGTATTTGTAATCATCATTTCGAAGAGTTTTAACTGTCTTCATTTATGGAAATTAACTGCCTTTATGAATATAGAGTATGAGTTAGTTGCGCGTATGATTTTGTTCATAATTCTCTAGCGCTCCATGTTAATTGGCATTTATTTACGATATGTCACCCTGTTACATAAAAAGATAATTTGTTATGCATTAAATACTCATATTTCCACATTTGTTAGGGAGAAAAATTGTAATAAAGGGTCCATTTTGACGCGAATAGTCATAAAATTTATGTGTTCGCCGAAATAGGTTCTTTTCTTTCTCATTGAGACGACTAGACGAATATTTTACACAGACGCTAGCGATAATACATATTTCACCATATAACAAAGCTTTGTTGTTTAATTGAAATTTTATTTATCAATACAGTATCTACTGGAATTAACTATCTCGTTGCTATTATGGGATTTAAATGACTAAAAAATAACCGGAAGACAATAAAGTGCTTCTCGTGAGCACGGCCGTTGCAACACGGTCGAAACGTCAAGGTAAATAAATAATGTTTCTTTGCGCGATAAGTCCCGCTATATTTAATTATAATGAGTTCAAATCGCGAAAGTCTAAAGTCTAGGAAATAAATAGCGCAATGTCGTGATGTTTTATAACTTGACATTAAATAATTGAATTCGTCTGATTGCCAGTATGTTACGAACATAGAAATCTGAATACTTATTACTCAGATTCGCAAGTTCAATCTTAGAAACTTATCAAAGCTCTTTGGCTGACCTACTTACAACGTTCGTTAGGAATGACAATTACGAGCTGTGTCTTGACCCTGGACCGTTGCTCCCTTGGTACCTAGGCAATTACACTTTTGGGAAGAGGTATCTATAACAGAGCTGTCTATAAAAGTTATAAATACAAACAATCCTTAAGAAAAAACAATTTCAACGAATTAATGCTTATATTTAACGCAAATTTTCCAACTATTAAATTATTACAAAATTCTCCCGAATCACCTGTTACCACGAAGTCTGTAAAGCACGCGAAACGTCTGGAAAATTTAGAAATGTTATAATCTAATAATTGTAAAAGTTGTGATAAATATACATGCTTAATACCTTCAAACTGTTTCCTTAAATGTATGATATTCGCGTATATAAAAGACAGAAAAATCTGTTTACCCTAAAACTGTTAATTTTACTATACAAATTAAGCTTCAATCTAAGAACGTCCAATTCGCGTATTGACGCTAGGGGGCGCCTCTTGTACATAATGAAGTAAGTCGGCAACCCTTACCGTTGGGGAACGCGGAAATTACACAGACGCCGTCAATAGGGTCATTGAAAACTATTAAATATTATTTTAAACATCAATAGTTAAAAAAATACAAATCCTTAAAACGATGTACATTAGTATCAATTTCATAATTGCGTTATTATTATATTTAGTTGTGTGTTAATTTTTAATGAGGATAAAAGACACTTTAAAATTGAAAGACATTTTAAATTGTAAATGCACGTGTTCTTAAGAAATAATATTTTTGAAAAAAAAAATTATGTAAAAACTCTCTCTTGGCATTATTTTTGAATTAAATTGCAAATTTTAATATAAAATGAAGATGTATCATTCGAAGCACGTTCCTGTGTCCGTACCATGCAACTTTCTTATCTTTTAAAATTATACGCCCATTTCACCAAGTAAAATTTAAGAAAAGTTTAAAAAACTGTCAAGTAAAAATACCTCTTCACTACATACTAAATATAAAACAAACTCGCTTTCTCTGTCCCTATATCCCTTTGTATGCTTATAAAGTAAATCATCAAAACTACACAATGGATTTTGATGCGGTTTTGATAGATAGTGTTTGAAGAGGAAGGTTTATATATATGTTTTATACCCGTGCAAAGCCGGGGCGGGTCGCTAGTAATTGGATAAACAGATTACATCATGCAAATCACAGGACGTACATGGAAAATATTCTGTACAGATTTGACTTGTTCATTACCAGGATGCAATTTATGCATTAAAATTATAGGCTCATATCAAAAAACAACAGTAAGCAATCTCAATAAAACCTATTTCCTATCCATTATCTCCCCACTAAAAAGAAATTAGTTATTTCTAAAATGCATTCGTCACGCGACAGCCCTAAGGGCGTCTGCAAGGGCCAGCCCGGGGGTGATTTTATTACGAAATTTAGGCGCAGCTTGTTTAATGCGAAGCCGTAAGTAATAACAGGTGAATGATAAGCTCAGAACGCTAGATTTTAATGTCTTTTAGTAGAGCTAGAAGAGAAGACGCTTTAGGCAATTAGTGTATTTAGTTAATGTTTTTATATTTATTTGTGAAACGTACACAGGGTTTGTTGAAAGAATTGTAGCTGAGATGGAAGTCGGATAGAAGTCGGTCGGAAGTTTTCAAACAAAAAAACAGAGAAATCATTCTCACATTTATAGGAGCTACGATGCACAGACAAACTTATAGCATCCTTCACTTGTTGAACATGTAGGACATTTGCATTAACCCAAGCTTAGATTTCTAAGTAACATGCTGTCATTCTTGGCGTTAAAACAAAGTCTCCTAAGCTAATTTGATGCTATTTATATTAACAAAATCATAAGAGTTAGGTTTATACAATAATATTATTAATAAATAACAATTAATTAACTAATTTCATTACATAACATTGGACACAAGGTCATTTAAGGAAACTTTACACCGGATTAAGCGCGTTTAATCAACAAAATTTTACAATTAATATTAATTACAAGTACATACAAGTTATTGAGGCGGCCGTGCCCATGCTGGCGAAGCATGCGGATCGTTGGGAAAATTTAGTTTTACTATAATAATTGAAAATTTTTGTTAATGAAACGCGGTTAATCCGGCGAAACCTTTTCTCGAAATGTGTGATATTCACGTAAATATGACATTACTACAAGCCCATTATTAGTTTTCTAATCATGCTCTGAAAACGTTCAATCTCACTTAACTCATCCGTCACGTGTTAGTAGGTATATATTAAATTAATCATATTATAAGAGCACCCGACGGAAGGGCGACGCCGGCAAACAAAGTAGTTGCGTGTCAAAACATAAAAGCCTTTGTCACTCGCTTTTATAAACAAAATGCGAAAACATTTCATTATAGATAACGTTTAGTGGGCGCTTTCATGAAAAACATAAGAAAATACTCTAAAATCGATGAAGAAAATTCAATATGAGACTTCTTTACTAACTTGTTGCATAATGAATAAATTCACAAATGCACCGATTTAAAAAAAAATACTGACGGAAAACTTGACTTTTTTTATTTGTTTTCTTGTTTATATATTTTTACATTCATTTTACAATCTAACTTAATTATAACACGTACTTAAATTTCCTTCCTTTGACCAGCAAAGAGAATATTAGATGTCCAATTGTTATAGAGCTGAACATCAACGTTGTGCAAATCTGCTTTGCCAGTAAATGAACTGAGCTAGCTGCCCTTTGTTTCGCACATAGGTCTACTTGTAATATTATAAAATAATTTAAAATTGAAGTGTAGAATAAATAAAAGATATGTTTAGAATGTTATTGTTGTACTATGTACGAAAACAAACATGCATTTTTATTGCAATTCTAGTTTCAGTAGCCACTATGTAAAATAAACATCTTTAATAATATATAAAATTTACAGATTGATAATAGGTACTGCCCTTAGGGCTATAACACAAAAAAGTAGTTCTTTGGGAAATCGCGTTTAAATTATTCGTTTATTCGTCGTTTATGCCTTTATCATTTAAAATAACACTTTACACAAATTTTGAGTCCTTATATTACTAAAGCTGCGATATATAATAATTATCCACGGTAGTATCTTAGAGAGTGCGTTTGTGCAGGCTAGTATCAAAGGCTCAATCGTTTGAAATGCGATTTACACTAAACTGTCATGGTAAGTTTCCAATAAAATATAGAGCATGTTACATTTAAAAGTCGTTATCACAGATAATAATTAAATATTTTGACAAATATTACCATAGCTAATCGATAGTACAGTGACCTACGCCAACACATGCAATTTAAAGTCACCCCATTGCATTTTCATACACACACATACATAATATTGCGTAAAGTCTCAGAGTAGGGGCAAAATATTGATTCATCCTAAATTAAGGGGCTATTCAATTTATTATAAGTCGTAAAATACGCAGTTTCTTCGACTTGTATCACTCGCTTTGATTGGCCTATTTGTATAACTTTTAGATAATCAGGAATAAGGACTTCACTTCACACAGGTTTTTGTAAAATATTTGAATGTTTGTTAATGTTTCACGCTACTTCTGGATCTAAAAAAAGACTAAATAATATATCTACTCCTAGCTCATAAGCATAACCTTTTAAATAAATTTTCGCCTATATTAGGCTAAACTGTAACAATTCTGATTTCAGAGTTCTTGCAAACAACTAAAATTTCTTATTTTCTTACAATCACAGCAATAGTTTTCTATCTTATAAATAATATATATTATAAGAAATAAAGGAATTTAGAAATTTAACCGATGACAATCCCAATTCGTTATATAAGAAATAGCTATGTAGGATTTTATATAATCCTGAAAAGGGTGTGGAGAGCCCCAGCCCCGCTGCCCCACCGTGAACTCCAGCTCACAACACACCGAGTTCTCCTTGAATACATAGGCAGATGGCCTGCTAATTAAAATTAAGAAGCACGACACAACCTCCAAGGTCAGAGCTACCGCTCATCCCTGGTGACCTAAGCAAACCTCTGAGATGGTCCGATCACCATAACGGCACAAGTGAGAATGCCTGCAGTCTGTTTTTTTTTTTCGGAAGGTTTTACGCTGCTAGCCTGCTGGCTTTTACAGCACAAACGCGGACTTGTTGGCGAGCTAGAAAGCTCGGCCGAGTTTATTTTGTTTTTCTACGACTAGCACAAGGGCGTCTCCTGTGAGACTCGAACCTCGGCTTGGGCCGTCGTAGAGGCAGGGATTGCCTGAAGGGCTGGCCGGTATTTGACGAATAAGGGTCCACGCCTATGTCGGTGGGAGCGGTTTCTAGCTCTGTTTTGGCTGTTGTCTGTTTGGGCCGCACGGGCAGCTGTCAGTCTGGCGTTTGCTAGGGTGATTGGATCATCCGGATCCAGTAGAAAGTGTTTAGGGCGACGACGACACGGTCCCTTGACAGGATAGCCTGCAGTCTGGGGTGCGCACGGCCCTCTTATTGTAAAGCGAACACGCGCCTCGGCTCTACTTGCACAGGCGAGCCACTCCGAAGCCGAGGAGAGCGCTTACGACACCAGCCGATACAACCAATTCCTAACAGTATATAATTTATCGCCTATAGGATCAATATATTTCAACCGTGGCGTAGTCTTAGCTGATATGTGTAGAAAGATAAGGGTAGATACCCTTGCCAAACAGCGCAAATATCACGCATGAATTTTAACTCACCGTGCACTGATATCGTACCACTGTAATTTATAGCTTTTTTAAACCAAAAATATCTTTATTATCACACACACACACAAGATTAATCTTAATTCTACAGAGACGAACTTAATCCATTGGTCGATGAAAATGTAAGACGAATCTGATATAATCAATCGTTCAAAGCAAACCGTAGAATTTCTGAGTTAATTCAATCAGCGACGATTGTCTATCGTAATTGGCTGTCGGGGACTTATTCAAACAGTTTATAAAGAAAACAGCCGCCTCTCAACAGCCCTTAACATCAATAACCACCCTACGTGACCAAGCATCTTGGTTTATTGACCTACATTTCATTCATATTGCAACTTCCTTACTAATATAATAATTTATGTAAAAATTGTAAAAAAATTAATTGTTAAAATTATATAACAAACAGCAATTGGTTGTTCAAAAATTAAAAATTCACATACTTACCAAACATTTAATAGGCTTGTACCTACCTAACTATAAATTTTATATATTTTATATTTTTAATTAAATATTTTTTTGTTTTTGCAAACCACAAAACGCGCTTTTGAGCGGCAATACTATTAAATCAATAAAAATATAAGTATACTTATAAGAAGTCTTTATTAATTTTTTTAAAGATTTAATTAAAAGTCATTTTTTTCTTATTAACCCGTGACGGAAAAAAGGGGCAATATAAGTTTGAGGTGTCCGTGTCTGTCCACCATCTGCTAAACGAATGGACCGACTTTAATGCAGTTTCGAGAGGGATCTTAGCTAATTTATGAAGATCGGTTCATCCATTTTTTTTAAATTGGGACAACTCACATACATTGCTCTAAACCCAAAGTAAGCTGAAGTACTTGTGTGATGGTAATCAGAGACAGCGAGTATTAACCAACAACTTAATAAACAAGCAAGACTCGGAAACAAACATTCGTGCTCACACAAATAAATTGCATCTGCCGAGATTCGAACCCAGGACCTTTTTTGAAGAATTGCACCAACCAGCCTTCAATCCATTTATAATGTATGCCACTTATTTGGAATTAAGTTGTCGGGGGTTTTTGAATTTCACTTGTATAATATATATAGTGATAGTGATTGAATAATAAGTTAATATTGGACATGCCTTTAATAATATTATTTGAAATTCCCATTCGCGGAATATTTCTTAAATTTCCTTTAATTTCAATTGATTTAACTCTCAACGAATGACTAGAATTTTAGGTTTATTGAAACATAATATGTGATGTGTGTTCATGACAGACTGTAATCATTTAGAAATTCAATTTCGTTTCACAAGAATTGCGAAAAGTTTTTATCTCGAGTTTCGATATTAATCTCATCATATAAGTACGTATTTGTATGTATTCTTATAAAATGTACGCAAAAGGTCGATCAATAATTAAGAAATGATATTTTTTGTTCATACATAAATATTAAAATTTCAACCTCAATTACGACGTTTATGCCTTTGAGCAAATGAAATTAAAGAAAATTTAAAATACATCCCGACATGTTAATTAGAAATAATTATACTTCAAATGAATAAATAGATATTCATAAATTAGCTAAAATCCATCTCGATATCGTCAGCCATCAAACAGATAAAACCCGCTCAAAATCGGCCGTTCGTTTAGGAGCTACGATTTTACAGACAGACACAGTACATACAACTTTTTTCGTCGAAGATTAAAAACAGAATTTGCTTTCAAAATTGTACGGAAAATAAGTTGTGATGTTTCAGTGCTTTCTGGTCAACTGCATTCACAACGTTTAATTGGAGTTTCGTTTCGACCCTTCGTCACAATCAAGTCTACCTTTACTAATTGATCATTGTTCACTTTTATTGAACTAGTTTTCATCCCCGGTTTCATCCGCGTTAATATTATGAAAAACCTAAGCTCTCTCAAAATGAATTATTTTTGCCCGTTTTTATTATTATTTGTATAAAACGATGCTGAATTAAAACCATCGCTAATATGTTTTGGCCTTGTTTTTGCAACAGCAATCGCACGCTATCGAGAAAGTTATAGAGAATTCGAGATACGGTTTCAAATTAGTAAGTAGCGATTAAGTAGCAAATCAAATTAATTGGGTTAATTAAATTTTGCCAAAATTCGTCAGTTAAAGAATCATTTATTTCTCATAAGAATTTTACAATTCACTTACTGAGAATACAAAATTATAATAAAGGTTTACGAAGCGGATGGGTATGCAAAAATAAAATCACTGTGTCCACGCTAGAACCTTGTCATACCAAGTACGGTGAGTTTTTTGAAGATGATACGGCATAATGTAATGAGACAAAGTTCCAACGCGAGTTCAGTCAAAGAACAAGTTTCATAAACAAAGAGACCTAGCAGAATAAGAACTACTATATGTGGCATCGGTGGCTTCAACATTGAAAGATATTTATATTTTGGTTTTAAATGACAAGTTTATCATACTTATTTTATAATTTATTTTTAAATGATATGTATTTTTTATTTTTTGTATACTTTTTTAATTATGTTTCTGTTTTTATTTTGTTGTTTTTAGTAAAAATAATTTATATGGTGTTTTTTTATGATATAGAGTTTTAAGAGTCTTTTAAAAGTAGCCATAGTTTCAGAACTTTTTAAAAATTAAATTGATTAATTAAATTCTGCCCACCATTACCTACCAGAGACTACAGAATTTTCAAAATTTTGCTACCCTATCATAATACTCTGTGAACATGGTGTACAGATTAAGAGATGTCACTTATTTCACACCCACACTATATTAACTATTTCCTACAATAACTTAAATTCCATTTTGAAATTACAAAACAAAAAGTTATACAAACTGTACTTTCTTGAAAGAATGAAAATGGAATAAACTCGGTCGTCTTTCGAATACGTCTGGGAAATGAGTTTTGTTTAGTGCGAATAAAAATAAAACCGCGTTAAGTTTACGAGAGATTTCCTTGCAATGCTTGACAGCAAAAGAAAAGCACTGACACCAAGCCCTTTGAAACACAGAAACCGCCACGTTTTTCTGACACTATTAAGTGTTTTTTTAAAAAAATTACAATTTTATATTTCTGACTTAATAAAAATGAGGAGTATTATATGTTTCTGTCTGTGTGTTCATGGGTCTGCATGTCAAGGGTTAATAAATTGTCTTCAATTGCATTTAAAGTCGAACTGTCAATACCAAAAATATTGTATGGGTAGGATTAGGACACCTGGAATCCTGTAACGCATAGTAATATGGTCCATATTGCAGATACATTTCTACATTTGTTTACTGGTCGTAAAGATTACAGGCAAATAGGTGATCAGACTTCTGGCCTACAATACTGAAATTTTTGCCGCAACACGCATTGAAAATCGGATGCAAGAACCACTAAGCCATAGAGGCGGATAAAAGACGTAGAAATAAATGTCAGCCTCATTACAGTGTTACAAGTTAATTATATCAGAAAGTTTCGTCGTCTAAAAACCTGTAAAATTCTTATTTCAATTTTTAACCGACATAAAGCATTTCAGAAAAAATATCACAACAAAATGTAGCCTTTTTTCTCGCAAAAATTGTAATTTCCAATGAAAGAATTTTTAAAACCGATCAATTAGACTCGAGTTTTTTTTTTATTTTAAACAAAAACTTAACTTTTCCTATCATAATATTAGTATTATACCAATCCGTAGCTAACAGCAGCAGAAAATTAAAAGCCTCATCAAATCTGAAGTCTCAAAATAATTAATCATTACAATAAAATGAAATGAAAACTCAGTTAAAAAGAAAATAAGCGAAGCGAAGATTTGAAAGAATACTCTTATAACTCAAGCCGCGCTATTCGCTTTAAACAAATGAAATCTTGTCTTTTATCTCTTGCATTTCATACGTTTCTCTGAGATGCAGTTTTCTTTGATATAAAATGTTGGGAAATTGTATCTAATTATTTATTATATAAACTCATCACTAAATAAGAGTATGAAGACCTCTACTCAAGTACGACCGGCTGCAACTCGCCTCAGAATATCGACTTTAACTACCTTATCTTGTGCTATATTGAGCTATATTGAGGCCCCGGAGCTGAAGTTCTCTCGCATTACACCAGAAAAGAGCTCGAAGGTACATAGTACAAACTTGTCATCGTAAGTATACCCATAATGTTACAGTCTAGTTCACACAAGCTTTGTGCGAATTTAATCAGCGTAAAGCCATCCAACTCAAACGAGTTGTAACCTATTGTAAACACAATGGTAGGTAGGTACCAACTTGGTACATACACATAAATTTATGCTACATACAAATCTATTTCTCATTTTTTAAACATGTGTTAAAGAAAATTATAAAATTCATAACGCATTAGTGAAATTACAATTTTATTATATTATAATGTATTATATATAAACTATAGTACATTATATAAAAAATACTGCATATAAACCTGTTATAGAAAGATCTTTCTAGTTTTGACAACAATAAAAATTCAAAACTGAACCAGACATCAATTCGATAAGTTTATTTCGGCCGCATATAATTATAATCTACGCCGCAGACAGGCCCACAGACATATCACAATAATTATAACATCTCTCTTTTTGTGTCGGCGATAAAAAATATTTCATTTTATATACCTACTTACCTAATAAAATATTAGAATATTATGGAGATAATATTTATTTAAATTTAAAAATCTAGGCTCACCAAGTTTACGTAAGGTAAGTATCATAATATTATGCCTAATTTTTAATCTAACATCCTTCTAAAGAATAGTCTCTTAACAGGTTCTTTTGAAAAAAGAACGTCGGTATTAATAATAAATAAATATAAAAATATAATATAAAATAAATAAAAATAATAAAGGTTTTCAATAATATTAAAGCTAAATAATTAGCTTAATTATTTCTATAAAAATAATTAACATTTTAAATTAGCCAAAATATCTAATAAACATAATATCGCATTGCAGCTACTTACGTAAGTTTTCCGAATGCTCAAACGACAAGAAATACAATAAACCCAATGAAATGTATGTACAACTTCTAAACTCACTAATAAAAAGATAAAAAACTACACGGAAATATGAACACAAATTACGATTGCACTAGTTTTAAAAGATCGAATTATTTTTGATCTGTTCGCGACACACACATCACTCAGAGCGTACGACAACGAACTGAATTTCAAAATTGCGTGGGTACTGGGTAGTGGGTACTAGGTCCGCCGGCGAGGGTGAATAGGGAGAATGGAGAATGGCGAATGGAGAACGGGGGAATGAATGGAATGGCCGACAGTAGGGTGACCGTATTTACACGGTTTCCTTTGTATTCAGCCTAATGTTGTTTACTAATTAGCAATTAAGGTACCTGTAAATCGTTAAGTGCTACATCTAGGTAGGTTTGGCTTGGAACATAAGTTGTTTTAGAAGTAGGTATGTAAAGATGGTTTGGTTATTAATTTCAATTTTAGACTCAAACAGGTATAAATATAGTAACTGTTATGTTTGTGAAATGTTCCCGAATGATGGTATGATGACATAAAAAATACTGAACAGATTAAAACGCGTATATTCATCAAAAAAAATTACTACTTTTAATTTAATAATAATTTCACGACGTTGCGCGTTATTTACCTTCAGCCTTGGTCTAGGCCCTAGGGCAACCGGCGTTTTCTTTTACGTGGACGAATATTGACGAAGTTTTATAACTTAGAAAGCTTGTGTATCGTTTCTCAAAAATGATTAATGAAAAATTTCTTGGCTTTAAGATAATATTTATATAAATGAATTAAATCCATTTAGGTAAAAGCGGCTCAGTTTGATACGGAATTTGTTATTGATTGGTATGTACAAGATTTAAATGAATAAAAAATATAAAATCTTACAGGAAAAGTAGGTACACAACTTTATAATATTGTTAAATTATTAGTACTGAAATGACGTCAAGCCTGGTCACCCTCATAGATTTAGTTTCCACTACATGTTGGTCTCGTAATGAACGACTTAACAATATTAAGTTTAAACAAAGTTAGCACGTAAGAGACCGATGGAAACTGGATTCGGTGCCTATGTGATAAGTTAACTTTACCGAGTTAAAAAAAATAACACGAAAATATGATTCAAGGAAATGAAATATTTATTTAAAAAAATATTTAGCAAATAAATTTATTATTTAAGGATTTCGAAAGGGCGCTTGAGAATCAGTGTATGTTAAAATCAAATTTTAGTTTATTAAAAAAGGCCAAGTCACCTGGAATTTGAAAAAATAATTGGCTTGCTCTTTGTATGAATGATTTACTAAGCCTAACTAAAATAAAAATTGTTGTAGAAGTATTTAAGAGGCTTTTGATATACATGAAAGAGTTTTCATTGATTTATAATTAATGTAATAATAATATTATTATTAAAGTAAATTATGTGGCTTCAGATTGGGCAGTTAACAAAGAAGGAGTAGAGAGAAAAATATTCTTATTAGCGTTTTTTAATTAAAATTTCATCAATATCTCACACGATTGTAAGAAGATTATGCAGTAATTATGAACCTAGTGCATTTTTTATAAGCACTTAATTTTTTAGACATTACGTCACTCTTTGCGTGTACTCAAACAAACACAAACAAATTCATGCAATATAAATGGCATAAATACTAGGGGAGCTTCCCTCTGTCCATTCCTCTGACACCCTCTCTAAACTCAAAGTTATTGCCAGAAACTACGGACCACCGGACGGCACAGGTCCTAAACAAGACAAGTCGTATATTTTCTGCTTTGAAGTTTGAACGACAACGAAAAGTTTTTCGCGCTAGGTATCAATATCACTATCATCAATTTCTTATAATACATTTTATATTAACTCTAGATATTGTTTAAGTTAGAATAACGTATGTATTCGAAAAAATTGAAATTGGTTTATTTGTTATACTTAGATATTCTATAATTGATCGGTCCGAACTTCGGGGTGGCAATTTCAGACAAATAGGTAAAAAAAGGAGATAAAAGTAATTCTACCTACTATTAAATTTTTATGCGACATCTAGTGACATAACTTAAAATGCTTGACTTAACTACCTAACCAACTAATTTGCTATACATTGTACAGATTATATACTCTTACATACAAAATTTGAAAATGTATTTAAATAATGTAAGTATTTTTTTGTATTTATATAATATTGTGATCACACAATTTAATAATTTTAATTTGATAATAATTATTTTAAAAATTAACTTGACATACCTACCCAACAATTAGATTTTTGTATTTAGAAACCGTTGACATTGACACAGATGACAGAACTTATAAAAATGTACAATTATAAATGTCAAATTCGAAGTCCGAAATTCACGGTCGTAACCTGAAAAGTAAATCTACTTATATTTCTCTTTTCCATAATCTCTTTGTAATAAATAGAGTAAACAACGTTGAGAACTATAAAATTAAATCTTAAAGTTTAAATTTACCTGTGTAAATATAAATGAGCAAATTTTACAGATAATGTTGAATACTCTGCTGCAGTAATGAATTGAATTGTCAATGAATAATTTACATAGGTATCCGCAAAGGTGCAAACTGTGAGGTTTAGACTTTAGTTTGTGATAATGTCTGACTCGGGCGACAATGATTCTAACTGGATTTTCTACAAGGATAGACCAGATTGGAGTGATATTAAACCTGTGCCAGAAGACGATGGACCATCGCCGGTTGTCGTCATAGCACATTCAGAGAAATGTATGTTTATTGAATAATCTCTCTTTATCCTGACCCAAATATTTGGGGTTTAGTGAGTGTTTCATTCACGTTTATATAATATAAGCAACAAATACTAGGACCGATACTATGTTATTATAAGTTTTTACTGCTTATACATGGACTTGACATGGAAAAATATCTGATTGTAAGAAATATATGAAAGAAAACATTGTCTGTATCAAACTATAATGTGTCTGTTGTAAAAAGCTTAAATATGGAAAACAGTACTAGAAAGTTCTATATTAATCTTTAAAAAAATATCATCAAAATTTAATTTCAGTTGAAGATGTGTATGACTACTTTCGTGCCATACTTCAGAAAGATGAGAAGTCACAGCGTGCCCTAGAGTTGACTAAAGATGCAGTGGAGTTGAATTCTGCTAACTACACAGTCTGGCAATATAGGTACTGGTTTAGTGTTTCTTGTCATTTATTTATGATGAAAGAAAGAAGTAGTACATGTCCATTTGTCTGTGTATCTGTCTGTGGCAACATAGTTGTTAAAAGAATGGACTGACTTGTTAATCTGTTGCTCCATAAAATATGTATATTCATCATGTTTGAGTTTTAAATTGTCTTTGATTTCACTTGTTTACTTATTTAAGGCACAATATACAACAGCTACCAATACATTGAATACATTAAAGCGACAGAGTTTCAAACACTAAACTGAATTCCAATAATTATAGAAACCACATTAACAATTAACTAATAGTTATAATTTTAACAAAATACCTACTGATTCTAAAAAAACTAAATCTTATTTACTGTCTTAAATAATTTGTTCTTACTAAAATTATGTTTGAAATTATTCTGTCTAGTTTTGTATCACAAATATTGATATTTAACATAGGAAGTTGTTAGGAAGAATAATTTGTATTTCCTAAGTGTGAAGTAAAATTTGACTGTGTTCCAATTTTCGAAGATCTGTTCATCCACAGAGGTACAATCTGAGGTAATCTGATTTGTAATTAACATATTGGGGTTATTTCATATTTTTTTAAATTTAATTGTATTTATACATTACAAATGATCAGCTCTCTGTGCCTACAAAAATGATACATTTAGATACTGTTAATTTTTTTATACTTAACATTATTCTATAACATTTCAGACGAGAGCTGCTTAAAGCGTTGGGCACAGATCTCAGGTCGGAATTGGACTATGTTGAATCTGTCATTAAACTTTCACCGAAGAATTATCAAGTAAGATTTACTCCTTTTATTCAATACACTAGACTCTAGAGGAACTATTCACCAAAAAGAAGTTTATGTAGCATCATAAAGATTAATACTAATTAGTCTATGTAACCATAGACAGCCTAATGGTAGTAATTAATATTTACCTCTGACGAAAAAAGAGGGGTGTTAGAAGCTACTATGTCACTTACAGACACGTCAGTCGCCCGTAAACAAATGAACTGATTTTGATGTGGTCTTTTTTTTGAAAGCTGACATGATTTATAATGAATCTTAGCTACCAGGTAATATAGATGTTATGTGATGTTATGAGATATTCTTATTTTTAATAGGCATGTCACATTAGGAATTAATTATAAAATAATAAAAAACAATAGAATAAATCACCTTTTAAAATTTCTTTCAGAATTGAGTAATAATTTTCAGGTATGGCATCACCGAAGAGTACTGGTGGAATGGCTTCAGGATCCATCCCAGGAGTTGGATTTGACAGGAGAAGCTCTTTTGCAGGATCCTAAAAATTACCATGCCTGGCAACACCGGCAATGGGCTATCAAGACTTTTGGGTAATGTTCAGTAACATTGTACAAGTAAAACTAAACTAAAAAAAGAAGACATTTTAAAAAACTCACTGACATGGTGATTACAAATATTACAATACCTTGAATGATGAAATGATTCTTAATTGTAGCGAAGATCCATCTATTATAGATTAATCTAAGGCTGAACCAAAATCGGTCCATTTGTTTAAGAACTAATAAGTGAAGTCCCGTGTCCCCTAGTGGGGTATGGGGCAGATGCATTTCACATCTGTTTCACTGATCGATTTTTTTCTTTAGGGGCAAGTAGGTGATCAGCCTTTTAAGCCCTGCCAGACTGAGTTTTTTTTTATCTCCACCGGGAATCGAACCCAGGACCTCTCGGTTGTAACGCTTACGCGCTTACCACTAGACCAAGGAGGCGGCATTTAAGAACTAATGATGCAACAAAAAGACTTCCAGCCACAGACACGGGCTAAAGAATTGAATGTTCAATTTTCAATGTTACTTGACGAATTTTACTCGATCTGGTTGTCTAGCAGAGACACCGTTTATAAGTTTGTTATGTTGCTTTTTTGTCTATTTGTTTAGTTGTACATGATAAGATGATCCAAGTATATATTTTTATCAGTTCTACAAACAATACGTGAGTAAATTACATGAGATAATATTTATTACTGACAGTACATTTGTCTTTGGAACTAATTTCCTGGAAAATAGGAAAAAAAAATCATTTAAAAAACTGGCAGTCCTTTCATGTATTTATGTATTGACTGACAATTAACAAAGATCAGTAATATAACTTTCAAGTTAATAATAATATATTAAATATGTTTAATATACTAATTGAGCCCTCGCGTTAAAAGAGAGCTGTTAGAAGTGTGTGTTTGTCTGTGGCATCGTAGCTCCTAAACCAATGTACCGATTTCGATGCGATTATTTTTGTTTGAAAGCGGACGTCGGACGAGACGGATCGTCATTAATTTCACTTGTTTTAGAATAACAGAAAAACAGAACAATATATAAGTAAGTTTTTGAACATGAATAGAAATTAATTATGAAATTGTAAATTTCAGGTTATACGACAACGAGCTCGAATTCGTCGACAACCTTTTAACAGAGGACGTGCGGAATAATTCCGCGTGGAATCAGCGTTATTTCATCCACAACAAGCACACGGGATGGTCCGACTTGAACGTCCAAAAAGAGATTTGCTACACTTTGGAAAAGATCAGATTCGTGAAAAACAATGAGAGCGCGTGGAATTATCTCCGCGGGATCATGATTCACGACAAGCGCGGAATCAATGGGAATGCCGTGGTGACGTCGTTTTGCGAGGAATTGTACAAAAATAGATGTCGGTCGCCATTTTTATTGGCGTTCATAATTGATGCCTGTGAGGAGGGTATTAAGAAAAATGAAATTAATGTGTTCCATAATGCGGGTAGGGCGATAGAACTGTGTCAGGAACTCGCGAATAAATACGACAAAATTAGAGAGAAATATTGGCAATATTTGAGTGATCGCTTTGAGAAATTTAAAAGTCTTAATTCCAATTCTAATGATTAAAATTATTTAATGATTTTTATTGTAAATGCAAAGGTTTGAAAGTCAAAGTAGTTATAAAAGCCCCGGTAATTGCTGAAAAATTTTATATTTAAAATTCAAATACATCATAGCCCCATTAATTCTCGGGATTTATATCCTAAAAACGAATCGTAATTACTACGACTCGTAAAGTTTTCTGTCGGCTATATATTTTTCTATAATTTCGGATTTTTTAAATACCAGTAGCCATCCGTAAGCCTTACCTTTCGTAACTTGGATAGGAAGTATAAGATCAGGCACAGATCCCGTTACCAATCGCTGTACAAATTTTGATAAATTTTTGTAAATAGGATTTGGAAATAGGTGTGTTTAATATGTTTTATGATTTCTGACGGATTTACTTTGATGTTTATGCCACCTAAACCTGCCAATCTATGTTTTTTACAACATCTCCGTTGCCTGTGGTTCTACGGATCGATAGAACATGTAAATGAAAAAAAAAAATCAGTGAAACAGGCAAAAAAAATCAAATTGGCTAATCCATTTGTTGCAATTATTTTTAAATTATAATTGACTTCAAATAATAATTATAAATTAAGCAATTTACCTTTATTACCTATGAAAATCTTGTAAAATATTGCGTATTACGGCAGACATAACTTATTAAATTGTTTAATTGAGTCTGGGATATGGAATGTTTCTAATGTTTGGAAACTATTATAAATATAAATATTAAAAATAAAATCTTTGTCTACTTAACTGGTTTGTTACTTATTACAGCATTTTTATACCTTTGTATTGTTTTCAATGGTCATATATAATTATTACTATTGTTGTTGTTTCAAATTGTTATTATCCATTCAATTTATTTCTGGTGTCGCTACTTTTACTCGCGGCTTCTTTCGTGTGGCCTATATCTGTCACAAATTTAAGAGTAGCTTCTTTTCAGTGAAATCATTTTTAAATCGATGACGTAATTTTTGGGTTTTTGATTTCTTACTTAATCATAAAAATTTTACCATTACCTTTTCAGTTTATTCATTAGAAACGAAATGTCAATATTACAAATTTTTGTAACATTAGTAAAGAATAACGAATTAGTAGGTATACTTTTATAGTTAATTTTATATATATTACATTAGATAAAGTGAAGTCCCGTGTCCCCTAGTGGGGTATGGGGCAGATTCATATCACATCTGTTTCACTGATCGATTTTTTCTTTAGAGGTAAGTAGGTGATCAGCCTTCTATGCCCTGCCAGACTGTTTTTTTTATCTCCACCGGGAATCGAACCCAAAACCTCTCGGTTGTAACGCTTACGCGCTTACCTCTAGACCAAGGAGGCGGTACATTAGATAATGATTAAGAATTATTTAGATAGATTCTTGGTATTAAAAATCCGTACATTTTGTATTTATATGGATTCCAAAATGGTTTTTATACAGGCCACATTTTGTTTGGTAATTAGATTAATGACGTGGCGATAATGACAAAAATTTCACCACTATTGTTGCTTGTCTAAAGGCTACTGACTCTCTGCCTGTTTGTCTTTGCTCAATCTGCCTTTCTTGTCCTGTAAACCAAGGTTCTTATGGACATTGGAAAGCACAGCTCGAGCAACCACTTCGCAGTCACAATCACTGGTCTTCCTCATAATGTCCAGAATGCTTGGCCTCTGTGCTGGTGCCGGATCTTTATTATTGGCTTTTGTTTTCTGGCCCTATGAATAAAAATAAGCAATTTAACAATTTACCATTAAAAAATCATAGAAGTTACACTTAACATCTTCGTCTAATGACTTTCCCATTACTCAAAATTCACAACTACATACTACTCAATCGAACAGAAGAACGACTAATGAAAAATGCGGGATGGAAGTCGAGCTCGCAGATTATATTGGCTGTGCCAATCAATAGTAAGACCTACTTCCCTTATATTTTTTTATTTCAATTTTCAAAAACCAAATTCCTTATAGGTACTTAGGTCACTCCAAAGTTGGGTTTTTAAATCGCGTCTTTCTAAAAAAGAATCCCTTAACATTCAATATGTTATGCTTTCAAGTTAATAAACTAAAATGTATATTGTATAATATTGAACACGTTTTCAGACTACCTTACTCGAGCCAGAGGTTTTATTTGCATTTTTCTTCATTAATTTTCTTTGCACAGCTGTGGCAGTTTTACAGTAAATTTTGCTAATATTTGATCATTTCCATTAAGTACATAAAATTATTATCAAAAGAAACCTTTAAAACTACATTATATTTAATTTTTAGTTTTGAATGTCACATTGTCAAAATGAAATCATAAATAGGAACAGACCAATTTTTACGTATATGTACATAATATAATCTATATTGAAGACAAGTTATTACTTATTTGGTTAGGTATATTTATATTATTTTACTTTTTGGTTCCATTATGAATTGTCAAGGAACTCGTGTTTGTATAAAATATTTAATTTTTAATTCTAAACCGATATATTAATAAAAATGGTTTGTACCATAATGGATTAAAAAATAAATATGAATTAATAAGCAATTTAGGTAAGATGTTTGGTGTATTGTAACTCCATTTCTTAGAAACATGTGGAATGCAGTTTCTAGTTGTCATGGCGATGAAATTATTCTAAAAAGACTCAAAAAACAATTAGCCATACTTAAGTGCAAATGTAAGATTTGTGAAAAATACAACGTAACATCAATAAATGAAGATATATGCGTCCCAAATAAAATTTCCAAAGAATCTCTTCAATATATAAAATCTAATAACAATGTAACTTGTCCCGGCTGCTTTGTCGCTTGCAACTTACTCAAAAGAATGGATAAATCGTTCAAAGATGAAGAAACTGAAGTTAATTTAGTAAAATTATCGTCGGACAAAAGTATGCAGAAAACGGTTGATGGCCTCCATAAAACTACCTCCATGACGAAGAAAAGCGTAACGTATTCGGAATCAGTTATTGCAGATTTTTTTGATAAAGAAATGGAGTTATTTCAAGAGAATCAAAATCATGTCTATGAAGTTAAATGTACTACCAATGGTGGAGGAAATGAAATGAAAAAAAGCTATTGCTTGTGTTTGGAAAACTTTATTGACTCTATCAGACCACCGCTAAAGTATTCACAATATTGATGTAGGATAGGACTTAATCAATACACCAATTCATTTACTCAAACTTGTTTCAATTGATTAAATGAAATGGTAAAGGGAATTCTTTTAACATTTAAAAATAATAAGGATTTCACATCAGTGAAAAAAAAAATTCAATCGTTTGTAATAATAAACTCAAACCAGTTTGAGATTATTTACTACAAACGTACAAAAACATTAATTTTTTTATTTTTGAAATACTACTTAATACTTACAGAAAATAAACGCGTTCTTATGTTTCTACCAACTAAACAAATAAGGTTTTTAATAAAATATCATATATTGTAACAAAACAGGATTAAAGTTACTTTGCAGCGTAATGTTTTATAAATCTCGCCGAGGGATCCGAAACTTTTACCCATTTCGGCATCCAATAATATGGAGTGAAGTTATCTTGTCCGGGAAAACTTTTTTCGAAAATATATCTGTAGTACTTGGATTCTTGCGTTGTGGGCTGTGTACCTTTGTATTTGTGTTCTTCTTGTGGCAATCTTTCTGACACGATCTCAGCTATCGTGGTGAATAAAGATTTTTTCACTGACGCTACACCATCGCTAAATGCCTCCTTGTGTCTCCATAAAATTGAATCTGGTAGTAAACCGCTTTTAGAAAAACTACTCCTAAGAAGGTGCTTTTCCACGCCCTCTTGTGGCTGCCTTAGTTTTTGATCTATGCTCAGATAGTGACTAGTGAACTGTATGTCTAAAAATGGCACGCGAAGTTCAAGGCTCCAAGCACTCGTGGTTCTATCTGCTCGCAAACCATCATATAAGTAAATATCTGAGAGTAATCTTATGCTTTCTTCGTGGCCATCCTTTGCCGATGGAGCATCCCTAAAGTAAATGTATCCCTGTGCCAATTCATCAGCTCCTTCACCGCTAAAGATAACGGTAGTATCAGTGTTTTCCTTAATATATTTCGATAAAAGATACATAGGTAAACTGGCTCGAGTTGTAGTAATGTCGTAGGATTCCAGATGGTAAATAACGTCATCTAATGCCTGTCTTACGTCGTTTTCATCAAATTTTATCTCATGGTGTTCTGTCCCAAGATAATCAGCAACTGTTCGTGCGGCGATAAGGTCTGGAGAATCACCCATACCTATTGCAAATGTCTGTATTTTGTATGGTAAGTTTTGTTCTTTAGCGAGCTTGACGACTAAGGCGGTTATGAGCGAAGAATCCAGGCCTCCACTTAACATACAGCCTATTCGCCGATCAGACATTAAACGCTTTTTGCAAGCAGCTTCTAATAATGTAGCAGTTTTTTCGTAGACATCAAGTTTTTCTAGAACTGCAATAGGAACAAATGGTGTAAATCTCGGAGGTGTTCCTGGTTTAAAATATTGTTCTGTATGTTTTAATAATACTTTGTTGTTATCCTTTATATCGTACTCTTCAAAATGGCCAGGTGGGAACTGTCCAAGAGTTGCTCCATTAGAACCTTTTTGTTTCAGACCGATCAAGCCTTTTCCCTCTGAGCATATACCTAGTATTCCGTTCGTTTCGTCACTAAATTTAAACAGAGGGCGAACTCCATAGGGATCCCTTGCAATGAAGACTTTTCTGTCGTCACCATCGACGAGACAGAATGCGAAGACGCCATCCAATTTCCGGACTGTTTCAGCGATTCCGAAGTTTTTATAGCAGTGGATAATAGCTTCCACATCGCAGTTAGTTTCATATGGGAATTTGAATTGGTCACGGAGCCCTTTGCAGTTGTATATCTCTCCATTGCAGATGAGTGTGACTCGAGGATATAAATGGAGACGCATGGGCTGCATTCCGTGGAGACCGTCGACAATTGCCAATCTTTGGAAGCCGAGGATTGCCAGTCGTTCCCTGGAATCCTGTTCGATTCTCCAGGCATCTGGACCGCGGTGAACGATCGCTGCGAAGCATTTGATACATGTCGGTGACAGACCACCGTCTATGCCAAACGTTGCCCAAATTCCACACATTATTTCTGAAATGAAATAAATAATCTTTAATTTATAATTTTATTGAGTGCTTATTGCTATAATTAAGAATAATTTAAAAATGCGTGTTCTACGAATAATTTAAATGTTCCTCTTCATATTATAATTTCTTCAAATATAAAGTCATGCCAATTAATCAAATAAATGCAAAATATTTATTTAAGTCGGTTATAAGAATAGAATACACATTATTTAAAAAATATATGCATCATAAACAAATTCACTAAACGTGCTAACCTTTACAAAATTACAACCTAGTAAAGATTTTACTTAAAAGTTAGGATCTATTTTAGCTATAGGTAATTTTTACGACAAAAATATTCGATTTATATGACATTGGCAAATGTTAAATACGTGTCTTACCTTGCTTTTTATTTATCAAATTGTAACACGTTGCCGGTTCTAATAATAAAAATACAACAACCGGTTTCACTGCAGATGTAAGAGCTACTACCGAAATGTGATAGCAGATAGGTAGGTTTGCCGGTCGATGTAAGCGTGCTAAATTATAATAGCTATTAACTTCCCAATTCCCATAGTGATAACACTCATGTAGCTGTGGTGTGACTTGTGACCGGACCACGGTAAACTCGACTTAATTTAGCCGTGAATGAGCGAGATAAAAATATTGGAAAGCTGTTGTAGAAGAAGGCCGGTCGGACAATGGACATAATACGAATGTATTGCATCATCCTCATAGTAGTGGTGGGTCGTGCACACTTGCAAACGTCGACACGAAACGATTCATCAACGGTTTATTACTTCACTCTCCTATTACCGTAGCGTGATGATATTTTTGTATAGCTTCCTCAATAAATTGACTATTCAACACAGAAATAATTTTTCATTTTGACCCAATAGTTCCAGAGATAACCGCGTTCATCCAAATAAGCAAACTGTTCAGCTTTGTAATATTAGTAAAGATGAAAGATTACTTTCGTTACCTTTAATTAAAGTAGGAGCAACGTTTATACCAGCCAAAGTGTTCTCTTTTAAGCGTTGTCGATAACATGATACGTAAGTAATATTATCGTTATTCGTTTATGAATGAAATGTCTTATCTGTGGATAATAATATATCCATTAACACGATATGCTATAACAATTGGAATTGATTACAAACAAGAATATCTCATGAATGAATAGGTCTTTATAAATTGCTAAGATTCAATTTGATCACGTCAACTTTTTCGCTTAAGAGCTACGATTTCACAGATCCGTAGAACTTATAACATCTCTTATTTCGTCAGTGGTTAAAAATTTAAGGTTTTTTTGAGCAAAAGTTGTGTTGCAAGTTTTCAAAAACTATAAGGCATCGGTTTTATATGAATTTTGCCATACATTTAATATAAGGAGTATAATTTATTGTAATAACAGCCTAATTACAATAAATTATGCTGTAATTGCTTATCGCGCTAGGTGTATATAATTAGACGAACTATCTATCTAACTTTATCTATGTATTTTAGTATATTATAGATATATTTATATCTTAAAAATGATTTTTTTTTCAAATAAAATCAATGAAAATTTATTCGTCCATTTAATGTTGCTAAAATCCACCCCAATCACGTTAGCTGTCAAAAACTCGCTTCGACATCGATTCATTTGCTTACGAGCTAGGGTAATAGCCATAGATACAGCCACAGACAGAGATAGGTACCTATTATGTCAAACGTACAACTCTCCTGGAGAGTTATACGTTTGGTGTTGTTGAACTGATTTTGTTTTTTGTAAAAAAACGCGAAAGATGATCTTAAAAGTTTGCAGCCAAAATAATATTGAGTTTCATTTGAAATAAAGATATCTTTAAAACAATTTTCAAAATTGAAGATATTGTAATGTGATATGTTTTGGAACTTACATTAATATTTTTTGATACTGATGACTGCACATATGATTTTATTGCTGTTGCTGTTTGAAAATAAATTTAATATTGGTAATTTTAATTACAATTATTATTATATAATGTACATATCATGTTTTATTTTATAATCAATAAAATTACACAGGTATCACGAAGTCATAGAAATTTATTATTTTAGGGTAATTTCACATTATTCGTGGATCAACAGTAGGTATTTTATTGTGAATTAAACGTTAAATTAACCTTAAAATTTTATTTACTAGCGGCCCGCCACAGTTTCGCAGAGATATACGCAACACGGGTCGACTCGTTTATATATGTATTTATGTATGTTATTAATAGATTAGAGCTAAACATTATATAATTTTTATTTGTTAACCTATTTATTATGTCTGTAACACTTAAAACAAAGAACTTTTATACAAACCTTCAACTTATTAATTGACTACATACCGACGTTTTGTTTACTACGATTTTTGTTTAGTAAGCGAATTATCTATTTTTTATACACAATTTTCAAAATCATAAAAATCCTTGAATCATAATAGGGCCATTTGGTTGGAGGAGTGCAATTGTCGTCTTCTTTTCATTTGTGAGAATAAGGCTAAATTCATAAATCACCTAAATGAATCAAATAAATACCTACCATAATATGGTAAACTAGTTTTTCTGGCTGTTCAAGAGCACCATACTCTAAAGGTAGCGGTTCGCGCCGCGACAGAGACGCGAGACCGCGACCCGAGACTGCGACTGAGACCGCGACCCGAGACCGCAAACGCGAGAATGTATGGCGAGACCGAGCCTCGCTCGCGAACTGGCGCTCATACATTTCCTAATGTCAAGTACTGTCGCGGTCTCCGGTCGCGGTCTCGGACGCGAACCGGTACCTTAAGACATCAGCTCCAAGAAACTCAGTAAGGTTATCATTTTTTGACAATTTTCGAATTAAATTTTCGAACTGGATAAAATCAATCCCAGGCGTTTTTATAATTGATAGTAATATAAGTACATAGTCACTTTGGGAATCTTCTAAGCTAATATTGTCTGTGCAAATGTCAAAAAATGGAAAAATACGACCGACAGGAAATATTTTTAAAATCTTCTGATATTATGTATCTATATTATGTACCTAAAAATGAGAACCCAATTGAGTTTCTTAGTTGTTTTTCTCAGATTTGAGTATGTTCTTGAACAGTCTCTAAATTTAGATTTAAGTGGCATTCATTAGCGATAATGTCTATGTGATTCTATATGGATTTTAAGGATAATTAAATCTATGTGCTCCTAGCCTTATATTTTCGTGAAATTTGAATAAATACGGCTTGATTTAACCAGTTCTTTACTTGAAGCAGCAAATATGAAACTAACCGGTATCATCTTCTTAATTGTGGCTGTTTTGGCCCTTTTCGTTGGAAATGGAGCATGTAAAGGCGGAAGTACAATTAAGAAAGGAGCAAAAATAGTGGTAAGTTATTTTAAATGGTATTTAAATTAATTTCTTAAACTTAACTTCTGAAAAAAGTGTTATAAGATTGACGAGTATGTGTGGCTGTATGGATTCGTAGATCGTAAACGAATGGACGATTTTGCTGCGGGTTTTTTTTTAAAGCTGACGTGATCGAGATGAATCTTAGCAGTTAAAGGTCTGTTCATCCATTTATGAGAATTTGTAACCGACCTTCAAAAAAATAGAAAAAGAGGTTAGCAATTCGACGCGTATTTTTATTTTTATTTTTTTGATGTAGCACATCTAGGTTCAACCATAGCCTTCAGGCTCGCCTGAAGAAATTCAACCAAACCAACAAAAATTGGGTTGCCTGGGAGAGATTGCTGATTAGCGATCCTAAGGACGCCCGTTGCTTTCCATTGCAACGAAGTGTATAAAAAAAATAATTTATAATATCAGTGTAGATTACATTTAGCTATTTCTTTTTTACAGAAAGGTGCATCAGGCGCCGCCAGCGCTGCTGAAATTGCTCGCGAGCTGTACGAAGGCTTGAAGAATAGAACAAAGGGTTGATAACTTTGTCAATTATTTTGTTTTAAATACATCTATGTAGGATAATCTATTGGTTTATTTTTAAATTAGCTGTGCTCCGCGGTATCATACAAGTTAATTTGACTATTTTTTTCCGCTTTTGCAACATTTTTCGTTTATACTCCGCTCCTCTTGGTCATAGCGTGATGTTATATAGCTTTTCTCACTAGTATAAAGCTGTTTTGTTTGGTTGAACGCATTTATCTTAGGAACTACTGATTGGAATTGAAAAAATATTTTTGTGTTTGACACTCTTTAACGAAAAATACTAACATCATGATACGACCTAGGAGCAGAGATTCAATGAAAATTGTTGAATATATATCTTTTGAGAGAATCTGTTTTCTGTGTAAACAATTTATGATACGCAAAAAAATGTATTTTGTAAAAATATACTATTAAATAGCAAAACAGTAGAGAAAAATTAAATTCTCATATATAAAATTCTCGCGTCACACTGTTAGTTACCTTAATTCTCCGAAACGGCTTTACTGATTTTTACCAAATTTTATATACATATTCAGTAGGTCTGAGAATCGGCTACTATCTATTTTTCATACCCCTAAGTGATAAGGGTAGCAAAATCCAAAAATTAATATGGCAAAACAACGTTTGCCTGTTGCTAGTATTTCTCATTATTGCCTTTGCTAACGCCTACACAAAAATAAAAGCAAAATCTCTATGCGAATTCTATTTATTTTAACAGGAGCTACAAAATCAATTTCGTTATTTAAGGTTATTAATTAGTTAAAAAACCGACCACATAAAATGCATATTTTGTTTTAAATGAGCATATTATAATTAACAGTTTTGCTTAATAATAATGTATCTACAAAGGCATATCTTTATAAGTTAATTTTTGTACTCAGTTAAGTAGGTAGGTACTGCTTTATCGAAATCGGTGAACGCACGGCGGCATAGGAGTAAAAATATTAAAATGAACATAAACTTCGAAATGGCAACCTCGTCTTAGTTTTTGAAGGTAGGAAAAATGTTAATATCTGTGCTGGTCAAAGGATTGTTTAGGTAACGTAAAAAATGTTGTTCAAAGCAATATCAATAAAAGGGAAAAATTTGTTCTTTGAGAGAGTTCTTACATATGGGTTTGACATTTTTTGTTTATGAAAAAGAAAGCGAAATTATATTTTTTCACGCGACTAACTCCACTTGAACGTGAAAGCAAAACAAGGATAAAGTACTTTTTTATTTTTAGCATATTTTCGTAGTTAATGAAATGCATTGACAGCTTTGTTTAAAAAAATGTATACGTTATTGACAGCTTTCAAATAGCAAAAAACCCATCGACAACTTCAATAATTACCTCATGGTTGACGTACTGATAAAGTTAAATACATACAATTTTATTATTATAATGATATAAAATACTTTATAGTCATCAATATAACGGCAAATGCATTCAGTATTATATAATGCATTTTTAATGATTTTTTGTGGGTTTACTGCTAGTTTACTGTGTCATTTGGTAAAACCTAAAAAATAATTAAGAGTTTAGTGAGACAATGACGTCTTTACAAGAGACAATTATTAGCACTTATCGTTTATAGATATGTTGTTATGTACACATTTTGTTATCTGTTGTTTGGTTAAACATCACACGAGTCGGCATACGGCCCCGATAATTAGTGTAAGAGTCAAATTATATTGCACTTCGATTTAACTCTTATACTTTATTTACACGTATATAATCTATTATTATTATTATTGTTAAGATTGGGCTATCCTTGTGCCACATCGACCAAATTTGATCTATTGTGGCAGCCCTTTATAGTTCATTACTGATTCCCGTTGAATCCAGACACTTATATTATCTATGTATAATATATTGAATAAAATAACATAATATGAATAGTTTTAACAAAAAAAGACTTCAAATTGTTACGCTAAAACTACTGAACATATTTTGATGAAATTTAAATGAGTCCACGCGGAAAGCACCAGCTTTCAAACAAAAAAAGAATCATCAAAATCGTTTCAACATATCGAAATTTCTGAGTTAACAAAAAAAAACATACGTGTCAAATTGACAACCTCCTCCTTTTTTGAAGTCGATTAAAAAGTATTTTTTCTCAGCTCCATTTCAAATCTATGTTATTCATATTCAATATTACCTACTTAGTATTAAAATATGTATTCAACAAAAACTTAAATTGTAAATGAAATAAATTATATGCTTTTGATATCTAATGACACGTTTTCGAATTATCGACAAATCGGTTGAGCCATTAAAAAGTTACGTCAGAACAGACATACCACCCGCTCGGGCATAATATTTTTTATTTTATCCCTGCTTCGACGCAGTAAAAATAAATTATTAAACAGCTCTTAAGCTGTTCTTAGGACTGCCGGTACTTCGGGATACGGTGAGTCCCCTTCAGAGACGTACTTCAAAGAAATACGAGATAAATTCATTTATATAAACACTGGACGCAAATTCGCGATCAATCTTACTTAAGTCTCAACAATGGATTTGAAGAAAATATTTATAATATTTTTCCTGAGTGTTTTCGCCATAATTGGCTGTGAGGCTAGACCGGGGAAAATTCCAAAGGCTGTTATCAAAAAAGGCGCAAAACTTGTTGTAAGTGTTTGATATAAATTTTAAGGCCATCTTTCCAACCGAATTAAAAAAATATATTTAAATATGTATTAAGTTATTTTACCGCCATTTTGCGTTTCGTCGGTCGTAGTTAATTTAGACGTCATCCATAAGTCTTATTAAAATTAATTTAGTCTTTTATTAATCTACAGTTTTTGTTCATTTAATTAATCAACAAAAGCCAGAAATTCAATATATATTATAGTATAATATCTTAGCATACAGTTTATTTTGTCATTGAAGTTACATTATTATAAAACCTATTATTTTTCAATACCAGTCAAAAGAAGGGTTATTTTATTAACTTAATTGCGTAACTTTTGACCCGCTAATCTCCTAGCTCTTATATTCCAAAACGTCATTTAATTCATAATCAATACTTGTCTAGTGTCAAAAATTACAATAATGAACTTTCGGAAAAAGAGTCTGTGTATCTTGTAATCATAGCTTCTAAGCGAATGTACTGATTTCGTCCCTTTTTATTTGTTTGAAAGCTGAGTTCATCGAGACGGATCTTCGATTCAATTTATGAATAACTAACTATACATCCATTTATGAGATATTCGTTCTTGTAATCATCATGTTGGGATATCGTTAGACACGGGATAAGGTCCCGTGAAGAATGAAAAGGTGGCTTAGGAATCTCCTAAGATAACATAACGCAAGTGCCAATAAAATATATAAATTGATAAAAATTTACTTTCCATTTTCAGGGAGATGGTCTTCGAGCATTGAATGTAGCGAGCACAGCCCATGACATCTACTCCGCATTACAT
Organism: Aporia crataegi; assembly: GCA_912999735.1. Taxonomy (NCBI): domain Eukaryota; kingdom Metazoa; phylum Arthropoda; class Insecta; order Lepidoptera; family Pieridae; genus Aporia; species Aporia crataegi. The sequence continues at coordinate 628,832 of OU538737.1, forward strand.
CACAAGAAAAGAAAGCACTAAGACATTTTTAGGTTAAGAAAATTAAACTTTTAAAACAATATAGTTCAATCAGATTAAAGCGGATATATTGCTTAATATTCTTGCTTTAAACCGGTTGAACATAACTTTTTAAATTGTAACTTAATATACTCTACTGCATTTAATGTAGTTACTTAATAGTATTATTCAGTCAGATAACATTGTCCTATATTTTTAGAGCGAATGTGACTATGTAAATAGCAATAAACTTTATTTTAATAACCGATTTTAATTCATACACAACATACTTTGCCCCGCACGTGATCGTTCCCTAATAAAATTCTCAACCGACATCAAAAGAGGAGGTGCTCAATTCTGGTATTCTTATTTTATGTCACGCAGTCAATCCTCTGATGAAGTATTTGTGGAAGTATGAATCTTCACAATATTTATGAAAAGCATCATCTATTATGAGATATTCATTTTTGGAATCATCATGTCGGAATTTTAATTGTTAATGTTTCTTACCTGATGGTGAAACCAATAATTATGAACCAATTCTTTTTCATCCTTATTTTTTTGTAAAGTCGGCTGAAAAGCATTTATACTTATGTAGCAATAACGCCTCGTTGTTTTAATATAAGATACGTGTTATTATTATAAAGGTAAATGGTAATAAATTAATCTTGTTATATTAAGGAAAGAACAAATCGAATACAATACTCGTGTAGAGATCGTGGAAAGAAGTGATTAAAAGATAATTAATTTTGACACGTGACATCGCTGTTCACGCGTAGGTTATGATAATAAATAATTTATGATATGCGATATTTACGGAATACTTTTATGTATACTTACAAAAGGGAAAATATAATATATAAAGCTAAAAATAGATTCATATGCGATGCGTAAATCAAAGCAAATAGAGTATTAATAAAAATTCATTAAAAACTATTTTATTTATTTAAATAAAGAAAAAACCGGACAAATACAAAATACATAAGATGAAATACAAGATAATATAGATGCATACTAAGATTCACAGCTAAAGTAAGAAGATTAAAAAATTAATTATGGTTCCTTAAATCTCAGATCTCAGCTGCATACTGGTGATCAAGCTGCGAAATCACAAAATTGAATCTCTTGACATCCGATGTAATACCCATGTAAACTGTCCCTCAGCTTGAGCAAACCAAACTGCCGGTTCCCGTGGCCAAAACGGGGGCAACCTCACTCCAACACGAAATGACTCTGCTCCACTACGCTTCGCATCGTCGCTAACTACTCCTTCCGTATCAGACATTATTGAAAAATTTCCTTGTCAGAAGTTGTGATCACGTTGGGGTCAACAGTTTGGCTGATATGTAGTAGAGTAGTGAAAATGATGATAATATATATTACACTATTTACAAATTTTATTTACATAAGTATTTACAGACACGAAATTATTTAAATTATAAAACATTGAGAAAATTAAAATTATGTATATCAAGACGTTTTTTTTTTGGTAGAGAGTGACAGCCATTGACATTTCCTATAATAATATTCTTAATATCGAAATAGTTCGAAACCTCTTTCGATATTATGAAAATAAAAATAAATATATATGTATGAACGTATGTATGGCATCGCCACAAATAAATGTATCGGCACGACAAGCATTTTTCTCTTGTTGGATCTTTCCGCATTATCTCTGAGAGATTAGAGATAAAGAAATTACTTACCTACATTATTTTTGTTAACTTACCTTACAAAGACTATAATGCGCTTAACGTGGTCGGATAGACGCTGTTCACTTTTTATATGAAAGAATGAAGTAGCTGCAGAAATTTTTCTCCTACATGCATCTCTAAGAATTACAGGTTTCACATACCTACCGCAGACGGGACTTCACATATTACAAAAACTTATAATTCACCGTGATTTTCCAGTTATAAAAGGCTTGCGGTTTCTAAATGTTCTCATTTTTTTATTAGTCACGACGCGCGACGGAATGAAGTCTTTATTAATATTTACGCTCTTAGCATTGTTTATAAACAATGTCTTTTCTACTCCCTATAGTCCAGCTCTGATTCCCGGGATACCAACCTCTAGTTCAACAACACGGAAACCTTGGTCTACTAAAATCAAAGATGGATTGGTAAGTTATGTTTAAAGACCAGAAATCAACTTTGAAAGAAAGTCAACAAAAATACGATTAATAAATAATTTTGTTTTTGTTTCAATTTGACGAGTGTGTAATAAGTGTCGCTTGACGCAATGACATAGTCACTTGCATATAAATTTACATTGCGTCAGCCATGAAATGTGAGAAAAGTGATAATTTTTCAACTATATTTTATGATTTCAGAATACATTCTTTCAAGGTGCTGCAGCAGTCAGCGTGTTGCAACAAGCTATTCAGAATGGAAAAAGCTCCAAACATAAGCCACATCACTCTGACTCTAAACACTCTGTCAATCTATAAATAATTTTAAAATGTTTTGCTAAAATAAAAATCTTAATATTATAATAAATACGTTTTTTTCAATGAGGATTAATGTAAAGGTGTCTCCAAAGATATTAGATTAGCTTTTATTCGAGACATAGTCCGGGTGGGTCTAGTCCTTAATTAGACGACCGGTTGCTTAGTATAGCGATACAACGCGGTAACGTAGCCAGTAGTTTGGGTACGCACCCCAATGGCTATGATGATTTGTATTTTTGTAAATATAATATTTATGTAGGTACATTATTGTAAAAGTTGTTAAAATATTTTTATTAGAGAATCAATTTATATTTTAAAGCTGAAGAGTGCATTTGTGTGGTTTTGAGAGCATTACAGGAATGCTGATTCGAAGTTTAAAAAATATTTAATGTTGGATAGGATATTTAATGAGAAAGGTTGTATAATAACATAACGCTAGTACCTTTAAGAGCGGTGCATCAATGAAAAATACGAGTGAAACCGCGGCACATATAAGAGGACTATTATTTTATTATTTATTATTATGGGAACATAAGATAAAAAACAAGAGTTTTTTTGGACCTCACAATTATTGAAGCAAGTTAACAACTTGGTTAGAATTGGTTGGTAGTACTTAAATGATCTCTCAAGCACTCATACATCAAATTTCATCATGAAGACCCGAGAATCATAAAATCCAACTATTTCGTAGTAAAATGTTATGCTAAAATGTAATAATATGATAATAAATTTTGACTTTTGATCGCAAAGGCACATAACGAATTTACGGAACGCCTTTTTAAATTTACCTAAATAGGATTTTGTTTCGCAAATTGGTAAAGTGCAAATGCCTTAAGATAGCCCCTAAATTTAATGTCACATCGCATTATGACAATATATTTTTGAAAGTTAATTAAGAGGGTGAATTCAAAATTGCGCTGAAAATCAGAGTGTCTTTTCAACGTTTTCTTTAAGAACTACTTTTATAGGCGTTTTATCCTTTATATAATTTTTTACTTTATTATATTAGCGAGACTACCTTGCTTCGTTCATTAGGGATGTTATGAATATAGACGCAGGTAAAAGCTCCTAGTAATTATACGTTAAAAGATAATTCTCAAAGCGGTCATTGAAGTTATAATGAGCTGAAAGATAATTGCTAAGTTTTTCACTCAACTTTAGGACATTTTCAGTTTTCACGTGTTATATTTTGTAATATAAAACTTACTAAAATTTAAAATAACCTTTAACTATCTTTGTCTGTACCGATCTGGAATTATGGAAGAAAGACCAGAATTAGAAAAAAAAAACAAGTTTTTCAAAACGGAATAATTAATAGTAAACTGAATGTTTAACGGTATGTAATGTATCTGCATTTGATTAAAAGTAACAGTATAAAACATACTTTATCAGATATAGTTGGAAAATAAGATTAAAAATATAAAGTATATTTATTTGGTTATATGCATATCAATTATTATTATATTTAGTAGCTTTTACATAATTTATTTTTGTAATATTCTAGCCTTGTCTTCTGTTTTTTACTTGTTCGTATACTTCATGAGCCGTACCCGCTGCTCCAATTACTCCAAGGCCTTTTTTCTGAAAAATAAGGGATAAAATTAGATCTATAGCCCATTTTTACTTTTAAAAAGTTTAACTATTACCAATTTACTATTAAATTTGAAAAATTAAAATTGGAAATAATTGAAAAAAAACTGTGCCCATTTTTAGTTAACTAATATTTTTTTATATGAAATAAGAAAAATGCCCCATGGCTATTAAAAGTCCTAGTACCTCGCGCCTATATTTTAAAAGAACTCACAGTTTCGCAACTCACAAATCATTACTACTATCATTAAATTTTAAAAATCTTAAAACAAAAGTAAATCTTTATGATTTACGCTTTCTTATTCTTAGAAGCGTTTTATTATAGACTAAATACTTTAAAAGAATTGTTATTTCAAAAATATAGAGAGCATATAATTATTAAATTAAATAAATAAAAACTTACAATTGCTCTTCCGCCTTTTTTAATAGCGCCAACGTTGACTTTAGGGTTTGCTTGTGCAAAGCCGGCGAACATGGCAACAAACACCAACACAAAGACAAATAAACTTGAAAATTTCATTTTTTTATTTTTTATTTTTCACACGACCAGTTAACTATAGAGCTATTTGATAAGTGATGATCAGATTGACTTTAAGCAGCTTATAAACGAAAAAGCTTGGGGTTTCTACACGTGTGACGTGGGTTTTACCAAGCAATCATAATAATATTAATATTATAAAGATGAAGACTGTTTGTTTGATTAATTGCACTTATCTTAGAAACTACTGGTTCGATTTGAAATATTCTTTTTAAATCAAATTAGGCTACGAAAATAAGAATGAGGCGTCAATAAAAAATGTTACATTAATAGGGAAAATTCCTTTTGAGAGCAGGTGAAACCATGGGGCACAGCTAATGTATTCTATAAGTATGTATTCATTGTAATGATTTCTTCGTTAAGGAAAACTTAACGTACTCCGTATTGAAATATTGAGGAAATTAAAAAGGAAATATTTCGCAGATAAAACGCAATAAAATTCAACCCAATACGTGGAACGCATTAATTTTCTTTGAGAATGTATAATAATTGTAAGGCATTGTTGGTTTTCCTTATATCTTCTCATTTATTTTTCATTTTATTGGATAAGAAACAACCAAAAATAGTTATAATTTATTTCACTATAAAATTTTACAATATGGCTATCTAATGTGCATCTGTAACCATAACTTTTAAGTAGGTGCAAAGTTACTTGTTTAAAAAATTTGTTTTCTTTATAATATATATAAGTCATATTATAAAATATATTTGTATTTTTGTTCGTAATGAATAAACTCAAAAGCTACGTGTCAGATTTTAAATAATCTTTCACTGATAGAAATCTAGGTTCTCCCGAATTACTGCTATATCGCATGCCCACGTGAGGGAAGTCACCAATAAAAGCTAGTGTAGGCTGTAGGGACACAAATATATAAAATCACATTTAAACTTTGAAATGATAAGCCCACATCTCAAAGTCCTTCAGTACGTAGTAAGTTCTTACGAAGGTCTTCTTTCATATTGAAACTTTGCAAACATCGAAAATAATTTCATTACAAACAAAAATAAGTATTTACACTCTATTATATTATTATCTATATATATTTATCTATAAACTTATGTAAGAAGGCCAATATAATATAAAGTTTGAACATATTTCACATAAGGTGACTCGCGGAAACCATAATCACTTATTAAGTTGGAAAGCCGCCAACAATCCAAAGGATTTAAAATGTACAAGTCATAATATAATCGTTTACGAACTCTCGTAACAGTAAGTGATTATGGATACAGTATTGATGTAGCCTAATTCTAAATGTTAACAACTTACGTATACAAGTTCTTATATCCAAGTATATAGTATATAAACTTTTGCAGAGAACATATTACCAACTAATTACCATAATCGACGAGTTTATTAAAGGAATCAATTTGGGACACAGCTGTGTCCATACGCTAAATCTCTTTATTTTTCCAACAAGTTAAAAACCCACAATATGTTGACTACAAATAAGAATATCTCTTAGTGCCTTTTCACACGTATCGGTTGCCGGGTAGCCGGCACCGGACACCCGGCGGCGAAGTGTATACATAAACATACAAGTGTATACATATACAAGCACCAAACAGAGGCATATCAAACTTATAACACCCCCTTTTTGCGTCGGTTAATTAAAATTTAATTATTTTTGAAAGGTAATTTGTCATTTTTATTCCTCAGGTTTTATTGTATAAAAAGGCTTTTTTGGACGAAGTTTAATTTCTTGTTCGATGTTAATAAAAGATTGCTCAATTCAGAATGAGTCTCATTATTGCTTTTGAGCAACAAGGCTCGAATAAATTTAAAATTATATTTTGATGTAAATAATTATATTCTTCCATTTGTCGTTGGTGTGACAATTCATAAATAAAGAAAATTCTACCAGTATAAATTGGTTCAGAATGATTCAAATAAATTAATGAAATAAAATATTAATAAAGTATTGAAAATAAGTGAAAATAAAAAGGATTACCAATTTTAAAGAATTCACAATTTCAATGAAGAGAACGAGAATTTTAATGAATCATACCTTAAACCGGCGCTGATACAATTAAGTTGGCCTGATACGTTTTAATTTGATAATATTCCATAAACCTGCTAACATTGCTTAAAGCCATATAATAATTCTAAAACCTATTTCTGTATTAATTACGTCATGCGCCTATTATTCATCGCAAGTACGCATTTTGTATGGTAATGTTAAGGTAACTTCAAGAAAAACACGCTTAAGGGTTACGCCATATTCGTAGTATATTATTTATATATATATAGTATATTCTTATATATTAACTTTCTTTACGTAACCAACCAGAGTAAGGTGCGACAATTGTGTTATAAATGTTGAACATGCTACTTATAAAAATTAACAAATAATTGTCATCATAAATATTCAAAAAAGGATCATCAATAGTTTACATAATCACCTTCGTGACAACCCTCAGTGGGCGATGCTCTACATGATCTATAATCGATTCTCGCTGACTGTGAGAAATTTGAGACGTGTGGGACATTCCTAGGATATTGTAGAGTAGTAGAGTAGATATTGTAATAAAATTAAGTTAGTAATTAAATTAGGATTAGAAATCATTGAGTTTTCTATTTCGGCGACGACTAACATAATTAGTATGTAAATATAATTAAAAAGAAGAAAAAAATTATGAAATTTTGATTTGATTTGATTTATTATAAAACACGATAGTTTTCGTTAATCTGATGGATCCTTACCTCTACCTATTATTACCTCTCTAATTGTTCGTTTGTAAGGAAAATGTGGCAGCGCCTCTAGCGGAAACGTGCAAACTTGGTCACTATGGGATTGATTGTTACAAACCTATCAAAATTTTCGATGGTAAACTTGTAGTTGAAAAGAGTCAGTCACGTAAAATATAGGTAAGCCTTACTGTTTAAGAAACGAGAAAACTTTTACACAATTCTTTGTTTCTGTCAGATTCATTCTACTTCGAGACCAAATCCAGTAAATACTGATTTAAAAAGTTTTTATGATAAGTGGTTTACGTGGTGAACTTTGTTATTTATAATAGTTGAAGTTAATATTTTTTTGAAATTAGGCTTGTTTTTCTAGCCATTAGTTAAATATCAAAATATGTAAGATACATTTGATATTGATTAATTTTGATATTGTTCACGCCTATCCTTGGCCTTTTAACTTTAAATTTATATGGAAATGACATGTATCATGTCTTTGTGATAACGAAACACCAAACTTCACTAAGAACATACTTTAAAACCTTTTTTAAAATAATTTTATAACTTTAATTTTTGTCTAATATATTATAATCAAGAAGATGTAAGTCTTATTGAAATTTACTTGCAGGATCATAATTAGTAAAAATAGTCCAAAAAGCTATACGCTGCGCTATTCTCAAAGCTATAATTGAAATGCTGGTATCAATGGTGTGACATCAACATCTGTACACTGACATCTATCAACGTCCAACAAATATATCTCGCATCAAGCCAGATGGCCGAAACAGATTAATAATAAATGCCAAATGGCGATAATATTGTCTAGTACTGATGATACGTATTTATGACCAGTGTTTAACATGTATTGTCAGTCTCAGAAAGTGACTGCATTTTACCACTCTTTAGTATTTAAAGGCGCTTGTAACCAACTGTGATATTTTGATTAAAAATCAACCTTATTACTCGTCTCTTTCTGTCTGGAAAGCTAAAATTAAATACATAAAAGCTTAGAAATTAGATTTACCTTCAAGCGACAACCAATATTAATAACGTTATGTCGATAACGATATGAAAATGACAAGCGGTTTCAAAATTTCATCAAACTATTTGTCGAGTAACCAAACCGTAATATCGTAAAGAAATATAACTTCTACCTACCCGCAAGATTACCTCTACATGTAGTTTGTTATAATAATTCAATCATTAATAACCGGTTATAACAGAAATAAATCGTAGTGCATTACTATATTTAAAATCAACCACTATATCACCAGCAACCGCCTCCTTGGTCGTGGTAAGCGCGTAATCGTTACAACTGGGATCGATTCCCGTTGGAGATAAAAAAAATCGGTCTGGCAGTGCATCCTGCCATCACCTACTTGCCCCTAAATAAAAAATCGATCAGTTAAATAGAAGTGAAATGCATCTGTCCCATACCCCACTAGGGGACACGGGACTTCACATACATATCACCATAATTTTGCGTAAATAATTAGGAATATGTTTTAAATACAATAAATTTCTTTATGTGGTAGCCGGGAAGAGATTAGTGATAAAGCAGCACTCCATTGCAACGAAGTATATTAAAAAAAAGTTAAGAGACAGTTACAAGTACAAAATATTTGTTAAGTTTTGTGCACGCGTGTCTATCTGATCTCTGAAGTCTGAAAATAAATTTTATTATACATCAATAACCGATATTTTAGTATGAACAAAAAAGTGAATATACAACATGAATTAATAACAATGTGAATGAGAAAACTTTCACAAGTTATCACATTTCAGGAATTGCAATTAATAATAGATTTTCACCAATGTTTTGTGTTCATATTAATTAACTGTTTGTTTTGTAATTTGTGCTTAATATATGGTACGGAGTTTAAATCAATACACTAATTCCGTTTCAACTTCATATGTAATCTGGAACGAGAAATTGTAGTTATCGGACTAAAAGTGTTATATTATTTGTAATATGTCTGTGGGTTTGTCTGTGGCATCGTAGCTTCTAAACGAATGGATCGATGCGATCAAAGTTACCTATATGTTATAACGACGAATAAAATATTTATTTTTTCTTGTAAGAGCCATGAAAATACTAGTAATTTAGGAGCAGTAATAAATTTCAAGTTGAAGACAGCTTTATTAAAACATTTCTTATCACAGTATTTTACGTTCTACAAAATTATCAGATTGCAGATCATATATTTTTTTTAACTCTCTTAGTAATCACATTACAGAGCCTTAGGCCCTCATGAGTATTTCACTGAAGTGACTGAGATGCATCTTAGGTGTGTTAGGTTTGTGCATGTGCTCGTCACTCCGTCTGAGTGAGAATAAATACCGGCATTTCTTTGGATTTCCTTTTAATTTGAACAGTCGTAATGGAAAGTTTGCCAGTGGTAACTTGGAATAAAAGAAGTTGTCTAAAGGACTACCAACAAACAAAGTGACGTCAGCCACGCTGCGTGGCGCTGCGTCACACGTTTTTAAATGTCATATATATTTATGAGAAGTCCTAAACCTTATTATCATAATCTTACTGCATTTGCGTATCCAAATAAGCAAACAAACAAAAAATTTCTTTGATCCCTAATCATTTGTGACGGGTTCGGAAATTGGAAGGACGGAAATAAGATATTGAATAATCAAAGGTTTTTACAATAACAATTTACAATATAATAATGTTGATTGTTACTGTCAACACTGTGTGATTGAAAGCTGAACAAGTGATATTGAAGATAATGAAAAATCCCCCACCATAACGATAACAAATTTTGATTTATCATACATGAATGAACAGATCTTTATAAATTGTAAATAAGATCCATCGATCACATCAGCTTTCAATAATAAACCGCAACAAAATCGGTTCAGTTCTTACCTAAGATTACGCATACAGATACACAGACATATCAAAAATAATATAACACTTTTCAGTCGGTAGTTGCAAAAAAAAAATTAAAGAATTACTTTAATCAATAGACTCGGGGCTCTGTTGTTCCAATTACATTTTAGAACCGACTTTATAAGGAGGTTCTCAAATCAGGTTCCAAGATTTTGAAGTCAATCAATTTGAAATAATCATTCAAATCGATTTGAATGATTATTTCTTTTTTTGACTTCGCAGAAAAAGTCTGAGTAGTCGTTTGATAATTTTTTTTAAATTAAAAATACTAACTATATCCAGATTGAGAGCCACGTGGCTAAGCGGTCTTACAACCTGTGACCCAGAGGCCTTAATCGCTATACGGTCGCGGAAGATCGAGGGAACCCACCGCGTATACATTCCCAATAAAACCATCCCATCAATAAGACATACATGGCGGTGTCATGATCCGTAGATTATACTAATTTAGTTTTAATTTCTGTTCATTTTTATTATTGGACTATGTACTGTTATACCTGTAAATAAATAGCATTACTTAATAAATTCTTAATGTAACAAAAAATTGGTTTATATGTATATTAATCTCATCTGGTCTGATAAATTTTTATGGAAGATAATAAAAACGACCGTAACCCGTAAACCGTTTGTAAATATGACAAAATATTTACTGTAAACAAGTATACCTATTTCAATTAATTTATTCGCATAAACAACTTGTTTATAAAGAAAATTCTGTAATGTTTAATGTAAGTTCTTAAACTTGATTAATTTGGAAAAGATTCACAAAACTAACAAAAGTTTTCAAGATAAAACTTTCGTTAAATTACTAACAATAAATATTAAGAACTAATTTTTATATTATTTAGTATTTTAAATTTATGTCAATGTCTGTCTGTTCGCGCTTATCTCCAAATTTCCCGAATAGATTTTCGTTCGGTTTTCACGAATATAATCTTCCCGGATAGATTTTTGTGTATAATTTTTCAAGGTTCTTTTTGTAAACTTCTTGAAATATGGCGATGCTTTTTGAAAATTTCGGGAAAACAATCCAACTGAGAGCTCTCCCAAAGTCCTAAAGTCTTTCGGATGAAATAATGTATGGTGTTATTAATTTTACAAAGGTTGGACAGATTTGTAGCAGCTGCTAATTTAATAAATCTAAAGCCTCGATTATTTGAATGATACTTGTGGATGACTTGCTCTAGTTCAAAATATATTATATAGTATATATTGTGTGAACATATTGGTTGATTATTCTTCTCAGATTTGGAAGTATTCTTGAACAGCATGTAAACTTAACTGACGTTCATAATATATGTGATTCTATATGAATAAAGGTATTTTTGTCTTTGAATAATAAATTAGTCTTTAGTAGTGTAGATAATATTATATCATGCCTTCTAGATGGTTCCATAGCTAGAGGCATAGATTCCGGCAACTTCTAGACAATTTCCGGTAGAATAATTAATACAATATGTTTGAACTTACCAGGAGTACACTAACCGAAGCCATAACCGAACCACATGTTCGGGTTAATTTCGATTGTACATTCGTATGATCTTAATATAGTAAGTCTTGTAGTCGTATTGGTATAATAGCTACATGCAATGGATTTAAAAATCTCTAAGCCTATTTTGACCTCGAAGCAAAGAGTGGTTTTATAAGTATGACGTGTCTGTGTTCTGTCTGACGTCGTAAACGAATGGATGAATTTTGATGTGGTTTTTCTGTTTAAAAGCTGTCGAGATTAATCTATTTATGAGATAATCTTATTTGTAGTTAAATAACTTGTCGGGGAGTTTTTTTTTAATTTTCTTCAATTTCATAAGTAGTTAGAGCATAGACATAATTGACTAAAAATCTTAGAACTATAAAAGATTTTTATTTTATTTTTTGATAATCAATTCGGTTCCCTTGTTTGCTAAAACGATTTACTTGAAATTATTAAAATGAGATTGGAATGCCGTTGGTTTTTCTTCGACGTTTACTGACTTTGTAATTTGTTTTCAGCTTTTTATTATAATAACTTCTGCGGACTACACTCACCCATAAAAAGTCAATTCCCGTAACCCCTAGTTGGGCTAGGGGCAGACACATTTCTTTATCTATTTCACTGTTCATTCTTTACAGGCAAGTAGGTGATTAGCTTTCTGTGCTTACCCAACAGAAACGGTATCCAGAGTTTCTCCGGGATTCAAACCCAGGACCTCCACACGCGTAAACCACTTAGCCATGGAGGCGGTTAAAGACTCAACCATAGATTGTTTTTAATGTATGGGCAAGGCTAAAAGAATCTCACAACTCAAAAATCCATTTAAACGCTCGTGACAAAAATAAATACGACAATAATTAAATTTCCTTAAATTTAATTCTGCATTATGGGTTTCAAAATCTATTTTTTTTAGATTATAATTGTTTCATAACATGAAATACTAGATATATTCGCACATCACGTGGGAGTAAAATTCATTCTATCAGTATACAAAGCAAAAATAGCCTATTAAAGCGCAATCATAAAAAACTAAATTATCTCTGGGTACCAGTGGTGGTAGTTGGACCATTATTACAAAAATAGTTATGACTTGATTTACATTAAGTTTTAAATTTTTATTGTTTGTATGAACCAACTTTCATAGCGCCTTTTAATCATTCTAGCGCATCTCTTGACATTTTGCCATGGCATTTCAAATTGTTTATTATTTCGAATACAATATTTAGCTCTAATACACCAGTAAACGAGACGACAATATAACCTTTAGAAACAAATATTCAAATCAGAGTTTTAGTGAGATTAAGAAGCAATAACCGCTTCCTTGTGGTTTACGCATATACGTCGGTCTTGATTTCGAATCCTGGGAGGAGAATTTTTCAGTTGGGTAGGCACAGAAGATTGATCACCTACTTGCCTGTTAAGAAAATGATCAAACAGATGCCGAAATATCTGCCATACCCCATTAAGGGTTAAGGGATTTCAGTTAAGGAGCAATAATTAATTTCTATTTATAAACAACACAAGCGGTGGGTACATATATGATTAAGACAAGTCGTACATAACTCTCTATACGGATTCCTATTAAGTTACGGTTCTATTAAATAAATTTTCAATTGACGTATGAGAGAATTTCTTTATATAATTTCTTTTATATATAGATTACATATAACAACTCTCTTTTATCGGAAAAGTTTATTAAATAAATAGGAAATAAGGAAAATACATTTATTGACATAAACTAAGTCAATAAATAATATAAGTATTAAAAGAGTTTATTATATTAACTCATCTTGTATCGCTCATCTCCTTCCCTCTATTTCTACCGTTAATATTCAATGAATATTCTACTTTAAAAAACAATATTCATTCAAAATTTAGAAATAGGTCACAAGAGTATAGCTTTGGTTAGTGCAAAGGGGAAATACTGTTACATATTTTCATCTTCATTGCATCTTGTTGAAAATGCATCTCACGTTTCTCTACCTAATGGAGCGAATATCTCCTCAGAGTGGATATAAATTGATAAATCTAAATGTATGTGGATGGAATCTGAGAATACTCTAGTGTTGGATTGTAGTTACGGTAAAGATCATGTTAAGAAACTTATATCATATATGATGTATGGTTCAAGTAATATGGACTTTGTAAATATTTTTAAATTATTTTATCTTTATTGGGTTAACGTATTTGATGAGGTGTATATTAAATGGGTTATTATAATGTTTTTACTATGAATATGATTGTATATCTAATAATAATAGACTACCAAATTCCCTAAATAAGTACGGACGGTATTACCTACTTACATTACCCATTAGAAGGAAATTGGCAAAGAATACAAGAAAAAACCTGATATGATCTCATAAAAGGGACAACAGATCTTGTTAAATTGTAGCTAAGATAATCACATGTTCAACGTAAGTTCGCTGAAGAAAAACTCAAACGATTCTAATGCTTGGAAATGAGTGGCGCTGGTTCTCACTTGAAAAGGAAATTGTAAAAACAATTGTCGGAAAAATTAATCCCAGTTAAGTTTCTTAGCTTGTTCGCTCGGATGGAGGTACATTTTTAGATATACTCTTGATATAAGTTTTTTTAGTGACGTTTAGAGTCAGATAGAAATAGATAGAGATTTAAATGTTTCGTGAAATTAAAGATATTTGATTTGAGTAATAATAAAAGCAATCTAATATTTTAAAGTTAAAAAAGTATTCAAATATTTTATGAGCCTAAATAAATTTTTAGGCTCATAAAATATTTGTTTATCGATAATTAAAACCCACTTAACAAAATATAATTAACTATAACGAGGTGGAATTCCATCTTCATACTTTAAATACTATCTACCATCCGCTTAAATTAATTATAAACTAGTTTTATTTTGAACAAGAGACACGTACCTACCTAGTTAAAATGAAATTATTCAGTTATATTATAATATTATTAATAGTTCTGTTTGGATGCAGCGAAGCAAAGCGAAACGTAAATTGGAAGGCTATCAAAAAAGGTGGAAAACATGTTGTAAGTATTAATAAAACTATATCAAACTGGGTTGAGACTTTGGGTCTGTGGGGACTAGTCCGTTCATTATTTAAATATATTATTTGACGGCCGGTTGGCGCAATAAGTAGTCCTGCTGCCTTCTGCGCCAAAGGGTCCTGGGGACGAATCCCGGTAGGTGCATTTATTTGTGTGATGAGCACGAATGTTTGTTTCCGAGCCTTGGTTGTTTATAAACTTATATATGTATTTATTGTGGTACCATCATTGTTTCTGATTACCATAACACAAGTGCTTCAGCTATTTACGTTGGGGTCAGAGCAATGTATGTGAGTTGTCCCTTTTATTATTATCTGAGATGAGACTTCTGGGAAAATAAATGCTGGCTCATTGGCCGTCCAACGCGTTATTAAAGCGGTATTCCGGATTAGCGATACAACGCAGTAATGCAGCCGGACTTTAGACAAGCACCTTAACGGTTATAAGCCTTTTGTATATGTATTTGAGAATATTCTATTGTATAGAAATTGTATAAGAATATAAAAAAGAGGATAGGATTGGCAATTGAGCAAATATATTAAAACATGGAAGTATACTTTCATCTAAATTAAAATTCTATTCCATTTAAATTATTAAAATTTTTAACGATTGACATAAGAATAAAGCACAATAGCTACTTTTTCAACCCCAATATAAAGTTAGCAGGGGTTTATTACGAATGTGATGTGGTCTCGTGGTCCGTGGATACAAACAATTAAATATAACAATAGTCCTATTTCCTATAAATCCTATCCACCCAAGAAACTTTTTTATTACTTAATTATTACTTCAAACTGTCACCAACTAGTAATTATTATATATAATGTTATTAAAAAGTAACAGAAATTTCAACGAAAGGTATTAAAACGTAATTATAGAAATTCTAGATATGTATTTTGAAAATATATTCTAAAGTTTTATTTAAAATAATAAAAAAAGAGTTTATGATATATCTTTTTTTTTCAGAAAGGTGGTCTCGGTGCGATAGGCCTTATGAGTCAAGCTCACGACTTTTACGAACAACATAAAAATAAACACAATTAATTTGAAACAAAACAGGACTGCAAATAAACCTTAACAGTGGATCATGTGGCAGACACAACACAAACCAAATTATTTTCTTACTCATAGTCACTCACTTCTATGGCGACCCAAAATGGATGATGGAAATGAGAATCTTCCTGCGTGCCTGTCCTGCGCTATGTTTTGACAGCTGTTGACTTCCAGCTGGCGCAGATCATCCTTCACACCCTGATCTGGACCCATTCCCTCGAGGTGACCAACACAATCGATGCGCCTTGTATTGTTCTTAAAGAAACTAAAACTCTCCACTACTCTTCTAGTCTTCCTGTCGATCCCAAGGTTTTATTGTCTATGTTTCTTATGTTTAAATTATTGGTAAATGTAAAATTCATGTACCTAACTATGTAAAACTATGTCAATTGACTTTATAAAGAGTAAATAACTGACTTATTCAATCTTAATGTATCTTAAGTTAATTTTTATAAATAAACAAATAACTACAGGTTTCTTGTCGGTTCTTCTCGGTAGAACCTATTTTAAAACTATTGGTGATTTTAGTGCTTTGTAAAAGTTTACTTGAATAAAATTTACTGTCTTTGACTATGTACCTGCTATAAAATTTGTTCACGATACATACCAACATATAATTTCAATTGAAGTTTATTATTTATTCACTAAAAAACGTTGCATAAATGAAATAATGTCTCAAAACATTTATAATCCACCTTAAGAAATAAATGTGTTATTCTTTTCTGTACAACAATAAAGCTATTTGAAACTCTTTCAAATTCATATTGAAAAGAAAATCTTTCATTGTTCAAGTTAACAGAATAATGTTTGAAAATAGTCATGTCCATTGTGAACGATATCATTCCTTTGCAGATATTTGTAGGAAGCGGTGAGTTGTTGAAATAAGCTTTGAAATGCTGCCAACTTCACAGAAACATCTTATATAAATTATTTATATAAGTAAATGTCATTTGAAAAACACGTTTGGCTGAAAACTCAATTGAATTGACTAATACTAAACTAATATAAATAAAAAAAATCCACGATATTCATAAGTCAAAATATTAAATAAATGAAATTGTTTGTGTGAAATTTTTTCCTGAAGAAAAGCCAATTTAATATGTTAATTAATTATGTTTCTTCAGTGCCAAGGCTTCTATTTCTTCATTTATAGCCTTAATTTTCCTAAAATTAAAATTAAATTTTTGTCTTCCAAATCACGTTTACCACTGAAATAGCAATATATGATAATTATAAAGAAGTGAATAGACTGCTAGTGGGGCATGGACATGAAATTTCTGTCTGTGTTTCACTAATTATTTTTAACTCCCGACGAAAAAAGAGGGAATATTTGACCCGTTTTCTGTTTGTGGCATCGTAGCTAATGAACGAATGGATCGATATTGATGTTATTTTGTTAGAAGGCTGACTTGATCGCGATAGATCTTAAATACAAACTATGAAAATCGGTTCATCCATTTAGGAGTAATTTTTATTTGTAATCATCATTGTGGGGTTTTCTATATTGTTTTCGATTTCACGTTACTAGTCGGTCATCGGTCTTTTGTGCCCACCCAACTGAACGTTATTTGTTTCCCGATTTCGAGCCCGCGCCGTCGTGAGTAAACCACTTCGTCTCGGATATTAAATGAGTAATTTTATAATTATAAAAAAGATATAAATAATGCAAAGGCCCTATTTTACCTTTGAGTATCATTCAAGTCACGTAATCAATCAATATTTTTGTGAATTTGGTAATACTTTAACGCCTGCCTTCTATATAAAAAATACGAGTCTTTTTCGTTAATCGATTTTAAGTAAGGAAATAAACATCCATTTATCGAAGATTTTTTTATATATGTAGCCAAGCATTGGCAATCTTTCATAAAATAAACGCTATGACCAAATTGAATTAATTAAATTTACAATGGCCTCATGGCTAAGCAGTTTTATAAGCCTACCGCGAAGCCTGTGGTATCGGGTTCGATCTCCGGCCTCGAATACAATTTATAATTTAATTTGTATTTGTATTCGGTCTCTGGTAGTACTGCCACTTGCCGGACGAAGTGTCATAAGTGGCGCGGAAGTATGGTTGAATTTCTTCAGGCTTACCTGAAGAAATTCAACAAAAACCAACAAAAATTGGGTTGCCTGGAAGAAATCGCTGAGTAGCGATCAGGCCGCTCGTTGCACTCCATTGCAACGGAGTGTTTAAAAAAAGGGAAACATTACACGATATCCAGTATGTCTTCAGGTACCGCAGGCTCCAGGCTTTCGAGCTTTTTTTGCAGAAATTGAAGCATGAGCTGACACTCCGCTTCCCTCTTCTCTGTCTCCGATAACATCACCGACATCCTTTCTATTTCTGCGTTAATTGCTTCTTTGTTCTACATTCAAAGAAATATTGCAATATAAATGTATTTTTTAACAACTCTTGAAGTAATTTTCTACGTCTGTTTCATTGAGTATTTTCTTTACAGTCAAGTAGGTGATCAGCCTTGATCTGTGCCTACCCAACCGAAACATATCCCCCTAAATTCAAACCTAAGTTCTCCACGGATGCGTTAACCACTTAGCAAAGGCGATAAAAGGTAACCTATATACTTTCTCAAGCTCTAGAGTCTAGAATGTACAAAATTTCATCGAAATTGTTTCAGTAGGTATACAAGTAGACACAGCTAGTAAAAAGTTATTTTCTATCAAGACTGCAATATTTTTAAAATAAAATTTATACATCTACTTATAAATACGTTAAAACATGTACGTACCATATAAATAGCAAAGACAGAAGTCTGCCTGTATCGATCTGAAATCCCTCGCAGATGGTTCTCATACCTTTGCCTGTGAATTAGAAAATTACTCAAAAATAACGGGTTATTATTTCAAACCACGACGTAAAAAAGGGGCTTGACACATCAGCTTTCTCATCAAAAATCTGTATTGAAATCGATTCATTCGTTTAGTAGCTAGGGTGCCATAGACAAACCCATACACACTATTCGCTGTGTCAGTTTGTCTGTTTATGAAATCGAAATGTAACGATCGGATTTTCAGATGGTTTTCACCAACACTATTGGAAACAGATAATTTTGGTACTTACACCGCAGCTTCGTTGGCAGCTTCCTCGTCCCTTATCTGCTGAGTCATTAGCTCTTTATTTGCTTTCGCCTCCACCAAGCGCTTTGCAAGTTCTTCGCGTTGCCGAACCTGATTCATTCTTTTCAATGGCAGACGGACTAAAAAGTATGAGAAAATTAATTTATTAAACTTAGAACTAAATGATAGTTCTCTCGTTCATTTCGTTTATCAGTATAAAATGAACACACGTAAGCCGCGTGTGAGACGTGTAATCTGGACGAAATAAACATTTCCAAAGCGCGACGCCAAACGCGCTTAATTCACACCATATTCTGAACAAGCTCTAATGCGTTAGCCTAGAACAGCACACAATTTAATGACAAGGAAAAATATCTTGTTAACTCAGCCAGGTTTCAAAAGAACAAGTCAAGCTCAAATGTTTTTAATTTAGACGTAAGTATTTTCTTAGTAATTGTTGTGTTGGCCCCCATTATTATGTGTTTGGATGTATGTAATTATTTCTACCTGTCTAGTCTTTACATGTGCTATGTGACTCAACAATAAATAAATATACGTAGGGGGCTAGAAAGGTCATAGTTGAGGAAGAATGTAGTTTATTGCGAAAGCGTTTCAGTTTACAAAGTGATACTAAACTTTGCAACATCTAAAGTTATGAAAGTTAAGGCTTAACAAGCGTTTTAGTAATATTGTAACTCACCACGTTTCTTGATCCCGGTGTATGCACACACTTTGACGGGACAAAGAGAGTACGTGTCGATCGTTAAGTTTCCGTCTTTAACAAAAAGCTTTTTAAAAGATAAAACTTGATTTTGTTTACAATAGCGCTTACCGATTAGGAATAAACTTTAATTATTATTAAATTTACTGATAACTAAATAAATTTTTGGCTAAGTGGTTCACACTTTGTGTGTTGTGCCAAAAGTCCTTGATTCAAATCCTGAGGAAACAAATATTTCCGTTGAGTACCCACAAAGGTTGGTCATATATTGAAAAGAAAAGCAGGGAAATAGATACAGAAATTTGTTTACCCTATACCCAATAGGACTTACGGGATTTCATTTTTAATATCTACTAAATAAAAATACTACTCTAATTGACACTAAGTATGCATACATTACTTTTCCAGTATCAAATCTATATTGATTCTTAAAATTTTCAAAATTTGCTAAGCGATTTAATCTTCATGGTTGTTTCCTGAAGTAGGTGTGGAAAATCATAATATTAATACATGAAGGAAAAACTTTGTACCCCTTTTTACGAAAATTGCGCGGACGGAGGAGAACGAAATTTCCCACACTTATAGTTTATATAGAGGAGTGGAGATTGTAATATTTTTTTTATTATGCATAAAAAATACATTAAATCAATAAAATAAACATTATGCACACTACTGCTCGGATGACACACAGCATACGCACACGCATACCTAACTTACTCTTGAATTGTGGTCGAAATTTGACCAATGAGCGACCTCTAGTTGTAATAATTTAACCAAGTTTAATCTGAATGTGAGCAGTTGTAATCTGAAATACTATAAAACTCCACCTATTTCATACTTGATCGGTTATTTAGAAATAAAGCTTGGGGCACGAAAGAATCTCAATGTTTCTAATTTTACGCTACATAACTCTGTGAGCGTAATAGTTTTGGAAATTCCAACTTTGACGGGCTGAGTGACTTTGTGTGCGCGGTTTAACCCCCAAAAAAGGATTATTTTTCCCCTTTTTGTAACATTATTCATTGATGCTTTAAGATTTAAAAAATTGACTGAATTGAAGGCCAAACACACGAATTAAGTCGCGGGTGAAAGCTAGTATGTAGTAAATTAAAACATTACCATTCTCTGATTTCAAACGTTCATTTTCTTCATTTAATTTTTGAAGCTTTTGTACGGCCTGATCAAGGGCTTCACTCAGTTACTCATTCTATTCAGCGTCTGAAACGAGCACTTGGTTCTGAAAAAAAAATTGATAAATTATACCTAATATCATATATTTCTTCTATTTCAATCGTGAAAACTTTAACATTGCTTTTTACAATTAATTTTAAACGTAAAAACTAAATACCATTTTACAAACATACTAATATTACCTTTGCGCCGTGGATTCACACGCTTTCGAAGGAAATATTTTTTTCAAGAATAATATTATTGGTAGGTATAGTATTCTTCGATAAATGGACAATTCAAGACAAAAAAAATAATTTTGAACCAGTGGTTATTGAGAATAACGTGTTCAACCAAACAAATTAACCAACTATTCAGCTTTATAATATGAAATTATAAATGAATTATAAATAAATATTTTAATTATTACAGTATTGATTAATAGTTAGTTTAAAAAAAAATCGTTAGCACCTACCTGGGTTACTATTTCATTTATTATTTCATCTAAGTTTGTTTTCATCAAACATATTTGCATTTGTTGCTCTTCTGGAGAAAGCATCTTTATAATCTTTAAATAATTTATATTAATAATGAGTAACAAGCAATTTTTATAATAAAACCGCTTGAAAATTGTAAACATGTAAATCTAGCCCGAACTCCAATTTATAAATTTGTAATTGTCATTTCACAACTGATTACAAAGGACGCCCGCTTTTCCCGCCTTTTTTTCACTTGACATAATCTGAGCTTGTGACTGTCGATTCTTCTATAATTTATGTTAATCCATAAATAAAGGTAAGCATTTAAAAAATTAAAAAATTGTGTGTTATTTTTGATAATAACATATTAGTTAATTAATTAATTAGTTAAGGTTATTAATTATTTATTTATTTATGAACACTTAGTTGTAAAAGAAAGAAAACAATACAGCAAAACAAAAATAAATAAATAGGTGTGCAACATGCGGCCTTATCGCTAACAAGCGATCTCTTCCAGGCGGCCCTAGGAAAAAATATAAGTATAAGAGATCGTAGAGAAGTGAAAAAAGTGCGAAACTAAAAGTAAAAATCTGCAGTACTTACGTGGTACTTCAGTACAAATCGCGCGTAAATATTATAATTTTCAAAGTATATATTTTTAATTCATTCAGTGATTCAGTTAATTGTAAGTACATTATTAATACAAAATTGTCGAGGCGGGGTTAGTGAGTTCCTACAGGTTATTTGTTTACAATAAATAATTTCTATAAATACAAAGCCAGTAATTACTTTCGTCGGTGAATTAGGTTTGTTTTTGAAATAAACTACAGACTCGAAATACTTACATATTATATATGTGTGTATAATGATTTTTCTCTGAACTAATCTGAGCAACTAAGTATTAATTATGGTCTAAGTTACGTAGTTTTAGTTCGTATTAGAGAGAGTTTAATGATAATGAAACTATAAGTACATAAGTGCCCAAGTTACAAAGGGAGCAGCTATTGCGAAGCATAACAGCTGGTCATAATGAATATTATACGGGGGAATACTTTATAAGTTTAAATCGTTCTAGTCACAAGTTTTTGTTCGTAAATTTAATTTAGGTTAGCAGAGTTTCGATTCTAATTTAACCCTCGAAGAAAGTGCGATGTTATAAAATGAACGTGTCTGTTTGTCAGTGGATGTATGTGTCTGTGGCATCGCAGCTCCTAAGCGAACGGATTGATTGCAATGCAGTTTTGTTTTTGTTTGAATGCTGATGTAATCGAAAGGACTTGGGTATAATTTATGAAGAAAAAAAGCCGCATCATAATCAGTTTAGTCATCATAGCTTCCTATGATGCCACAGACAGACACAAAAAGATAACAGACTTATAACACCCCACTTTATGCGTTGGGGGTATTAAGTGCTAGGTAGTTCGGACTCGGAAACGCGTGGTATCAAAGAATTTATTTATTTAAGTAATCATTTCCACCGTGTCTGAACTAGCACATTCTCCTCACCTAAACGTAGTAAAATTGATAAATTTTCCAAAATTAGGAATTTAATATTCAGCTTCATACTGGGGTCATAATGAATCTCGAAATTTGCATATTTTTAATAAAGGCGATATAAAGCATAACGTGTGTTGTGCCCACTCTAAAGTTATGTTTTGCGCGTTATTTCTATGAACGCTGGATAGTGCTTAACAATTTTCATATTATTAGCAAATATTTACCTACAACTTTGTAAATGAAAGTACAAGTTTGAAAACAATTTGGGTTTTAAATTAGAGAAATTTTGAAATAAATATAAAGTTATTTAAGCAAATTTCATATTTAAATTACACTGTTTACATTACTTTTCAATTAAATTTTTGATTCATTAAAAAAGTTTTGTTGAAAATTATACTTATAGAGCATACAACAGACTCCTTCATTCTGTGCCAAAAGGATTCCAACCCAGGACGGGTTCGAATCTCGGTAGGTGCGTCTATTTATGTGATGAGCATCAAAGTTTATTTCCAAGTCTTGGCTGTTTATAATATATGTATTTATTGTGGTACCATCGTTGTTTCTGATAACCATAACACAAGTGCTTAAGCTACTTTCGTTGGGATTAGAGCAATGTATGGGAGTTGTCCCAATTATTATTATTAATTTTAAGTTTTAACCAATGCATGGCCATGTTGTTAGTAACATTTTTAAAAACTCAGTACGTACTTATTTTAATAATGTCTTAGTAAAGATGTTTACACTATGTTAGTAGGTTAAATAAATTTTAAACAACGTAGTAGTTTACACATAAATTTCAAGATCAAATACAAAAAAAATATGTCAAAACGTCTATCTAAAATTAAATCGGGGTTTTTTCGAAGAGCGACACATCCGCTGAAATTTTTGATGTTATCAGGAACTCTGTTACGTAAATACACCGAACTATAGAGTTATTTAAATATTATGTATGCACAGAATAACTACTTTTTTATCCTCCTCTTCGCCTCGTCTTCCTAAATCTTGAGGGCCGTGACCACCTCCATGTATGACCTTCTTAAGGTGGTACGCCATCTTATCGTATCTTCGGCTACTCGGAGAGCATCATAAATGGTGGAACCGAGAGTGATGCGGAGCTGGTCCCACCAACGCATCGGGCTACCTTTTTCCTTCCACTTACCACTAATTTTTCGAGATTATCTGAGTCCGTCCTGGTAATGTTCTCTAGGATGCGCTTGAAATGATAAAAATATTGTATTGTATGTATTGAATAAATTGAAGATATTTTTTTATAGATATGGTTTCTAGTTATTAACTATTTAACTGTCACCTCACATAAGATTAGGAATTTAGTTAAATAAGAATACAACTTATTTAAAAAAAACTATGTTAGTAAATAACAGAATATAGTTGTGTTAATAAAAATAAGTTAAAAACTATGTTAGTATGTAAGTTTTACAATAGATATTGTTCTCTTAAGGAGTATCGTCATAAGAGATTCGCCCATTCTATTTACGATCTCACAAACAGACACACAAATACGTCAAACATATAACGAACTCTTTTTTTTCCGCCAAGGCTTGAAAAATTAAAAAAACTATCATCGTAAAACACGACAGAGTACTCGCATTTATAAAAGCGGTCTATTTTATTCTGGCACACGAAAATCGCATTCTGCACATCAACAATGCTTTTTAATTTATAACGAAGGCTTCCGTTGACCGAGTTTATGACTGAGGAAGTTAGAATGGGCTTTTAAAGGATAAAATGGTTTGAAAAATTGCTTACATTTTTCTTTCATCAGCCATTAGTTTTTCCAAATACACCTAAATTTTCATTTTAATGGCATGTTGTGAGATAGATTCTGGTTAAGTAATCACACGTTTTAATATCCAAAGAAAAATAATATTACAATTGTAGTTGATTTCTAAAAATAAAATAAATCAAAGCAAATACATGGAGTGTTTACTTTATTGAAAGAATATTTTATTTTATTTTTACGTTGTAGTCGTTTTATAGTTTTTATTAGAGCCAGTCGTTTCATTCGAATAAAAGCTACGGTCTCAATATTGATATTTAATATCAATATAATTTATTTTAACAGAATTTATTTACAATAATGTACCGCGTTGTTTCACTATCCTAACGCGCTAAATATGAGCTTTCGGGTTTCTTGTGGTCTCAACTAAGTGCGTCGATATCTCTTTAAACAATCGACGCACTTTTGGTCCCCATGGACCCAAAGTCTTAATATTAATATTAATTATTCATATCTATATTAAGTACTTGTAAATGTAGCGGTATACCAAATAATACATACGCAAAGTAATACCGGGACGAGCCTGTGGTAAAATATAATTAAGATAAACTGTCGGTTACATTAACATACTTTATTATTTTTTTCAGAACTTTTTGTTAAAAATATATAATATATATTACATATTTAAAATATAATATACTTGATAGAATTTAAAGATTTTGTTGTAAACAAGAAGTCAAAGTCGCATTGGGCTATAGAGAAACTGAAAGTATATAAGTAAATAATAAGACTTACTAAAATAGTTACAAAATCACCAATAGCATACTGATGAGGGCCTGCGGTTATCAATAATTGCAAGTAACGCCCCTATTGTAAACCAATTCAGGAACAAGTTACTATGAAAATTACAACCGAAACTACCTATCATCAATACACTAAATACATCCATTTATGAGATATTATGTGTTTTATGCACGTTTCAGTTTTGAAATATTATGTTTTAAGAAATTCTTTCTACTTACTATTTATTTATATGGTTTTACCACATTGAACATTTACGAAAAGTCCAATTTGAGATCATGAAGCCCAAGTGAATCGACTTAATTTTTTAATTTGCTGAAGTTGAAATCTCTATATACATAAAAATCAATTGCTGTTCTTTTGTCTCGCTAAAACTCGAGAACGGCTGGGCCGATTTAGCAGATTTTGATTTTGAAATGTTAATCGTAGTCCAGGAAAGGTTTAAATGGTGCTAAAATATGGAAAAATTGCAAGGAAGATAATAAAAACAATTTCATTTTCCCAGTTCTACCTACTTGCCTGTCAAACATTTGACGTTCGATTTCCATTCTACCTTTTATTCTCGGGAAGAAGTTCGGCGGGTAAACTGACCCGCTAGTTAGTATAATATAAGAATGTTTCCAGTAGCATTTTTCTACAGTCTATTTATTACAAATTATTTTCCACTTAATAATTTACAAATTTTAATTATATAAAATGCATTAGAAATACATTAAATTAATTAAAATAAACATTACGCACTCTACTGCTTGGATGACACACAGCATATACATATATACCTGACTTACTCTTGAATTGAGGTCGAATTTGTCAATGTGCGAACACTAGTTTATATAAATATAGTAAAATACAAACAATAAAAAATAACCAAAAGAAACGCTACAGTGCTGACCTTAGATCCTATATAAATTTATTTACTGGAATACATTGCCTACGAATGAACGAGGTGATGAAGGTGATTTCGGAGAATGGCATTATCTTAATATCTAGAACTGTTCGCTGTATAATAAATATTATAGCAGCCTTTATTAGAGATACAGTGTATTGAGGATAACAAGCTTCGAGTATTAAGAGCGTAGAGCACACAGATTTGTTGTTTTGTTGTATTTCTATAGTATGCGAGGGCCTGCCACCTATTTCAATTGTAGGGTTTCACGTACATAGTATGTAAAACAGGCTAAATACTAAGGCTTATCAGGAAATGAGACAAGCATTTTCTCCATAGATACATATGTATTCCCGATTTCCTCATCGAAAGTAAGATGATTTTTTTATATCATTTGATTATTAAAGACTATGTCGGTACGTTAAGTTTCTTTCGATTTTTGAATTATTGTAGGTAATAATTATAGGCCGACAAAGTGTACTTAAATGGGCAAAAACCATTAACCACCATAACCACAAAAATAAAAAATCAAAATGCACCGAGTAGGACCAACTCTTTCCCTTTATACAATTGAAAGAATTATTAAAATCGGTTTCGTTTTGAGAGAGAGAAATAAGAAATGCGCAATCACTATTTGGTACATGATAAAATACTTAACTACAAATAACTGATAAATAGAGGCTGTAACTGACTTTAATACACACAAATAACGTAGTAATAAGCATACACCCTTCACATCAATAAGAATATTAAAAAAGATTTTAAACGTATTTATTTATGTTTCGATTTGAGAGCATGTTTGTTACGAAATTTCTGTCAAATATGAACGGGTTTTAATAATTCTTACTACACCCACATTTCGCCGGATATTATTATGTGTACTAAGAGTACCTCTGCCTACCCCTTCAGGGAATTAAGGCGTGGCGATGTTATTATTTGATGATTCTTTTTTGTTGGCTAAGTCATATTTCATCACTTTTATTTTATTTTTTATATGGTTGTTTATATATCACAAGTTTATAGGTAATTGTATTGTATATGTTAAAGAACGTGCTCTGAGAATGACACTCAGTCGGTTTTTTTCCGAACAAGTTTACAAATCATACGTATTCAAATGAAAATTGTCGCAACTCCTTTCTACGCAGAAGGTGATTTCATTTATTGAAATAACCTTAATATTAGGCCTTAGCTTTAGTTTAACATGTGATTTGAATTTATAGACATTTTGTTGTAAACATAAACCTTAAAAGGTACTCGTTTCATGTATCCCATACCTAAAACATGAAATGTATTCGAATGTCAACGGAATGTAAACTCTAGGGCCTTGATGACATATATATCAATGAATAATAAATTACCCTAAGAAATATTCATCCAATATTGACTTATAAATGAAGCAAAATACGTCCCTCATTATTTTTTACTAGTCGATGCCCGCGTCTTTGCACGTAGTAATTAAAGTGCGGCCAACGAAAGAATGCGATCATAATAGGTCGTGACGACATAACTTTGATTGGTTAAAAGAGTATGACGTAACATATTTCTTAACATCTTTATAGCCATTTGGTTGAACAATCATAAATTTTAGCTTAAATTTATCTAGATCTCGACACGTTCAAACCAAAAAAATCGGCTAATTAGTTAAGTAGCTACTACGCTATAGACACATGCAAAAACTTCTTTTGTTAGCGTCTGGCGTTAAAAAGACATCTAAATGCTTTTCTTTTCATAAAAACTCAATAGAAAATCTTTGGTTTTTCTTCCAAATATCTAGCGTTTATTTAACGACGTGATATTATGATGTGAAAGATCTCAAATAACCCTGAACGGCTTCAGATATCGTTTGCCAGATTCATGAATAATTTATTTTACTCTTATCGCCAGTATATGCTTACGCAAACGAACATTTACGCTTGAATTGATATTATCACTCGTTAACAGTGTGCGAAGGAATAGAATATGAAAATCTTTACTAGTTCTTACTCAACAGGCTCTGTCTGTCTCTCTATCTGTTTGTCTGTTACGCTTTCGCGGCTAAATTACTGATTTAAATAGGCTTGAAGGTGTAAAAGGGCAAACACAAGGACGGAGTCGCGGGCATAAGCTAGTATAAGTAATATAAACTTAAGTAAACCTATCACATATGTTTGGGAAATCGTTTGATATTTCGTTAATAGGCAATATAACTTTTGGTCAAACTCACGCACACATTACGATTTAGCAGAAGGAAATGAGATTTTCGTCAATCAATTAACGTCAGGAATGTTTCTGACACAAATCTGTGCGAATACAATACCTACTTATATACTGATGGCTCAACGAATACTTTCTTGGCTATGTTTTTCTTAATTTAATACTAGCAATCCGCCCCGGCTTCGCACGGGTATAAAACATATATATAAACCTTCCTCTTCAATCACTCTATTTATTAAAAAAACCGCATCAAAATCCGTTGCGTAGTTTTAAAGATTTAAGCATACAAAGGGATATAGGGACAGAGAAAGCGACTTTGTTTTATACTATGTAGTGATTATCTTATAAACTCCATTTATTGATAATAATTGGAAATTATTTTTGTTACAACACATTTACAATTAAGTCTGCGTATCTCAAAAATAGAGGTATTTTCATATTTTGTAGCCAAGATCAAAATTGACCACCTCAGCTACAAAGTAGGAGGTACGATGGGAATTAAATAACCTCCTTTTTGTTTTTTTGAAGGTCGGTTAAAAATATTGAACATGGTATCCTCTAGGGTTTGGCCCCCGTGTACGTCTACCCTTAAACACAATTTACTTAAATAAAGACTGTTACGCACCCAGCCAGTATTTTGGGTTCACGCCCCAATAGCTAACGTACCTACTAACGTAACTAAACTAGAGTAATTTACTTAATGACTGGATATTTATTAATATTTACAAATTAAATTTTGTCCACTAAATACCACTTCTTGGCTGACCGAACGTAAAAGGATCATTCGTAATATTATACATTCATAATAGAATTTCTTTATTAGAATATAATGGGAATATATTTCCTGCAGAATACGGCCCATGATTGCATCACGTTCAACTTAAATGACAGGACGATATTGTTAACTGTTTATTAAAATTGTCACATCGAGTTACTATTATCAAGGGTACAACTTGTTGATTTCATCATTTATAGGTTTTTTTAACTTATAATGTCGTAAATGGACCAATATAAGAACTTTAACATAGATTCTGTACCTACAACACCAAACATTTATTTATTTTTCTGTAATTAAAACCCAATCCCTCAGATGTGACTAGTAGATGTGTAAACTACCCAGTCAAGAAGAAGGTTTAATTCG
This sequence comes from Aporia crataegi, assembly GCA_912999735.1. Lineage (NCBI taxonomy): Eukaryota > Metazoa > Arthropoda > Insecta > Lepidoptera > Pieridae > Aporia > Aporia crataegi. The sequence goes on from OU538737.1 coordinate 658,261, forward strand.
GATGCGGATTCTAGTTAATAACATTGACTATATTTATTCATTATTAATTCGGTATTGAACTCAAACGAAGTCAAGAATATCAATCAATGAATATATTTTTAGATTGTTATTTACATATACCCATAAATAAAAATACCCATTTAGAAAAACATTTATTTGCTTTAACAACTTTTGGATTAGTTAGTCTTTGTACAATTTTTAAACATAGAACAATACTATGAAACTTAAATTATTTATAGATAATAGGTGTAAAAAATATAAATTTACTGTATAAAGAATGCATAAGACAGTAAAGACAAATTGAAAAAAATCTTTATAAATAAATAAAAAAACGGGTTCTTTACACCATATATACCTCGAGAACGGTTGAATCGATTTTAATGATCTCTGATTTGTTGAATTCATCTAACCCGAGAATAGCAATAACTATTAAAAATATAGAACAATTCACGAAAGTGTTTAAGAGTAAATTTCTTCATACATTTTCTGTGAAATGACATTTTAAGTGACACGTTATTATTCGGAATTCTGATACGATACGGAGTTCGCGGGCACAGCTAGTTATAGCTAAAATCTTTTTCAATCCAATCAGCTTTCATATTAATAATAATTCGTTTAGGACCTACGATTCCACTGAAACACATATCCATAGACACCCAGACACGTCAAACTTATAAACTTTTTTTGTCGGATGTTAAAAGTGAAATGTAAGCCTTATGTCTAACTTTAATTCTAACAAGTAAATATAAGTACAGAGTAATGCTTTAATGTTGAGAAATAAACTGTTAATGTAAAATATGCTAAAATGGCATTGTTTATCACTACTAAAATGAAATTTGCGCATCAGCGTTTTTAGTTGCTTAGCAATGAGATAATAAGTTCGTTTTATTTTCTAATGCTTTGTTAATAATCTTGTAAAATAAATTCCTGTAAATAACGAATTATTAATTTCTCAATGTAATTATGTGGGGCGTATGTAAGCCATATACACGCTCCACAGTCTTAATTAAAAATCATATTGGATCAAAAATTGGACCCAAAATTGAACTTGAGAAATTTTTATATTCAGTAGTATGCATTTTGAGATCGGATTTTTTTTCAATTAATTTATTTTGTATAAAGTTTAAACTAAAAACAAGAGCCGCTGCTTATTTTTAAAATCAAATACGCAGGCGCTAAAAATATTATACAAAAGTAAAGGGTGACACTGGTTAAAGTATACAAGTATGCTTAAAAATTCGGTGGATACAATAATATCCCAGATAGGAATGTTAGAACAGGTGTATTTATTAATGATACAGCATTGCAATGTGCTCGCGGCTGATGGCTGCAGGCTGCGACATCCTGAGCCAAAACCCAGGCCATCTTCCGAAGAAGGTTGCTCGCTGATGCTGAACAGGAGCGGCCAGCGTGAGCCACGCACGACAAATACGCGTCTCGAGCACTGTGGAAAAAAAAATAACACATAAAGAATTATAATAAAACCGACATAATTATTACTATTAAAAATATCTCATAAACGTACGAACGATATAGATTTTAAACACCGCATCAAAATCAATTTATTTGTTTAGGCGCTATAACGCCGCATATAGACACAAACACACAGATAGACGGAACACGTCAATCTCCTTTTTCGTCTGAAATAATAAATGAATAACATTAACATCGCGAAAAATCGTACACTATTTATTAATTCTAGTGATGTGAAAAACTGAATTTATTTAAGTCTCATTTTAATATTCACTAGTCATTGATATTTAAATTTAAATGGAAAAGTACATACATATGTTCAAAATACAAAAGACAATTTTCATTAAATGTAAAAAAAAATAAAAAAATCTTAAAATGCAGAAATGCTGATACAGACGTGGGAATTCCATAGAACTTTAGATCCTGAATTCTACAGTTTAAAATAAATCCTTATACCAGTGTTGCATACCATAAATTTAAATTGTTTGTACAAAGAATAAACTTTAAAAGGCGCTTTCATACAGAACTAATACAAAAGCATTTGCTAGAGTAAATTCGATACTTCCATTTGCTTTGTCTGAAATGTGAAATAAAAAGTTTTGTTGAATTAAAAGTCAATAAACACTAAGTGCTTTTATATTTTCAAATAAACTCAAACACTTAAATGATTTCAAGTGCACTATAACGTAAACTGAGTCTTAAAAATATCAATTTTATTTTAACTGTTTTGGCGACATCGCGACAACGAGCGTGTCATGTTTTAAATTATTTTCTAAAAGTTGTATATTTTCGAGATTTTACGTGTAAAAATTGTGGATTTTTAAGCTTAAACTATTCGGCAATGTGTATGATTGAAGGAAAGTGATATAATTCAGTAAAACGTGACTTTGTGATATGGTCAAAATTCTCTATAAGCTACGAGTAAAATTTTATTTGGGGCACGAAATAAAGACATTAATTAAAATAATGACATGGCTTAAAGGTCTTGTCCAAAAACCTTTAATAATTTAGGTACTTAGAGTTTAAAAGAGACATTTTTGTTTTTAAAACCCGACGGTAAAAGAGATGTGCTATAATTTTGATGTGTCTGTGTGTCTGTCTGTGCACTCGTAGTTCCTAAACAAAGGGATCGATTAAACACATATACATATCATACATATACATACAATACATGTCACCTAAAACGTCATTCCATAGAAGATGTCTGAGGAAACGAATTTTATTCATAAACACTTTTTCGTGATTTTTTCTATATTTATTTCTAGTAGTTATTTTGCTATTTAACGAATTTAACTAAACAAAGATCACCCAAATCGGTCCATCTGTTCTTTAGTTAGACATGGTAAAAATAACCAGACTGTGATTTATGTTATAGATTTGTAATTAATATATTGAGGTTAGAATGTTTTCAATTTCAATTGTGCAAATGTAAAATTTCGCAATTCGCGTGCCGCCTTTGAACAAGTTATTTATGTCAACTCATTTTCTTTAATTCGGTTCGGTTTACTTTAACAAACTGTGAAAATGCCCTTAAGGAATAGACTATAGAGGAATATTTGTCGATGAAAAATGTTTTCCTTATCCGTATAGCCAATTAATTGGGAACGTTTATATTAGTCGATATTTATTTTACCTTTCCTCTTTTCGTATCATTTATTTATAGGATGCCTAGTTACCAAAATATACATTAATTTATCAGATTATTTATTTCTTTTTCTAATTTAAATATTGAAATGGATATTGGCAATAATTACTTTCTCAAAATATATACGTATAGGATTTCAATCTAAGCTTTGGGTATTATTGAGCTTTTTTTAATACGTAAACATGGACTTAGATAAAACACTGCACATGTTTATATAATAGGTTGTGTAGCTTCTGTTGGGACATAGAGCAGACATACATATTTCACTGATTTCGCTCATTAGATGTCTGAACTATTAAGTCACTGAATAGTTATTTATAGTCACTTTGTGTTATTTCTTTATTGGGCCAACTTCCATTGTAGCCTCCGGAAGTAATTCCCTCATAAATTCAATCATTGGACTAATTTCAGTTAAAGGTTTATTTGAACATAGGAAGGAGTACAAGAATTGTCTCTAAATAAATTTAAATCTTACGTTAATATTAGGCTAATAACTAAAGCCTTTTATACAACCGACAATTACTTGGATGATACTTACGCTTGGGAATGATTTTTCCAGTTCAAAATGTTTTTTGTGAATATGGTTGGAAAAAATGAAACCCGACTGAGTTTGTAGGGAGTTTTTGGGCTTGTTTAAACTTAAAAGATATGAATAAAGATATTTTTGATTTTGACTTTGATTTGAGTACATAATATTTACCAGCATAGCTCGTAGCTCTTATTGAAGTAGGTAATAAGTTGTGACCGCTCAGAGATGTCCCTCACAGCGTGCTGCAGTTCGTCGATACAGTGAGACCACTCAGGCGATACCATCGACCAACATGTTTGCTCTTTTAGAAAATCTAAAGACAACAACTTAACGTATTGTATTGAAGATTAATAAAATATTATAAATACATTTAAGAAAAATACAAATGACGAAAGATAAGAAAAAAATAAAGTGCTTTATTCACAGCTCCTTTTACTTCAAAGTATATTAATGTGGATTCATGAGATAATATATTAATAAGGCGCCTTTCACCTTTCCCTAAGTGTTGTATAGTAGCCGTAAAATTGTAAATACGTATAATAATAAATAAATACTTGATGTCACAATTCTTGAAGTGCATTTACTTTGACTGACACCTGTATTTCATTCCTAACTATATGGACACAGAACGACTTACTGTATAACCGACCAATCAGATACAATTACAGTTGACAATTAAATGCGCGACTGATTGTGATATAACAGTTTCACTTCGATAATAATCTACCAAAAAATACTGCGTTAAATTTCAAGCAATTTATTACAGTTCACAATCTTTCAACCGTTCACAATCTCGCGAGATAGATTAGATACGGTATTTAGAATTTTACGGTGACATTATATATATATATTACTTATAACACATAGTTCTATTATGAACAAAATCTAATAATTATTGACAGGTTGATAAGGGTCTAAAGACGTCGTCAATCATTGCCGACATAATAATGTTATGACTTAACTTTTTCAAAGTATTGACAAGATACCTCGTCTCAAAGCCGAGTCGTTAGTACACAGAAACCGCATGAGAGCTCTTGCTCCTCCAATTTGCTGTTGCACCAGTTTTTGCCCATCCGTGGGCAGGCAGCGTTTGATCCACGCATCCATGCAGCTCATGCCGGTATGGTAGGCCCTACAATATGAAGACCAAATTAATTAACAGACGGAGTTAATCTGTTTTTCCCACTTTTACTCGAAGCACTACATTTTAACATAATAATAAATGTCGAGTAAATAGCAATATATTCCTAAAAACTTATAAAAATTACACACCTTTTCATAATCTCCTGATTCTAATGTGTCGCATTTACAATGATAATTATAGCAAAAATCTGGACATTTACATGTAATAATAATAATAATAATAATAATAACAGCCTTTTATTCAGACATTAATATTGAATTGAAAACAATATCAACCCTTGCTATCCTCCTCTAAGTCTGTTTGCCCTTATTGGCAAAGGCCTCCTCCAGTTGTCTCCAGCTCTCTCTAGCTGTAGCTATCCTCGACCATATTGGACCCGCTGTAGCCTTAATATCGTCGACCCATCTTCTTGGTGGCCTGCCACGTTTTCTTGAATTGTGTCCCGTGAACCAGAGTATTATTGTTTTTGACCATTTTTCCTTCCCTCTGATTATATGTCCTGTCCATCTCCATTTAAGCTTTCTGATAGTTACAGTAACATCCTTTGTTCTTGTATACTTCTTTATGATTGTGGTTCTTATTTTGTCTGACAATTTTTTCCCCATCATGTTTCTTTCCATTCCGTCAAATGGATTGGGCATTTACATGAAGAAAAGATAAACGGACTTCTCTCCTCGACATAAGAGTCTTCTTTCTTTTTTTTATATACTTTTTATTTTATTTACTGCATTGTCGTGCCCTAACAGGCTTACCTACGCCCAATGGGACTATGATAACAAAAAAAAACAATTAAAAATATACTATAGTAATAAACTAATCTTCAAGAGCACATTAAATATTTTTAATACTAAAGAGATTATGGTGTGTGAAAATATTAAATGGTTTTCAATAATTTTTGTATGACGTTCTGGGAAATTTCTGGGAACAGGAAAGCTGGCTCATTTTCGGCCTCAATAATTATGGTGAGCATTCTGTATATTGTAAATATATTCAAACCTATGTTAAGACATTTGTAAACATTATGTAAAATCATTTCTTTTAAGGATTAAACGATTTAAAACTTCCATAATAGGTGGATTCTTTACTTTTACTTTAATAAACTAGAACTCTCAACTAAAAATGGTTCGCAAATATATCTAGTTTTCGTAGTTGCCTGCCTTTCTTCATAGTTTGAACTTTATTCTTGTCTCCGTAAATATAGTCGAAACATTTTATATGAATGGCAATAACCCTTGGTATTCAGCGCATCCTTTGAAACGACGGAAATTTTTCTTTGTTTTTTATAGTCACTAAGTAAGTGAAAAAAACAGAGTTTGTTATAGAATCATACTAATTTATTCAATATAGATAATACCTAAAATGACAATATTCTTTTCATAAAATTTGCCATCACTAATTCGCATATTTGCGGCTGTATGTCTTCGAGAATTCCACGAATTTCATGTGGCTCTAAAGAAATCAGTCTAGACAGTTAATTATATGGCGCAATATTACGAATTTTATAATATTGAAGTAATATACATGTCGGGGTAGAGGGCGACGCCATCTGTTATCGAGAGGCTGTGTAAGCAGGATCCCTCTCACGAACGCCTTTGGTTGTGTCAGTTAGCAACGTGAGCGCTCTGATCGGGTTTTATGTTGTGAGGTTGACTCACAAGCGGGTATAAAAGTAACAGGCTTGGTTACAGGCAGTGATTATTGTTCGACGGTCGTTCTTAGAAGAGGAAACCCTGTCCAGTTGAGAGTGATGGTGTATTTCAAGTGATCGAAAGTTATTGGGCGGAGTCTGTTCGTGTTTGGTGAGCCTTATTTATTATGTTCACTTCGACATACAGATACTACAGTACTTATAATAATACAATAGCATAATATACTACAGTAAGTAACCTAACATAAATTTAAAGAAATCACTCTTGAAACTTTTCTCGCACAAAATTCATGGTAACGTTGATATAATATAATACAGATAATAATGTTAAAGACTTTATTTAATAAAACGGTGCTTTGTGTTACAGCTACTAATAGTTATTGCAAAATTTATAACACGCGAAAAAAATTCAAGTAATCCTACAAAAATGCGAAACTGGAGGGGGCCGTATGCAATGAAAACTACTTACGCACAGTGAGCGTCTAGTTCATGCCTTGTCCTGGGCAAGCCGACTGGAGTTTTTGGAGTTATGTCCACGCAAATCTTGAGTTCGCTGGAGTCACAACTGTCCTCGCTTAACTGTGCCCCACCACCACCTTGAACAATGGATTCACCATCTTAAACAATTTTGATATGTTGCATGAGCTGATTTGATTTTTGATATGATGCTAAGAATGAGTATAATATTATAATAGGTATGTCTATTCATATATGTTATTATTTGTATGGAATTATAATGAAAGTAAAAAATAACATTTACATATTAAATAATTAATTAAAAGAAGCAAATCATAATAAATTTAATGATATTTGTAGCTAGGTAGTGAGTTTTGGGTGAAGAATTTATTAGATTTTTTAATATTAAGTTCGGGATGCATGCAAGCAGCAATGCATTGATGTAAATAAATTATTAAAATAACTTAATTAAGGTAAACACTTTGGTTAAACAAATACATATTTTAATTTACGAAATAATGACAGAAACATCGAAATGTCGAAAAAATTTAGTAATAATCAAAAAATTGTAAAAATTGTGTCAATATACGCGGTTTAATCCATTCACTGTTTTCTTTACAATGATATTTTTGTAAGAACAAAACAACAATGTCATACTTAAAACTATACTAAAACTTTATAAATAACATTTAAAAACAAAACTTGCTTTTTTAATTACAGCTTTACTTACGCTATTTTTTACTTCTCAGAATATGAATAAAGTATATTATTTATTGTGATTTCATTTATATAAATAACCTCAGATTAAATATTATGTAGTATACAACAATGTTGACATGTTTTTAGAATTCTTCAAAAAAGGCTTTATCGGCACTCTTGTGAATTGCAGTTTTGAATTATTGTTGGTTTTGTCGCGATATTGATGGCTTTCCATGGTCATTTTTCATCTAGGTCGGAAATAAATGGACGCTGGCTGCTTTTTTATTTTCGTGTCACTTTTATAAGCTTCTACAATTTATTTTTATCTACAAAGTTCTTTCATTGGGTCGCTGTGCCTTTGGAGCAAGTTATATTTAATAAAAAAAATATAGGAACTACTTACTCTTAGTGAGTTTGTGAGAGACTAAAAGTCTGTCAGCAACGAATGGAGAGAAGTATGCTGCATATAAGATTAAAAGACAGGTGGAGGTTGACTAAAATCCGAGAAAATACAGGTGTAACCGATGCATTTGCAATGTGAGAAAATTAAAAGGTTGAAGTGGCGCTCTGGGAGAGTAAAGCGGACACAAGAGGTGCTGTACTGGTATCCTAGAGACGGGAAGAGGTCTAGAGGACGTCCATTAAAAAGATGGGAAGATGACCTACCAAAAGGATGGCGTTCTCTAGCTAGGGATAGGGAAACATGGAAGCTTCTTGAGGAGGTCTATGTCAAAGGACAGCCTAATTGAACAAAATTATAGTTAAGTTTCATAGTTTAACATATTGTCAATACAAATTAGAGTAATAAAGGCTATTTTTATTTATCTATTTACATACTCTTAGTAAAATTAGGTAGTTTTTATAAATGATAATGGGTATGGTTTATCCTACCATAAAACAATAATTACAATTGACATTTGACCTTTTAATCGCGTTGCAAACATACAATTGAATTGCGAAGTGACTTTTTTTTAACCTCTGACCCAAAAAAAGGGGTGTAATAGGTTTTACGAGACTGTATGACATATTCTTAGTCATTAATTGTAATCTTTATACCGGAGTTTTTTTTGTCGTTATTTTCACTTGACACTATTTTCTTTTTTCGTCATTAGTGAATCTTATTTGAGGCGAAAACAGTATAATTTTTTTTACTATATATCGAAACACAAAAGAAGTTCAACGCACTTAGCTCTGAAATGTATTCACCTTCATTGTTATATGAAAACCCATATCCGAACATCACTAAAGGCGCATTCATAAGAGTCAAGTTGAGTTGTCCAAGTATATTAATGTTGATTATATGACTTGAATAATTTTGTTCACACATTTCTTTTCAACATTCAACAAATGTTCAATTCAGTTTTTTAATTCAAAATGTTTGTTCTTAAGACCAACAATTTCCTATAATAATAATAATAGAATTATAGAACCCAAAGCATTTTCTCATGCATCTCTATTTTTATATGTATCTAGTCTGTGGTTCAAAAGACAATCGTACTAATGATAAATTTCTAAGAATTTCAGCATCACACATTCAAAATTACTTTAAAATTAAAAAACATAAACAACAAAAGACAATATACGAGTATATATGCACAATGAATTGGTTGAAAACTAACTGAAATTCAACTAGTTAACGTTCAATTGATGTATGTCAACACAGGTTTCAACTTGAGAGCAATTGGCAGACAACTCTTGACTTTAGTACGTAAACAAAAAAGTTTGACCGGGTCAAAAAAAATTGATCAACTAAGAAGTTGTTCAAATTTATTGAAAGAAAGGTTCTTACTGCAGATTTCATTCAACTTTTGTTGATCAACTATACTTGGTAAAATAAACTTGTCTCGTTGGAACGCGCCTTAATTGCTCTTTCAATCAATTAACAGTAATATGATCTGTATCGACACAAATATATTGAATTTCTTCGTATATTAGATACGATATTATAAATACGAACGTAACCCCGCCTGTCTGTTACACTTACACACATAAACCACGAAGCTGATGAAATTCGATACAGAGATGTACTAAAGCTTGGGAAAAGACACCTTTTATTATGAAAAATAGACTTAAAGCGGTTAAAATAGAGTATTAAAGGAAATAATTAAGGTAGGGGATGAAAAATTGTATGGATGTTCGTCATTTGCGAAGGTTGCGGAAGAAAAACAGCATCATTGGTCATCATCTGTTTAAGAGATAAGGTATGTGAATGATTACTTTTTATTGATGTTTTCATAAATAACGAATTATTGCCGATAAATGTGTGTGTCCACTTAACAAAAGAGTCAATGAAATCGATGCACAATAATATCAATATTATGTTTTATATCAAAATTCATTTATTTCACGTAATTAAAACATGAACGCAGAATGACAGTCAAAAACGAAATTTATATATTTTATAATGCGCCCAGGTCTGAGAAAAAATAATAACAAAGGAAAAGGCTTTTTGGAACAAAATAGTTTTACCATGCTATTATTATTATTGTTATTTTGATTGCTTCTTTGGTCATCGGCTGCATTTTCAGTGTCAGGGCGCTTGGACGTATTATAAAATATATAAATTTCGTTTTTGACTGACCTTCTGTATTCATGTTTCAATTACGTGAAATAAATGAATTAAATTAATTGGTTTTCTATAACTTATAAATTAGTCTGTGACAATTATAAAAACCGAGCTCTATACTGAATATACATAATATGAAATATCAAAAATTTAATTATTGTTTGAATTTAAAAACAATATCGTTGTATTTTACGACATAATAAATATTTTATTTTAAAATAATAAATGAAATAAAAATATGAATATACTTACTTGCAATACAAATGATTGCCGCCAAAACATAAAACATTTTGAACTGATTGCTTAAAACTTGTGCACAATATACAATATAGTCCCTTATTTCAAATGCTAAATATCGATAATTCCCGCGTTGAGTAAAAGTTCTAACGAGAACAGACACGTCCGTCGCGAACTGGGTTTCATGAAACACTGAAAGATTTGAGAAGCTGAAGCGTGAAGTACCTAATTGAAACCTTAACTCTGATTTAAGAATTTGGACACTAGCCGCAGACTTTATCTGTTCTACCTAAATTCTACGTTCCGTTTTTAGGCATTATAGAAAAAAATTCGGATAATTATAATATAATATTTATCTTATTAGGCAAGAAAAATAACTATAAGTTAAGTTTCTTATGTTTTCAGTATTGTATTTTCGGTGAACTTTCGTTTGTATATAAAAAAATGTGTACATTTATTACAGTAATCGGTTATAATTTTATGTTATACTTTTAAAGCCAATCACGATCGACTTTTGGATATGGCCATAAGAGAATCAAATATTTTAAACAAAATTATGTTTTATATATTTCTAAATTATATATGTTTTTCTTTAATTACGAGTTATTTCTGTAATTACGAGTTACTATAAGCTACTATCGTCAGCCAGTTAGATATAAAGCGCGTGACAAAGACCCGGATATTCAGCCTCTAGATATATATGTTGGGTATGGCCAATCGCAACATAGCAGGAGTATAAAAAAATTATTTATACTAAACCTATTTGCAAAAAAGAAAAAAAATCATTTGTAGATATTGATAATTTCTATTGCAAGTTCCAAATAGAAAAGGGAAATTGGCGCACGTGCAGATTTGGTTTCCGTCCGACTGTATCTCCGCTAAGCTCGTTCGTAACTTCATTGAGCTTTGATTAAATTTTACCTTTACGTGCTTCGAATATAATTAATTACCTGTTTGTTTTTCAAATCACGAGTTTTGACAATTTCGTTCCAACCAATTTGAATACCATTTTAACATGAAAACAGAATTGAAATTTAATTTAAATTTTAATGTCTGTTTGGACAAACAGATTTTTATTCTTAGTTTATTTACCCATTTTGTTATTGTATATTATTATGTTTTATAATTCTTCTGTTTTAGCTTAATTATAATAGTTAAAAATTACATACATGTAATTCTACAAGACTAATTTAGAACCCGCACTCTCCACCAATAGGTTTTTGCCAATAGGTTTTTGCCAATATGTTTTTGCCAATAGGTTTTTGCCAATAGGTTTTTGCCAATAGATTTTTGCCAACAGGTTTTTTGTGAAAGAAGTTCTCTTTGTAATTATTATTATAGTATTCAACTTAGCCTTCTTAACTATACTTAAAATCCTATGACCCCTAGGTGGGACAAAACGCGTCTATTGTGCTCCGTCATCTCGTCGTTTGGCCTCGCTCCACGTCATCCCGATGTCCCTACCTCTGATAAGATACATCTCCAAGACTGAACAAGACTTATCTATAATAATTTGAAACAATTTTTCGCTAACTAGATCCATAAACTCAGCTATGTCTCATCAATTGTAAGTTGGATAAAACATTCAACGCTTTCGTTGCGCTCGATGCTAACCATTTTGTCAACTCATGAAAATTTACTGCCTCTTATGCAAACAAGCTCACATTTTGGACCACAAAGTACGATTTAATTGAAATATATTAATGTAAAAGACGCCCTAGCATTTAGAGAACCGTTGCCAAAAACGAAATAGTCGTATAACAAGAATATAGAAATAATTTACCGCTCTTCGTTAAATATATCCCTTTTTTTTTGTTTGAAGAATGGCAGACATTCACTGAGGTTTAAGTCTTCAATACATGTAATTTAATTAAAACTAAACAAACAAAATCTTGATACCCTTAGTAATGTTTGTACAGACACATTTATGCGTCTAGTTAATTGATTATTTTCTTTACATGCAAGTAAGTTATCGCCTTTTGTGCCTACCGTTACATTTTCACGGGAACTCAAGCGACAACTCAACTTAAAAGCCATATTATATTATGCCTTAACCGTGGTGATTTTTGGTTGAATTTATTTATGATTTGAGTCATACTTATCTTTATATTGTGATCAATTTAAATAATATAGCGTAGTAATAATAATTTAAGCAATTTAACAATTTACTATTAAAAAAATAATAGAAACCACATTAAACATAAATACTTCGTCTGATGACTTTCCCCTTTAATCAAAATTTACAAAGTTTGCTGTTCTGAGAACGACTATTGAATAACGCCCGACGGGCGCCGATTATATTAACTGTGAGTCAATCCCCACTTTCCCACTCTAACTGATACAGAGAGACACGGCCAGTGCACGCATGTTACCGACAAGTTCGAACACGAAACCCCACCCGCGCGTTCACAACATCAGCCGACCGAACTAAACTATCATATTAAAGTTTCAGTAAATCGATTCAGATGTTTCACGTGAAATAGTTGCACACATAGGCGCTCACAAATATTAAAACGAAAGATTTAAAATATTAGGACCTTTAGATAAGCGACAATAGTTCATGATCGATGCCGTCTAACGCAAAATAAATTTTTATGGGTATGAAGTTTGATTTCCAAAGAAATTACTTTCGGCGATATTGTTCACAAACTATTGTCGCTTGTCTAAATGTGAAATAATCACATTTTAACATAGCCTATTAAAATTCTCGGCGAGAGAGTAAGAAAATATTGATATAGTTATTAACAAAAAAGAAAAAGTTGGACGTAAAGTTGCGACAACGATTAACAGATGAAGATTTAGATAAATAATCTACGCCGAACTATCTTAAAAGTACACCCTCTGTCACTTCATTTAAATGAGAAATTATTGCACCTTTCGTTTCAGCGTTTATTAAATTTTACACCAAAATGTTCTAACGAAGGAAAAAGCTCTTAATTGTGGGCGAAAAATTATTTAACATTTTTAATGGGCTTTTTATATTCAGTTCATTATCATTATTATATTTTTCTCCACTGTATCTGGCCGCAGAAGCCATGAACGGTTCTCAACCACAACCGAAAAAAGAGGAATGTTTATCTACGAGTCTATGGATTTTCTACACGTACGACAGTCTCCTAAACGAATGAACAATTTGATAGGTACAGTTTTTATTAAATTTAAAAGCTGATCGAGTTGGATCTTAGCTACACTGTCAGGGGTTTTTAAATTATATCCAATTTAAAAGTTACGTTTCTATAATAATATTAATTCCTTTGATACATTATTTAGATTTCCTTTAGAGTTGAGTGTGTTGTAGCATGCAGTTAAGTGCATATTACTTTTGGCCACAAAATCAGCGAAATTTATCAATGAAAAATGTTGAAAAAATATTGTTGCCGCTACTGTTTCATGAAAAATATGTTAAACTACAGAAATTAAGAAAAATACTTGAAGTTACTAAAAAGCTTATACTCCGAAGAAAAGTAAACAGTAAAAAAGGTATTGTGATACGGAAAATTTCTGCACATTCCGCCGCTTCAATGGATCAAATCTGTACTTTATTGGCGTCTCAAGACGCTCGACAAAAACTTTGCTTTTCTTGTTAACATTCACTTAAAAATATCTTACTCTGAGTAAATACTTCATAAAGTTGGTTTAAAACAACTATAAACCGACATCAAAATGCAATAACAAGTAACAACTCAGAAATTTAAAAGCAAAAATTGATGGTCGGTGACTTAAATTACAGTAAATATTTGCCTTGCAGCATAATTATTTATGTTTTATTAATAAATAATTTAAAAATTCTTTTTTCAAAAATAAATTTAATTTCACGCTTTTGAGTGGAACGTTCCCGAGTCATAGATATTAATGAAAAACATACAATAGGCTAGTTGACCCATTTTTTAATTAGAGCTTAAATTGTTCAATTAAATTAGAACATAAAATTATTATAATTATTTTTAACCCTAGAAACTACAAAAACATAATTTTAATTTAACGTTTTATGTAAACGGAGGAATACGCTGTCAGCCATGTTGTTCTATAGATTTTTTTGTGCCATTACGTCACTCGCATTGTCAACAATACGCGAATAAACAACCTCTTGGATTTCGGTCTAAAAACCATGATTTCTTATAAATTACATAGAATATATAATAACTATTTGTATCATCAATAAAACAGAAAATTGATAAAATTAAATAACTTTGAACTTAAAATATTAGGGATTTTGAAAATACTTGAAAAGTTTTATGAAAGGTAAGTGCGAGAAATATACATGTTACTTTGACGTTTCGTTGTTAACAATTTCATTGACGTCATGTAAATGCGGCGTGTGAAAAAAAGATGAAATAGAGTATTTTTAAGTTGAAATTTCTTTTATTTTATTCAAAATTGTATTTTGAATCCTTATGTCAAATAATGTTTAAAATAAACATTATTTAAATATTATTTATGATTCAAGTAATCTATTGAATTAAAAACCTCCTTTTTGAGTGCAGTTAAAAACATATTCAATATAAAACTTATAATAATATTATTATGTAGGTCGATATAAAATAGGGGATACTACATTTATCCCTATTTGGTGGGGATCTATTTCATCAATCTCAAGTTAAAGTATTTCAATCCAAAGTTGGTAACATAACCTGCGTCAAAACGAGTGATAGTATCCTAATGTGCCTTATCCCGAGGGATAAACAAAAACTTTCAGGCCCCTGAATATGTAATTGGATTTTAAATGTCGCATGAAGCTACAGACTGTTACAGCGAAATCTCTTTTATTTATTCAGGAAACAAAACAGATACATCAGAAGTAAACTTTATAAGATGAAATACAAGATTCAAGTATAGATTTAAATTAAATTATCGCGTGTGAATTGACACATAATGCAGAAACGCAACCGTTTTATGCTTTACGGTTTTTGCACAGGAGGTTATAAATCAAATTGGTTCGATTAATGAAAATGTTTTGAAAATGTCTGCCATCACCCATACCAACTACATGCCCTTCCCGATGGTATAAAATCAAATTAACAAGTTATTACAAAGTTAAGTCAGTCTTTTAAAGTTGTAAACGTGTCAAGTAATTTTCATCTTCATTGTAAAGATAAGTTCATAGATTGCATTTTTATGCTTGTGTTTCATATAAAAGTTGAGACTAAACCGCGAACTACTACAAAATGTACAATTAACCGCGACACGGAAACAGTGTATTGTGTCAGAGTGTCAAATTTTTTATTAAATTATCGAATGAATAAAGTAAAGCTTTAAAAAAAGTATTTTTTATATATATACTTTATATAGTCACATATTATTTTAAGGCATTATAATTTCCTGTCCAATACAAATAACTTTATTTGGTACTCAAAAGTTAGCAAAAAGATTCATAAAGTAAATCAGAAATATGTAATGGCTTATACCTTACAAGATAATTGTATTCGAGTTTTATAAAAGATCACAAGCGAAGCATTATGAGTTAACAAATTCTGAATTTGTTTATTTGTGTTGAAAAAGTTATCGCTAAAGCTTATTATAAAGTCAGGGATTCTTAAATGATATAACATTTGATATAACGCTTGGAAAAGAATTGCTGTAATTCACCCATATACATAGACACGTTTCTGCATCTGTTCCACTGATCATTTTCTTTACAGGTAAGGTGTTAAGCCTTCTGTGTCTACCTAACCGAAACATTCATTTTTTTCTCCGGGATTCGAACCCAAGACTTCCAGCGCAACACGCAGACGTTAACGTTAACCACAGCCACGGAGGTAGTTAGTTGAATTATCTTGCCTAATTTAACTTGCTGGGAAAAAATAACCCATCTAGTTTGTTGGATGTTCTTCTAACAAATGATCATGTTTTGAATTTCAATTTATTCAACTTAACTCATGTAGGTACTTAATTTTTAATGACTGACGCAAACAGACGGATGTTATAATTATGAAGGGTCTGTCTTGTCTATGTGTATTTGAGTTTGTGGGTCGGTGAGTCAGTGTGTCTGTCACATAGCGTAGCTCTTAAACGAATAAACCGATTTCAACGTGTTTTTTTTCGGCCGCAAGCTGAAGACGATGGATTTTAGCTAGAATTGTATGAAAATATGTCTTGATATTTATAAGAATTGTCGGGAGCTTTTTAAATTGTGTGCTTTTTAAATTTAACTACAGCGGGTACTTAATTTTAAATCGTTGTAAAGTGAATTGAAACGGAGATGTTTTAATCTCCTGGTAAGCCGTATAGAGCATCATTTAAGCTCCTAACGACAACGGAAGGGATTGCGATAAGCACTCCCCCGGGACTTAGTACTGCTTTGACGACGACGATTACCAATTTGCTTTTGAACCCCCAAACGATTCAGAATTATGTATATTTTCTTTTAATTCAATCACTTATAGCTTTCAAAAGGAGTTTGCTCGTTTCGTGGTCTTATACAGTCGTATCGTTTGTATAATCTTCATTGATAAAAAAACTAGTCTAAAAAAAGAAAAAAAAAAGAAAAAGAAAGAACGAATCTCTGATAAATTTTACTGTTGGTTCGTGTATTGGATTTACCTAAATGTAGCATCAGAATCCATCGAACGTGCCATTTGCCCGTATTGTATGTTGATATAGGTTGATATTGACTGAAATTTCATCAATACAATACAACTGTCAAGTGCAAACACTGTACTGGGAAATATACTAGTAAATAACATTTAAAATTAGAACTTTCATTCATATATTCTTCTATATATAGTATTTTCTAGTATAAGTGAATTTACAGTTTAAAAAAGCCCCCAATATAGTCATTATAAATAAAAAACAGGAATATCTTAGGTAAAATGCATCTTGATCATGTCAGCTTTTATAAAAAAACTACATCGAATTTGTATTATGCCACAGACACAGAAACATATCAAACTTATTACACCACTCTTTTTCTTCGGAGTTAAAAAATGATCGACGATTCAAAAGTGCTTATTTATATAAGCTTATTCGAATAAAGTTTGTTTTGACTTTCATAAATTGCTCTGCTTTAATAAAATAAACAACTATTTTTTATAATAAATCATAACATACCAAGAATGAATCCAAATCACTCACCTTTTCGGCCTAATTTGACCCAAGAGATATTAAAGTTACAAGAGTAAAGGAAACTTTTTTGAAAGAATAATAATTTTCTGACGTCGGTAAAAAAATTAAGAAAAACAAGGGATCATAAAGTTTTTTGAATTTTTATATCAGTTTTTGCAAACATTTGGGGTTAGATTTACGTTTTCGATTCATTTGTGTGTTTTATAAATATAATAATGTATGACTATGAAAATACAGAAAATACGAAATTTCATCCGTAACATACATGTTTGTGTTTATAGAAATGTTATACGCACACCACTTTGTGAAGTCAGTTGTTATCAGACGTATTTTCGTACTGTTATGACTTGGAATCCTCTAAGAAAAAAAGCGTATCTCACCATAAAAGACCAGCAACTCACCCGCGGCTCATCTGGCGTTGTGGGTTAGAGGGCAGCGGTACACCACCCACATAAAGGTCTTCTGCCCGTTTGCCTATTCTTTTTAATAAACGTACTTTATATTTTTTTTATTTTAAATAGAATATGATCTGTCAGTGCACGATGCCTTTTAATAATTTTATTGTTAGAACTACTTTATGACGGTCGTGGTTTCTAATCTAAAATTAATTTGAAATTATTGAGACGATAATTATATTTAAAATAACTTCCCTATTTGACGTGAATAAACTGACATCATATCTCCTCTTATATTTTCTTTTCTTGTGTTTTTATTTTTTAAATACTTCAATTTCACTTTATTACGATAACACTCAAAATGACTTTGAAAAAATATTTCAGAATTAAGCAACGCTAATCAGGATTGTATTTTAATTATTAAAGTATAAAATAATAATGCTGAATAAGCTATATATAATAAGGCTGACACCGCAACTTTACCGCGTAGGTATAGCAGAGCGGTTGTCTATGAACGGTGGTCTCTTACCATCAGGGGACCCGCTTGCCCTGTTATTCGCTATTATATAAAAAACAGCTATTGAATGAAAATTTAATTTTTCATCTTTTGTAAAAAATATTCATTACCAGATACACTTTAAAATAGTTTAGCCGCATTAAAGTGCGTATGCGTAAGCATTGTTTGCTACGCCGTAGCACAAGTCAAATAACGTAGCATGTTCGTAGCTAGATTATACTTTTAACTACGGCGTAGAGTAGAACACAAATGACTTTCTTTATATTTTAGGACTATTTGTTACTTGCGGCCTCTTCCGGGTAGGCATATACAATATACCTTATATTATTTATAGTTTTTATATTATATATTTAAACATGGATCCAGTATTTTTTATGCATTACAAACAACAATACAAATTTTTTCTTTATATTATTAGGTACACAATAACATTAGTGGATATGCAGATACCATAAGTTTTTATTATACCTTAAAATAACAAAGATGCATATTTTTCAAGATATTTAAAGAAATATATCTTGCTGCTCAGTACATTTGACGCTTCTATTAATAAATTTAAATATAAAATACAATGAAGTTAGCTGAAATTGAATAGACCAATTAACTGATTAAATAATCTAATCTCTCTTTAATTGTCGAAGAAAAGCCGTGTATAACGTGAAATAGTCAATCCGGGTCGCTTTTATGCGCTTTCATTTTAAACTTCAACTAAAAGAAATGAAACAAAATTATTAAAGATATTTATCTGATATCTGTGTCTATATATTTATAGTTGACGATCAAAAATTTTACAAATTGTTATGATTTTCTGTTATAGTTACTGTTGAGATGGTTGGATCGTTGAAATAACTAATTAAGCTTTAGTTTTATTTTTATTTTATTATACGAACACATTATTCCTTACATAGCTATTTTACCAGAGAGAAGAAGGAACGAACAAAACCAAAAATTATAGATTGCGTGTGTTTTTCACAACACCGCAATAGATGTCGCTACTTTTACAAATTAACATAGATTATAAATTTACTTAGTTACAACACGCCTCCTTAAATTTATAATCTTATAACCTTTTACATAACTAAATTAATCTTAACTCTAATCTGTTTTTCAAAAATTTTGTTTTATCTAGACTTTTAGTTAACATATCTGCCAAATTAAATTTTGTATCAATTTTTACAATATCAATTGTTTTCTTCTCATAATGCTCATTTATATAATGATACTGCACTTCGATGTGCTTTGAATTTTTTGTAAAGTTACCAAATTTAGCAATTGAAATTGCGCCTGAGTTGTCTACATACAATTTTATAGGATCACAAAGTTTTACATCGAATGATTCAATCAGTAAATTTCTAATAAATAAAACTTCTGTCACAGCTTCTGACATAGCAGTATACTCTGCAAAAGTTGAACACTTAGTTACAGTATTTTGTTTACGTGTTTTCCAAAAAATTAAGTTTCCATATAATCTAATAATAAAACCAGTTGTAGATTTTCTATCCACATTATCTCCTGCAAAGTCAGAATCTACCATACAATCTAATACTTCAGTATTTACATTATCATAGTATGCTAACTTTAGATCCTTAGTCTTATACAAATATTTTAATATTCTCATTGCATATTTATAATGGGTTTGGTTATAACAACTTTGGTATCTACTCAAATAATTAACACTGTATGCTACATCTGGCCTTGTGCCTGTACTGATATACAATAATTCACCTATTATATTTCTGTACTTAATGCTTTCATCTACTTCTCTAGCTTGTTCTAGTTTTAAATTTGTTTCCATTGGAGTATCATATAATTTAGCATTTGTCAAATCATATTTTGCAGCCAAAGATTCAATATATTTTGTTTGATTTAGCGTCATTACACTTTTATCCTCACTATAATCAATATCTATCCCAATGTAGCTTTTAATTTTTCCTAAGTCTTTCATTGCAAATCTTTTCATTAAACTAGTTTTTACCTCATCTATTTTATTTTTATCTTTACAACATATTAAAAGGTCATCAACAAATATTAACATGTATATTGGATCTTTGCTTGTTCCATTAACATATAAACAGTAATCATAGTTACTTCTAACAAAATTCAATGTTTTAATAAATTTATCAAAACACTCATACCATACTCTAGGGCTTTCTTTGAGACCATAGAGTGCCTTATGCAATTTGTAAACTTTGTTGTCGTTAGTTTCATACCCTTCAGGTTGATTTACATATACTTCTGACTTTACTTGAGCATTTAAGAAAGCTGTCTCTACATCCATCTGTTCCACAAATAAATTATTGTTACAACTATACGACAGTAGAATTTTCAAAGTTTGCATTTTTCCTACTGGTGAATAAGCATTTTCAATGTATTCATTTTGCTGAAATCCCCTCACAACTAATCTAGCTTTATAATCATTATTACTTTTCCTTTTAAAAACCCACTTAACATCTATAACTTTTTTATCTTTTGGCCTTTCAACAATTTGCCAAGTATTATTCTTATTTAAGCTATTTATTTCTGAATCCATTGCTATCTGCCATTGTTTATAATCATTGGAGTTCATCGCCTCCTCAAATGAATTTGGTACATTTGCATCGATATGGTTAACATATATAAAATGTGAAACTGGACTACCATATCTAGAAACTGGAATTCTTTTTCGTTTTTGCGATACTACTATATCCTTATTATCATTTAAATAATCATCATTTACAAGATCTTTTAAAGCATCATCAGAATAAGGCTCATCTGTATTTACACAATTTTCACCGCTATCATTATCAGTTTTACCTATTTCGTTTAAAGTTTGGTCTATTTCTAAATCTTTATCTTTTTCATCATCTTGTTTTTCTAAGCAAATCAGTTCAGTATTTTCTTCGACTACCTGTACATGCCTAGCACTAATTATTCTATTATTTAATAGAACTCGATAACTGTTTTCATTATAACCCACTAGAATTCCTACTTGTGCTTTGTCATCCCATTTGGTTTTTCTTAAAACTTCAGGAACTCTAACAAAAACTCTACTTCCATAAATTTTTAAATGCTCAACATTTGGTTTTATTCCGAAAAATATCTCATAAGGAGTTTTATTTTCTACAGTATTTGCAATTGTTCGATTTTTTAAATATGCCGCTGTTTTTATTACTTCCGGCCAATACCTTCTGTGAATCTTAGCTTCTCTCATTAAACACCTACCTATGTCCATAGCAGACCTGTTGTATCTTTCAGCTACTCCATTTAACTCATGGACGTAGGGTGGACATGGCAATAACTCTATACCCTTCTGCCTTATGAAATTATAAATATCCCTATTTAAATATTCTTTGCCATTATCGCACCGGATTTTCTTAACTTTTTTATTGAATTTATTTTCTACTAAATTTACAAATTCCATGAAACAACTAGCAACTTCAGCTTTACTTTTAATACAAAATATCCTTGTGCATTTACTATAATCATCAATAAATGTGAGGAAGTATTTTTCTCCACCATAACCGGATGTGTTATGTGGACCATTCAAATCAGTATGAATTAATTCTAAAATTTCAGTAGTTTTTGTTCTATTATTTTCAAAAGGTACATTACTCATTTTACTTTTAATACAATTTGAACATTTCATTTCTGTGCTTTCAATCTTATCAGGCAGACCGTTTACTAATTTATTATTTATTAATTTACTTAAGTATTGAAAATTTACATGACCAAGTGCCCTATGCCATTTTTCTTTTTGAGTTAATTTTACTGAATGTGCATATATTTCGTTTTTCAATACAAAACTTTTTAAATAATACAAATTGTTTATTTTATCAGCAACAGCAATTAATTCTCTAGCCCCATTATAAATCTTTGCATTTTCATTTTTAGCTACTATGGTGCAACTATTAGTTATCTTTGAAAAACTTAACAAATTTTGCTTAATACCTTCAACATAATAAACATTTTTCAAATCTACATGTTTCACATTATAATAATTCTTAAAATAAATTTTGACAGTACCTACTTTGGTGGCTTTTAACATTTTGCCATCCGGCAATTTTACATTGACAGGACTTTTCAACTCAATTGAATTACAAAAATATGTATCATTATTTATTATATGATCAGTACACCCACTATCTAAAAGCCAATTAATTTCACTACTATTATTACATTCATCTCTATCAATACACCCCCATACCTGATTTATTTCCGGATTACATACTTGAGCTATCCATGATTCCGATGAAAAGTTGTTTGAAGATTCACCACTGGATTGACCTTGACCTCGAAAATGAGGTTGTCCTCTACCACGGCTATGACCTCTGAAATTATTTTGAACTCTGCCTCGACTATAACCTCTGTAAGCTCCACCTCTGTTGACACTTCTCTGTGGTCCTCGTTGACCTCTGATGCTTGGTTGTCCTTCATTATATCTCTGACCTTGCCAGCAGTCCTTCTTGAGATGACCAGTCTTTCCACAGATAAAGCATTGGGCTATAGATTTGGTTGCAAATGTACTCACATTGTTCTTCTTGTCCGAGTCACTAGTGGACATATTTTTCTCTTTTATTTTAGAACATACATAATCAACTGTTCGTTGTTCTTCTGGAATTACATCAAGAAAGTCTCCAATATAACTATAGCTTGGTGGAAGCGCTCTAAGTAAATATCTTAACTTCTCAGCTTCATCTAATTTGCCTCCAGCCACTTTGAACTTATTTATTGTTTTCTCGAAATCAACAAAAAAATCTTCTACTGTACCGTAATTGTTTAATCGTATCTCTTCAATTTTTCCTCTACATATTATTTGCATAGCTGTAGACTGTGTTAAATACATTTTGTCAAACTTGTTTATCATTTCATATGCCGTTTTGCATTCACTAATATATTCTAGTTGTTTATCAGAGATTGTACTCAATATTATAGTCCTTGCTTTTAGATCTTTCTTTTTCCATTCTGCTTCTCCATTTTCCGTTTTAACACTGGCGGCCTCATGGCATTCTTTGTATTCCAATAAAGTTAACAACCTTAATTTCCAACTTGAATAGTTTGCACCATCAAAAATAGGTATCATAATTTCTTCCACCTTTGCTTGTTTAGCCATTTTTTTTTAGATTATAACGTCTTATTATAGTGTAGACTTATGTATTTTCAAAATTTTCTCCAATCCGTGTTTCACCTTAACCTCAAAATATCTCAATCGTATTTAAGTAACATTTCACTGTATTTACTCATCACACTCGAGTTGTTTCTTTGGAACCACGCTCTGCTACCATGTTGAGATGGTTGGATCGTTGAAATAACTAATTAAGCTTTAGTTTTATTTTTATTTTATTATACGAACACATTATTCCTTACATAGCTATTTTACCAGAGAGAAGAAGGAACGAACAAAACCAAAAATTATAGATTGCGTGTGTTTTTCACAACACCGCAATAGATGTCGCTACTTTTACAAATTAACATAGATTATAAATTTACTTAGTTACAACAGTTACCAAAAAAACAAATATATAATTAACATTCATAATTGGCTTCACAATCGCGTAAAAAAAACATACAAAACTAGAAACAGAATTGAGAACTTCCTCTTTTGAATTTGGTTGAAAAAAGTGAAAACTTATATCGAACTAGAATAGGGAACATGTTTTAAATATAAGGCTGAAAAAGAATAAAATAATAGAAATAACAATAAAAAAAAGAAATCGAATTTATCTTCGTCAATTCTCGACATATGACAGCAGAAAAATTGAGCGCGTTATTCAAACGCAATTAGAGAAATCAAGAGGGATAAAGGAAACCGTAATGAGTGTAGACATCTAAATATGATGAGGAAAAATACAGTAGCTATAAGAATATTTAATCCCAATCCGTGTTATATACGCAATGCGTGTATGTATAGCTCAAGGAGACGATAAACAGAAATTCCGTAACCCCAAGTGGGCAAGCCCCAATATAGATCTGTCAATATAGATATACATCTGTTTCACTGATCATTTTCAAAGTCTAAAACATATTAATTCATATAGAAGCTTATGAACGTTACATGCTGTTCAAGAGCACGCTCAAATCTGAGAAGAACAACCAAGAAATCCAGTTGGTTTCTCATTTTTTTTGACCATATTCACAAAAGATACAAACAAATCATTCCCAAGCACCAAATATAATTTAAATAATTGATGGCTTAAAAAAGCTTATGTTTAACGTAAGGTTTTTTATTTAAAGACGCTTCTTGTGCATCGCTTCCAATTTTATTGTTGTTATTCATTCAGAGCAAAATTATGCCACAAAACTTTATACTAAGTTAAAATTGTGCCATAACTGGGAAACAAGAAACATGTTCGTATAAGTTTGAGTTTGACATCCTTTAAATTCTTCATAAAAGTGAAACAATGCAGCTCAAATATTTATATTTTAAAATTGCTTTGTGTTAACTATTCTTAGAAAATCTTCGTCTCGTAACAAATATGAAACAAATTTATTTTTAATCTTATTTCGCTTCATTGTTTTATCTATACCTATAGAAATGAAAATCTATTTCTCTTGGTTACACCGTAATTTGAAATAGACTGCAGATTTTATTTATATTTTTTACAAAAGGTTCTTAAGGAAATAAAAATTAAGAAAATTACTCAGAAAATTGGAATTGAAATTTTTTTACGACCATTTAACTTTCGCCCGTTTGATAATTCGCGGACCGAATATAAATAAGTTTCATAATCATTAAATAGATGAATGAAAGTTGAACCTCATACTTGTTATAGGTTGTTGGTTGTTAGGAGCTATCGGAAAATAAAAAATAAAGTCAGTTCCCGTAAAGTAAGTGATCTGCGCCTACCCAACCGAAACATTCATATTTTGTTTCCCCAGGTTTGAACCCCCGTGTAAAACGCAGACGCGTAAACGCAAAACCGGAATGGAGGTCTTTCTCTATGAAGGCCAAGGTTCACTTTGGGATTCAAAGTCAAGAAGACTATAAGCAGAATGCAACGATGCGAAGCGAGTAACATTATTTACCTATGTTCGCGGAATTTACTTATTTTTCCAGATTTTGGCCAACGTAAAGCCCAGCTGTTAGAAGGTGTCGTATTAATAGGTAATTGCAGTTAAAACTAGTTAGTGTTTAGTTAAGTTTCCTCATCAGAGCACAGTCTACTTCATTTATAATCCCTCCGAAGAGGGCCGTTAGTTAAATTAGTTCTTAATTATCAAAGTTAAAAACACGAATATATTTTTTACAAAAAAAGCGATATAATCCTCTTTGCTCATATCAAACGATTGGAAAATCTAATCCCAATCAATAGAAGACAGCATAATATTAATCGTAATTCCAAATACGTCTTAGTATTGGGAACTCTGATCGCCAGTGAATCGTTAATCATGTCTAGGTATTAAACTGTCAGCGTGGATAGAGGTGAGCCGCTAATCTAACATGGTAGCACGTGGAATTTCATGAAATTCCAACTATTTCACTATTTGCTCATTCAGCTGCTTTGATGTTAACCGAAATTGCACTATGGTTAAACATTGATGTGGTTATCTGAATGCTGTATTTTTTAAATATAAGACAAACGAGCAGGAAGCTCACTAATAAAATTATTAGCGGTATTTCGTAATTAAATTACGTATTTTGCGTCGACGTTCGAATATGAAACTTAGCTGCTAGTGTTAATCCGAACTTATATTATATTTATTTTATTTTATTTCAGTTTTGTCTACAAAGGTGCATACAAACAACGATATAAATATTTCATAACTAGATATTCGTTATGAGCTTATATTACCTACTTTATAAGCATCGGCATGTTTAACATTCAATTAACTTTTTTTTTATACAAATGAAATTGAAGATAAATAAAACCCTCGACATGTTAATAACAAATTGGAATATCTCTGTAATATTACATTGAAATTAATAATAGACATTATACATATTTTCCCTTAATTCCACTTATTTTATGTTCTCGTTCCAAAAACAAAATATAATCTCTCGTTCGAAATTTTATGAGAAGAATACTAGAAAAACAATAATACTCTTGAAGCTCTTATTAGTCCAATAGACTTATCATTCGGATTGGAAAGGACAAATTTATGATACAAATTCACAATATTTTATTTTCATAATAAAGTTTAAAGTCTGTGTAGCTTTTATACAAACAAAAAACAGCATCAAATCGGTGCATTCGTTTATGACATACGACGACACACTCACAGTCACACAGACGCGTCGGTAGTTGAATAGCTCACAAAATTCATTTTTTTAAATTAATTCTTATGATACTAAACGCCTAGTAACTAACAATTGTAAGATTACACGTCTGTAGGTAATCTGAAATAACCAGCGCTAATTGATGATCATTAAGGCTGTTATTTCAAACTGTCTGTAAAGCTATGTACCGGTAACTTATTTAAGTAGGTACGTTTTCTCTTTCGTGTCGTCTTCCTCACTCGTGGGAGTCGTGATCGTAATGTGGTGGGTTCCTCCGTCCTTCCGCGTCTGTATTTTAGAGGTGATTTGGGTCTCTGGGTAACAAGTTACTGCTACAGGCAACCCGCCTGTAGTGTAGTTGAATTTCTCCAGACAAGCCTGTAGAAATACCACACCTCCGAAGGGCTATAATAGGCTAGGTAGTAATAAGTAGGGCTACCCGTTAAGTAAGTAGCAGCCCTAACAGAGACCGAATACAGATACAAATTAAATTACAAATTGCATTCACGTATTGTTAAGTGTGAACGTCAATGTCACACAGCAAGTTAAGTTTAGTTAAAAATAACTAGAAACTAACGAAAAGAATTTGATTTATATATTTTCAAATATTCAAAATAAATAAAGAAATATTATTCTATTTACAAAGTTCAGATATTTTATAGATAAAACATACATAATATCATGCATTGTAGAAGGTATGAGGAAAACCAACTACTCATTTGTAACTCATGCCCAGAGGAATAATAATGTAACAATTATATTTATATTTATTTTTTAAATCTCCAACGTAAGAATGCTGTTCCACCTGCACATTCTGTAAAATTAAGTAAATAGGGATATGTAGCACTCGGCTTACTCTAGATTACCACTTTGCTACTCAGAGAGCCATTTAAACCAATCTCGGTTACATCATTCCTTCCTGTGGCTAGATGCATTCGGTCGAGTTCGCATTCTACGTGGGCGATTCTTATAAAACTAGGCTTGTTTCTTAAATGGAAAAATAATCAATTATATAAACATATTTACAAATCTACAATAGGCTCATCAAAGCCGTTGGGGTGCGTACCCAAAAGACTGGCTACATTATCTCGTTGTATCGTTATACTGACGCCTTGGCTGAAGTATGAGCATGCTTTTGGGTTTCCTGTGATCTCAACTAATTCATTCAGTAAATTAAACAATCATTTTCGTTGAAATAGATTAAAAAAGGCTACAATACTGCCACTTTACGTAATATGTCATACGATGGTAATACCAAATATTTAAAGTAATACAGAAATAAGGTCGAGTAAATATTAGAGACATAAAAGAGACTTAAATTTCTTTTCCAATAAATACTCGTATAAATTCCACACGATCATCCGTATCTCTGTTTATTTTTATATTTACGATCTCATTTCCGATGCCTCGATTATTTCTTTTACGCGAGATAAAACAGGATTTGCCACCTTTATTAAATTCTAAAATATGTTAGTACTTTGATTATATTAAAATATTAGCTATATTTTGTAAGTGAATTATCTGTAGTTAATGTATAGTAATGAAAATCTTTAAAAATCTCATAACCCCCGATAAATACAACAAAAAGGTCACAGTCCCCTATTGCCACACTCCAAAAATTCTGCAATACATTACAATACACGAAAAAAGGGTGTTATACATTTGAACAAATATCTGTAAGTTTGAAGCGGTTTTATTTACATTTTTCTCTATAATAATCAATTTTGCGACAGCTGTTTCTTAGTGAATTATCCATAATGATTCAATAAAAGGTCCTACATTTTTTGAAAAATACATTAATTGCAATAATTAATAAATAATAAATAATTATTTAATTTTTGATTTAATTTAATTCAAGCCGTTGTCGTCAGGTTTTTCACTTGTCTGGCGAATATGAATAATTATCATCTTCGTTGTATTCATTAAAATAAGGGGAAAGTGTAATTAATGAAAATCGTTAAATTTCAAGAGAAGATGAATCACGCTTCTAGATATAATAATTGACGTCACGCGTTGGATATAAATTATATCGCTACAACTCAATGAAATTGATAACAATTTCATTTTAAATAAATCTCATAAATGGACAAATCGAATTCGGTCCATTTGTTTAGAAACTACGATGCCATGCCAAGCAGACACACAGATACATGTCTGAATGTTTTTTTTAATGTTACTTGTCATACAGTCATTTTACGCGAACGCTAATAAAGTCAAAGTCAAAAATCATTAATTATTATATAATTACATAGGTACATTATCGCATATGAACGTTACTTAAATCAAAGTTCTCTCTGGACAGCCAAAACACTCAGTAGGCTTCTCATTTTTCCGTTGATGTTTACAAAAATATATAATATATGATGTTTCTGAAGTGTTAGTCATTCACATCTACAACTTTATATGCCGTAGAGAGAAGTATGCTAGGAGTAAGAAAATTTGATAAGTGGAAAAATAGAACCATTCGAAGGACCTAAAACAAAAGTACAAGATTAAAGTACAAAAATTAAGAAAGTGAAATGGCACTGGGCAGGACATACAATAAGAGGCAAAGAAAAATGGAGTAAGAATACTTCTCAATAGAGTAAAAGTAAAGGAAAAGATAAATCAGCTGCCTTATATCATCTTCTCACCCCTGAAAGGTGAGAAGATGATGTAAAGCAGCTGATGAATAAGGTTGCTAGAAAGACGGCAAAGGCTGGAGGAGGCCTTTTCCGACTGGTAAACAGACTTAAAAAGACAAGCAAAGCACAATTATTAAATTAACATTGTGTGAAATGTAATTTTTTTATTTAAAGTTTGTAAAATCTTAATAAAGGTTTATTATTATAATATGCGTATGTTTACGTGTTTTAAATTTATTTTAAAAATCTTACTTCGTATAATCCAAATTCATTGTTGATAAACCAAAATTATTATCTTTTCGGTTAATTTCTGAAGCTGTAGAAAGTCATCAGTTTCAACTATCAAGTCACTAACATAAAGTACATTGTAAGTAAAGTAAGTTTCTGATATAACTTATTTAGATTTGGTAGATTAACTCCCAAATCGCTCTGCTTCAAATTGAACTTACTATCAGAACTTAATTACTCTTGAGATGAAATTTAAGTTTTCAACTGACTTCAAAAAAGGAGGTTCTTGATTCTGTTATATTTATTTTTTTATATGATTTTAAAGTATAAATTTATTTAATTAAATCTTGTATTGCTGGAACGGTGGTCTCATATGAATTTTGTCAAAATTGGGCACTTTTTGAAAAATAGAACAAAAACTAAAAAAGGTACGCATACGACCTTCTTTTGTAGACGCGCCGGTGCCCGTTTTCCCATACATTCGTTTTTTCCCATACAGTTTTTTACGTTTAAGTCAAAAACTGTTACTAGTACAAAGCATTGTAAAATATTTTCTCAAAAAAATCGATCGTTGTGCTTATTTTCTCAATGCCTCATCTTAATGTTTATGATCATTCTAATATTTTACAGTATTAAATTATTACGTTGTGACATTATCGAATCAAACTTGGATAATGTTACAAGAAACCATTAAGGATCAAATTTTGAAGTAAAGTTAAGCCGTTAGTATGCAAATCCGATGTTTAAAGTTTCAATCGTGCCACGGATGGATTGTTGCGGTCGGTGGTTGAACCTTACACTTTGATCTAGAAGTGGAATGGGTTAACAATCCACAGACAATAGTATATCAAAGGTATAAAATCTTTAATAATTGATTAAACGTTTGCAACAACTTATTATGAAAATAGCCCTGCGATCGAAATTTTCGATAATTCGGCTACAAGCTATTTCTATGCCTTCGTATATAAAACTCGAAGAATTAGCCTATTTTTTTATCGGCTACTAAACGGAGGTTCAATTCGACTATAATTGGAAATCTTTTACTTTCTTTGTATTATTAATTGAAAATTAATTATAATTGAAAATGCCTTCAACATCTTAATTACAATTAAGAATACCTTATTAAGGTTTCGATTAACCTTGCCAAAACCAATATGTATTATTATAATATATATATATATATATATATATATATAAACCAACATGGTCTTCCTTTAATTTCTGATAGTTGATACTATGTTATTTAGCAAAAAATAATCCTTATAATGAAGCCTTTCGATCGGTATGATAAAACTACAGGGTGATTTTGTTTCTCGTGTAACGGGTTCGATTCCGGTTCAACCATGTAATTATTTAAATATCTATGAATGCAGTTTATAAAATTTTTAAAATCGAAATAATGTCTTCTTTCAGTAAAATGTTCCATCTACAATATTTAAGGTACTTTCCCTCCATGTGGCATATCCGTGGGACGCCCTATATATTTATTATGACAGTCAGTGGCCTAAACTTGTCGAAGTTGACGCATATATAGGCATACGCCAAAAAGTTGATCGAAAGTGGATCCATTCATTTCTAAAATTGACAGCTTAGAACACTTTTAATGTGAAGAAACATTTTGTTGTTTTTCCCTTCCAGTAATTTCTGAATAAATAACTACTGTAACGGTGTTACTTACATCATAGACAATATTATTAATTATTTTGTATTTACCCACAGATAATAGTCAAAAATAAATAGAAAATAATAGAAGAGAAATAAAGAAAAGTAAACGAATTGCCCTCAAATTTTATTAACAACTGGAAATATTTGAAACATACATAGCTTCGGGGGAGAAATAAATAAAATACAGCCGACGACAAAATTGAAATCCCACATAAAACGACGGGTAATAATCTCGCACCAATTTTACGTGTTCGTGTGCTTCGTTTTATGTCAGCGGGGTTATAAAAAGATCCATCTTTAAACAAGATTAAAAACTTCAATAACTCTTACAATACCTATAACATGTTAATTATCTTCAGTTTATAATGTATCCATGTCCAACAGCGCTTAAATAAATTTATATTATATATATACACTAGCTGACCCGGCATACGTTGTTTTGCCATATTAATTTTTGGGGTGGGCTACCCTTATCACTTAAGGATATGAAAAATAGATAGTAGCCGATTCTCAGACCTACTGAATACGCATATAAAATTTGGTAAAAATCAGTAAACCCGTTTCGGAGAAGTAAGGTAACTAACATTGTGACACGAGAATTTTATATATAAGATTACGAGCACTCTTTTAAATAAGATGTATTTAAAAGTATGTCGAAACCCATTTTTGTATTTAATCTTGTCTTTTTAACTATTTTAACTGTAGTCAAGAAAAGCAATGAAAATACAACAATATATTTCTGTAAAATCCGTAAAATATATGTTCCGAAAAGGGAAATTTCAAATGTTTTACAGCGCTTTAAATTAATTGTAAATCTTTCAACAATAAGACAGTTGTCTTCGCTAGGAGCTTAATAGAATTGTATTTACTGAAACATTAATTGAAGTTCCTTATTTAATTGGCTTACTTTTATAAATGAAAGCAGGGGATTTATTTTAGAATCATTTACGAATATATTATTATTATTATTATTATTAATTAGTGATTATCCTGAGTTAATTTCGATTTCAAAAATCCTGGCAATAAAATATTTGTATTCTTGCTTGTAATATATAAACTCCGTTATATCGAATTAAAAAAATATTTTACCCATGGGAATAGTACCTAAATTGAGTAGGTATGTTTGAGTGATATAATATATTATACCTACCCAGGCGGATCAAGGCAACCTTTAGTAGGTTGCCTTGATATTATAAATGCAAGTAACTCTGTCTATCTGTTACGCTTTCACGGAGAAACAATCGATTTTGATGAAATTTTATACAGGTATATATTATATAATAGAGGTTGGGTATTACATAAGCTATCATTTATTACGAGACAAAAGCTTTAAGGTATTGAAATAAGACAAATTGGAGTCGCGGGAAGAAGCTAGTACAGCATAACTTTTCCAACCGATTCCTCCAATGAATAATAAAGTAAAACTTGAGTGTTACCACCTTTATGCTTGTATAAAGTTTTGAAATACTAACTATAACTTGTGTGGCCAGTTTTCAAAGTATGTATTGAAAGGTTTTAAAAGCAAAGTGCTGCGAATGAGTTCACAATTGTTTAACATAATAATGTGTAAACGAGTCCTAACTTTAAACCAATAAAGCGCCAGTTAGTTATATTAGCTCATACGAAGGATTAAATCGTTATTGATGTTTTGATTTTAATAAAATCAAATTCATAATTTAAAATTATAGATACCATAACCCTCAGATTATAGAACAAAAGGCATGAAGCCAAGGGGCCGTCCATTAATCACGTGAGGCTCGAAAGGAGGGGTTCGGCAAAAATCACGAAATATCACAAGGAGGGTGGGGGAGGTGTAGTAAGATATTACGTGTATATTTGTTTTTTCTAAACAACCTGCAACCTTTCTGTCTAGAAATTTTTGTTATGGCTTTGTTTTTTGATTATACCTGTATATAAAGATAATATTCTAAAAAAAATTAAGATTCTTTGTAGGTACTAAAAAATACATGAGATTTTGGGTGGGGGAGGGTTAGTCTTAAACCTCAACACGTATCACCAATGGGGAAGGGATGGTTTAAAAATGCTCAAAAAACATCACGTGATTAATGGACAGCCCCCAACGCAATAATTACTATGAAGGCACCTATTTATTTTCTTCCTGTATCTTTTTAAATGTTATTTTACGATATAGCTACTAAAGCAATAGATTAATTGGATAGATAATTATTAGGTATTTTTTTAACGAATTAAAATCGTTTGTGTTGCGACAGCAGTACGACGCTTTGTTCAACATTGCAGTGAAATTTCAAATTGTATTCTCTTTTGAATTTATTTGCTTTAGTTGCTTCATTCACAATTTCCATGCGCTCTATCTGCCTTTTGTTTCGTAATCTGAGCCAAAAACATTCCAAAATACATCACTATTACGGTCAACAGAATAATAACTACAAAGTTATTAAAAAATTATCTAATTATTAAATATTGATTTAAATTAAAAAATGGCAATCATACAAAAACAAAAGATACATTCATTCATAGAAAATTTTACTTCCCAAAAATGTCGAAATACCTACCTACCGACCTTTGATTTTAATTCGAATTAGGTAGGTACTAGAGACGAGACAAGATGTTCGATAACAAGAGATTGCATTTGAAAGTTAAGACAAATTAGAAACTTATATTCAGACCAGTGCTTACTTAACAACACTTAAAATCCATTTGATTATGAACTAATAGATTCAATGGCAATAATAAATATCTGTCCTAGATAGACGCCTTGTTTTTTAATTAATTATTTTCTCGATAATATTTACAAATGTTTTTAGATGGATTAAAATATATATATATGTGTGTGTGTACATACTTACAAATATACAGTAAATTCCCGTGTCCCCTAGTGGGGTATGGGGCAGATGCATTTCACGTCTGTTTCACTGATCGATTTTTTCTTTAGGGGCAAGTAGGTGATCAGCCTTCTATGCCCTGCCAGACCGAGTTTTTTTATCTCCACATCTTACCACTAGACCAAGGAGGCGGTCAAACTTACAAATATACAAGTCTCGATAAATTCCCTGTTTTTTTTATATAATTAGAGACCCTTAAATTTTATATTGCTTCGGAGCAATCATTCATTGATAAGGTATACATGTGAAATGTGAAAAAAAATGTGAATACATATTGTGAAAAAAAACCGACACGAAGATTACAAAATATAACAATTAATAATATCACATAAATGGATAAACAGACCTTTATAAATTGTAGCTAAGATCCATCTCCAGCTTTCAAGTAAAAGCATCAAGGTGTTAAGGAACTACGATGCCACAAACAGACACGCACATCTCGAACTTTAAAAACTACCTACTCGAATTGTTAAAAATACTCGAATAAAACACAATTGTAAGTATTATTATTATTTTGTAACAATAATAATACCTAATTGTAAGTAGGTACCTATGCAATTCGAAGCGTTTCTCATACCTAATATCACAGCTGTGACAATAATGCGCTTAGCATTCAGGAAATGCATGCATAAATCGTACTGCGCCAAATTGCTTTCAATAAATTAGCATAGTCAAATGCCATTCTATGATTAATTTTACTCTATATGTATGATATCTACTTATTCATAATTACCTAGGTACCTAACTACTGTATGTACATTCGGTTTATTGGTTTGTACGTAGATACCTACCTACCAGTTTGAGTCAGTTTCTATTTAGATTAAATAAATAAATTTATTTTTAGTGAATGACTGTGAAAGTGAATGAGTTTTGTGATATAAGTGTATTTTATAGCGATTTACTTATCTCCTCAAATCCAAATTATAGATAATATCAGTTATATTTTATTTATATTCTATAGAATGATTTAAGATGCCAGCTTCACGTCGCGTATTCTTGCGTAAAATTCAACAAAGTTTCGCCGTGGTTGTTCAACGTAACTTTACCGCGAGCGGAGCAATAGGCCTGTAACTTCATGCGCCCAAAGAAAATAATAATATAACGTGAGAACTGAGATTAATATGTTATGAATGATGAGATGAATGATGTTATTATGAGATGAAGACTGAAGTAGATAAGATACCTACCTATAGATTTTATATTATAATAGTGTATGTATATATATATATATATATTTTAAGTGTGCCGTGTGCGTGACACGACATCAAAATACCAAAGAACACGAAAACTGTTCTATAATAACATGGAACTAATAATAATATTATATAGTTTCAAGGTTCATAGATTATATAGTTTAGCATAATCATAGAATAATAAACTAATATGTATAATATTTAATGACTTGAGTTTTACTTCAGATAATTTGACAGTGATAATACCCATTGACAATAATTGGTGTAGCGACATTGACAAATAGAAAACTTCAAAAATGAAGCATCTCACTTGTATTCTTTCTTTGAAGTTTGATCATTGATGTTTGAATTATTCAATTGTAAATTTTGTGAAGTTATATCTGTAAATGTATCGACATAAGATTTATTACAGTACAACTTTTTAAATTATTTTTCTCAGTGAGTTTTCGTCCTTCGACATTTTGTAGGTTTATGGTCTGAAATCAGAATACTTTATGTACTTTTAAGTTTAAATTTAATGTACCTACTGATTAGTTTTTTATTTGAATAATTACGAAAAGTGAACTTGGTAAACAATTCTCATGGTGAGATCGTCATGGGTTGCTTAGCTTGGATTAGA
Organism: Aporia crataegi; assembly: GCA_912999735.1. Classification (NCBI taxonomy): domain Eukaryota; kingdom Metazoa; phylum Arthropoda; class Insecta; order Lepidoptera; family Pieridae; genus Aporia; species Aporia crataegi. The sequence goes on from OU538737.1 coordinate 694,019, forward strand.
GGTAATACGTCTTTATTTGAATTTGCACAATTACAAAAGTAATTGTGATAATTAATTTTGTGTTGTACTTAGCAGCACTGTTGTTGCGTGTAAATGCTTCTGCCTTATATTCGCCTTCCTAATTGACAATAGCTACCTATGTAGATTTTCGATATTTTCGTAGCCATCAATAACATTTAATAACAAAGTAGAAAACAATATCTACAAATAACACATACATAAACTAGAAGTTTCCTTGGTAGTCATTTATATTTTCAACTTGTGCACCCATATATTTATTTCACTGCTGGGGATTTAATTCTATAAATAGTAAGATATGAGTTCATATAATAATCACTGTATGGAAGTTTTCTGCAAAAAATTTACATAGTTTCTAATGATGTCATACTTATTAGATCTTATACTTTCAAGTTTGTAGAGCAATTTCAATATTTTCCTGTATCATGATACTTTAATTTCTTATCTCATACATTATCAATTGGTTAATTTCACAATTTCTTAAATAAAAAGGCTTATTTTGTACATCAAACAGAAATTATTTCAAATTGCTCATAGTATTATCATTGGTATAATCTTTCATATAAGTAAACTTAAAAAATACAAGTATTTCAAGCTCTTTTAAACTAAAAAAGTAGTATTTTTAGTTTTCAAATAAATTCAGAAAAGGCAATTAATTAATGCATAGTTTTACTTCAATTTATTATTGACTTTATTTTCCTAATGTTAATTTAAGAAATCATTAAGATTAATAGAATCAACAAAGATTATGGTTATCCACAGACTTGGAATGTATAACTATGTATTGCCAAATTTTTTAAAATGCTGTCAATTTATACCTGGTACTATATTTTAACCCAAATAAAAAAGAGTTGTTACAAATTTTTTTTCATTTAAAAATTGAATTAGAAGGCCGATTGGTGCAATAGGTGGTACTCCTGCCTTCTGCGTCAAAAGGTCCTGGTTACGAATCCTGGGAGGTGCATTTATTTGTGTGATGAGCACGAATGTTTGTTTCTGAGTTTTGGTTGTTTATAAACTTATATATATGTATTTATTATGATACCCTCGTTGTTTCTGATTACCATAACACAAGTGCTTCTGCTACTTACTTTGGGATTAGAGCAATGTACGAGTATGTGAGTTTTCCCTATTAGGTATTACTATCATCAAAATGGATGATTCTCATGTAGTATTTTGCAGTTTTAGTTTACTTTGACATTATATGGAAAATTATGTTTTTTCAGGGCTAAAAATCTCGTTTCCATTCAGAGACAAGGAGTTAAACAAAATAGCAGCCTTTTTCAACTTAAGTACATTTCTGCTAACATGCGCTGCATTAGTTCAGCCAAGTTGGTTCAGAATCAAAGGGCTGCATTGTATTGAGAGCCTCTCGTTGTCACAGTTCTTCACATTTGATCAAAGCGATGAACCAGAAATATCAATTCATCAAAATGCAGATATATATGGACATTTCAATATTATGACTGGATCAGATTTTAATGGTGAGAGTTTTAAATTATCACTCAAAACTTATGAAACAATTAATTAAAACTTATTCAGTGCTTTCTATCATTCTTTTAAAAAACATTTTTGAAGTCTATTAAAATAGGAAAACTTTAGAAATAGTTAAATGGTATGTTTGCGCGTTTACCGCTAAAAAGATGCACTTTGTCGTATCTCCTCTGTTCCAAGACAGCCCTCTTATTATCTCAGCTAGTATTGGAATACTTGACATTGATATATCGAGCGACGAGTTCAGTTTCACGGTCAAAAAGCTTGGAGTGCTCAATAAGTCGAAGCGGTACTTTATGCAGAGAGATCAACTACCGATATTTATAAAAGTGTTCTGCTCTCACCTTTGGGCGGGAGCTCTTAAATATCATCTTCCTATTTACTAAATTCAGCGAAGAACGGCTCGAATGACGACCATACACTTTCTTATCGTTTTGATACTTTGGCTTGCGTAAATATGTAGAATCTCTCTACATCTTCCATCGCATTTTTCATGAGGAAGCTGCAGCGGAGCGCAATACCAAATTTCATCCGTATCAATTCGATATTTGTCATTCCACAAATTAGCGTTTTCTAAGGCATTTTTTGCCGCGCACCACCATTCTATGGGACCACCTGTCTTCAGAGGTATTTCCTAACCATTACGACTTCGGGACCTTCAAGAAAAGAGCGTACCTCTCTTATCTCTTAAAAGCCCAACTGGCGTTGTCTAATTGTCCAATTCTGTGTTCTTTGAATGATACAATTGCTAATTAATTGATTAGCATAGAAGGAAAAAAGACAATAAATATCTTTTTTTCCTCCTATGCTTACTGTAAACTTCATAATATTAAAATTAACATAGACGCAGTCCACAAATTTGTTTTCAAACAGTAAAGAATATTTTTTGAGGTTCGATTCTGATTATTTTCAAAAATAAACTTCAGTCTTGGGAATTAAATATGTAGGAATTGTGCGACAAGGCTTAAAAGCTCTCTTCTCGACTCCTATGAGGGGCACGGGACTCAGTTCTGAGGCTGTTTCACTGTACAATTTCTATACAGGCAAATAGGTGATCAGCCTTCTGAGTCTACTCAAACAAAAGATTTATTTAAGAAAGTTATAGTTATATTTACAAGCCTAAACAATAAAACATACATTTCTATGTTACAGGTCTTCCACCATGCACTACACCTGAGATAATATCTTTAATGAGATTACTAATACTCCTATGCTTCATGGTGTTAATATGTTCGTGTGTCGGTGTACTTATTAACATCACATCGCTTAATAAGCGAGCGATTAAAATGTTAAGACGGAATGCAGTACCAAGTATAATTTGTGTTTTTTGGGTGATAGCGATTGTCGGAGTTTGTTATTACACTACAGTTGTCTTGGGAAACGAGAATAATAGCGATCCGAACACAATACAAGTAGACTACGAGTATGGATTTTATACTATAACTGGAGCTGGTGAGTAATTTCCATTGTAACCGACGCAAAAAGTGTAGTGTTATAGGTTGACGTGTCTGTGACAGTTTTCATACAGTTTTTTTTCAAGCTGACGATGGATCTTAGCTTTAGTTTATGAAGATATTCATTATGTTCATCAATTTATGATGTTTGCAATTAAAGTGTTGTCGAATAGTTTTTGTTTTAAATTTGACGTGTTAAAATATAAATATAAAATTCCAGGTTGCACGGCGCTCTTAGCCTCCGCTGCCAACCTCTGGGGCGCTCCTGTTTCCAATGATGAAGACCTCCAACGTAGGAATCTAATTGAGGATTGGGACGGGTACGAGGCACATAGTGTTGGTCCCACCCCATCTGTCCCAACTTTGCCTCCTTACAGCCCCAGTTATGCTCCATCCGCCCATCCAGCTTTTGCTCCTCCGGTTTTGGGAGCCCAACAGTATTTCCCCTTTGATGATTTGTCCACAATGCCTCCACCTCCACCTTATACCCCATAAATGGTCTTTCCAACCTTTAGTACTTTATAAAGTATTTGAACTCATTTCATCAACCTGGCTCCAAAAAGTAGATATTTAATATACAAGCAAAGTAATCTTAAAACAAAGTAAAGTCAAAAATAATTTACATATAACCACATAATTAACATATCAGGGTTTTCTTTGTCTTCAATTTCATTTGTACATACTTATAAATTTCTACTTTGTATAGCAAAGTTGAAGAAATGTTTATAAAAGTAATCTTTAATAGGTAAGTAAGCATACTTTGCAGAGATATATGAATAGCCGCGATTATAAATATAAACCAGGCAATTTTTTGATGCGTAGTTAACACAACTGAACGTTTAAATAACAGGGTTAAATATGACAGGATACATATTTTATTGGCTGTGTTATATTGAACGAATAGTCACATAAACTACGGATTAAAAAATCGAACGAAAATTATTAGTGTTATCTATTACAAATAATATATTTATTATATTGTGTCGATTCAGATCCTACTTTGAAAATTGTTTAACACTAAAGGTAGCGGTTTGCGCCCGAGACCGCGACCGGAGACCGCGCGAATGGATGAGCGAGACCGAGCGGTCTCGGTCTCATCATTGGTCTGTTGCTCACACATTTCCTGACGTCAAGTACAGTCGCGGTCTCGGGCGCGAACCGCTACCTTAACCCTGAAAATTTTCAAGCTCGTAATTTTCATTATTTATTATTAATGAATGACCGCCTCCTTGGCCTAGTGGTAAGCGCTTAAGCGTTCCTGGGTTCCATTCCCGGTGGAGATAATAAATGAAAAAAACTCGGGTCTCGCAGGACATACTGGATTTCACCTACTAGAATTTTATTCGAGAGAAAGCAGGCAGGTGGCACCACAATGAAACATTTTGGACACAATAATTGAATTAAAGAGTTAACACCCTGGGTCTTTAGACAAGCGACAATATGTGATGAGTGACACCTAATGAAAAGCAAATAAGTATGGAAATTACATAAGTCGTGGCATTATTGAGTTGAGAAATAAGTATGACATTCTCATTGAAAGGCCGTGGTCATATTTTCTCTTCATATTGATACCAGTTCTTTCTCCATCCAAATGAATCATAAATAATAATAAAGCAATAAAAGCCTTTTAGTATAGATATAGTAATTATCAAAAAGAATGTGATAATCATAGAAGTAATCTCTGTTTAGACTATGTCATAGTATTTAACATATTTTTTTGTATATTTGTAATGTATTCCTTTAAAATTAATTCAAAATTATCATTGTTCATCTAAAATTTGCAAAATTTTATTAGACAAATTTGACTCCTATTGTCTTAGAATACCTAATCTCTTAAAATAATAGAGGTTGTGACTTGTGAAAATATTTTAATTTGGTATTTCATGCATGTGCTTGTAAAGTAATAATTTCACTGGATATTTATGGTTTTTCTCATAAACCATATATTTTTTGCTAAAAAGATGTTAAAAATATTGGTATAGTATATTATAATTTTTTTACTTAAGAAATATTTTATTTTTAGGTAGAGGTTCTATTATTTTTCTTTGAAATCTCCATAATTGAATGACTGACATTTTTAAATATGTTTCTACCATGTAAACTTAAGTGTTACATAAAGATTTGAAAATTACTCGAAATTAACTATTTCAGTCTAGGTATTTTAATGCAAAAGTTGTATATTTTTTGTTACCAAAAAATTGTTATCATTACTTATTTATAGTTAATTGTTAATTTGTACATTCTTTAGAAATAAGCCTAGATTAAATTTAGTTTGAAAAATTATTTTTACATTACAAGTTTAAGATAAGAATGTAAGATTTTATTTTTATGTAAAACCAATAACTATGTAATACAAAAATAAGTCAAACGATCTTTTATTTACGCCTTTTCCAAATAGATTCTGAATCTTTCTTCTCTTCTTTCTTTTTATACCAGTTAACAAGAAATATAAATATAAGTCTCATCATAATTACTACAATCTTCTTTTCTCTTCACAAAAGAAATAAAATGTAGTAATATGTAGTTTTGTAACAATTGCTTAAAATTTCAGTTTCAGCCACTGGTTGTGAGAACACCTTCATTAAACTTGTGGACATCAGCTAGCATTAAATATGCATAAAGTAAAGCTTTTAGCTTATATTGCTTTATTTGCAAAATCCTTAGAAATAACTCAAATATTGTTGATCTAGTAAGTATATTTTTTGTGAAAAAATGAACTCAATACACAATTATGTTTAAGCATATATAAGTAATAATAATTCATCCTTACCAAAATTTTCCAATTTTTTTATAGATGGAGCTAAAAGCATAGGTTATTTTATTCCTAATTCCATTGTATCAATGTCATAGACAATAGCTACCATAAGATTAACAGGAATATGATATTTCAATTGCTTCCAGTTACCACTTCATCATTAAATTCGATTACACCTTCTTGTGAAATATTTAAATACTTCTGTCTTTCTTTTTCTAGAAAATTTACTCTTTCCTTCAAAGTCATGTTTTTATCTTTCAACACTTCCACTTGTAGGACCAATTGTTCAACTAATGAATGCAAACTGTGATTCAAAGTTTGTAACTCTTCTATAACTTCTTTTTGTGATTTCTCTGTCTTTTTACCATTGAAACCCACTAAATTGTTTATCTCATTAATTTCTTCTGTAGTAAATAATCCATTAAGCAAAGATTCTGATTCATTGATGGTCTTAAAAATTGCCACCTGAATTTTAGTGGGTTCACCAATAGGGTTGTCTATTTGTGGATCTTTGCTCATATTCTTATAGGCATCAATAGCCTTTTTAATCCTTTTATATTGTTCTTTTTTGCTCTGTATAAGATCTTTCTGTTTAAGATGGTAACTATGCTGTAAAGTAATAGATTCTAAGGCTATGGAAGAGGATGTAGATTTCATTGCATCTAAGAGTAGTTCTGCTGCATTATGATGGCATTGCATGGCTTCATTGTACCTATGACTTTTTAAATGAGCTTCAGCTCGTCGATGCTGCTGATGGGCCTAGAAAGAAACATATTTTAATGTAGAACATAAAATAATAAATTTATTTTTAACTTTTGAATTCAGATTTTTTAACAAGATTAATAAAAATAACCTAATAAATGTAATAGAATAACTTACTCTATTTAATGGATGTGTTTCCATTGTTTCGATTTTATTAGTATAGTTTTAATTGTGATTAATGCGCAGTTTGTTTTAAATTACCAGTCTTACTACGGCTCGATGGATGGCTCACTATTTTCACTTTATAAACGTGAACTTAGATTAAATTAAATAAGCGACTAGTATAACATAGTAATTTGATAAATGATATTAAAACTAATAGTAATTCAATTATTATAGTATCAAAAATTACAAATTTTATTTGTAATGTTTTTGTTTCGTAATTCGTTTTGCTCTGTACTCAATGCTCATTTCACAAAGCAACTGGGTACATTTGCTTTTGAGTTTTGACGTGGAGTCAGTTGCCTTGGATGGTATGACGTATCATGGCTTGACATTATGAAATGAACAATGCAAGTGAATTTTAATAGCATTATACCAAAGATTTAAATCTTTGCATTATACTATATTTTTAATGTATGCTCATAGCATAGTCCAATGAAATGTTATAATTTAAGGACCTAATATTGCATCTTTTTTAGAGGACACAAAATTGTGTGGGGGGTCAATAGAAGTTTCACCCCAAGTTGAAAAAAGGGGTGCAAATATATTTTTTCGCGATATCTCGGAAACTATGCATCCTACAAAAAATTCGTAAATACATAATTTGTAGCATTATTAGTATTACCTATTAGCAACATACACTAATACACAGTAGGTATAAAAAGCAACATGACAGTTTTATGCCATTGTTGAATTTTACATGAATTTTATTTATTAACTATTCACGTCTTTTTTAATAATACAAAAATTATTTTCCAATTATTTGTGCGTTTTGAGGTCGGTTTTATTTTTATATTAAATTGGCTTAGATTTTCATCCAATTTTGTGGAAAGTTTGACTATAGGTATAAATGGTAATAAAATTAAAATATTACTATTAGTATATATTTAATATAACGTGGATTTCTAAATTCCAAATTGGTCTATGGATGGCAACGTACGAGCGGAAGATCGGAAAAAAAGAGAAAAAATACACGTCAAATTGGTAACCTCCTTTTTTGTGTTCTAAAATATTTAACCATAAAATATAATATAATATTTAGATAATTTTGTGATTAATTTAAAAAAAATATTTATTTAAAACTTATATTTTAAAAGTAATCTGTTACAAACAATACCATAAAAATTCAGCATGAAAAATTCGAAAGTCAAACTATTCTTATATTATATTATATCCTCAAATAAAACTTAAAAATGATACTTTATCAACCTCACAACCACAATAGGTATTTAAAAATTGATTAAACATCGCAAAATTGTTTTGTCAACTAAGTATGTACGTAGGTACCCTACGTTACGCAATCGGCAATACCATGACAAATGCATTAACAATGATTAGTTTACAACTACAATTGAATCAGTAAAGAATGCTCTTATTAGTACTTTCTTTAATTTTAGAAACTGTCCTAGCAGCACAACAACAATGTACAGTGGTGGATGTAAAGAATCTGCTGGAAGGCTGCGAGCACCTCACTGGTCTTAATATCACTAGTGTTGGAGGCACTATGGTCAACGACCACAACTGCGATGTATTGCTTCCAAAGCAAGTTTTCCTCGAAGAGCCGTTGTTTCAGTATTTACTTGCCGATTCGGTATGTATTGATGCTTGAAGCTGGTATGAATTTTTCTTTTCGTTATTAATATTTTATTTTTAAGTTATCCTACAACTAAATTACAAATAAAAATGAACACGTAATGTGTAGGGTACATACTTAGAAGTCAAAATTGGAGTATTTGATGCTAATTAACAGTGAAGAAAAAATTAAACTTTGTACATAAGTGTAAAAAAATAAGATAAATTTGCATTCTTCAAAGGGTAAATGAAATGTAGAAAAAACAATACTATAACTTAAAATATTAAAAATTTACTTATTTTTATGTTTGATCGTAGAGAGTAAATAGGTATTGAGGAGCTGCTAAAATAATAATAAATGCGTAAGTAAATAAAGAGCAAGAAGACGCGAATATAAAATTTAGAAGGTGTGAGCAGGACGAGACTTAAGTTTTTTGTCTCCATCGACGGCAACGATGGCAGACAGTTTTTTCGTGACTAAAGAGTTTTGCTTTAAAACAGTTTCGAAAAAATATTGTTTTCAAATCTTAATCGATTTTTATTTGGTACTAAAAGTGTGCAGTTATGGTGAGTTGTAGTATAATTGGCCGTAGAAGTCTAAATATGTTAAAATAAATTGGTGTTAACCGACCAAAGTGCGAATAACATTCATCACATAATACCTAGGTATATCCTTAATCTCCCTCTATGTGTTTAATAGTTTTTGTTTTAATTTATAGTCACAACTAATATTAATCTAATTCCCAGAAAAAATTCTACACAATTCTCATGGTAGATCCTGACGCCCCTCCGCAGTTAGATGGCGAATTCTTTTTACACATGTTGAAATCAAATATACCGGTAAGTTTATTATTATTAATTTCTGTTATTTTAATTATGTATGTAATAAATATTTAAAATAATTATAACTATTATCATTATTTTTCAGGGGCTTGCTCTAAAAGGGAAAGAAAGTGTTAAAACCGTGGGAATAGACTACAGAGGTAATGTTTTTAATACGCTTCATGTCCAAATTATAGTTATATTAATATCTCATAAATTAATGAACAAATCTTCATAAATAATCGTAGCCCAGAAGTTTCAACAAAAAAATAGAAAACGATTAATTCATTCAAGAGCTACGGACAGGCATATAAAAATAAAAAGACAAATTTGACTTTTCCCGATCAGTTTGTCTTGTTTATTTATTATATTTAATTATTTTGCGGTTGAAGATTAATTTACTAACTGAAGATGATGAATTGAATGATCTCTTGCAGGTTTTAAGCCACCAGCACCACCTCATGGCACAGGTCCGCATCGCTACATGTCTTTGTTGTATGAGCAATCCGATGGAAATAATTTCTTGCCGCCAGTGCCATCTAGCCGAAGCCGGTTTACTTTAGCTAACTGGCTGCGAGGGAAGAACCTCTGTGGACCAGTCGCTAGTACACAGTTCCGAGTGCAATACTAGATGACAGCTTCTAAAAGATATCTAAAATAGTGATTAGAGTAAGATGGGTGTCGCCTGACGTAAATTTGTATGAAAATGACGTATGGTTTCGTTATCGTAAAGGCACGACTGATTACCATAATATACAACAGACACCTACTATATTAATACACCACTATTATGTTATTTTATGTTTTCTTTTCATAATACAACTTTGTTAAGGTATTTTGTTACATTATTTTGGTACGCAGTTCAAGATTTGGTACGCCTACAAAAAATTTAGAGCAATGTTTACAAAAAGCGTTTTTGTTTTTATAACATCTAAGGCGGAAAGATGTATGGTTTTCAATAAATATGTATATCAGTTAGGATTTTTTAAGAGTAATAATACCAATTTCTACGTACTACTGTAATTATTAGATATGTAGACAAATAAAATTACGCATTACATAAATTTCCTTATCGCAAATTATTGTTTAAGTAATAAAATAATTCTTATAACAATATTTTGGCCTTGTGACTTATAATATATTTTGCATTTAGGTACTCTATTATAATTATTGTTAAAACTAGGAATATTTTCAACAAATAAGTCCAAAAGGATACTTTTAAAGCACTAAAATTGGTTAGAAAATGATAATTAATGTATTTTTAAGTGAAAGAATTTCTTAACCAATCATTTAGCTTTAATATAATGTTGTGCGCCATAGTAGGAAATAAGTAATAATTTAAAAGATGCCAAGTTAAAGAATAATTCATTTAGGCTGCACACGCACTGACAGGCTATTTGCTTAGCGCTTGAACAGCCTGTAAACTTAGATTTAAGTAACGTTTATAAGCAAATCCCTTGAATAAGCGAATCATTCATTCTTAAAATAAATAATTTTTGACTTTAACTTTGTTTAGTACCTAGTGTTACTAATATACTCTAAGCTAGTGATATAACATCACGACCATCAATGACAAAGCTGTTACTCCCATGGGCCATGTATACTGGACATTGCCTGAATCCGTTTTATTTAAAAAAAAGCATAAGAAAGACTTGGACTTAATTTTATATTTAAAAATGTTATAATGAGTGTTACCTAAGCTAAGCCAGGTTGCAACCGAATAGGCAAAGCTCAGATGATGAGTCTGGGCAAAAGGCATTTGTCAGTGCGGATGTAACCTTTTAAGCGTAGGCTGTGCGCACGCGACAAAACCCACGCTATAACATTTATTATATTTTCTTAACTTTAAACCTTTACTTCTGGCACTTGACTGTTATTGGAAGGCTAATTAATTTCACTTAAGATAATAGATTTTCCAGAAGTGACTTAAGTTATTTATACTAATATTATGAAGCTGAAGAATTTACACGTATATTTTTAAAAGTACTAACCTTAAGAACTACTGCATTGAATTGGAAAAATTATTTTTGTGTTAGATAGTTAAACGAGACTAAGTCGATAAATTATAGCGACCCCTCCTAAACAATATTAATAAAATATTTATTGAATATTAAGTAATAATTATAATATTTTACTTATTTTTTTATTAAATTTTCAGTCGTATGCTATTCCAAAATAGCTTATGAGCAAGATTAATTCCTCGAAATAGTTATTTGATGTACCTACTGACATTGGAAATTCCTAGAACAAAATTTTGTTAAAATTTTCTTAATCAAATACAAATTTTAATTATTCCGATCGTGTTTCATAACGATCAAAGTGAGAGATGACATCGGCCATCAATTATAAATTAACATAGTCGCCTCGTTAAGATGGATACCGTTAAAGTAAGCTTTGATTAAATACAAGAATTTTGAGTAACACATCTAGCTGAGTTACCGGCGCGGGCGCATGCTAAACCGGTATTCGGGGCTCGGGTAAGCAGTTGTAGAGACATGGAAGTGTTCATAGCATTCGACGAGATATAATACGATTGAGTTCAGTCAATTAAAAAACACTTGACACAAAAAATATCAGGATCTCTTGTACGTTAGGTTGGTATTTATAAGATGGATTACGATTTATTCAGCAGTTATAAGTTTTAGGTACGTGTCTGTGGGTCTACTGTGGTATCGTAATTAAATGAATGGATCACTTTCGATGTGGTTTTTTTATAGCCGATCAAGATGGATCTTATGTAGTTTGTAAAGAGTGTAGTGTTCATTAGGACTTTGTTCATGCCATCTACCACGTCATCTATAGGATACAGGTTGTTTACGATTCACTAGCTTCCTGTGATAAAAATACAAGTTTCGATACGACAAAGAATTTCGTTAAGGCTTAATAATTCAGATGAGATGTTAATTGGTCGCCGCTCCATCAATGAAGACACTTGAAGATATAAATGTTTGTGTTATTAGCAAGTGTTTCAGCTTCGAAAGACTTTTCTATAATATTGTAAAGAAAAAATATTTGTACATATTTGTGTTTAATCATTATGATTGGCTGTACAATGTACAGTCCCTTGTGGGTAAAGCAGAATACGCTATTCCGTTCGATCATTATCGTTTTCTCACTGATTGTTGTTCAGTGGGAAAGTGACATAGCATTTGAGATATTGTTTAAAATTAAACAACGTTTAAAATTGTGATAGCAATTAGTACAAATCTTATCTTAACAGATTCATGAAGAATTTTTAACTATTGAATAAATACCGCACTCTATTGATGAAATGTGATTATAAATTTGGAACTATAAAGTAAGAACCTTTAGCTTGATAGAAGTTGACACTTTAGAGCTAATTCTGAGTAGCGAAGAAACGTTGGAAAGTGGAAACTATTTATAGAAAGTTTTTAAGTTTACTTTTAATATATATAAATTAATAATTAAATATTTTATATTTAAATTTCTCGCTTAGCGCATTAGTATTGCAATCCAGCGAGGAAATACTGCCAGCATTAAGGGTACTATGCCACATGGAATATTTTTTTTTAAATATTTTTAATTTTTAAAGCTAATTTTTATATTTTAGAGTATTTTTATGTTATCAATATTACTTATTTTTAATTTAAGATTTAGTTTAATTGTTTTTATTCTAAAAACTTATGTAAATATTATCTGTAATAGTTATACAAATAAATAGTTTATTCTATTTATATAAATATTTTAAATTCAGATTTCGATTTTTTATAGGAACGTTTTTTTGTTACTTCCAGCTTCTTAACGGTCACGAGATCACTTATCACCGAAGGTGAACCAGTTCGTTAGCTTTAAAAAGAATAAGGAGTTTTTGCAAGTTCTTTTCGGTGGAATCTACTTTTCGAACCGAAAGTTACCACAACTTTGACTAGATTTAAAAAAAAACATGATTGAAAAGTGCTTTGTGAAAGCTTATTTGAATAATGGTCATTTAACTTAAGTCCAATTTTCAACTATTAACATTTAGTTGTTGAGCCTATACCCTATAATAGTTTTCATAATACAACTTGTTTACTTGTGGACGATAAACTGTTTTTTCGCCAGGGCCTAAACATACTAAAAATACAGGCTCTTAATTATTATATTAAATAATCATTAGAACTATTTCTCAGTATTTCTAGATTCTTAAGCTATAAATAAACGATTCATCAGTTTTAAATGTTACGTAATAAATTATGCCCACAATTTGAGTGAATAACCAAATACTGTCTTCCTCCTACATAAGTTTTGATCGGTCAAATCTTCCAAAACATCTAAACGGATAATCTTTGATTTATGCGAAAGATCGCAATCGTCGGAGATTTAAAGTCAAAGGCAACGTTTCCTTCCGGGCGCCCACGCCCTGCCCACGCGTATTGCATCATACTAATGATACTCATATACTAGATGCGATATCTATGAATTTAGTAAATTCAAGTACAGACTATTTGGCAACAGTAACTCTACCAAAAGTCTGCTAAAATATTTTTCGATAGCATCTCTGTTAATTATTTACCTATATGAAAAATGTGAGCCCCAAATGGTTACGCGAAAACTTACTTAGCCAGGGATTGACAGCTTTTCAATATTAAAAAAACCTTCTTGAGTTCTTCTTCTCTTTGAGTTCTTCTCGTGAGCACGGCCGTTGCAACACGGTCGAAACGTCGAGGTAAATAAATAATGTTTTTTTTCGCGATAAGTCCCGCTATATTTAATTATAATGAGTTCAAATCGCGAAAGTCTAAAGTTTAAAAAAACCTATCAAAAATTCCATTGTAAACTCCTAAATGGTATATATACGTAGGTATTTTGAGAGGCTGACTAATAACTGTTTAACCTTATATCTAACTAGGATAAGCTATTTAATTTTAAATATTCCTTGGTAAATAGTCAAAAGTTAAATGTTTTTATTTCCCGTAATACCATTTACATGATCACTTTCAAACGTTAATCACAAATTCAAAGTATACAGAATATTCAACAACGGGCTTAACTCTGAGAACATCCAAGAAACTCAGCCGGGTTATTTTCAAATTTTAATTTAAAATTATTTTTCAAGTGTAACAGTTATTACTAAACAAAATATAAAATTCACTGCCAACTTACACATTTTTATAATATTACTTCACTTTGTTTTTTGACAAACAATAATTTATGTAGAACAAAAATATTTAACTGTTGTGTTGCAATTCATGCCCTCGTTGTTCGAAAATAAGAAAAAATCTCGTCACAATTATCGATTATATCCCAAGAAGGAATTTTTAATTCATAAAATTGTTATTGATTGACTTAAACAATCAGGTGAAACGTATTACAAATAAGGCTTCGTATTTAAATTCGTCCGAAGGCTGCACGGAGGCGTTACGAGCAATTAAAGTGTCCCTTTCAATTTTACCTGAATAATATACGTAATGAGCGAGATTACATCTCCTTTCGTATATTTTCTTCGAAGGACTAATTTATTTCTGTTTGATATTTCATAATTCCTTAACCTTGTAAAACAAGGCATACAATATAATTTACTAGCTGAGCCCCGTGGTTTCGTCATTTCATTTTCAGGTAACAATGTATTTAATGAGAAAATATGTTAATGAACCTCACTATAGAACCAAGACTGCCAGGTCTGGTAAATGTGACCTATTAAATTGACTCTACCTTAAACCAGCTTCGTTGGTGTTGGTAGAGCTAAAGCTTTTCCTTCTTTTTTGATGCATTTTTGATAAAAATTACTTAACCGATTGTGTATCTTATAAAAAACACCATCAATAGAAATAAAAGACAATTTACAGAAACTCCAACATGTAAATTACAAATAAAAATATATAGATAATCTAATCTTCATACCGCCTCCATGGCCTAGTGATAAGCACGTGAGCGTTACAACCGGGAGGTCCTGGTTTCGATTCCCGGTGGAGATAAAAATAAAAAAAACTCGGTCTGGCAGGGCATAGAAGGCTGATCACCTACTTGCTCCTAAAGTAATATCGATCAGTGAAACAGCTGTGCAATTCATCTGCCCCATACCCCACTAGGGGAAATGGGACTTCACTTTAATCTTCATAAACTGTAGCTAAGATGCATCTCAGATTTCGACGTAAAAACTCCATCGAAATCAGTCCACTTATTAAGTAGCTATGATGCCACAGCAGACACAGCCAACAGAGACAAATTCATAACAGCCCTCTTTTCATCGGGGGTCAAAAATAGTGTGCCATTGATTTCATCGCCTCGGCCGTGACACGCGCGTCTTAAAGTACCTTCCATTGATCAAAACGCTCGCCCACACCGCTTCCATTCACCGGTGGTTGCGCAATCATCCCCTCCCGCGATCCGCGGAAGCCTTCGAAACCTTCCGTGATACCACAGTGGACTCTACTGGCAGTTAGGAATAAACTCTGGGACTATATCTAAAATCGCAATTGCTACGAAACGTATCCTTACATACGTTCCGTAATATGTGCACATGAACATTATGTTTCTAACATTCAGTACATATTCCTATAATAGAATGATTAGATTAGGCCGTTGGGTTGGCCGTCAGTTGCGAAAATAATAGATTTATAAATATATTTTATAATATGTTTATATATTTGTTATATATTTTACATTATTAGTTTGTGTTTCAATTTTTCATACACGTCCCCAATGTTTTATATCAAAAAGGTGATTTTCATTTTTCTTAAAAAATATACGGAGTTTTTATCCAATAATACGCTCCCAAACACATGGTCGATAGATAGAAATATGTAATAATGTCCATTGTTAAAGCTCCCTATTTATTTAATTTACAGGCATAGACAACAGAATACGATTACAATTACACAGAATCTAGCAAATATCTGTGCACTGTGGTACGAATTGTCACCTCGCTTCTAGGTTAGCCGAGCCCATACAAGGTAAATGTGCGACTTCATTCATAAAATTGTTAGGAAATCTGCATGTTTGATGCAAGATACATTTTCTGTGTCACGTCGTAAACGGACAATGAAATTACAAATACAAACATTGTTCTAGCCGTGTTTTTAGCACATTTAAAGTTACATAGTTCTGTTTGAAAATTACTATTCGAAAGTCTTACGTATTACTATTAAGTAGTTAACATTACTTTGATATCTAGTAGAGTGAAATAATTGTAGTATCTAACTAATTGAAAGAGTATAGTTATAGGTAAAAATAACAATAACTAATAAGAATCAAAATATTACTAATAACGGGTGATCGTGAAATTTGCCACAGTTAGTTTATATGGAGAAGAAGTGCATAAATCTTTTTTTATCTAAAATGCATTAGAAATACATTAAATTATTTAAAATAAATATTACGCACACTACTGCTTGGATGACACACAGCATATACATACATACCTTGAATTGAGGTCGAATTTTGATCAATGGACGACCACTAGTATCTCAAATATATCAAATGATTTTCTAAACTGGAGCTTAACTTTGAATACCCCTCTATTATCGTCGAGGATTAAAATACATTCTAGGTATTAAATACATATTGGAAAAGCACTATTTCCGCATTCCAGGAAACACATGATTGGTCTATCAAACAGCAATGAAACATGCGCAATAAAAGATAATAAAAGATACCAATTCACTTTATCGATTTGTATTATAATACAGTATATTAACCATGAGTTAGTAGAGTATTCGATAGCGTAAAATGCGGTGTCTAGTCCTTCTTGTCGAGGTTTCTTGTTCAAGTTTACATAAAGAAGCAACCACGCAAAAATGTATTTATGTATTTGAAAAAGATCCACCAACAAAAACCGCATAAAAAAAATCAGACACAGGCATGTCAAACTTATAACGCCTCGCTTTTTTCGTCAAAGATTAAACATTCAACTCTTTCGTTTTTTTTATTAATATAGAATTTAAGTAGGTTAAGTGTGAGGTTGACTGTCACACATTAAACACAAAGCCACAATGTAACTATTGTTGTTAAACTAACTGCTTTTAATTCTATAAACTGTAGAAACATAATATTTTCGTTTATCTGTTCATATACACCTCGATTGGTATCGAGAAATCGTATTTAATTGATACGTAATTTATTGAAATTTATTGAACCATGAAATGGCCACAATAAATGTTCTAACAAATGTTATAAACGCACCTAGAACTCGAATTACACGCTCGTTTCTATAATTAAACAAACAATATTGTTTTGGATAATTGATGTTTTTAAAAGGCAAGACATTTATTTAATTTTAATTAACACAAAAAGAAGTACCTGTAGACAAGAAAATATAAACAATTTTTGACAGGCATGAGGCAACCCTGGTATCAAAGTTACGGAAAAAATATAGGTTATGGAAACGAAAACGTATAGTAATAGTAAATATACGTTAGATGTGATCAAATTATACTTGTTATAAGTCGGTGCCACTGTACTAGGATGTCATAAAATCTTAAGTCATCGTCTTTCAAAGATTTCTGTGTACAGTGATTCATTCTGTTTTATTTAAGTAGTGAACTTTGAAGTCCTTTTATAGTTTTTTAAAACATATTTTTTTATTGTTGGTTTCCAATTGTAATTGAATATTTTATACCAAAAAGAATCTTTGCTATTGAATAGCTGTAGTTGCACCCGCTCTCAAAAGAAATATTCCCGTTTTTGTAACAATTTTACATCATGCTCCGCTAATACTGGTTGTATCGTAATTTTTTATAACTTTCCTAGATAAATGTATCTACTATCCAACACAAAATAAGTATTAAATTCGAACCAGTAACTACTGGTTACAATTTGTGCTATATAGCTTTATATTTCTATGTATAAATTTAATAAATTAATGGATTTAACAATTGTGTTATTTCTAAACAAACAGCAATTTCATTATAGCCATGATTATAATGTTAGTTGTTGAACAACATTGGCCAACAGGTGTCATCATTAACCTCTTTCAAAAAGCCATTAAAGCATTTTTTGCTCACTTTAATAATTTCTGTGTAAACTTGAATGTCACGTGAATATAAATTATATTATACCGACAGTAATTGACGTGAGAATATGAATTTCGTCTGTGCTTTAAAAAAATAATAAAAACTCCAAGGTTATTGTTATTTTCATACTATGAGAAATGTATTTTGTTTATTGTGTATGGATAAATGAACAAGTAAGTAAAATTCGGTTTCATGTCGTCACAGTCGTTACAGTTAATCGAAATCGGGTTAACTGGTGAAAGGGTAACAAACATTGTTACATATTGTTTGGAAATAATGTAATAGGACATCTAAATATATTATAATAAACAACTTAACCGACCGTCATAAGATATTGCATAAAATTAAGGGAATTCCCATAACCCCTAGTGAGGCATGGGGCAAACACATATCTGTATCGGTTTCACTAATCATTTTCGTTTGTAGGTGATCAGACTTCTGTGTCCAACCAACCGAAACATAAGATTTTACACATATAATAATATAATAAGTAAACTAGTCACAAGGTCTGAAAATACATATTTTTTGAAAACTTCAGTGTTTCTAAATATGTCTAATCAACAATTTTTAGATTCTTGTAGCAACATTTGCATGTTCAAGTTTCACGCAAAAATTACGCACTAGGCGGATGTTGAGGCAATTTTTTTTATGTAATTAGCTTGTTGTTTGGGTCTGCACATAAGTTACTTTGTATTTATGAATGGTGCAAAGTAAACGAAATTACTGGAAATAGGTAGCGTTGAAGATTTAATCCACGTATAGGCATCTCATGATATGACTGATAATGACCGGTTACATTTGAACCAGTTTATAATTAAGAACGCATTTAAATTCATTAAAAATCATTAACCCGAGACGTTCCGATCGGCATGCAATCTCAAAATTTTCACTGAATTAAATTATACACGATAAAAAAACGTTTTTGATTTATCTTTAAAGTATTAAAGCTCATGACGGCTAAATTCATCAGTATCTACCACAAGTTTTCGACAGTCTGCGTTAATTATTTGTATGGAAATCTTACAACGCACTTGGTGATTCCGCGTAAATTTACTTGGCCACTATGAGATGGACAGCTTTTCGATGTTAAAAAATCTATCGAATATCGTTGACGTACCGAATATATAAAGTAAACCACTCCAGCAGCATTTAGCATGGCTCTCACAGGGAGCATAACGTATTTTAAATTGCGGGGTTTTTCGAGGGGAAACCACCGCGTCGAGCTAAGGTCAGCGTGTTCAGTCCTGTGAAGAAGTCGGTATCGGGAAATAGCATCAGTGACCGGCAGACGGAAAAGTAATTAAGAAATCAGCGGCTTCATTTAGCCGGAACATTTGAACTGTTTATTTTTTCTAATTATATTTATTGTAGCTCTAATGATTAGTGTAATCTATGATAAGTACAGCCTTTAAAGGCTGGAGTGAGCAAAAAATTGTGTGATTTTGAAATTGAAATTTTTACGGTATAACTTGTGTATATAATATATTATAGCCTCAGCAGTGAATATTCTTTATTGCAAAACCATTACGTGTTATCTTATGTACAAATATGTTAATTACTTTGACAAAAAATCCGTCCATATCTTTTACGAATTACGAATATTGTAAAACAAGATAGCGGCTAACATAAAAAGCACGTTGCAAATAATTAATTTAAAAAAATTGTATATATGTATTAATTTTAATAAAATTCACTATAAAATATTACAATTATTTACTTACTGCAAAAAAATATGCTTTAATAATTATTATACATTTGCTAATTAATAAGATATTGTATTGATTACTCGTTATCTATGTGTGTATATTCCTTTTTATAGCGGATAAAACCACAGATTAATAAGAAGGAATATATTCTGAAAGTGTTAATTGTAATTATTAAGGAAAATCTTTTAACACAATGGGTAAGTTATTAATTTTTTTATCAACCTTGTTTGATTTATCGTTGACAAGCTGCGAAAAAATTACTTCAAGTTGACAAATGATAATGTAATAATTTCGATACTTTGGTAATAAAGGTTTATTTTTGTCATGCAACATTGTGTCACAATTCACTTAGGTACCTTCGTGTTCTGCCAAATGTCAAGGTGACCGTTTGTTATAGCTCATGTGATGTAATGTATTATGAATATCGCTAGAAGCTAGCCGATCGGACAACAATTATTTGCTAAGGGATATTATAGTCGAGCGATTATGTATAAATCTAAAAACCCACTCCATTAAAGCACCAGAAGAGCAGGAATCCAAGGAGATTTGGTATACAAAAAAGCACATTATGGTACTCTTACCACTGTTTTTAACCGACCTTCAAAAAAACCAAAAAGGAGGTTATCAATTCGACGTGTATTTTTATTATTATTATTTTTATAGTGTGGGTCTATAACCACACTGTAAAACCGGTCTCGGTCTGGTATACCATCAATCTCTAAGTCTAATGTTGTGAACATGACTACCAGATTACGCCGCATCATCACTATTTGGGTTGCGATTAAACGCTGGGTGTGGTTTTCATTAAAAAAAGTAAAAATAATAGAAATTCGGTCGCGCATTACAATCCTAAGAAGTAAATGTAACATTAGCCTCTCATTTAAAATTTCACGTTTAACGCAAATTACGAAGGCTTATCTCTACCACTTATGACTTAATTATTAGCTCCTTATTGAGAAATACTACCGTTCCAGTAATAAGGTTTTCGTTTTGATTGTTTTTGCTTTAGTACACGATTGCTAAACCTTGTAATAACGAAGATTGGTCGTTAATATAAGCTGCAATTCATATTATTATAATATGTAGGTACGTATAATATTGGCTTTCGTCATACAGTTTAAAATGTATTTTAATTCGTAAACACTACATTTGTTGTTTTTTGGATATAAAAGTATCCGCTTACCTTACTTAATTATTGCTTAACTTTGATGAAAAATCAAAGTGTTTCGTCTTGTTTTTGCGATGAATGATAAAGGGACAATATTTGAGATATTAAACTTTTTATTTTATTTTGTAGGATGAAATATTTTTTATACATAAGGCGAGGTAATGTTTTTAATGGAATTTATATTAAATAAGTCATTTTGAGGCGATGATGATGAAATTTTTAATTAAAAGAGTGGAGACTCATCACGGTAGTATCGGTGAAGACAATTGCCGGGAATCCGGTGTGAATTTGCATGTGACTCCGTGATCCATGGAACCACATGACATCCAAAGAAAGCGATGTATATAATTTTGACATATTATGATTTATTAGGACACCGACTTATCTTATAAGCTCTCGAAGGTGTAGCAGTATCCTTTTTGTTGAAGAAAGGCAAAGCAATTACATAAACACTTAATTATAGATATAATGAAGATGCATTTATCGGTCGTAGAGTGAATGGGCATAATGATGTTATGGCAGGAAGTGAGGCAAGCGTGAACCGAAACAATACGATCGGCAAATAATGCGTTAGCGCGTGCGCGGGGGTGGGTGATTCACTGCCTCATTCATCCCGACCCACTAGGGTTGTCTATTATTAATTACTATACAAATAATAATCAATTCCAGAATGTACTGATTACTTTAGAGGTTACAATAAGGCGAATACATATACGGGTCGGAAACGAAGACTTTGCTACGTGAATTCTACATTTGCAATTGACGAATCTGAATTATATATTATATTGAATATTCTATTTTTATGATTACAAACATTACTTCTTATCAAATTTAATTTCACGAATTAGTTATTGACAGCAAGCAGACCAATTTTTAAAAAACAATAGTAAGATAAATAAAATCTTCTTTTGTACGAGTCATTGCCAATAAGGACGCCTATTGCACTTCTAAATAGATATTATTTATGTTTGCTTACTGCATTTTTACACTTGATCTAAAAAATATATAATTTAAGTACTTTATTGAAATATATTTTGACCAGTATTCAACAATAATCATCTTAATTCAATAAATGTATTATTGACATTCAAATATTAAATCATGTTAACTAGAAAATATATGTATTGAGTGTATATTCTTTTGACATGTAGTATTAAATGAAAGTATAAAAAATATCTTAAGATTCTATAAAACTGTGACCCGGTTTTCTGTGTGGCAGCCCTAATTATAATACAAATCTCACAATTGCTTTCCAGATAGATAAATGTATATTCATGAACTTTCGACTCTATGAGTTAAAGATTAACAGTCACGAAATCGTCCATTATCATACATTACATAAAATTCAATACCCGTAAAACCTGGTGGGGCACGAGACAGACAAATTTCTGCGTCTGTACCGCTGATCATTTTCGTTACATTCAAGCTTGCTGAGCTTACCTGACCAAAACATTTATATTTCCCCCAGATTTGAATGCCAAGAAGCGATTTACATAAACACGGCTTTTTTATCTTTATTTTAAGTTATTATAAGTAAATATTATGCAACATCATTGAAATAAAATAAACAAACCAAAAATTTATTTCTTGTTTTTAAAACGGATGATATTCAAGCATATAATACATTCTAAGATAAACCTTTCAAACTGAAAGGTGGACCCATTCTGATTTTGTTTTTCTCATTTTGAATGAGGTATTTGATGACTTAACAAATTGTATTAAAAGGTGTGACATCGCTCTTTGCGGTTTCGGGCGAATTTACATGGCTACTATGGACTTAACAGATTGTCAACAGTTTAAAAAAACTGAAGATTTCGAGAGAAAACTCACAGTTGGTATACTGAAGCGACATGATTCGCGGATCCTATTGGTACATGTATAAAATAAAGAGATGAATATTAAAATTAACAAGCTCTGTCGTTTGTAATAAGTGGGAAAGATATGCGATAGTTATTGCATATAGAACTTCGCAGATACGTTTTGTACGACTAGTAGTAAGAAGATAACGATCCATGATCTCAGGGCTTTCTGTATAGGTATTTTGACATTTGCATAAATATTTAAATAATTCATTACTTCTGGTTTACTGACCAAACCTAAATTTAGCTATAGTATTATATCTGGTAGAAAATAGTAATATATTCCTTTTTTACGGTAGAAAGCTTGTTATTGTAATCGGTAACTTCCCCTCGGAGAACAGTATTGAGGTAAACTGTTTAATTATTTATTAAACAGAATATATAAAAAAGAATCCTCACAAATTCATGACTATAGTAAAGATATTTAATCATATACTATTAAAAAAATAACAGCTGATTTTTTTTGGTTCTGTCTATTTTGTAATTAATTTTCTAAAGGAAAAGGATTAAACCCTAATAGCATATATTTTTTAGCCAGTGTTCATACCGTGTTTAACCGCAGGATGAAGTTAGATTAAATTATTTCCAAAGCAAACAAGAAGAGATAAGATTATTGCGATAATCTAGGCTTATTTATTAACATCTCCAGATCCAATCCGCAATATTTAATAATATAACCCGTGTTTGCTTCATATTTCTTTATTATATTGGACCGGCTTCATTTGACTTTTTATGAATGGACAATTTACGTTTGCCAATAGATTATAGAGTAATATTCCCAGAAATAAGAATTAAGAAAGGAGAAAAATAAAAACAATTTGATGAGCACCCGCCATGTTAATTATAAATAAGAATGCCTCATAAATAGATCAACGATGCCAGACAGTCACAGAGACCCAGAGACACACACTCGACACGTCAGACATATAAAAGCCCTCCTTTTGCATCTATTTTATAAGTATTGTAACAATTAATGAAAAAAGTTAAGAATTTACGATAAAATATATGATATATTTTCTACTCCAAAAAGCGGAATAATCTATCTAATTATAAATTATTATTATCCGTCACGATTTAAATAAATCACAGATTAAATAATTATCAATTTATTTATTATCTACGTCAACTTAATTGATTAATTGTAAAAGGAACAAAGTAATACAATTAATGTTATTCTAGTATGGCGACTTTTTTCGCAATTTTCAAAAGTTCATGAAATTGTGTAAATATTTAATTTCAAATTAAAACATGAGTACTTAAACACGAATATATTACGTATATACATAAATAATTATTAGTTTTTGAATTTGCTGAGTATATTCATTAACTATTCGATAACTTGAACGCAACAAAGTTGTTCGATCTACATAAAGTAAGATTAAAGGTGAGATAAGCCGGGCTAAACCGTTCAAGTCACACGTTAAGAGTATAATCTTTATTTAATGTTGCCTCTTACTGATGACATATTTGGAGATATTATAACGATGAATATTCTAAGGAATGTCATATAGGTAGCGATTTTATTAGAAAAACTCTGCCATCACTGTAAAATGTTGCCAGTCTATTCAATTTGGGCTATTAAAAGAGCATTTCTTTAACCAAAACTTAATAAATATTATGTGAAAAGCAATACTAAATGGATTTTAGTTAAACTTTAATAAAACATGATAACACAATTTATAAAATAATTTTATATAACAACATAATGATTTAAAAAACTAAATTACGATAGATAAATTATTATATATAAGTATAGATAGTTTTTATTTTATTTTATTCTAAATTTTTTCGTATGTAATAGCCTAATAATAACATATTTGGTGATATTATAACGACTGATATTGTTAGAGCATTGATCGCCATGTTTGTAGTAACTTCGTGACGTTGAAGGGTGTTTAGACACAATAATTTAGATTTAAAATGACCACAGCAATGACTGTGCGGTCTTGTCTAAAATTAGACTCATTTTCACATAAATTCTGGCTATAATACTTGAGGATTATTAAAGTACACAATGGCATAAATAATGTTCTATTTGCGTAAACGGTGTTTGGCGAGTTCGATCGAAAAAAGTTAAATTAAATTTTAGAATCCATAAAGTTAATATAATTTTTATTTTAAATAAATACTCCTGTATCGAGAACTTGTTTTAAATCTGTTAATAAAATAAATATAGTATACAGAAATGTATGTGTTCCTCAAACCCAATTAGAGGTTACAAGACTTAACAATTTTGTAAGCTATAAATATCGAAATCCAAATGTCAAACGTTCTATAAGTCACGGATAGATCTAAAATTTGGCCGATTCATGATCTGTTTGGCCATATCATTATTTCAAGAAATGACTTAAACTTCATGTTTGATGATATTTCTATCCACGTGTGACTACTAAATTATTGTGCATAATGTGACGCAAAAAAAAAACAGTGCCTTTTATAGACCGAGCCCGCGCTGATATTAACAACATCCTGAATCTTTTTGCAAATAAAATATACAATTTTTTGATAAGGCATTTATTAAAACTAACCCACTAACAGTTTAATATCTTTACTAACATTACTAACTGCATTAATTGTTAATTTCTAACATGGCTTTAAAAGTCACTTATTACTAACAACTGTGCTCTGCATTGGTCAAAACTGATAATGGTACTCATGATTATATTTATTACTTACTGCATATCGCAAAACAAGAAATAACATAATTCTTAGATTTTGCCTCGGCATAGAAGGTAAATTTTAGTTGGGCATTTCATGAAACAGTGGGATTTCATAGTATGGCCAATCAGTTCATGAAATGAGTAACATTAAGATATGGCTACGACATATACTCATTTATCAGTGAAATAAACTAGCTAATATTACGATTATAAAATAAAGTCGTGCGCCTACGCATCGAATTTGTGAATGGATCAGCGATACAACTTGAGTTGCAATACCACCCACGTACGCGACTGAGGTCACCAACTTTCATTCATAAACCAAAGATATTATATATTCAGATATGGCTCATAAAGGGGTGAAACTAGTTCTATACAAGAAGAATTAACTCCGTGACTGCTTAATTATTTCAAGAGTCACTTTTTATTACGGTTTGATGGCTAAAGAGGACTAAAGAGGACAAAAGGTGGGTTTTGGTTTGATGGCTAAAGAGGGCTAAACAGGACTAAAGAGGACAAAAAGTGGGTTTTGGTATGTTTGAGTTCACCCGAATCTCTGAGGAGCAGAAAGTCCGATGGTGATATGTCGGAGTCCCACATACCTTGTTTAGCTTGGTATTCAGGAAGCGTAAAAGGCATTTTCTCCCTCTATAAAAACCGCATCAAAATTGATTCATTTTTTTATTAGCTATGATGAAACAGACACACAGATACATCAAACTTATAACACCGCTCTGTTTTCGTCGGGTGTTAAAAAATATATTTGTATAATATATATTTACACCTTGAGAACCGTTTTCGAAAAATTCTCATTTGTTTGGGTCCTTTCGAATCAAGTTTACTATCTGAAGTTTAAATATGAATAAATTGATTGCATTATATTACACATCTGCCATATATTGAACGATCTTTGACTTAGTCTGATTGTCACATTGAGACTTTTGCTATCTAAATAAACATCTTAAATTAGAGTCTCGATCTTTGTAACGATTGTACCTTGGCCATAAAAGTGAAATATTATATTAAACTTACAGAACCAACTAAGTTTTATTTATTTTATTTTCTCATCACTCATCAGTGTCGTTGTGGAGCGTTAGTGGATTCACTTGGGCGTCATGGTCTCTCATGTCTCAAGAGCGCTGGTCGTTTTTCTCGCCACTCCAGCATCAACTATGTTATCCGAAGGGCGTTTGTCACCGTTAATGTGCCGGCCATTTTAGAACCGAATGGCATTATACGCAATGATGGCAGGCGTCCTGATGGTATGACACTGGTTTTTTGGAGTCGTGGTAAGGCGCTTGTGTGGGACGCTACTTGCATCGACACACAGGCGTCTTCGCATCTCCATGCTACTTCCGTGGCTGCTGATGGCGCGGCATCGATTGCAGAAAGCAACAAAAGGCGAAAATATAAAAATCTCATAGATTATTATATTTTCGTTCCTTTTGGAGTGAAGACTTTGGGTCCATGGGGGCCAGAAGCGCGTCGATTGTTTAAACTTTAAAGATATATCGACGCGCTTAGTTGAGACCACAGGAAACCCAAAAGCGGGCTCATATTTCGGCCAACGCGTTAGTATAGCAATACAACGTGGTAATGTAGCCAGTATTTTGGGTACGCACCCCGGAGGCTTTCATGAGCATTTTGTATTTTTGTAAATATAATTAAGTACATTATTGTAAATATTTCATTTGTTTTGCAGTTATTAATATTACAGTTATTAATAATTAATATATTACTTATTTGAAACTATTTCTAATAATCTATTAGTCTCTTTTTAAATTGTTTTAAGAAAGAAAATCTTTTTTTTAAAGTTTAATTATTTCAAGTATCTTTATTCAACTCATTATAAACAATAAAAAACTAAAACCGCGTAATTTAGACCATAATAATAGTTGTTCAAATTATTCAGATAAGACCAGAGGATCAATTATATTAATTATTTCTTTATTGAATTATTGAAGTTCTTTATTGTAACACAACTCACCTCCCCGCCTCGACAATTGTATATTAATGTACTTACTATTGTCACTGAATGAATTTAAAATAATTTTTTTTAATTATAATTTTTACGCGCGATCTTTTTGTATTCGCCTAAAGTCGGAAGTACAGAGTACCACACTGTCACCGCCAACCCGCGTCATTTTTTTATATGACCATAGAATATAGATAGAAAACTTTTAGATTTTTAATGTGATAAAACATATTAACATAGTGCGCTACAGATGAATAATAATTAAATTAGGCAGCATTATTATAACCTTTAGTCTCCTAAAACTTATATAATTATTTGTAAAGAATAAGAAATTAAGTATTATGAGCTACCTACGCCAAAGTACCGAATTTAACATAATCCTTGACATCGTCTTCAAAAAAAAAAAGAAAGCATAGTACGTTTTTCCTAGACGAAGAGGAAGTGGTAGCATGAATTATTCAAATATTATTATTGTAATATTTTATTTTATTTATATAAGTTTCAAACATAACGCCCCTAGTTATTACACAGAAACAAAAAAAAAAGTATACATGGACTACAATTACATTGGAATAAAGCGATAGGTATATAAAATAATTAATAAATAATATAGTAATAAATTTAAATAATAAAGGTAATAAACTTACTGATAGTAATTAGAAATAATAAATATTAGCCAAAATCACTCAATTTTTTTATAAATATTTTTAAATTTTATGCTAACCTTTATGCATGGCTTACATAAACTATAGAAGAATTGACAGTCACAAGCTCAGATTATGTCAAGTGAAAAAAAGGCGGGAAAAGCGGGCGTCCTTTGTAATCAGTTGTCAAATGACAATTACAAATTTATAAATTGGAGTGCGGGCTAGATTTACATGTTCACAATTTTCAAGCGGTTTCTATTACAAAAAATTACTCATTACTAATTATTGATAGAAATCATTTAAATATTTCAAAGATGCTTTCTCCAGAAGAGCAACAAATGCAAATATGTTTGATGAAAACAAACTTAGATGAAATAACAAATGATATAGTAACCCAGGTAGGTACCGACAAAATTTATTAAAAAGTAAGTATTAATTAATGCTGTAATAATTGAAAAATTCGATTATAATTAATCTATAATTTAATATTATAAAGCTGAATAGTAGGTTTATACGTTTGGTTGAAAACGCTAATCTCAATATCTACTGGTTCTAAAATTATTTTTGTGTTGAATTGTCCATTTATCGAGGAATGCTACATAATATTATTCTCTAAATAATATTTCCTTTGGAAGCGTGTGAAACCGCGGCGCACAGCAAGTATTTATATGTTTAATAAATGGTATTTACTTTATACATTTACAATTGATTGTAAAATAAGCAATGTTCTAGTTTTGACCATAGATATAGAAGAAATATATGATATTATAATTTATAATTTTTTTTTTTTCAGAACCAAGTGCTCGTTTCAGACGCTGAAGAGAATGAGCAATTGAGTGAAGCCCTGAACCAGGCCGTACAAAAGCTTCAAAAATTAAATGAAGAAAATGAACGTTTGAAATCAGAGCATGGTAATGTTTTAATTTATTACTTTATTTTGAAATGTCTGTTTCGTCCAGATTGCACATCTCACACGCAGGTTACGTGCATTCATTTCATATAGTAAAACGAAATGAACGAGATGGCTCGAATCGAGATTACGCGTGGCTCGAGCCGACTAAACGAACTCTAAGGGTATAACTGTCATGTAGTGTTAATAAATTAATTTTCTCATACTTTTTAGTCCGTCTATCATTGAAAAGAATGAATCAGGTTCGGCAACGCGAAGAACTTGCAAAGCGCTTGGAGGAGGCGAAAGCAAATCAAGAGCTAATGACTCAGCAGATAAGGGACGAGGAAGCTGCCATCGAAGCTGCGGTGTAAGTACCAAAATTATCTGTTTCCAATAGTGTTGGTGAAAACCATCTGAAAATCAGAGCGTTACATTTCGATTTCATAAACAGACAAACTGACGCAGCGAATAGTGTGTATGGGTTTGTCTATGGCACCCTAGCTACTAAACGAATGAATCGATTTCAATACAGATTTTTGATGAGAAAGCTGATGTGTCAAGCCCCTTTTTTACGTCGTGGTTTGAAATAATAACCCTTTGTTTTTGAGTAATTTTCTAATTCACAGGCAAAGGTATGAGAACCATTTACGAGAGATTGCAGATCGATACAGACAGACATCTGTCTTTGCTATTTATATGGTACGTAAATGTTTTAACGTATTTATAAGTAGATGTATAAATTTTATTTTAAAAATATTGCAGTCTTGATAGAAAAGAACTTCTAACTAGCTGTGTCTACTTGTATATCTACTGAAACAATTTCGATGAAATTTTGTACATTCTAAACTCTAGAGCTTGAGAAAGTATATAGGTTACGTTTTATCGCCTTTGCTAAGTGGTTAGCGCATCCGTGAAAATCCTAGGTTTGAATCTCGGGGGATATGTTTCGGTTGGCACAGTTGAAAGCTGATCACCTACTTGCCTGTAAAGAAAAGAATCAATGAAACACACGTAGAAAAGCACTCCATGCCCCACTAAGAGTTACGAGATTTCACTCTAGTTAAAATAAAATTTATGTTTTATTAATATTTCTTTGAATATAGAACAAAGAAGCAATTAACGCAGAAATAGAAAGGATGTCGGTGATGTTATCGGAGACAGAGAAGAGGGAAGCGGAGTGTCAGCTCATGCTTCAATTTCTGCAAAAAAAGCTCGAAAGCCTGGAGCCTGCGGTACCTGAAGACATACTGGATATCGTGTAATGTTTCCCTTTTTTTAAACACTCCGTTGCAATGGAGTGCAACGGGCGGCCTGATCGCTTATCAGCGATTTGTTCCAGGCAACAAATTTTTTGTTGGTTTTTGTTGAATTTCTTCAGGTAAGCCTGTAGAAATTCAACCACACTTCCGCGCCACTTATGACACTTCGTCCGGCAAGTGGCAGCCCTACCAGAGACCGAATACAATTACAAATTAAATTATAAATTGTATTCGGGACCGGAGATCGAACCCGAAACCATAGGCTTCGCGGTAGGCTTATAAGACCGCTTAGTTTATTTAATTAAAGATTGTCAACGCTTGGCTACATTAATTATTTACTGCAGTTAAACATAAAATAAAAGTTTAATGTGCCAAGAACTTAAAAGCAAACATAGCATGCAACAATAAAAGTAGAGATTAATTCAAAAATAAAATAAAAGAAACGAGATAAAGTTCATTCCCGTTACCCATGGGGGGGGGTCTGTTTCACTGATCATTTTCTTTACAGGCAAGTGATCATCAAGTCTGAGCTTACCCAACCGAAACATTCATTTGTCCTCCCGGGATTCGAACCCAGGATCTACGGCGCATCACGCAGACGCGTAAACCACTTAGTCACGAAGGCGGTTAGGAACAAAGGCTAAGTACCACCTAATATGATAATGATTAAATCATCAAGATCGGTAAAAGTAATTAAAATTGAAAAAGAAATGGACTAAATAGCGTTATATAAGTCATATTTGGATGTTTATCTTCTTACTTGAAATTCGTTGACAAGAAATACTAGTATTATTCATTACTCAATTTACGAAGCGATTGATTACGTGACTTGAATGATACTCAAAGATAAAATGGGGCCTTTGCATTTATCTTTTTTGTTTTTAAAATTATTCATTTGATAGCTGCCTCCGAGGACAAGTGGTTTAGGCGAGCGTCTTACACACGACGTCGCGGGCTCGAAATCGGGGAAACAATGTTCAGTTGAGTGGGCACAGAAGGCTAATGACGACTTGTAACGTGAAATTAAAAATAATATAGAAAACAATATGATTACAAATAATAGTGACTCCTAAACGGATGAACCGATTTTCATTAAGTTTAGTTAAGATCCATCTCGATCAAGTCGGCTTTCTAAAAAAATAACTCCATCAATATCGATCCATTCATTTAGAAGCTACGATGCCACAAATAGATAACAAACGGGTCAAACATCCTCTCTTTTTTCATCGAGAGTTAAAATTTATGAGTGAAATGAAAAGAAATGCCATGCCCATGCCCCACTAGCATTATATTCACTTGTTTATAATTATATTGCTATTTCAGTGGTAAACGTGATTTGGAAGATAAAATTAAGGCTATAAATGAAGAAATAGAAGCCTTGACACTGAAGAAAGATAATTAATAAATTAATTTATGTAGGCTTCATTCCTGGAAAAAAACTCCACCCAAACAATTTCATTTAGTTAATAATTTTTCTTTCTTTCATTAATATTAAATAAAAATAAGTTATAAAATCTTCGTTATCTTTGAAGTTCTACTTACACTGCGTTTTCCTAAAGTCACATTTTCTTGTTTATTGTTTATTGCAAATCTTATATAGTAAGTCCATACCTTTAATTAGATAACTTCCATTTTCTTTATATTTTAACATCCTGATGGGGTCTGGTAGGTGGTCTGATTCTCGTTTATTTTTATTTATTTTCAACAAAGTCGTCTGCTGCGTCTGTCTTAAAACTTAAAAACTACTGAACGGATTATCATGCGAGTTTCACAAATATATAGAGTGATTCATGACAAAGGTTTAGGTATATAATTTTTTAAGGCTTTGTGTAAATTGGTTGAGATATGATAATAATTGGAAATGTCGAAAAAAATCAAGCCACTTCGGAGCTTTCATCGAACACACGCTGCCCAATCCCATTGAGATATAAGAAAACAATGAATGGTGAGATATTCCTCTTTTATGGATGTACAAAAAAGTCCTGAGTGGCATATAACCTTTTAAGGATAGCTTACTATACCCATTCTATCTTTTATAATTGGTACGAAGTACGCCAAGTCAGCTAGCTACAAATAATAAGATTTTTTTTTTGTTTGTTTGGGACGCGATGGTAGGACCATTATTATGGAAGGATTTTTATTTTTCTTTTTTCTTACAGGTTAGAAGTGGTATCATTTTAAATTCAGATTGATTTGGTTCTTAAAAATTGAATAACAACTACAAATTCACTTAAGTAGGTGACATTTTGGTTTCGATCTCTGTGCATTGGTAATAATGGTTTCGGCAATGTTCCACACCAAAAAAAAAAAAAAAACCTATAAAATATGGACTTTAGCATTCACTAAAACGTAATAAATAAAGCATACTATATTATTTCTACTTCGCATGTTTGAAAATCAAATTGGAGATTATGATACAACTTTTATTTATATGCCCAAATAGAAGCCGAGACCCGCACCGCACGCAACGAAAGCTCTCAAAAGGATAAAATTTCCTGTTTTTGAAATTTTCATTAAAGCTCTGCAACTCTTGGTGGTAGCATGATGTTATATAGCTTATGCATAAAGTTACTATACGGTTGTAATCCGTTTAGTTGGCAATCATACTAGTTCTTACATCACTCAATAGATGGCGCCTTGTTACTGTAAAACGCGCTATCGTTTTAATTTGATATGTCTATAAGTACGTTAGTGCGATCTGTTTATATATTGACGTTCTTATTTCGCTTTGATATAAGATTTATCTTGAAAGGGTAGGAACCAAGTAAAATTGGTTTTACCCATATAATACATAAACACTAATGCAGTAACCAAAGAATATAGTTAATAACTAGGTTACGCAATATTCTGGCATCTTTCTTTTAAGTCTAATCAGCTGTGAAAGTTTGAAGTTATGAACTGAGTGTCTTTGAATCTAGACTTTAGACTATACTTTATGTCTCTGTGGCGTAGCTCCTAAACGAATGAACTGATTTCGATAAGGCTATTTTTTAAAGCGGAGATGTTCGAGATGGATGGATCATGGAATTCATGAGATAGTCTTATTTGTAAGTACTATTATAAATAACTATTTTAGTTAATAAATTATAATCTGCATTCTATTTTGTCTGATTTTCAGCGTAGGATTTATCTCGAAATTCTATTTTCAAAACAATACTAATTAGTAATTATTAAGAAACATTTTATTTTGAGCATAATTGGATCTTAAGATGTGTTTCTTAATAATTTAGGTTTTCAGAGCGACCTGCCCCAGCTTCGCAGGGGTTGCTAAACGTTACCCCTGTGTAATATTTTTTACCGTTTTATAGAACATATACACAAGAAATTTGCACTCATTATACAACACAACCATATAAAATGTATACTTTATTTCTCTGATCCCTAAGTAAGTAGCTGAACTTGTGTAATGGTAATCCGAAACAACGAGGATACCACAATAAATACATAAATTCATAAACAACCAAGACTCGGCAACAAACATTCGTGCTCATCACACAAATAAATACACCTACCGGGATTCGAACCCAGGACGTTTTTGGCACAGAGGCAGGACTACCAATACATACAAGTGAAATTTACTTACACCACTGCAATTAATTTTAGAATAGAGATTGTTGGGCCCTTCTAGTTTTCCTAGGCCCAACTATCTCCTGTAATACATACGTAAAATATCTATTTTTCTAATGTTTTTCAAAATATTTCCTTTTCCCATAGCTAAATAATCGACGTTAAGCACATTAGCACATGAGAAACTGCTGGATCAAACTAAGCCTTTACTCAATTCATTAATATTGCTCTAATGACTTGTGAACACAGATTGCTTCATCTTAGCATTTGCAAGTCGACCTAAAATGCTAACCTGAGCCACCTATAATTTTATTATTTACTGAGACCACAGATTTTGAAAGTCTTCTTTCCTTATAAGTCTATATCATATTTTATTGTTATTGGATCAAATTTATTTACATAAGTTTAATAATTTAGATGCAACTATAAATTAATTTCAAGTCAATAATTAAATCAAAATAGTCTGAACCATAGAGGGTTAACATTTTTATTAAGTTTCGTAATATTATATTGACATTGTTATAGAAATGAGTGGTTAACTCTTATATTTTTAATTGAATGTTTAAAATCTATTAACTTTATAAAAATATGGTACTTACTGGCCACGTAATGGTTAATTGATTTCCTTAATATTGAATTACTTAATTATAACACTTGTTTTACAATGTCTCGAATTAAATATACTACCTAGGTATATAATCATTTCTAGACATTAATTTTTCTTTTTTCATTTAATAATAATAATAATAAAAATATAATAAAAATAAATAATATTTTTTATATATTTTAATGAACATGTAACCTAAATATATTATTAAAGCCATAATCGTTTATAGAATCATTTCTAAACGTTAAATTGATTCAAAACCTGCGCCTGACATCCCAAATCCGTTCGTTGACTCGTGCTCAGCGAAACCGGTTTATGTTTTTCTCAATGGCGTCGTGTGCTCAAATATCGCGATTCATAGTTTTATGAATGGAGGTTAACACATGCACAGTGTGATTTGCATACTCGATTGGGAGTGCCACGTGCTGAGCGGAAATAATTATAATGCCATGAAAGCTAAGTTATAGTCTTTTTTAGATGTTTTCTAGGAAACTATAAAAAAATTGTAATAGAAGAAATAACTTTAAATTAACTATTCTGTCATTCATTTAGTTTTTGTTATTTAATTTATAATTGTTTGCTATTTATATGCTTTTTAACTTAGAAGTATAAAAATAAATGTATATAAAAGTAATGAACAAACATTTTTCTTTAAGCCACTCGGAGTAGATATATTTACTTTTTAGAGTTGCCCTACGTTTTTTGATCATCAAATGAGGGTAGATAGCAATACCCTCGTTTAACATTGAGACGACCAGCACTCTCCAGTTCTTCTCAAGACCACGGCCGTTGCAAAACGGTCAAAACTTCGAGGTAAATAAATAACGTTTCTTTAAGATAAAAAACGATAAGTCCCGCTATATTTAATAATAATGAGTTCAAATCGCGAAAGTCTAAAGTTTATGAACCACCAATTTCCTACAAATAAGATTATCTAATAAACGGATGAACTGATTTTCATAAATTGTAGTTATCTTTCAAACAAAAAAACTGCATCGCAATAGTTTAGGAGTCCCTTTTTTCGATGAGGATTAAAATATCTTTTTTATACAACTAATCTTCGAACGTTTAAAGATATGATCTAATTTAAGAATACACGTACTTTTTCCTACATATACACACATCTGTACTTACTAAATAATGTCAGCGTTATCATAATAAAACTTTCAAACAAGCTAAACAGATGAAGAGCTTTAAAGAGCTTTACAATGGCGCGTGACCAAAGCCAGTCATTTCCGGTGACTACAGGCCCGGTGCAACCTACATAACTAAATTTAGATGATACTAAACAACCTGTTGGTGATTAATATAAATGAAAACTTTTTTGATAAATAATTTGAGAATATAAAATAATGTTTAGATAATTGTTGATTCGTAAAATATATATACCTTACCAGCTGACCCAGCGAACATTGTACCGCCAATAAAAGATAGAATGGGTATAGTAAGCTGTCCTTGAAAGGTACATATATGCCGCCAAGGACTTTTTTGTACATCTATAAAAGAGGAATATCCCTTTATGCATTGTTTTGTAATATCTCAAAGGGATTAGGTAGCGTCTTCGATGAAAGCTTCCAGATACGTTGTCCTGTCTCAACTATGAATATTGAATTCGAGTTGCCATAATAAGTATTAATCTAAAAACTGACAGTTATGTCAAACGCTCAAAGATTACATTAGAAAAGTTTATATTGTCAAAAGCACTAAGAAGGTGACATTAGACGATATTGTCGTTAAATTTTCTTAAATTTTCTAATATTCCGCGCAATTTTCGTAATTATTTGTCATAGGAATCTTCTCCAGGAAAAAACAAACACAACAAAAAAATAATTATCTATTTTGGTGCAGTCGTTCGGAAGTTATGCGGTACATACATTTTGGCAATTCATTTTTATTTATATAGATACAAATAACAGTGTCCCAGTGTCTTCGTCTCGCTTACTAGATGTACTCAACAACTCAACATCAATTAAATCCAAGTTTGCCGGCTGTTCAAGTAGGCTGCCAAAATCTGAAAACAGCGGCAAAACTCAGTTGGGTTCTCATTTTATTCCGACCATGTTATACGTTTTGATTAGTGCTATAACAGAATAGAGTTATGGTTTTCATTTGTTAACTTATACAATATCTTGTCTCCAATGCTTTAAACAAAGGTAATATGTCTAACAATCTTTCAACCACTGTTATGTCTAGTTTTATATTAAATCTTAAACTACGCACATACCTATTGCATATGCAGAAACACAATTACTACATACGCTAGTTAAGATAAAAGAGTACATAGGCAATATAAAATAAAGGTATTACAGACAATTTTCTGCCCACGACATTGTAATGAACAGCTGTCTGCATAGATAATTAATTATGTATTTTTGTCAAACTTCTGGCGCCAAGATTACATCATAAGCCTTGCGAATGCCCTGAGTCAGTTGTTGTGTAAGATGGCTGTCTTTAAACTTATGAAACCTATGTTGCCATTATTTACTAAACTCCGACGAAAAAATGAAGGGTGTTATAAGTTTTACGTGTCTGAGTAAAACATGTCTGAGTAAACATGGCATATAATGCCATATAAAATGGATGGACCAATTTCGATGTGTTTTTTTAATCTGACGTGATGTGATGAGGTGCAACTGGATTTATATCTGTTCAGGTATGTATGAGATAATACTTTTATTTGTAATCATTATATCGGGAAGTTATTCAAACTGTCTTGTCAACATCAAAACGAAATATATGTTACCAATTTTTCATAGTTTAGCAAACTTTTAGTGTATAAATCAATTCTTTCGGTAGGTACGTATCTTTTCATTACTGGAATGGGTCTTTATAGGATGATTTGACAGCCATGATTTTCCTCCTTCTAACACGCTTAACAAAAAAAGTTTGTTGTAGTATGAAAAATCTCGCTACAGCTTAAGACTAATCAATAATTTGAATTAATTTTAACGACTGAGAGATAGGACTAAAAGAAAAAATTAAAACCTTAAAATTCTGATGAACCATCCAAATTTCAAACATTTCCGTAAATGTAAGGAAAGTTTCTCGAACGATCTGATTATTTCGACAGTAATAGCCCAAGATATCGACTAAGTTGTTTTTATGTCTGTCTAAAACAAAGCGAAGTGTGTCACAACGCCCACTTAATTGCTGATATAGTGGAACCAGTTATATGTGATCTTTTCAAATAAACTAGCTGGCGCCAGTTAAATTTAACATTAATTTTTATATGAATTAATTTTGAACCCTCTATGAGTCTCTGAGTCTGTGAATTTCTCTACATTGTAGCTACTTAGCAAATCGAGTGATTTTGATGTGGTTATTTACTTATTTAGTTTAAATGCTGACGTCAGCGATGTTAGCTACAAATTGTTTCATTTTTTGTTTTTTAAATTGTCTTTAACTTTCCTTATTTATTTATTAAATAAATGCCACCCTAAATATGTATTTGATCGCCTCATTGGTCTAGTGATAAGCGCGTAAGCGTTTTAACCAAGAGGTCCTGGGTTCGATTCCCGGTGGATATAAAAAATAACTTGGTCTGGCAGGACATAGGAGGCTGATCACCTACTTGCTCCTAAATAAAAAATCGATCAGTGAAACAGATGTGAAAGGCATCTGCCCCATACCCCACTAGGGGACACGGGACTTCACACACACCCTAATTATACTTGCTCGCAATAATGTCTCGATTTTAATGATGAAAAACATATCTTATTGATTTTTATATAAAATATAACATTAAACATTTTATTCGATCCATTAAGACACAAATATCTTTTACTCAGTACGGGAATTGTTCCAAAATCATAACGTCCTAGAGATAAATACGAAAATTAAATTGTTATTTAATAGGGTGCCGCCATATTTGCTGCTACCCGACATAATGATGGCCAGTTAATACAAAATAATAATTATAATCGATTCATCGAAATTTAATGAAATCGATGGATCGTAATGAAAAACTCAATATTTTTATTAAGTGATGCTAATTAATTTCTTCCTCATTGAAATATGAATGCTGATTAATATGAAATTGAAAGGTTAATTTAAGTTTTTAAATCAGAAAAGCGGCGGCGAATAACGGCACTGGATGGCGCCAGTTTTATTAGGCACGTGCCGAGGTATGACGA
This sequence comes from Aporia crataegi, assembly GCA_912999735.1. NCBI lineage: Eukaryota > Metazoa > Arthropoda > Insecta > Lepidoptera > Pieridae > Aporia > Aporia crataegi. Next base: position 732,482 of record OU538737.1, read on the forward strand.
TGTTTATTTTAAACGTTATATTAATTTGAAAATGTTTTGGTATTAAAAGCTATGAAAATCTAATTTAAGTATTTTAAAACGTCTATAAGGCTTCACAAAGTACTAACTAGGATTATCATAAACATGATTAGTCTAATATTATGTTAGAAAAAAAGATCTTGAAATGTTGTGACATTTAGATAAGAGATGCTGATGTAATCACTGTATCAAAATTTTTCATAAAAAAAAAAATTTTTGATTTATAAATGAAATTATTTAATCTCAAAATAGACCGTTTTTGATAATGCCCCAATTAATCCTTCGATGTTTCCTAGTGGAGTAGTAGGAGTGGACTGTGGAAATAGCGAAACAAAGTCCTTAGCAACATATATTATTTTTAACATAGTATATATTATGTAAGTACCTAACATCTGTATAACTTTAAACGACTTATCACACTCTGCCAAAGAGTTTATCGGATGTGTCTTGATTCTCCGCTAATTATAGACTATAAATGTGACGTCACGTTACATCAAACATGGCGCCCTAAAAAAGACATGTTTTGTTTCAAATGTTTAATAAGTTATTAACGGGGCGCCGAACATTTTGTATTCTGCGATTGCGAAATGGCAAACTCTGGCGCAGGTGAAGGGGGCGAGGGGTTAAATGGAGGGGGGAGGGAGGTGCCCAGTGGCGGTCACACCCAAAGCTTTGTTTATACGCCTCCAATTATATTTCATAACGTATTGTGTGCAGATGAGCTGGTTTCGCAATACATCAATACTTATGTATACTTCTTTATAAAATAATACTATGTACTAATATTATTGTTAGTAGGATGAAATATAGGACAAGTGTTAATGGTGAGGTAAGTGCTGATACATCTAGTCGTACTGTTCAGGACGTACTTGACAAGATCAAAAGCATCCGTAACCGGCGAGCATATATTTTAATGAGCGTATATTGGGATTGTGGTAGGTGGCGGGTCGCTGTCTTACATTTATTAATTTATATTTATTTAAATATTGTATTTTTAATAGGTATTTGAATAATTTAATAATTTTAATATCGATATATTTATATATAGACGATTCAAAATGATCAAATATGATTTCAATGAATAAAGATATTTTGACTTTGAAGTATACAACGTAAAACATGAAAGAAACATAAAACTTTTTATACAGATTATGTCAAATTTAATATGTTTGAACTCACTAATACCAATTCAAATGTCGAATTAAAATTCATACGGAAATTTACATTCTCCGTCATCTTTTATGTAAATTAAGAAATTGATGGCGCCTATATGTGTGTCTCCTTTAGAATTTCCATACAACATTATAATTATGGCCCACAACCATGACGCATCATAAAGTAAACTTTTAACTTTCCAAGAAACAATTTCTTTACAACAAGTGATACTGAAGACTACTAAAAACTCCGATATTTAAGAATATCTCATGAATTGATTTATAAATCTCCATAAATTTCTACTAAGATTCGTCTAGAACACTTCAGCTTTCAAACACCATACCCTTTGACCGATTATGAGTTACTTTCATTTTAATTAACATGTCGGGGAAAAATAGTGAATAAAATATTATTTTAATAATAACAGCACATACTCTAGGAGAGCCTAAGTTGCTTTCAATTTAACCTGTTTAAAACTCTGTCAAGAGCTCAACAAATGTTCATTACAAGACATGTAATTCATCTATATGAATTAATGAATAATTTATGTAATGTGAAATTATTTTGAATATTGTTTTTCAAAATGTTAATGAAACGGTAAGTTCGTGGGGCGCCTATTAGAGCTTACTATACTTATAAAGCTGAAGAATTTGTTTGTTTGTCTGAATGCACTAATCGTAGATAGTCGAAGAAAGCTATAGACTATATAATATCACGCTGTGACCAATAAGAGCGGAGCATGGATGAAAAATGTTTCAAAGATGGGAATGCGAATATAGTAACTAGTATTTTTATATGCTAAGTGCTTAAAAGTGACGTGGTATTACATAATACTACGAATTATGAATTATATACCTATTTAATGTTTATATTTTTCTTTTCGTATTTTTTTTCGACTGTTCCCGTGGATTTGTGCATCTTCGTGTTGAGCGGAAGCAAGAAGGAGCCGGGTGCAAATCCTGGAAAAAAAATCTTTTGGTTGAGAAGATACAGTAGGCTGATAACAACATAACTTGCATGAATACAAAATGATCATTGAAATAGATGCATAAATGTGTCTGCCGCATGCCCATAACCACTTAAGGGTTACGTGATTTCACACTATAAAATACCTACTTTCATCTTTATTCTTTTTCAAGTTCTATTTTATCTCTATACCAAAAGCCATGAAATATTTTCATTCATGTTAAGTGTACAAAGTTCCCTTCATATTTATTAGAAGTGAGGACAGTTTTATTTAATTATATTTTAATTTTAAATTAACTAATAAAAACCCGATACGTTAATTAAAAGGCCATAAAACATTTCGATCTCACCTATGCCCTTATATGGTCAGTAGAGTTGAAAATGAATCAGCTTTGCTAGATCATGATTAAGAGCGATTAGTATGCAAGGCTTTGTGGGTGTTGGGAGGTTGTATTGTCATGTGAGCACTGTGTTTACTTGCAATTGTCTATTAAGGCCACTTGAGCAACATAATTTCTACTATCGCCTGTCTCTTAATAAAATTATAGCTTATTATTGTGATGAAAGCATCTAATTATCGCCACCGTGGCTTAGTGGTTCAGGCACCTGTGTGCCTGTTGCGATGGAGTACCAGGGTTCAGACACTAAAAAAATAATATAGTTTCGGTTGGAAAGGCAGAGAAAGCTATTATTATTATTATATACTATTATTTTACTATTGTAAACAAATTATTGTTAATATTATTAAAAAAAATATTCTAGAAGAACATATACAATATAATATATGTCTATTCTCAATCTCTACTATATTCATGAAGATAATTTTCATCAAATTAAATCGCTTTAGTAGTGCTTTCGCATTTATTTATTTTTTAACTAACAAGGACACTGGTTAAATTATTACTAAATTGTATAAAAGTTAATAAACTTAGAATAATATTAGTATCTTAAAACTAACAGTGATTTAGTCCGCTAGACCAAACACTTCACCAGGGTCTAGTTTCTTGCTCCCACGCAATTTTTATACCAACGAGCCTGTCTTCTTCCACAGAGGGTGTCAAAGCTCAGTCTCACCAATGCAGATATGATATTAAATAGGGATAGGATGATATGAAGAGATAGTATGGATAAAGCCAGTTTTTGTATTACCAATATATGACGTAATTTGAAATCGATTAGAGCGAAGTCATTAGGCCTAATAGTAATGGTAGATCACTCCCGCGGTGCATTGTCTTCGCTCCGATATTTATGACTCGATGTGATTGTAAACTGTTGCAGTCAAAACAGGGCATTGTATATAGAAATTGTGTAGTTGTTAAAGATTATATACGCCAAATATCATGCATTCTTATGTTTACAGGTGAAATTGAAGAAAATTGAAAAATAACCCCTAAGCTACATGTGAGAATATCTCTATAGTCGCTATGATCTATTTCAATCAAGTCGGCTTGCAAACAACAAAACCGCTTTGAAATCGGCTCATTCGATTACAAGCTACGAGACGGACAATGTCAATAATTTCCTGCTACGATTTATATGACCACCTCAAACGATTATAGTATGAGGATTTATTAAACAAAAAAAATCACTAATTTCGTAATGCAATTGTTGACGTCACAATTGCATTACAATCATACAAAACTTTTAATTGATAATTAGTACGTTATTTAGTTATATGGGAGCTATGTTGCGATACATAATACATCAACCCTAATATAAATTAAAAACACATTCACGATTCTTATTTAATTTTACTTTCTGTGGGTAATGTGGATTGACCCGAAATTATTTATATTTTCTTGTTATTAAATAATAAGTAGTGTAAATAAATAAAATTTATTTAAACTGTAAACTAAAATCCTCGCTTCCTTACACTATGGCAAAGGTGAGAGTTCATTTGATGTTTCATTAGTCAAATGTGGTGAGGCAGTCGAGTCCGCGGCGCTAACAGATATCCTGCTATTCTCCACATGTCAGGATAATGTATGATCAATGTGAATTGATAAAATCTCTACGCAACTTTTGCAATGTAAGGTTCAAACAGAAATTTAAAGTACATACTGGAGTAACTAAGGATTTCTGGAGCGTGTTTGACTGTTCATTATTATAATTAATATCTTAAAAAAGAAACTTAATCACTCAACCCACAAATTGTAGTGTGTAGTGTATTTCTATATAATCTCATTTAAATTAAGAAATAATGTTGCCATTTTTTGCGTATTTAAAGTTAGATTCTTATATTTAAAATTGTTAGTTTATCAATTATATGTTAGGAACTACTGGTTTGAATTGAATTGTTGTGAAACCGCAGGCTCAGCTAGTAGAAGATATAAAGACAGATTATAATCGATTAGTTGTATAAAATAAATGAATCAAAATGCAATAATGGTTAGTCGGTTATTGGTGTCAGCGCCGCTTTCTCGTCTCACAACAACACTCAAATTTAAAACTAACGCAATGTTTATAACAAATTGACATTTAAATATCTTTGCCTATTAGTTTTTGGCTTCTCTATTCAATTTCAAATGATGGAAGCAATCGGAAGAAATTTTTTTAAATTCAAATTGCCGGACATAAGCTGCATCATTATAGCGATGAAAGTTTCTATAGCAACATTAAACACAGACCAGTTCTTTTTTTCAAATGTACTTGAATAGATGTAAATAATCTTACATAGGATATTTTTATAGTACCTGCATGGACTACCGCCTCCGTGGCTAAATGGTTTACGCGTCTGCGTATTTCGCCGGAAGTCTTAGGATCGAATACCGGGTGGAAAAAAATCAATGAATTGGTTAAAAAGGCACAGAAAGCTGATCACCTACTTGCTTGTAAAGAAAATACTCAGTGAAACTTATAAAGAAATGTTTCTACCCCACGCCCTACTAGTAGGTATTCACTTTATATGGACTAAGTCAAAAAACAAGTATTCTCATATAAAAAATTGATCTAAAAAAATATATGAATGGAAAGTTAGACTCTGAATATAGGACATAGGTTATATTGTATATACCTGTAGAGGCTAAAGCTATTTGAAAATAGAAATATGACATTAGGCGCATGAGATACTGTGAACTAAACGCGATATTCTGTTTGCTCGTTACATCGAGTAGCCACTTCTCAAGCCAGAAACATTCCCACAGAAAAACTGTCTATGAATTAACACATCGTCGCAGTGAGTATGAAAACACGTGGAGGGTCCTTCTACTGACAGAGAGCTTTCGCGTTTATGTTGTAGATAGTGTGACGAATAGGGAATACGATAATATGACTGTAACAGGGATTTTATTTGAAATAATTAGACGATAGCTAATTAATAATCCAGAGATATAAAACTGATATAACTTTAGTGGACAAATATAACGATTTTTAAAAGTCAAAATCATTCATTTAGAATAAAATATATCTTTGTTTAAGTCACTTAACTAGAGTACACTAAAATGTGAACAAATCTAAAAAGAACAGCACAAAAGTAATAACGTTAAGCTACGCCATACTAGAAAAAAATATTTCAGAGTGAAACCTAAGCCTATTATAAATTATAAATAGAATATTATTAACAGTAAAGAAAGTTTAATTTTATTTTAGAATGTGCCATGTTTCTCACGTTGTTCGCGTTTCACGGAGACAAATTAGACAGAAAGACACGTTCGAGATAAGAACAGATTGTCTTGAAACAGAACTGTTATTAAAATTCTACATAGTCTCGAACATTATAATTCTAGTTTACTCTTGACAAAATATTGAAAATACCAATTATACAAATTTAGCTGCAACTCAGACCCGTACATTGATGCGTAAGATAGTTGTTTAATGTCTTTAATTTACATTAATTTTGAACGGTTGAAGCATTCAGGGCTCAAGGGCTATTGTCCAATGTCAATTCCTTAAGCGTTTTTGAAGAAGCCTCAACTAAAACAGTGGAATGCTGTTCTTACATTGTGTTTTTAAACGCTAATTTTTATGACTGACACCCAAATTTCAGATAAGTTTTTCAAAATTCGTTAATTTGTGGCGCTACAGCCCATTGGGTTTTAGCCCGGTCAAGCAAGAACCAGTTGGTGCTGTTTTGTGACCCCCAAGATTTGCTTGACATCTTCCAAACAGCGCAATCTTGGTCTGCCACGGTTTCGTCGACCGTCAGGTTTCCCCTCCAAAAGTTTTAGTTTCTCTTCTATTCTCGCAACATTTCTACCCTAATGGTATTAACGACATAAGGCTCACCATACGTATGGTACAGCTCGTGATTATAACTTGTTCTCCACACATCACCTTCTTTTATGGCAGCATAAATCTGCTTAAGAATTTTTCGTTCGAAAACCATTATGGGGTTTTCTTCCTTTTTTTAAATACTAAATCTATATTATTTAACCAAACTTTGTTTAATTATGTAATATATACTAATATTATAAAGCTGAATAGTTTTTTTGGTTGAATAAACCAATCTCAGGAATTACTAATTAGTATAACATCACGCTACCACATAAGGGGCATCAATGAAAAATGCTGAAAAAAGGGGCATACAAACGAATAGAGGGTAATGATTTATTTATTTACTAAAGACTTGCTAACTAAGCACACACATTCAAATTTAACTAAAGAAATAACGAATATCAATAATTAATATACCTACGTAAATCTGACTAAAAGACCAAATAACTTACAAAAAAAAGTATGGTAATTTTTGCTACGCGCGGCCAGTAGGTCAAAATAAAACCATTTTTAAAACATGCACAGGTACATTATTGTAACTTTTGTCACTTTTCAAAATCAGTTAGATTTTGTAATCTTGAAAGTAATAAGAAAGCTTTTTAAATATTGCGACACCAGCCTCACTCTAATATCCTAAACAAACCGAGTGTGTGAAACTGGCCCATCATACATTTACTCGTTAATGCGAAGTGCATACTTTTCGTCATTCATTTTCAATCGCTTAGAACGTATTAACTAATATACAAACATTTTAATTTTTTAGAGGAAAATGTTTTACCACATTTTTTTTAAGAAAGTTAATTTTTTATATTTATAAAAATTTAATTTCGTAATTTATGTCGCATAAATAAATAAAAATTCAGAAAGACGCTCGTGGAAATATTTTCGATTAAAAATAAGGTATTAATGAATACTTACCTACTGTGTATATATAAATTATATTTCATGTATTATAAACAAAAGAATGAAGGCAATAATATTTTTTTTATATTGACCGTTAAATTAATGTATCAAAGATTAAAACTAAATAAAATTTATTTATGTATTTATTACCACTTCGTTGCAAAAACTTGTACTTCATACTTGCACTCGTTGTATAATAGAATAAAAATAATAAAACTTAAGCCTAATGGAGTGCAACAGGCGGCCTCATCAGCGATCTCAACCAGGCAACCCAACATGGAAAATAATAAAAGTAATAAAGGATAAGTGCAAGAAGGATCCTAACATTAACAAATAAAATACAACTTTATAGCCTAAGTGATAAAATTTGTAGAAATGATGAAGTGTCGTAAGAGCATAACACACCAAACGTCATTTCCATAAAAAATTCGAATGAAGCTTTGAAGCTATTGACACTTAGCCATATATTAGATATCAACGGGCGTGAAGCTCGCACGAAATGAATCATATCTTAAAAGGTTCAAATATCAATTTAATTTTTTTACATAAAATTCCATCAGCTATCGAAAACTTTTACAAGAGTGATGAAAAATTAAGAAACTATAAAAGTGTAGGTAAACTAAGAAAGTTGTTGAATCGATATGAAATTTGTGATTAGAGGCGAGTGGACATTTGGAAGCGAGCGCAGCCAGAGGGCATTCATAAATCAGTATTTGCGTTAGACGCTTAATTATTGATTTACTGTGCGCAGCGCTGGGTGCCGGCTAATTGGCGCTCGCCTCACATCTTATAGCTAAGCCTTCTTCATACAGTCTTTACTATTTTAACCGACTGTAAAAATAAAGATTTTAATCCAAATCCAATTATTTTTATCCGATTACAGTAAAGGTGATGGTACTTTTCCTATTTTGATAAAGAATTAAAAGATTTTTAGTGTCATATTTTTAACCTCCGATGGAAAGAGCGGTGTTATTAGTTTGACGTGTCTGTATGACGTTGTAGCTTTTAAACTGACTTCAATATATGTTTTTTGTTCGAAAGCCGAGATGGATTTTACCTAAAATTTTTACAAAATGGGTTAAGATCTTTTTTGAAATATTCATTTTATGTAATCATGTCGGGGTCATTTTTAATTTGTCTTCAATTTCACTTGTTTCTTACCTGAGATTCTCATACTTCAGTCTCTTATCTCTTTCATCTCGCGCCTACTTAGAACTTAGCTCGGAACTTCAATGCATATTTCAACAAAAATTACATTTTATTGCAATAACTTTTACTAAAATTATAAAAATTATTAATATTTTTAAATTTACAGATTTACTTTTTTATTCATAATTATTCATCAATTTAAAAATTAGATAAAAGTCAACAAAACTAGTTATTTTTTACATTGTAAGATATAGCCTTAAGAAGAAAATCATGGAGCACGCGGTCACAGTAACACGGTCATGTATTTCTTATCAATTTACTTTCAATATTGAAACCAGTTTATTTATGTCCTCACTGAGATTTTCATTTATTTAAATAAGATTTTAGAAAATACATATAGAGTTTAATTCCGAGACGCCTAAAGCCTACATAACTAAAATCTTTTCCCGGAGATTAAAACTCAGGACGTGCTACACGCAAACCAGGCAAGCATTTATAAATGTGCCACGTTAAAAAGAGTACACATAAATTTCTCGGTGGGTCTGTGTTTGTATGTTGCATTGTAGATTCTTAAAAATGTATCGATTTTGATGCAGTTTTTTGAAACTGCCGTCATCGGGATGAATCTTAGCTAGTTTATTCATTAACGAGATATTGACGGTTATAAAATCATCATCAATTGCCTTCAATTTCACTTGTTTCATTTACTATACTATACAATATACATAATTAACTAGTCAAATAATCTTACTATATATATTGAGTAATACTCCTTTTAGATCTAGTTAAATAGATCATGTCCTAAAATAAAGAATGCGCTTAACCGGAATGTAGTGACAAACATCGACTGGCCGGCTAATAGTGATGAACGGAAAACAAAAAAACAATATTTGTGTGTTTGTACACGCTTGCGTGTAACTTACAACAATAGAGTACTGTACAGTGAGTATAGACTTTTTTCTCTGGTTTTTAATAATTAATCATTGACTTACTTTGACTTAATCTCCTAATTACGCTATCTTGAGCTATGTATTTGATTTCAACCCACGTCAACTCCTCCAACTCTAACTGATATTCTTTATGATTTTTATTTGAATTAATGTTCTGTATTAATATAGTATAAGCAACTGAGTCAATACACAACTTATGTAACAATTGGCTGTTGAAAAGAGTACAATTTTTTTATTATAAATAGGTAAGAGTATTTCAACACAAAAAAGACTAGAAAATTCGTAGTTCCTCAGCCATAACTGCGCGCTCTATGAATGAGGTTAGCGCGTGTTTTCGAAGTCGGGGACGCGGAAACTGTTCACACACCTGACCCCCAACAAAGGAGATGTTTGCTTTGGCGCGCTACTAAAATATTTGACCAGTCCACCGACTCTGCTTGTACTTTGTAAGACTTTGTCCACATAACATCGCTCAACGTTCATTCTGAGTGAGATTTTGTCGTATTTTTTCAAATTTGCATTAGCAACGTTGCAATCAAATTTGCAACTGGAACATAAAATGATTGGCGTTTCCTATTTTTTAACCGACCTTCAAAAAAACCAAAAAGGAGGTTATCAATTCGACGTGTATTTTTTTTTTTTTTTTTTTTTTTTTTTTTTTTCCGATGTTCCGCTCGTACGTCGCCATTTGTAGACCGATTTGGATGAATGAGGTGTCAAATGATAGGGTAACTCGTCGAAGTGGTCCCATTTTTTTTTAGAATTTTTACGATTAATAGTTTTCAGCATATTGAAAGAATAGTTTCACAATCGGACGAGAAATCGCTGAATTCCGCGCGACCATGTCGTGCTAATTTGCTTATAACTCTATGATTTATGAATCCTTATCGATGAATTAGATATTTTTCGATTTAGTATTAAATTTGCAACAAGTGAGAATAAGAATCAAAATAATTTGATTTATAGTTTTAGAGATATTGAGGTTATAAAATAAAAAATTTAAAAATCTTCAATTAGTTCGCTTTAGCAATAAAGATGTCCATGTTGTATTAAATATATACTAATTATAATAAATTTATTTAATTAAAACTCATATTGCCAAGCTTTTGACGGAATTTTATGATAATCCAAGCCATATATTTGATGTTATGGAGCAAAACTTGTCAACAGAGAAAAACATGCCATACGTTATTGTTTACGCGTCCAGTTTAGATCTATATAGCTCGATGTAATATCAGTTTATATCGATGACTTATATATCATTTTATAAAACATTAAAAGGGTCATATATGATAGTAAAATCAATAAGGTAGAAGAAATACTTCTAGAGATAGAGTGAATATAGTAACTGAGTTCCTACGGGAAATCACAATGTGCGTTCACTTGCTTACTATAAAACACCATGAAAACTTAATTTATATCAACGATATTACTTAAATTTTTAGTATTAAACGATTCAGTTTTGCGTTTTCTTATTTTCATTAATTTGAAAATATGAAATTAAATTAATTAAATTAGTTTTTAGTGTATAAGGTAAGCGTAAAGTCAGAGCGTCCATGTTAGTTTCGTTTTGATGGTATGATAACCAACTATACGGTTTAGAAGAGCCACTCAAAAGTATAAAATAAAATAATTTTAAACAAAAAAATAAAACCGACCTCAAAACGCACTGAAAAGTAAAAAATAAATTTTGTATTATAAATGTACTTACTATAAATAAAAGACGTAAATAGTGTTGATAAATAAAATTCATCTAAAATTCTACAAGGGCATAAAACTTTCATGTTGTTTTTTGAAAGGCGGTGCCAAATATATAAATAAAGACTGAATGAATATTCCTGGACTTTAATAAAAAATTAATTGAATGGCTTGGTGCCGCGTTTCAAAGAGCAACATGACAGTTTTATGCTATTGTAGAATTTTAGATGAATTTTATTTATCAACACTATTTACGTCTTTTATTTATAGTAAGTACATTTATAATACAAAATTTATTTTTTACTTTTCAGTGCGTTTTGAGGTCGGTTTTATTTTTTTGTTTAAAATTATTTTATTCTACTTTTGTTCTCAAAATGTTCACTGGAGTGCAAGAGGCCTGCTTGATTTATGTGTAAATGAGAGAGGTAATACCTTGGAATTAAGAGATTAATATTTTAAGAATTATAAAAATAAAACATTCAAGAAAAAAGCATACCTCTCCTTAAAAGGCCGTAGTTTGCCTTCTTTTTTATAGAAAAAAATATTATATCTTTAGATATCTTATTTGTCAGTGGAAATCCATACCCCGCTACTATCGTCTCACATGTATTTGCTGTTGCACCTAAAATATTTTGGTTCACGTCCACGGTTCATCGTAGTGTCGTTGCGTCACCAATATTTGACGTGCAATCAAGACGCATCAATGAATGTCGAATGTACTCTGCCATGGGTAAATGGATCGCACGTCAACGTTTCTTACGCGATTTCAAGACAACTACGCACCAACTCAAATGTTTTTTATTTGATAGATGGTTCCGTATAAATTTTATCGAAATTAATTGAATAATTCACATACCTAATATAAAATACTTCTATCTAGAATAGAAAATAATATTACAAGACATTGAAACATTCTCGAGACATTATCAAGGTATGTGCGGGGTTTTGTTAATTTTTGAAATCAATTATACATAAGCAAAAAAGAGAACCTCATACTTTTTAAAATTGTTTAAAAATCGATCGCATACTTGTCAATTACGAAATTTGATTTATAAAATATTCTATGCAAACCCTTATACAACACATATAAAATACAGATAAGAAACGACAAGTGACATTATAAATACGGATCGCCACAGATAACAAATATTTTGATTGGTCGCCGCAACAAATTACTCTGATATTATCTACTTTGAGAGACGTTTCGATTTAATCAATAATGTTGATATTAAATTATGGGACCGGCTCTTACTTGCAAAATCATTTTCAGCTTTCATTTCTTGATTATTGTCAAGGACGACTAATAATAGCACTAATATCGCCCTGTCTGTCTAGTAACAAATTATTTTGTTGATATTTATTTATTTTATTTAGCGATACAACGAGGTAATGTATCTAGTATTTTGGGTACGCAAACCTCTGGTTGACGAGGTTTGTATTTTTATGTATATTTAAGTATATCATTGTAAATTAATGTTGTTATGAAAAAACAATTTTACTTCCAATTTCATGTGGTATAATAAAATATAGTCTATATCACTTGGAAAAAGAGTTTTCCAATCAACGAAAGGATTTTGTTAATTGGATTAGTGGATCCAGAGGTAGAAAAAGAAGCATGTACGTGCCATAATCTTAATAATATATACAACTTAGAAGACTGCTATTTTTTGCCAAGGGTTAAAAAAATATAGTCGAATTAAGTATCTCCTGTTTTGAAGACTGAAAAGAACATTTAACTAAAACTGCCAGAACTTAAATATATAACATATTATTGGCATTGTTACGAAAACAACCTGTCATATAAAAAAGGATGAGTTTAGTTTGGTCTTCTTAATATAATATAAAAGTCTTTGTAGTGTTTAAAATTATTCACAGACTCAACCCAGCAAATCTGTTGTATAATGTAAAGAGAAATAATATAATTTCCAAAGTGACCTTATGACCACGGTACAGCACGGACAGTTTTGTACCAGTTTTATGTTTCTGATAAAGCTGTATCAATAGTTGTAATTTTGATAAAATTGTCCATTGCAATAAGATACTTTGCCGTCAACGCACAATATTGTGTGAGATAGTTATATGAGCTCAGTTAATTTGTAGATTACAATAAATATATGGAAATCGTATTGAACCGAAGTGTTTCTATAAATGTCTGGATATACTTAGTATTTACGTAGGAAACTAACTCGATGGGATGGTGTTGAGTGTTATTTGATAGAACTAATGAGGTATAACTATCGCTTGATAATATACAAATTACATTTTCGTCTTATTAGAGGGGTGTTATTTAATATTTTTTGTGTGTCTATCTGTGGCATTGAAGCTCTTAAATGAATCGATCGGTTTCGGTTACTTTTTATTTCGAGAGAAAATTTGAAGTTTGAAAATCGGGTAAGCCATTTATATGTGGAGTAACTAACCTGACTTGCATTTATAATATAGGGTTTTCTATAAAAGTCGAGCGTGTTATGCACTGAACGCTTAATGTAACATCAAGTATTCTGCATACAGATAGCATCCTGATAAGAGGCTCATCTTGAACACCACTCCTATCTCAACACCATAAATTTATTGATATTTTAATGTCACAAATGATCTGTATGTTACTACGAAGATTTCTTTTATAAAAACTTAACACGAGAGCCTCAAATCGAGGCATATTAAACGCTAATCACTTAAGTTAAAGTATAAAATCGAATGTTTTTAAACAGTTGTAAACCATTTTAGTTTATAGCGAGGATACGTGTTTTTCGAGTGAGCCGAGGCTGGCTCATAAGTTATAGGTTGTAATAAAATTAAATGTAACACATTTCTCTTTTCCATATAATCTTAATAATTTATACATTTTTAGTTCGCGACGCCTTTCGGCGCCCGAGGGCATGTAGGCTTACGCTCGAATGAATATTACATAAATAATTATTTATTACCGATGACATCGTGGAAAATTCTATAAATTCATCGAATTTAGTGGCAATGACGTGCATAGAGTTCTACGTACTCAGACAATATTTTTAAAACCATTTAAAATTGAATCCGTAGTGGTTCAGTGATTGATTTACATTATTATCATATTTGTCGCGTTTGTTTGTCGTATGTTGATACTGATACTATTAACTAATCGTACTAACATACTGACATATTAATTATAAGTACTAATGATCGCCCATTGGTCGACATTCGACCATAATTCAAGGGTAAATAAGGTATGTATCTGTGTGTTTGTTGTGTGTCATTCAAACAGTATAGTATGTTTTAATTAATTTTATATATTTCAAATGCATTTTATATAAAAAAATAAAATATGTCAAATTTCACGTTCATCCATTCGCACAATTTTCTTAAAAAGGTGTACAAATTTTACGCCTTACGTATTAATATATAGATTGTATTGTAACTAACCCATTGTATGGATTTTGTTTTCTGAAATTAAATAAATAAATTATTTCTGTCGAAAACCAAAGGTGTATCGTAGCTTCGTCTGTCGGTCCATGTAGGAGCTACCATGCCAGATACACATCGCATGTAACATCTCTACGTCTATTCTACAACATATAAGTGAAGTTCATTTATTAATGAAGTATTTATTTGTATAAGCCGCTTCTTTAGAGATATAGATTGTTCGTTGCTTGTTGTTATTCATTATGTTGAACATTAATATTTTAAATTCTTATAACTATTCCGCGTGTAATCTCATCCAGCGTAATTAATCATAACAATTTAGTTATTTATAGCGCAATCGAGTACCTATAGCGAGAAGCTACTAACAAATGCAATAAAACTGATAACATCTGGTGCAATTTGAATTACACAGTACTTACTAGCGCTAATAAATTAATTTAATGTATTCCTTTCCGTGTTTGCCGTCCATAAGACCAACCTGTTGTAGCTACATTGCGATATTGAGTGTCCTTAGGTGTTTAGTAATAACGGCGCTTTGATTGCTTTGATTATTTCTTTTCCAAGATCGTCTGATTTGAATTCTAGCCTAGAAATGTACAGATTTCATAATAACAAAAATATGTTGCTGAAATACAGATTCATTTATTAAGTATGATAAAAAGCAACTATTTATTTATTATGGTTGAGCCTCATAAATGTTAAAATCCTTATTCTATCGGAATGAACAATGTAGAAAATACAGAACAACTAATAATCCAGAACACGTCTAGCGGATAGCTATCAACATTGAAATGTCAGTTGTCATGACTACAGAATACAAAAAACACCTTTATCTGTATACTTAAATTATATATCTGAAGATTTTGTTTCTTCGTTTGAATGTGCGACAAATTATGTTTTGTGTTGGATAGTCAATCGTAGAAGGCTACTAAGACAAAATGCACCCTTTATTCGGTTGGGTAAATTGCCTCGATAAATTAATTCATTTCGCACCAATATATAGTTCTAGAGATAAACGATTGATAGATAACCAACCAAACGAACAAACTTTATAGTATTAAGTATTTAAATGTTAAAATAATAATAATGTATGGAATGTTAACACGATTTCCATAAAATCTATCAGCCATATAAGTTGATTTATTGGAGACGGGCATATCCCCAGGAATCAGTGGTTGAAGTCTGCCACCCGTCGCGGCTGCAGCGCACTGACGCTGTCAGGTGGCGCGTACCAATGATAATAAAGGCGACCATAAACACATCAAATAATAGGTTAGGAGAAAATCCATTATTTTTACGTGAATTTTAGGACATTACTTAACAAGTTTAGATATCTTGTTAGCGATAAGGCCGCCCGTTGTTTTCTTGCTGTATTATTTTCATTCTTATGTTACTAAGTGTTAGTAAATAAAGTACTGTTTGGAATTGTACGTTTTGTTCTTTGCAATACAAAGCAGCATTGTAAATATTTCTTAGTGATAAGAAATTGGCAGAATCAAGACAAGACTGAAGATTAGGAGTTTTTTGCAAATTGGGATCACGCCTTTCATGAGAGAGGCATTATGAAGCTATAAGTTTTCTAAATCGAAACATTTTATGTTACCCAGGCATCGAATCCAGAGTACCTCGCGATATAAGCGTTTAATGTCATGAACCACAAAGCATGGACGTAACATAAGATTGTATAATTAAGTCTATGACACGTTCATATTTTGACACAACTGATGCATTTTTTCGGCATCGAAGCTAAAGGAATGAAACGGTTTCGATACGGTTTTATGCAATTTCACTCGTTTTCATTAAATTCCTCCCTTGACGTTCGCAGCAGCCAGTATACTGTGGCCTTAAAGCCAATATCGCAAATCAGTACGTATATTCATGATCTACGTACATACTAAACCCGGCATTTATCATCCATACGAAGTCAATTAAATTACACCGATGATAGCGCGATCCAGATTTTCCCATACAACTATTATTTATTGCTGTGTAATTTGTATTTGTATTATTATGTCGATTTAGTAGATTTATTGATAGGCGCAAAGAGATGGAAAAGTCCAAGTGATAGATGAGCCTTATGTATCTTGATATTGCAACTGCTAGAAGAAGGGGTGCTGTGTGAATATAGCATTTTATATAGGAAAATTGTTTATTAAACATTACATTAAATTCAAAGAAGCAAGAAGATAGTAAATATATAGGTACACAGAAAACATACCAAGTGATATTTTCCAGGCGATCCAGACAAAAGAACGGACACTAAGAATTCAGAAATGTGTTAATAATGTTAACGAAGTGAGTGAAACTGAAGATTAATTAATCAATTAATCTAGTCGGCTGACTAGAGAGCCCTCAAAAACAAAAACTGCACAAAAATCGATCTATTGGTTACATATTTACAGACTCATCACACTTGTAACACATTTTTGCTCCGGGGTTTAAATATAAATATAATATAAATCTAATTTTAAAAACAATTACTGATAGTAAACTGGACTCTACCTAGTAACATTGTATGGCTATACAGGCGAGGTTGCAAACTCAAGCTAGTAATTAACATTCACACTTGAATTTATAAATTAAATTAAGTAACGGGTTTATAAACACCCCATTAGATTTAAACACCTCTTAACATCAGGTGGAATTGCCGCCAAACGCTTGTGTTGTTTTTAATGAAAAATAATAATTACCAAATCTTCCAGTTCAAATAATAATTTAAAACAGTGATTCGAAAGGCAAACTTACGACGGAACCGAACCCGCTAAACGTTTTATACGATCACAACATTATCCTTTCGACACGGTAGCTCTAATTGGACCTTAACAAAAAACACGAAAGAAACAAACACTTTAATGATACGGCCCTTCATAATGCTGAGCCGCGAACGGGATTCCATTTAACATGTGAATTGGTTGGATTTAGGGTCTTCGGTGAGGAGTGGTTTCTTCACTGTTTTCAACAGAGGCCCAGGTCTAGTACGACCGCTTAACTGACTTTTATAGCTCAAAGTGTAGGAAAAAAATTCCAAACTCAAGAACTCAATGTACAAAACTTTTTGTAGTTTTTTTTTCTCAGAATTTGGTTTTTTAGTTTTCATATAAATTAATAATGATTGTTCTATATAAATTTCATGACCTGTGTTTTATAATGGCATTTTTGTATATTATGGTTTCAAGCCTATCATATTTTTTTCTTTGATTTATAGGAATGCAAATGGTTTTCATTTAAAATAACCTTTTTGCAATAAACGAATATGATATTTTAGTTTTTTATTATTGTTAAGATACATTAGGAATTAAATTTCTACTATACAGACGTATGAGATAAATAACATTACCGGTTACAAGAAAATAAAACTCAGCCATCACGTTCGTGTATAATCTACCTTATATGAATTGGATGCGTCAGATCAAGGCGTGAGCTGTCACTGGAGATGAGAAGCTGACAATATATTATTATAGCTCAACTCTCAACCGCCTAAGACTAAATCAATCTTAATATTATGACATAGACATGAGCATGACGATTTAACATATATGTTCAAGTATTTGTAACAAGTTAAATTGAAGACAAATGAAAAAAAATCCACGACAAAATTATGTGATAATTACAAATAAGACTACCCCATAAATGGATGTATCTTCATAAATTGAAGTCAAAAAAAACACTGCATCAAACATCACAGACACACGACAAACTTATAAAGTACCTATTTTTGATAAGGATTTATAAAAAGGATCGCTTTGGAATGATGTCCGATATTAAAAGATAGAAGGGAATGGCAATATTTGTTGGAAGCGATAGTATATCTTATAAAATACACACATCAAAAGAATCGAGATCAATTAGTATATTCTAGCAGTATGATGGATGTGCGGGTCCTGTCTGCGAGTGGTGAAGAGAGATCGTCCTCCGTGTAGCTTCGCCACGCTGCCCATGACACAATAGCGTGTCCAGACATAGCTTATAACGCCCTGTGTAGTGCCAAGACCACAGTACGTTACCTAGAACCAGCTTGCAACATTCCGTTGCCTGTTATCATCTTTTCTCGTGTCGAATGATGCCGTCGCTCCATATCAATGCAATTTTCTTCAGTTCTACAGAAATCCTGATTGACATTTGATTATATATTTTTAATCAAAATTTAAAGAAAACTCTGTATTTAAATAGTAAAAATTACTAAACTTTAAATAAATAATCATCAATTTCGGCGATACTCTAGTCTGAAATGTACTTGATCCCTCGACACTTTTCATCTGTATATTTAATATTACACTAGTTAGAGTTGAAGTTGAGCTAGCTTTTTCATTACGAATCTTTTTTGAAGTAAAACAGCTTTATCCACGCTTGACTTGGGGAGTAAGCTGGTGAATGCGTTACAAAAAGTGTGATCGGCCGAGACGAACGGAAGTTGAGAAGGAGATATAAGTTGGTGAAAATAGAAAGAGAGAGAGAGTTACGTTTTGTATATTACTGTAGGGGCAAGAGAGAGAGGTGCGAGCACACATTTTCTTTCCGTCTTAAATTTTACTTTAGTCGCGGTCTAAATCACACTCGTTTTTTTTAATTAGAATAAAATGGAGGAACTGAGGACGTTGTACCTATACGTCTCAAAATAACACTGATTGTTATGAGACAAGCGTTGCGACAGCCTCGGGCGCGAGCTGATTGATGGCCGCCTCTTGGATTGTTAGTGTTTAACTAACAGTTACTATTTGAGCCAAATTGGAACTTGATTGATGGGCTAATAGTGAACAAACAGCGAGAAAGTGTTAAGTGGTTTCATAACCGGTGCAGCGATGATGCATTGTCGATACATCTGATGTAACTAGATTTTATGATATTTACACATCCGTGTGTTTTTAAACGCATAATATTTCTGTAACACAACACACTCAATTTCACGTGTTGACTTTGATAAATGCTTAGGCTTAAACTCGATACTTTTTGTTACTATTTGTGACAATTAAATTTAAATTATGATTTCGAGTAATATCTTTCGTCATTTCAATATACATAGATGAATTATGATATAACAGACAATGGCACCTCCTTCCCTGAATTATATTTCCAACTTCGACCTTACTTAGGCTGGACTAGTTAGAAGGATAAAAATTAAATAATAAACAATCTGGGGTATAATAGACGAAAATCGATACAATATTTTTGACAATCAAAAATAATAGAGCGTAGAATAAGGATTAATATTCACCATAAATTATTTTCGTAAGATGATTTTAATCAGTGACAGAAACACCATATTAATGCAATATGAATATATATTTATTAATTTATAAGAATTTTATTCGGTATAAGAAAAGTGTCATCTGAACTGTAAATCAATCAAAAGTTATTTAATCTGTGATCTTTACTTGATTTGGGCATAAATATAATTTGTCAGAAGATAATATCAAAAACGGTTGGGTCACTCAGGGATTAATATTATCCGCTATTAAATATGACCCGACCCTTCATTGCTGTCCATACCGTCCACAAACGTCTGAGCGGTTAGATTTTAGTCCCACGACTAAAAGACAGCTATAATTATCGAGAAAAATATTTCTAAGGATAGCTTTTGCCTCATAGCTTGAGCACTGCTAACTATTGTTGTTATGACCTACCGTTATACGACCAATAGGTAACCCTTCCAATGGCTTTCAAAAACTACAACTTCCTGAAAGATAGCTAACGCACCCGCGAGCTATTTAGAATTATTAAGAGTTACAGTTATAATTTCATATTAAG
This sequence comes from Aporia crataegi, assembly GCA_912999735.1. Lineage (NCBI taxonomy): Eukaryota > Metazoa > Arthropoda > Insecta > Lepidoptera > Pieridae > Aporia > Aporia crataegi. The sequence continues at coordinate 752,677 of OU538737.1, forward strand.
CGAGACGCCCGGCTAAGCCCTATTTCTCAAAATCAGTATATTCTAAGATCTAGGAAGTAAAAGTTTGACTCAGCTAACGATTAAAAAAATACTTCTTGTTGAGTACCATATGTAAATATTTGGTTTACCAAATTATCACCGAGATGTAAGAGTTATTCAACTTGTATGAAACAAAATCTTTTTTCGGTTTAAAGTTTACTTTTCGTAAAGCGAAGTTCAGCCAATAAATTCGGTTAGGAAAGACGCTCCCTTGGTATCGCATAGAATGAGACAAGGCCTTTAAACTTTTTACTCTCTTTAAAGTAACCGACGGCGCCGGCCATTGTTCTCGGCCATTCGTCGCACTTCACGCTATTCACATTCAAATTAAATGCCGGTGTATATATTAATTTGTCTTTTGTCTTAGCAAAGATGTTGACGCACGCAGTGGGGGCGCTCTACAATGGACGCAAATCATAACGTGCCACGGATTTATTTTATTAAAGCAATCCCGATGCGCCTGATAAACAACTGTCTTCATAAAATAGATATAGAGCAATCATCCCATCTTGTGGCGAAGATATTTAAAATTGAATCTTGGTAAAGATGGATTTTAATAATTTAATAATTGTTCAATTATTAAAGATATTTTATCTGCTTGATTATTTGATGTGAATGTTGAGGGAAGCAATATAAATGTAAAATTTTGTATTGGTCACATTAAAAAAAATTGTAGTCATAAATTGATAAATTGTGGTAAAAAATTGTTATTGTAAATGTAATGTGTAAATGAATTTAAAATTATTGCATCAATCGATTAACAAGAATACATAATACATAGTAATTGTGTAAGTTTAGATATTGTAAAACGAATAACTCAAAAGTTCAACTCCATTACAAAAATCCTTGCAATAAAAATATTTAAATTAATCATACGTAAACCGTTAACAGACAAATGATACATATCAGACTAAGTGACCGAGTAATAATTTAAACTGAGTGACGACGGATTCACTTTCTCAATTTAATAAATCTCTCATTACATTGATAACTGACTGACGTTTCATTTATCAAAAAAGTTTTCGGTATTATTGCGTATTTAAAGTTTATGCAATTTATGGAACAGATCAGTACATATAACAAAAATGACACCTTTTGTCTGTTAATTGCAGGAGTCATTTAAAAAACTGTTGGTTAACAGTGATTATGTCCTTAACCATGTTTAAAGATTATAAAGTTAGAGCTAAATATAATGTTAAGATAAATAGTAGCAATTCAAAATAAATGTCAAAAATGGTTATTTTCATACAGATAAGTAATTGTTAGATTTCAATTGTACTTTGCTTTACTAACCAGCCTTCAAAAAAAACAAAAAAAGGTTATCGATTTGACTTGGTTTGCTTTGATTTGGTTCTAAGATATATTGATATAAACTCAAAATGTTTTTTCAAGTTTGTAGAATCTGTCTGTTGGTTATTTTTAGAAAGTAGCTTCATACATCATTTTGTGTTGCTGAATCAACAATGAAAACTGGTATTTTTAGTTTTTTTTATGTAATAGCGGACAACAAAACAGGTGGGTCCCCTGATGGTAAGTGATTGATTAATTATATTTGATTATACTTCTTTGATCATTTGTTTTACCACAAGCTAGGTAAAGTATTTATATGGAAAATATTGAAATGCCCCTTGCGATACCAACTAAAAAAAAATTCTTGGTTGATTGAGCCTACCAAATCGCGGGCAACATATTCTCAAGACTTAATTCAAAAATCCTTGAAGCTCTAAACAAAGAGATCCGATGTCCATGACGAAGCGAGCCACGCCTTCCATATCACGTCTTTAGTTACGTATAATTAAAAACTCAAACATCGACGTATAACAAATCAAGTGTTGCCTGTGCCTGGCCGTCAATTAAGCTATTAAAAGGATAAATTAAAAACCACAATGTTCTTAGAAAATTGTTGAATCACGCACACCTGTGAGATATGACAGGTTGATGATTTTTGATGACTTTTCTAGGTTAGAACTAAATGTATAATACATCTTAATGTATAAAACAGTATTATTATATTATATAGGATAAAAAGTACTTCTAACTAAAAACAAAATAAACCTCCTTGAATAACAAAAAGTACAATAATTATTGTTCTTATTCACACAACAATTTACAATCCAAACTACGCTATACTTCTTAAATTTGTTAGCTTTGTTACATTTGCTACACAAGCCATGACCTTTAATGATATAATCTAATAGTTTTGATATATCATATCGACTAATAAAGCAATAATAGAAATAGATATAACAATTGAGAGTAATTAAAGATCTATTTCTGCCGCGTCACTAAATCTTAATTAATCCTCAGACAAACACGCAATCACGCACGGCGAATACTGAGAACTCCTTAGACTGCCTTAGAGAATCACACTGCTTATTTAAATTTTTACCCCCTTTTTAACCTTCTTTTACTAAAAAGGCGGATGTTATAACTTTATCGTGTCTATGTGTCTGTCTGAATGGACCTATTTCGATGTGGTTTTTTTTTAAACAAAACTTTTGGACATTGGCAGAATCTATTTTTATATTTTTTTAAAATAAGAAGTAGCTTGTAGTTTCTTTTTTTGTGCCCGATGTTTAGCAATAGGAATACCCCCCCACCCTATTACAATTGGACTAAAAATAATACTTGGCGAAATGTGAGTGTATTCGTACATAATGCACTTCTGCCTACCCCTTCGAGGAATTAAAGTGGTGAAAAATATAACAATAATAATAACGTCTATTATTATTGTTATATTTAGTTTTTGGTTAATATGTCAATATTTTGTACTGTTTTTTTCAGCAACACATTTTTGTTTCCTATCGAAATAATACTATTATATAGGTATGATCCTTATTACTGATAACGGCAAGCTGCGTAAAGACTTTGTTATGAATAAAAAACAAAAACCATGTGCCTGTGTTTGTGTGCCTAAAATAAATGAAAATCAAAGACTGTTAACTAATAAAAAAAATGTCATCAATTTTGATCAATCGAGTGGAATTAACTGCGAACAAGAACATGTCTCTATTAAATTAAAAATTCGTCAAAGCGTATAAAATCCGTGAAGTAACATCACTATTAATTAATATTTCCAATGAGCCATGTTCAAAATTGTACACTATGGGCCGTATTCACTGGTAAAATTAATCTCGATTAAGTAAACACAGTTTATGTAACAAACAAAACTGTATTTAAATTTGTTGAAATTGAGACAAACCCACAGACACATAGACCCGTCATAATATAATTCACTCAGAAAAAATATTTCGGAAAGGAAACAACAGAGATAAAATTTTGGAGGCTTTTTTTAATTGTCATTAATTTCACTTGTTTTGAAAAATTTGTATTAGTTAAATTTAAATATTTAATTAATACCACTTGGAATAATTGACTATGCTTTGTATATCGAATCAAAATTGTATATCTCTAAGCTTAAATTGTTTCAAAAATGTAAAGAGTTATTTCGAGAAGAAAGTACTGAGATTGCCTTTATATAGACGAATTCTTTGATATTAAATATACTGATTATCAATTTTCAACTAATAACTTGATTTACACGTTTTTATGGAGAATAGAGAGAGAGAGAAAATTAAAATCGGGACTTTTAATCTCAGTTTACAGAAGCGGTGAAAACGGCCATTGATAGCCGTTATAACATAATTCTTTTAATAACCAAAATTGAGTTAAGTAAAGTATCGATTATTTTTTATTACCAACTTCTTAAGAAACTGGTTTTTAAACATGTAAGTAAATTAAGCAAGCAATTTAAAGTAAATATTAACATGAATATTTTAAGAACATTCAGCTATTTTTAAATATCGCTTTTGTAATGAAATAAATAATAAAAAATTATGTACTTAATGTATTCTTACAAAAATTATTTTTGTTTTGCATTTCAGAAATGATGAAACCCACTCCCAATCACTGATCTCATACGGAGGTAGGTAATATTAAATTTATTCATGCATATTTTAGGTATAGGTTTTTAACCTCCGATAAAAACAGAGAGGTATTATTAGTTAAATGTGTTCGTCATGCCTGTGTATCTATGGGTCTGTGTCTATCTGTGGCATTGTAGATACTAAATGGACCAATGTCTTGTCTTTTTTGTTTAAAATCTGATGTGATCGAGTTTTTTAGATACGATTTAAGATCAGTTCAAGAAATATTGTTTTGTAATCATTGTCAGAGAATTTTTAAGTTCTCTTTATTTTAGTTGTTACTATAGTTATTTCACGGTGGCTTAACAAAAACACAAGACCAGTCATTGCATTGGAGAGGTCACAAGGAGTTCTCGGAAGGGGAGAGTGTGCTTGAGAGCGACACTTCAAACCTGTCCCGATCAATCCTTTGAATAAAAACCACGTTTAACATACCAACTGCAGGAAAGCCGTTCATACACAAGCTGCTTACCCGTTAATTTAATTAATAGTTAATAAATCACAAGTGAGATTTAAGGCACATGTCTGCAAGGAACCCAACATCTATACAGGCATGTAGGTGATCCTTCTGTGAACCCGGGGTCACTGGTTTACTCAGATGCGTGATTCAGTTGTTCACACAGTTCTATTGGAATTCCTTCAGTAGACTTTGAGTACAGCCTTGGCATATAGACTAATATTATTAATTTCATGTAGATATAAATTAGAGAATTTCAATAAAAAAATATAAATATAAATAATGTATAATAATAAAATAAAGAAGAGTATTATCGCATTGATTGATGCGGCGAGCCAGTTCCCGGGGGAAGACATAGATGTTACAAAATAGGTAAATTGGTTACGAATATTTTTCTATTATTATAATATATTGAACGCTTTGTACCCAAACAGCCTTAGCCCAACGAGACACTTATCACTCCCGTCAATCCTTTATATTTGTCTTTGAAATGTGATGACAGTGGTACAAATTACGTCCACAAAACTGAGCCGTTCATAAGGCCTTATCTCAATGTGATGGATGTGACTGTATCACTCCTAATTAAACACGAAACTAATAAATGAAAGCATTTGAATGTCAACCCTTAAACTTGTTCCTGTGTGAAAAGGCTTTTTTTATTGTTCATATGCGTGTAAAAAGTTTTTTGTCTTTAATAAGTAAAAATCAAGTTGGATTCATTATTATCTCATAAATATATGAACATATTGTATTCAATGATGTATGAAAAATTCTATCTAATATGTATTTCGATTACGTTAGTTTTCGAAAAACACATACATTATCACTCTCTTTTAGTCAGAGTTTAAAAAAATCTGTGGAAAACAACATTTAAAAAAACTTGATATAAGACAAATAGATAAGAAGAAGAAAATATATATTTTTCCTCCCCAAAAGAAAACAGAAAACATTTTTTTCCCTTTAAGTACTACTACTAGAAACGTATTGAATTTATCCACTTAAAATATATCTTGTTAGCATAATAACTTGAGTATAAGGATCTTGTTCGTAGATGCGCGCGAGCATCGGTATTGTTGTTGCAATTTAGCGCCGCTTCAATCGCTGAAATATTTCGTGTTACGAGCATGTCCAATTGCTAACGAGCTAGAGACGCAAATGAATAAGCACCTGTCATAGATTAAGCGGACTCAGATGTGTACCGATAAGTGTCGGCGAAAACTCAAGCGATTACTGAGACTGCACTGCGACTTTACTTTCAACAAATTCGACTTTCAACCAGAAATACGATTCTGAAACGTTACCATTGTATTCTTTTACGTCTCTTTATATGTTACTTTATCAAGATCACCTTAGTTATGCAATTAAAGGCAAAGAAAGAAAATCTAAGAAAAATTTACTCCGCCTTGATGATAGCAAATAAGAATATCTTATAAATAGTTGAACAATCCTTCATAATTGCTATTTTCATCTCGATCACACCATCTTTTAAACGCAAAATCTTAGAAATCTGGGCATTCATTTACGATGCCTCAGACTGGCATATACACACACACATACGACATACTTGTTACACCTCTCTTTTTCATAAAGGGTTAATAAGTAGTTTTTTATTTATTTGAACAAGGTTCAAAACATTGTACATGCTAAACATAACGACACATAACATTACAAAGACAAAACAAATAAGAGAGTATGAACAACACTTACATTAGAACAAAGCGAGAAGTACATAATATAAAAAGAAATAAAATACTTTACCAATAGTACATAGAAAAACGTTTATTTACTAGCATTTTGGTGTCTTCTATTATTACCTTAAAATAATCTTTGTTACATCTCAGCTTATTCTAACGTGGAAGAAATTAACTACACTTATCCCACTTAATGGCACCGACTCGCGCACACCTATATCACTATGGTATCATTTTACATTAAATGCCATGGTTATATGAAACTGGACTCACATATAGGTACTATATTCGTAAAACTTGTTCATAAATAATCAACAAAAGAATATTTAATAGTTTACTTTTCAGTGAATCGATTACAAGTCTCACATTTTCATTTTAATGTACGCGTTGATGATAAATTTTTAATCCCCGACAAAAGCAAGGGACTTATTGGTTTAACATGCCTGTATGTCTATGGGTCTGGTCGGTCTACGATATCCTGGCTGCTAAACAATTGGAGGGATTTCATTGCGATTTTTTTTTAAAGTGACGTGATCTAGATAAATCTTACTTAATTTATGAACATATATTCTTCCATTTACGAGGTATTATTATTTCTAATCATCATGTGGGGGGTTTTTAAAATTGTCTTCAATTTTCCTTGTACTATGGTGTCCTCTTTGGTCAATTTATCATAATAATGCATTACTTATTAAGTTTTAATATCTATTTTAGAAACCAAAATGAAATTACACTAGTATAATTCAAAGTAGATTGGCTGTGAAGATAATTGTTGTCTAAACAAAGCGTGTGTTCTATGACGGGCTGAGTGTAGCCTCCGGCGGGGCAGGAACGTATGGGAATCAAGGGGTTAACGCTCACAGATCATCTCTTTTATCGATCTTACAACTGTAGCTCTACCACAAGTCTGGTATAGTATTTTTCGATTGCATCTGCGTTAATATTTGTATGAAAAATCTTACAGCACCCCTAGCGATAAGCGTAAACATGGCCACTTTGGGATTGACAGCCTTCTGATAGTAAAAAACCCAACGAAAACTTCAATAGTTATCTCATAGCTGACTCAATTATTCTTTTATCAAACGTGAAATAATTAATGCTTTATTTTAAGGAGAACTAGATAAATTAATTGTATTTTAATGAATTATACATTTACCTTAGGTATAGTTTTTATTTTTGTAATTACGAGTAATTATTACATTCATTAGCTGTTTTATAAAACGTACAAAAACCATTAATTTTGGCGTGTCTGTGACGTCGCATCTTATAAAGAATTTTACATATAGACTTTTCAATAATTAAGATTATTATACTTTTTGTAAAGAACCGATTTTGATGCGTCTTTTTCTACAATATGAGCATCAAATCATGGATTTATGAAGTTATCTTGTTTACAACTAGTAACTATTCTTATCTCTGGCAATCTCCTATTTTAACCACTTAGTCATTTCAGCAATAAAAGTTTAGTAACAGAGTTACGTCCGCATTTATAAATAGGGAAGTCGGGATTGTGTAGAAAGCCACCGCCTACTTAGGGCCGTCGGCAAACGTTAACCGCAAATTCTGACAGCTCAAGTGTGAAAACATCGCTAAAGATGCTATTATTGTAATTAACTGTTATACCTTTTGATCCTAAGCCTTATTAAGCTTTAACAAGACTTGACTAGAATAACAGTACAAAAGGCTCTTATAAATTAAACTGTCCTAGATACGCAGTGTGAATTTTCTATTTCATATTATTTATTTTAATTTTCACAAATTTTCTATAGGTTTACAATTTATTAAAATATATTTACAGAAAAAAATTGCAACAATTATCTGTATTAATATTATATAGCTGAAGATTGTTTGGCTAAACGCGCTAAGCTAAGAAAAATGTTACCAAAACTGGGAAAAACATAAATTTTAAGAGCTTTTGTAGCGTGCGCTGTGTAAATAGTAACGGAAAATAATGTACAACGGAATTGTTACCTTTTAAAAGTTCCAAATAACGTATTTAAAAATATAGGCTATATTTTGCAATATAAATATACGCGCTATAATTCGTTTAAACGGTTTCATTTTAAATCTAACAGTATAATATTGTTTTCACTAGTTAATCTTAGGGTCAAAGGCCCTCTGAAACATGGCCGACACTAGAGATTGCACATATTGTCACATCGTCAGTTTTCAAGATAATATAAACAATTGACTGTCCTCTCAATACAATAAAAGTTAGGTACTATAACACCATTTTTATATCAGCAAAGCTGACGTCACCTATCAATAAACTACCTACTTGTTAAACAAATTAATATGTCATACATATTCATAAATATAAAATTAATTTACTTTCTAAGACTTTACCTACTTCACAATAATGTCACTCGAATATGAATTCCAACATATATTGTTATCGTCCTCTTCAGTTGCATCACATCTGTGAAGACAATTAAATTTATTCTCCCGATAAATTTAACAGATTTGTCGCAATATAAGGTGTTACCACAATAAACCATATAAAACTCAACAATGGTAGATTTCACAGCACATTGAAAGTAATAGTAAAGTTATATGGCACTTTCAAAATCACTGAATTTAAATTATATGAATGTCTATTATTGTGAAACTAGCTAATGTATGCGTAGAGGATAAAAACATATTCCATCTGTCTCTGTTAAATTACTTTTTAAAAAATTGTGTATTTTTTGTACATTGACAAATTTTGGTTAGTTGAAGTTTCTTAATAACTAAAAAATTAAATGAAACATTTTATGTTATAATAATAAGTTCTATGGTCAATCCCCAACTACATTTACCATATGTTTATTCATAAGTTGTAGTAGCTTCGCTTACCCAAAACAAGGATTTGGTTAGGTTTGGTAACCGATTGTTACGTAATATATAATTACACCTTCATAATTCTTACATTTATATGCACATGTGACATCTACTACATTTATTTGGAAGTAAACATAAACCCAACGGCCGCTTTGCGCAATAGGTAGTGCTGCTGCGTTCTGCGTCAAAGGGCCCTGGGTTCGAATCCCGGTAGGTGCATTTATTTGTGTGATTAGCACGAATGTTGGCACGAACTACCCTAATTCTACGCCAATAAAATTTGATATACCTAGTAAAATTTTATCATATAGTTAAGTTAATGTAAAATAATCTCTTTGGGGACGTTTTAAAATACGTGTCTACGGTAAAACGTCATGTAATTCAATGTCAACGTTTTAGAAAACGCACGTGTAACCGAATCGCCTACAAGGGCTTAAGAGGTGGTAATTTGACGTTGATTTAAGAAGCCTTTCATCACAGATTGTCTTACGGAGCTTTGTCTATAGCCTGTTATAATTTATAATGGTCAACGTTTATAAATTGTAAGTGGAGAACGGACCTTGAACCTATTAATATAGATTAAATAACGCTCTCGAACGATATAAACTTCAATCCTCATTTAACTTTCTTGACGGCTTTAAAAAAACGGGGAAAATGTATCACAATTTCTCAAAATTTAATTTTAAAATGTTCTTTTTTTATAAATTAAATATTATACCTTTTAGGGTCTGCTTTCTGGCCTAAATCATAATTTGTCAAAATTTAAATCTAGTTGATAAGAATTAGTAATAGTACTAAAGAAAAAAAATTAAAAGGAATATATTGACATTTCCTTGCCTAAGTGGTTCGCACGACATATTTTGTTTCGGTTCTCCAGAGGTAAAATCTTTACATGTGAATATATAATATTTATTTTAGAATTTAAAAAAGTAAAGGAGCGTAAGACAAGAACGGCGCGTGCCCAGCAGTGCAGTAGCAGGCGCGGTGCTGATGTCATCGCTGTGGCGCTGCTCACCGCTCACGTGGCGTGGGCGAACCAAACAATATAAGCTTGGGGGACACTGAGACCCAAATTAGAAGAAATAACGATTAACCTTTTTTAGTTCCACCATGCTGGATGTGTGGAAACGGAATGGTTATGATGGATAACGATGAGGGGATTCCTGGTGAAAGTCCCTCTCAACTAGCTTTCTACGGCCAACGCATTATGTATATATTTGGTTTTTTGTGTAATTTACCCCAATGTTATGAGCCTTTTGTATATTTTTAATGTTTATAGCTATAACTAATATATGGATATATTGATGTAATATAAATTATAATTGCACGAAGCAAATATAATAATAAGTCGGTTCAATTCGGCAGACATGCATTAATTGTATACCGAGCCTTATTGAAGTTATGAATGAAGTAATGTTTTGCAAGAGCGGATGTGGCGAGGTTGTATCGAATTGGGTTTAGAGCCTTATGGGTCTTGATGAATGAACCCCTTCCCCGCCGTTAGACAATCATTTTAAGCGCATTGTGAAGGACATTCGAAGAAACTGCCAAGTAATATAATGCGGTACGCAATTCATATCTACTAATATTATAAAACTCTAGTGTTTTATTGAACGCGCCAAAAACTTGTTAGAATTGATTGATAAATTTCGCGTTGGATAATATATACATTTATTACAGAAGGTTATAATAGGCTATATAACATCGCACTAAATGAAATTAACGCAGCCAAAGCCGGAGAACACGGGTAGTCTTATCGTATCGTGGGTATATATTGAAATAAAGGCCCGCTTTCATGTCAGAGCCGATTTTTAGCCGTTGAATTTAGCCCAGAGTTAAGATAAAAACTTACATTATTTTATTCGAACAGGAATTCAGTCTAGGCAAGCACTTAGCTGTGACATGTCTGCATGTCTATCTCCTTGAGGCCTATATCAAGAATGTTTATTCATAGAGTGATTTCCTCGCTCGGCTGTACGATTTATGAGCAAATTGCTTCTTTGCGCCAATTATACATAACTTACGTTAAATATTATGCTTTAAATAGAGTAATCTATCATTATTTATTGGATTAAAGATTGGATTTTAATGATAGTGAGTGTGGTCGGTCGGTTTCGTCATAGCAAAAGATATTGCGAATTTTTAACTTTTTAATTTACTGATTCTTGTTGTATTTTTGCTGTAATCGTGAAACTAAAACTATGATTTCTTTCTATTATTAAAGTTCAAATAAATTATACCATAATGATACTAATTTACCAACAAACCTTTCTTAATGCTAGCAAAAAGCCTAGATAACCCTAGTTATAAACAACATAATATATCGACTCCTATTTCAATAAAATGGAAATGCGAGACGATCTGCGTTCTACTTAAGAATAAATTGCGTAATTTCAATTTATTCTATGACAATAAGGTTGCGAATGAATTTCCGCGACCCCGGGTCATGTTAAATCGTAAAATTCAGTTGTCAGCGAGGCACAGCACTCAGCCCACCTGTTATAATATTATATTTGACACTTGCTATATTTACGACAATTTGAAAGCGGACTTGTTCCTGAGTTATAGGTAATTGCGCTTGCACGTTATTTCTGTAGCGATCAATTTTGTTATGTAACCTGTTAACTGGTTAAGGACGGGTATAGAAGAGCGTGTAATTAAATATAGCGGATAACTCAAATTAACTACACTTAAAACGTAGCTCAGCTAAAATCTTTGCTCTTTTTGTTTCGTTATTTCAACAATAATCGCACGTCAGCGTAAAAATAACAAACCATTTGAGATATTGTTTTAAGTTAATAAACTAAAAAAAAACCAGATTAAGCTGCTGCATGATTTAAAACAAAATGGAACATCTACAGAAAAGTCTGATCTAATTAATATACCAGTCTCAAAAAGTGCATTGCTTAACGTTTGTGTAAATAAATTAGCGTTTTCTTAATAGCGTATATCCAGCCTTAGTTATTAAAACTACTGTTAATATTACATTACAGTAACTTAATATTTGCCTGATAGTTTAAACATCACTCAAGAAAATCGCACTTAGGAACTAAGTACGTGCTTGGATATGTCTTCGTTTCACGAGAATGTGACAGAACATGTGTGGAATTTTGTATTCCGCGTAAACGTACGTTTTCGTAAGCGCATACACATAACACTTGTACTAATATAAATATTATGCATATATTTATGCAAATAACGAAATAGTAAAATTTTTTTTTGAGATACTAACCACTGTATAGTAAAAGGTTTGGGAGAGAAAATCCCAGAGACCCAATCCATTATCTAAATTGAATTGCCAAAGATCCTAAAACACTGGGGATCCGAATAGACTATGCAAGAGGAGGCTTAAGTTATGTAAATTAAGTAGGTAATACGTAAATATCTTCTTGTATTTTTTGTCCATTCGTAACATAAGTTTCTAAGCATTGTGTGTAATAAAGTGAATGTGGTAGCATAGTTCTTTGGGAAATGCAACAATTATAGATCCACATATTGGTATCTACAGGGTTTTCCAATAAGAGGTGTTATTTTGAATAGCCCGCTATTTCGGTAGATGTCACTTTTGAAGCTGTCATTTTTTGACATTTGACAAGTAGAAACTACGCCATTAATAAAAATGGAACGATACACGCTTCAACAACGCATTGAAATAATTAAAATCATCACTATAGAAATGGTGAAAATTTAGAAGAGGCGGTTCGTAAAACTCGAGCATTTTTGGGTCGTCGTGAAGCCCATTTCCATCTCGGTGGCTTCGTCAACAAGCAAAATTGTCGCATCTGGGGCTCGGCAAACCCAAGAGTTATAGTTGAAAAGTCACTCTGTCCTCAACGTGTGACTGTTTGGTGCGGTTTTTGGTCTGGCGGAGTCATTGGACTTTACTTTTTCGAAAATGAGTCTGGAGCAACAGTTACGGTGAATGGATTGCGCTATCGAGAGATGATTAATGATTTTTTATGACTGGAATTGGATGGTATTGATCTGGACAACGTTTACTTTGAACAAGACGGCGCTACGTGCCACACAAGCAACGAAACCATTGATCTTTTACGGGAAAAGCTTCCGGACCGTGTTATCTCTCGAAGAGGTGATCACAATTGGCCACCGAGATCTTGTGATTTAACACCTTGCGACTTCTTCCTTTGGGACCACGTGAAAGTGAAGGTCTACGCTAAAAGCCCAGCGTCGATTCAAGACCTCAAAGATGGAATTCGTGAGGCTATCGAGGCCATAGGGCAGCCACTTTGCGATTTGGTTATGGAAAATTTCATGAAAAGGATATGGTCCTGTAAGCGTGGTCGTGGGGGTCATTTGCCTGATGTTATTTTCCACTATTAACGGCATACCTTCCTCTTTATAATGATATAAACATCCAATCATTTATATCAAAAAATGGCATTTTTCTTTGAATATCAAAATAACACCTCTTATTGGAAAACCCGCTATATGTTTCTGAAAAAATAATATTCACAATTATTTTAATATGGACAATAGAAGTGTGTACTTATATTTTAAAAATAATAAAACGCTCATTAAAGACATTGGGGTGCGTACCGCCAATACGCTAGATCCATAAATCTTATCTGTTGAAACAAATGAATTATTATAAAAGCCCTAAAAAAGATATGTATAAGATGTTTATATTTGGGTGAGCTTCGGGATCATGCCTTGTACGAATTCCACCCTTCATTTGAGTCGTCAATCGCAACTTGCAAAATTGCGCACGCCCTTCAGCTTAACATAAAACTTCAATTTGCATAATGCATGCGGAATATGTAAAGTGATCACCGCGCCCTCGTCAGCGTACATGGCTAGGGCTATCACAACTTTTATTTATTAAACACAGGCTACTAATATCCTTAATAAAAATTACATGTTAAACACTTTACTAGCTAGAAAGCTCCATCACCATCCGCCTTTATTTAACGTCCATTTCTAGATTTATTTGGTCCTCTGGAAATTGCGCCCTCTGCATCCTTTGCGAGCCAACGTGCTTCATTATGTCGTCTGTCCATGTCATTGCTAGGAAACTATTTAAGATTAAATAAACATATTGCCATAACATAGTGTGAAGTCCCGTGTCCCCTAGTGGGGTATGGGGCAGATGCATTTCACATCTGTTTCACTGATCGATTTTTTTCTCTAGGGGCAAGTATGTGATCAGCCTTCCATGTCCTGCCAGACCGAGTTTTTTTTATCTCCGCCGGGAATCGAACCCAGGACCTCTCGGTTGTAACGCTTACGCGCTTATCACTAGACCAAGGAGGCGGTCGTTGCCATAACATAATAATATTGTCCAGTTTGAACGGATTAAGCGTGTAGATATATTTATCACAAATTTTATTCTAATGAAAGTAACAGCTCAACAACTATATCTCCACTGATTCAAAGAGATCAGTCGAGAGTCGAATGTGAATCTAGGATACAAGGAGAAAAACTCTCTATGCATTGTATATAGGCATAAAAAAGTTTTTAGGAACTGGTAACCCTATTAAAGGAGACAGTGCGCAGTGAGGTGCGCCTGCGCAGGATAACATTATTCGAGAGTTGAGACGATATCCAATTCTAAATGCATTTGCAATACGGACTGAGAAATATTGATACTCGTGTGCTGACATCTTTACAACATTTTTTCCAATCTGTTTTTTATGTATTGAAGTTTTTAGTTAAAAATTGAGAAAATGGTTTTTTCAAAACTATATATTATATAATGATTTATATATTACCATATTATCTCTATTTTTTTTGTGATTTTTAGTGTCTTTTTATAATGTTGTAATATCGGGTTAGTCATCTTCATAAACATTTAGATTTAGATTGTATAGAAGGTCCGGCTTTTGATACCCGAGGAATACTTTTCATTTTGGAAAACATTTTTTTTTTTGTGTTAATGTTTGATTTATTAATAATTTATGTATCACAAATTCGTTCGAAAATCAAAATCATGAGGTCCACACTCTCGTATAAATCGCACAAAAATGGTTCATTATGTTAACGTATCTCTCAAAACTACGAGTACATTAAAAATAAAAATTTCTTAACAACGGTTAATCAGTTACTAATTTTCTTATCTTTTCTGTATTAAAAGTGTAATGAACCCTGAATTATGACAGGTGTAGTTAAAACTGCTGAGTCGTGAGATCGAAAGCTGATATTCAGCTACTGAGGAAAGATAGCAGGCGTTTAATATGATCCGTGCTTTTTTACAAAAGTTTTTATGCATTTTGAAAGACTAAAGTTCGTTTTCCGTTCATTAATGCTTGTTTTTCACGTTGAAAATAATATTTTATTACAATTGCAATTAATTACATTTTAAAAAGCCAGAAATTGAATTAATTCAGTTATGTATATAAAAAAATAAGTCTTTTTGGACAGATATTAATGCCCCACAGATTATAATTAACTTTAACCAAAAATAAAATACCCACAGACTATTAACGTTAGTCAAATGAATAAAGAAATATAAAAAAAATTATTGTCCAAAATATAGACTTAATATAAAACATGACACGTGAAATTAAAAACATTTTGAAAAATGTATGTTGATTATGAATAAGAAGACGTCGGCTTTCAAATAAACACCACATTTAAGTCGGTCCTTACGTTTAGGAGTTATGATGCTACATACACAAAAACTTTGGACTTATAAAACTCCTCTTTTTGTCAGGGGTTAAAAATGCCCCACAGGCTGCCACCGTAACATTTAAATGCGATATCATAAACATTGTATTCACATTAGTGCAGTAATTTCTGCCACTGCATACAAAATTGCCATTTAAAAGCATGCTCTAGTACAATTAAAGAGTCGTAAAGTTCGCATTTTGTTAGTCGATATTGTACTCGGCTTATTTACATACATTTATTGCAATTTAATTGGTCCGTAAGACTATCTGATTGGTTATTTAAAAAGTAATATTGTTACAAAATTTAAACGGAGAAATTGCGCTTTGAACGACTTAAAATTGTTGTGATAAAGCTTATTAATAAGGCTAATACTATATGTTATTAAATGACTATATTTAAGAAAGAAATATAAAATATTTTTTTTTTTTTGTAAAAATGGTGTAATTTTTATTAATTTTAAATCCACAGAATCTCTTATAACATGTTATAACATAAATGCTTAGGTTATGCTCAGCTTTCAAACAAAAAACTGCATCATAATCAGTCCATTGGAGCTACGTAGCTTGTAGACACACAGACACGTAAAACTTATAATACCTTTTTACATTGGAGTTTAAAAACTTACTTTTGTAAGACAGTACATTCAACTTTGAGCTACTAAAACATGAAACAAACGATTCTGCGCAAAACCCTACTTCGAGCGCAAATAAAATTATAAAGCAAATATAAAAACTCTTTATTAAGACATAAGACACCGTCGGGCACAAAATACGGTCGCGTCATGGACTTAAGGGCTTAAAGAATTGAAATAAGACATAAATGGTAACGTCCAAAACCGATATTATTGTCAATACAATGGGGTCATTGTTTTTATTTCATTTCCACATTCAAATGGAACCGTAATCATGGGTCTAAGTTATGATAAAAGGTATTGTCAAATGTTGTATCTTATTGAAATTTGTTTATACTAGTAAAAATTCAAACAATTTAAAATCCACCACATAATCGACATTTTTATTACAATATAACCTCATACCTAATACCTCATAAACGGACAGAACTTCATAAACTGTAGCTGAAAATCATCTCGAACGTGTCAGCCTTCTAAAACATTAGCATGATAGGTTTGCTTTAAGTTACATTGTTTATTTATTTTATAACTACAATATTACTAATTTTTTTTTTTTTTTTTTTTTTTTTTGAAGTCCTAAGGCCCCTAGATGGGGCAGAGGGCGTCCACAGTACGTCGCCATTCCTCTCTGTCCTGAGCTACGCGCTTCACTTCGCTCCATGTCATGCCAACTGCCTTCGCCTCCGCGGTGATCGTCCGCCGCCAGGATTGCTTAGGGCGGCCACGTTTTCGCTTTCCTTGAGGGTTCCAGTCTAAGGCTTGCCTCGGTATATGTTGGGAATCCCTTCGTAGCGTGTGGCCTATCCAGTTCCACTTGCGACGCTTGATCTGGTGGTCGATTGGAGTCTCGCCGCATCGTTCCCATAGATCCACGTTTGCGATCCTCTCTGGCCAGAATACACCGAGAATACGGCGAAGGCAGCGGTTGATGAAGACCTGGAGCCGCTGCGTGATGTCCTTAGAGACCTTCCACGTCTCACATCCGTACAGCAACACGGTTTTCACATTTGACCGAAATATCTTGAGCTTAACTCTTCTGGTCAGTTTCCGCGATTGCCATACAGGACGGAGCTGGGCGAAGGCTGCTCTCCCTTTGGCGATCCTCGAAGCGACGTCCTCCTCGGTACCTCCCGTTTCCGATACCACGCTACCGAGGTAGGCAAATTTGTGGACCTTTTCCACCCTCTCCGTGCCGATGGACAGCGGCAAAGAGCTTGTCGCTCCACACCTCATCTCCCGGGTCTTTTGAATATTGATCCTGAGTCCCCTCTCCAAAGCCTCCCGTTGTAGGTCATCCAGTTTTGATTGCAATATTACTAATAATACAATACAAAAAACAAGTTTATTTAAATTTTGCTATATAAAATAAGAGACAAAAAAGAGGCTCATTTAGATTAGGGCTGCCATCCGTCCGGGTTTTCCCGGATTTGTCCTAGTTTGGAAGATGTCCGGGGAGCGTCTGGGCGGGGTTTAAATTGTAGTGTTTGGACTACAATAAAAGTCTGGGTTTTCGATCAGATCCCGTTCCCATAATTTAATGATTTTATACATAAGAAGATTAAAAAATAAAGCAAAATTACGCACTTGTCGTCACAAGACCACTATTTCATGCAACAAAAGAGGCTTAAAACTAAAGTTTTCTTCCATCAAGTACGGAGTAAAATATATTTTAATCAAGATGTAACTGAATGAAAAAGGTATTGAAATGTCCGGGGTGAAAGCTCCAAAATCCGGGGAACTTACGCTTCTGGTCCTGGGAGGCAGGTTTTAGAGATAGCAGCCCTAATTTAGATTTATGCGTTGACGGCCTTTTAAGGAGAGGTAGGCTCTATTCTTAAAGGTTTCCAAGCTATATCGGTTCGGTAATACCTCTGAAGGCACCTGTTTCCACAAAGTAGTGGCGCGTGGTATGAAATGCTTTACGTTAAAAATTTAGCGCCAGATAACTAAGAATTCTTTATTTAGATGGCTTCAAAAGCCTAAACAAAGAGGCATACAGGTCACATCCGTTCACAATAAAAGGAATCAAAGAATGTGGTTGGTTAGGTGCGAGCATCGCACTCATACCTACCGCTCGTGTTCAACCCAATATTCTTTACCTGGTAATCGATTCATCTTTTATTGCTTGTTTATAGCCGCGATATATAACTGGGACGCGCACGTGCGTATAACAGATAGGATATTAAATGAGACTCGTTTAATATCACTCGAATGCAAATAACGGTGAGATTATGCACTTCGTTATGAGATGCATAATTGTTTCTTTTTTGTTAGTGTATTATATTCAAATGGGATGGTTTATGTTTAATAATTTTTGGTTATATGGATGTCAGATGTAAAATCAATCGCTTTATTTCTAGTTAATTTTTTATAAATTGATTTGATTTTTGTTTAATTAGATTTCTTCTGAATGGCTTAAATAAAAACGCAAATTCCTTTTTTTTCAATTATGTCTCGTTCTGTGATAGTTGTTTGAGAATTTGGCAGTTGTATGAGAGTTGTTTGTGTCAACGCATTTTTGTAATAGGGCTCTTAAGAAAATTACCATTTGTTCTCTTTGAATGAATTTTTGTAAGTTTTTATGGTCAGACCATATAAATATAATTTGTCATGTTTGTCTAACAGTTCAAAGCTGACGTAATAGAAATCTTTATTTAATTTATGAAGATCTATCAAGTGTTGTCGATTTATAGGATTCTTATATGTATTCAGGGAGTTTTTATACTTTCTAACTTGTATCTAATATATTTTAACGTATAGCAATGCGTGTGAAGGGCTAGCCGCTAGCTTCAAAATCATTTCAAAATTAAATAAATTTTAAAAAATAACGCAACAGATAAGTGGATACTTAAATTATTCATATCGATAGTGTCCCGAGGTTTCCAATTAAGCAATTTAGATAGAATGACACAGAATGAGAATGTAAAACAAGTCCTATCAGTTGGTCTGATGTAAATAACAATAAAGTTATCAGTCGGGCTGAATAGATGGGTTTTGACAATAAATGTGTCGGGCGAGGCGAGAGCGCGGTAGGTATCGCGACGAATTTACGACCAACTGACCGTGCTAGTCTAGGAGACGAACTAAATCTTTCGTCTCCCAGTAGAGACAGTCATTTTGCATACAAACACGCCTAATACAATTTAAAAAGCCGACATTACACATTTAACATTTATGAGATATTCTTTTTGTAAATAATATTTAAAATTCATGTAAACTGTATAAATAAGTCTTTTAAATTTAAATTTAGTAAATATAGTTTCTAGGTCAAAAAGTCTCAGAATATGAAGTCTTGTAACTTTTATAAATTACAAGATTCACGAAAGTTACCTAACACAAAGTTCGTTTGATTTTTGCAATAACAACTGCACGTCCACTAAAAGTGATAGCACTTGAAAAATGGTTTTAAGTTAAGCAACGTTCCAACAGTACGTAATTTTAAAATTTAAAATAACAATTACAAATATAAAACTGAAATAACAAAGTTCAGCGTATCCTCGCCTATACACTTGCAACGTACATGACTATCTCGTTGCGCGTCTTTCGATCAAACCCGTGTCTCTACATTAACTATAAATAAAACTCAATGACGTACAAACGGACGGAATCGTTGTTTTTCGAATAAGAAATGGGCCAGGTGTCACAGAACAACCTTCATGCTAAGCGTTGGAGACTTTTGTTCTTAAAAATCTTAACACATATATTATACAAACCGATTTCAAAAAGACAAGGTTCTCTATTGTCTGTATAATTTTTGTACGTGCCTTCCTAAATTGCCTGGATGTGTCCTAATTAATAGCTCATGTTTTCTTGCTTTTTTTTCTCTTGCAACTAAATGGTAATAAATTAATATTGGAATGTCCCTTAGATGGGGCAGTAGGCGTCCACAGTACGTCTTCATCCTGCACGGCCTTCCTAAGTAATAACTAACAATAACTAATTATATAATTATTTAATTAAAACACAAATTACAGTCTCTAAGGGTTTTTTATCTTAGACCCGATAAAGATAGCAATCCAATAAAATCAATGAACAAGATTAGCATACAAAGTTAATTCTCAATTGCATCGATCGGTGTCATAGTAGAGGACTGGTGAAGCTGTAATGCCATAAATATTTATTTTAAGAGCAAAAAAGTTTTAGAAGGATATATCAATCGTGAGCTGTGGTCACAGGTAAATAGTTGCTGTGGTGCGCATGTCTTCACTGTAACTTTCTGCCCAGAAAAAAGGCTTGCTTTTGAATAAATTTGTTTCTATTGTTTTTTAATTTAAATTAATGTCTCGGTCCTGTAAATATTTATGTAAATAAAATTTGTAAATAGTGTTTCACTTTTACTTCTCCACGACGTCAGCTAGAAAGCTTACTTTTAACAAAAGTTTAAATTTTTAACGCCCAACAAAAAATAAGGGTGTTATAAGCTTGACGTGAGTGTGTAGACACAGCCTGTAGCCTCGTAGCTCCTAAACAAATGTACCGATTTTGATGCCCCTTTTTATGTTTAAGATGGATGGCTACAATCGATTTACATTTATGAGCTATTCTTATTTCTAATTACCATGTCTTAGGGTTTTTAAATTGTCTTGAATTTTACTTGTTAAGGAGGTAATAAACTGTTTTAGGCAGTCGTTAAAAATATATTTAGAAATTCAGGTTTAGCAGAAATTGCGGTTAGAAATTAATTTTTACTGATAAAATTTATACTGAATTTTAATTTATTTTTAAAATCATTAAGTGATCATTTTTATTCTGTAACTATTAGGTACACTTTATAAAGCAAAGTATAAACCACTGAAATCTATGAATTATTGTTGCGTTTAGAAAAATTTTCTTGAGTGCGATTTAAAGATGTATATTTAAATCTCTTGACACATTTCAAGAAATAATATGTTATTTTTCAAAGGAACTATACTCGCAACTTCATTCACGTAGTACGTACTTTTATTAAAAATTATGATAAAGTCAGACTACGCTCTCGCCCTGTACTATATCGTCTATCTAGGCACCAGGCATTAAAGCAACAGAAACAATAATACCAATAAAACCGGTCCTTTTCGAACCTGTTCGAATTGCTCTAATTAACAATACACAAATCGTAGCTTGTATGCAAATGAGGGAAGGCCGACACTCTTTGGACTCTAGTACATTGAAAGGAACAAAGTTATATTGCTTACTTTTTGCACACAGTACGCTCTGGTCTATCGTCACGATATCCTTTAAGATAATAAGGTAATAGTGAATCGTTCCATATTGTCCTTTAGAAGTGTTATAAGGATAATAAATGGGACAACTCACATATATTGCTCTTATCCCAAAGTAAGTAGCTGAAGCACATGTGTTATGGTCATCAGAAACAACGAGGGTACCACAATAAATTCATATATAAGTTTATAAACAACTAAGAGAAACAAACATTTGTGCTTATTACACAAACGAGTGCACTTACCGGGATTCGAACCCGGGACCTTTCGATGCAGAAGGCAGGAGCACTACCCATTGCGCCAATCGGTCGTCGAACCGTATTATTTTTGTTATGACCGAATCATTTTTGTGGTTTTGTAAATTTTCACGTTGTAAATAATAGATAAATATCGGGAATTTTTTCAAATTAAAGTGTTTGGCGTAATATTGGAAGCATTGATGTCGGAGCCGAGTTGTAATCTGAAGTGTTTACCATCTGTTCGCGGCGGGAGGCCAGCCTTTTCATATAAAATACATTCAAGCTAAATCCGAAGGATATGTGCCTTTTTATGAAGGATCAAATTGATCGGTTGTTCGATATCATCTGTATTGTGGCTTATGGTTGCAGCTCACACCTTTTCATTTGTATTGGAATGCAATGTCTATCTATAGAGTTTCTCAATTCGAGCCGTATGTTTATTGTGTGTTTGTAACGATTGTAAAGCCAATTGTTTATTTTCCGAATATTTACATGGAATTTGAATCTTAGAGATCAACGCATATCAGATATATTATGAGATATACGAGTCACCGTTAACCAAAATACCGATGATATTTGGTTTACGAATAGTGACTGACATTATAGAAACGCGTATACGTATACCTAGATAAATCGTCTCATATCAATTACAACTCTTGTATTAGATAAAAAACCGTGATGTTAGCCCCGGATTCTTACCTTTGTTACCGTCAATTGTTTTTTATTAAATTACCCAAAAACCGCATTTAATGAAATTTGTGGTGAGTCGTAAATAAAAATAAGAAAGACCCACTTTGTGTTTGGAAATTACAATCATATAAATTACGTTTTATTGCTCAATTTTGTTGGGTTTTATTAAGGTAACGTATAAAACATGGCTACGCGACCAATACAACATCGCGATAAACACTGGACTACGTCTGCGTAATTTTCGCTTTGGAATGCGGAGAACCATCAAAATCTAAGATCTCTTTTAGCAGCTAAAACATAGCTAAAATTTAGCTATCTCTTTTTACAGAATATCCTATTCTATATTTGACATGACTGTGTTTGTTTTATTAAATCTGACCATGGGATTGACAGCTTTTCGATAATAAAAAAATGTATCTAAAATATTGATAGTAATGACATGTTTTTATGAAATTTATCCATTTATGAAATGAAACCATTCATCTATTTAAGATTACTTAGTATTTACTAGTGGTTGTCCATTGGTCGAAATTCGACCACAATTCAAGAGTAAGTGAAGTATGTATGAATGACATTAAAGCGGTAGTGTGTGTAATATTTACTTTAATTAATTTAATGTATTTCTAATGCATTTTATATAAAAAATAGCTTTATACACTTCTTCTCCATATAAACTTCAACTGTGGCAAATTTTATGATCACTCGTTAGCACAATTTTCGTAAAAAGGAGTACAAAGTTTTTTCTTCGCGTATCAATACTATATTTAACCTCCTTTGCCTACGTTATTGAAAATAAGTTGTAAATTGGTCATTTGCAAGTTACAACTTAAACGCTAATTTAGAATGCAGCTAAAATATTCCATGACATCATAACTCTTCATGTCAGCATTGTCTGTTCGCTGGTCATAAAATAAACATGAATTATGAACCTGAATATTTGGTTTATGATTGCCTAGTCCCAGTTAAAGCCTAAATATTATTTTAGTAATGATAAATAAGTTATTTAGTTTGCATGAGACCCTATGTTACTTAATAATACCGTTATTCAAAGGCCATTTAATGTGAGAGTTACTTAAAAATATAGCAAATGCTCATATATGCTTATATTTTTTACTATGGAAAATTTCTCATATATTTTAACTATTGTAAAAAACCTCTAAAATAACACGTACCTGCTAGGAATACTGCGACATTTTTAAACTCCGATGAAAAAAAAGAAAAAGTTTGGAACCAAACGAACGAAAATGATTTTTTTTTTGTTCAAAGCTGACGGGATTCGATGTATCTTAGATATTTGTGTAAATCTGTTTATTCATTCAAGAGGTATCCTCATAATAAACATGTTGGGTGGTTTAAATTGTCTTCAATTTCACTTGTTAATGTTTTAATGTTGAGTTTATAAAATCGCAAGAGATAAGATTAACCGTACAGTTAACTTTCATTTACAATTACACAAGCAATCAACATTAATCATTGATTCTCAACTGATTTGTTTATTTTCTCGCTGAAAATATCTTTTGACATGCGCCCGCGGTGGTGTTTCTGGAGATAAGTAGACAGGTTATATGCGAAGTGATGAGAATGGACAGTTGGTTAACACTAATTCTAAATAATGTGTAGTGTTTAATTTGTGTTAATTTATAAATATGAAATATTGTTTCCGCGCTTTGAGAAGCTCGTATGCAAATGTAAGTTTCAAGAGTTTTCAAACCATTTTGGTCCTTGTGAAGTTTGACGTTTTTGACAGCGATTGTTATCAGACACGTTATGAAATATTAAGTGTTTTGGATTTTTCACAAAAGGATACTTTGAAAAAGAGTATTATAATATTTAATTACATGGGAATTAAATAAAAACTAGAAATAAATATAAAAACTATATGAAACTGGTAAAAATTTCTTTAGATGTATCTAATTATTTTAATAACTTTTATAGCAAATAATTTGTTCAAAATGTGATTTAAACACATGATTTAAAAATTATTCCAAGCCTGCTACTAAAATTTAGGCTTAATCGCTGTCACTTTTATGTCAGATTCATAAAGTTATATCATTAATGTGTAACAAACAAACATACAATAAAAATAATTCCTGAGATTAGTGCGTCCAACTAAACAAATTCTTCAGTTTTATTATATCAGTATAGATTTCGTGATATGTAATATTCATATATATATAGTACGTGTTTATGAATCTAAAATTACAAACTTCAGCTCACCAAATCAATGGCACTAATTGCGAGAATCGTTGTGAAAATGCTACATTAGGGTTGACACGAGGGCAAAAATGTGTTTTCAGTTAGACATCACTTTGAAAATCCGTAATCACTGCTTTTATCTCTTCTATATAGACAAAACTATACTTAACAATGTAAGAATGCCATAATGAAATACCACGTATACAACGTTAGCCAGGAGAGATAGGCCGAGTAGGTTTGAAAAAGGCACATAGGTTGTTTTTGTGCCTACCGGTTACCCTACCGAAACATTTATTTATTTCCCTGGAATTCGAAGAATCCAGGATATGTAGTGAAATTTAATTAAATTAAACTGTGGCGCTTGCTACGCGTTTAATTGAAAATAATAAATTGTTAATACAGAATTCGAGAATGAGCTGCGTCATAGCAAAAATATATCATTCTATCAGCCTCCTCCGATTCATTGCCATACGTATTGAAGTCCTTTCTAAATTCATATCTCCGATTGAACTACAAATAAGGATAAATGGATTTAAAAAAATTCGCAAACTGGGTAAGCAGATATCTTAAACAACTTTGATCAAATTTATGTGTGATCTATTTATATATATGAATACAATTAATTGTCGCTAAGATCTTGAGCACGCCAGCCTTGAAGCGGAAAAGGGCATGAAATCAGTTCATGTTTTAGGGGATATTATGCCAACTCACGTCTGTCTTATAACACATTCTTTTTTCGTCAGTCTTTAAAAACAACCTGAGCAACCCTATAATATGATTAAAGCCTATTTATCATCGTCACCGCGGCGCGTGTAATTGTTGTATATTGTTACCCTGAGTTATGGCCGTCTCCTCTTCCGGTCTCACACCTTCAGCTAACCTTTTAGTCTTAAATTTGTAAATTGCAATAATCTTTCACAATTTATCGCAAGAGTATGTAAAATTAATCTTTGTTATTGATGACGGTAATCTTCAATGTAACAACAAAATCATCCTTGTAATTCATATCGAATCGGAATCTCTTAACCTATTTCACTATTTTTAAAGATTTAACTCTTAGGTGTATAAACTGGAAAAAAAATATTGAATAAGATCGACTGAAGGTTTTGAGTTGACTGAGCCAATAGGGTTTGGCTTTTTTGTCCTTCAGATTATGAAAACCTATTTTGTAAACTTTAAACGTTAAGTAGTAAACCTTCTACAACAAAGTCTTGTGCCGCGTTTCTTTGCCGGTCTAACAATGTCTGCAACTCTAACATACCCAGAAAAGTTGGGCTGAACCCAGTTAAAACTGATTTTAAAATCTATTTACTTTTTAGACATTTATCTAGTTTTTAGACAAGCATATCCAAAAACTGGCTTTTTCAGGCAAATTGAAGCAATTTATCGTGCTTAAAGCATAAAATAACTGGAAAAATCTACCTGACTGAATAATTGTTTTGGAGAAAAAAACATAGTTACCCCACGCAGAGACTAGACAAAAATCACAAGGCCCCCCATATATCCAAGTTGCAGTGACAACACTAAGAATGTAGAAAAGTAAGGATAAAATGTTCACTTCGATCGTGCCATCAGCATTGTGTTATGTTGTGACACTGAAGAGCGTTTAGGCCTCGCATACATCGAAAGTTTTGAAGTTTCTTCATACAAATCCTGTAACATGGAAATATTTTAACCTCTTAGAATGAAAATGTCCTCGGTTGCTTTTGATCTTAGCTACAATTTATGAAGATCTATTCAACTTTTTATGAGATATCCTTATTTGTATTTATCATATAGAGGGGGTTTAATTATAAAGTGGGGGGGAGAGAATTTATAGTAATCTAATGTAAATAAAGATAGATAACTTATTTTTTTGGGGTTATTGATAGTATATAGGTACTTTGATTTGTTATTTATGTTTTTCTCAGAAATTTGCCGCTCAAAAAAAAAAGTGTTTGACTAATGACTGAAAGAGAAATAATCATTCTTCAAGGAAAACATTTACCGATGTCTAATGACCAATTTATTTTGATCAGTAATATGGTCTCTTCTTTGTTACCCTTACAACAATAAGAGATAGGTGATTACTAGACGTCTTGTAAGCTGAGATTAGGTCGATGATATGGTCTTTAGATATTTTTTTTATGATTTTCTGTTACAATTTGGCACCGATTTCCAAATATTGAATATAGAATTCGTATTTCTGTTTTAATTGTTAGTGTTTTAGTATGTTTATTATACTTTGAAGTATTTTTATAGATTTTTAATTATATTATCAGTTCAAACAAACTACAGTCCATTTAGACACCCGCCCTGGTGTGTACAGCCTTTGATTCGCGATTTGTCGTTAGCAGCGCGCGCGCCTTATGATGGCCCTTATCCAGCATCGCCACTCACCACGTATATCTAGCTAGTAAATACTGACAGTATTTTACACGAAACAATGAGCTTTGCAAATTTATTACAACGCAGCCATAATGTATTTTGGTAGATGTATCACGACGCGAAATATTAATGTGAAAAGCTTAATCTCACTTCGGAGCGGGTTTTTGCTGTTGACAATAACAGTTATGTACGGCTAATGCCTTTTAAATATTGAATTTTCATTCATTTCAACTTGAATTATTAAAACAAATCATATTACCAAGAGGCAAACATTTTTAAAGTAACAAATTATTGTTTAGTTTTAATAATTCATGTTGTTGAATTAAAACTTAATTTAATTATTTTATTATATTTTTGTATTAAAGTAATATATCAAAGGTATAAATAATACTGGCCGATGTAATTATGTAAATCCTATGTAAATAAATGAGTGATTTATTAAAAAATATATGTTTTATTAAGTCAGTTTTCAAACACGTAATAATAAGTACCTAACTTTTCATATCATGTTAGACGCTATAAAAATCCATAATTATAATACATGTGTCAACAGAACAAATAATATTTATATTTAAAGTTGAACTAACAAACTGACATCATCAGTGATTTATTAGAGATTTTTAATAGATATTGAGAAAGAATGTTCAAAATATAAGCGTTGGAAATAATAGGATTTTGCCCAAAGCGTTCCGGTCCGAAGCTATAATAACTGTTCGACAACACTATCTTTTGGACAATCGAGGCCGAAATCAATTTTAAACAAACCCGCAACCACCTACAATTATCATCGAACAATGCGCCCATAAGGATTCTAATACACGAGTAGGCACCAAAATCGATCAATGGTTGAGAAAGATAGATAAAATTCGCATTGCTCTCTGGTATGCTCTTGAGCCACGATGCAATTGTCAGAGTGAAAGCCACAGGGTGTAAAAGATGTAGCTGAGAATTTAAGGCAAATTTTAAAATAAATTATTTGTGACGTTTTTTTACCATTGTTGAAAATTGTGAATAGTTTAAGTTCAGTCTACTTCCCTATAGTTTTTAATTTCCTTGATTTTTTTATCGGATAGGAGGCGAACGATCAGGAGGCTAACTTACGCTCATGGACACCCTCAAAACCTGTTGGTCTATGGGTTTATTGCAGGCCTTTTAAAGAGAGGTACGCTCTTTCCTTGAAGCTCCCTAAGTCGTAATGGTCATAATTTAATAAAAAGTATCACAAATTTCACATTCGTGTATCAAAAGCCTATCGAATGTTAGAGGTCACTCGACTTCATAGATAAATAACACGAGTTCTTTCTTATATGATAGGATCGCGATGATTTGTCGATTGTTCAACTAAAATATTGATATTAACATTCATTTACGATATTTATCTTAAGTTTATGAATTATCGTATGCATGGAATTAGATATCACTTAATATAAAAAGACGTTGTCTTGTTTATTGCTGTTTGTAAACAGTAATTTCTTAATTGTATATGCAATTAAGACGTTGTGTTGTTATTCTAAAAATATTTTTAATTTACCATCTCTTTGGCTGAGTGGTTTACGTATTTACGTGTTCTGGATTCGAATCCTGGGAAAATGTTAGGTTAAGCAAGACACAGCTGTTGTCTTTATAAAGAAAGTGATCAGTGAAACCGATGCAGGAGTGTGTGTTCGCTTTTCTTATGTCAAACTAACTTTATGTTAATTGAGTTCATATTGTTTATTTTTTCTAATTAAATATTTAGCTTTAATCTATAATCAATACATATAGTAAACGATATGACGTTGGATCATCTACGCATATATTTTATAATGTAGCCGCTAGTATGATAAACATTTTATTCAAAGGAAGTTTTTAACACATAAAAGTGTTATATTTAAGCGAAACCTACATTTCTGGTCCATTAAACATTAGCCCTTGTGGCAATTGGAAAGAAAAAAGCAATTTTGATGGATTTATCGCGTGGAGCGGATGCCTGCGGCCGCGCGAATTAAATTAAAATTGATGTTCGCGTAAACTTTATTAGTAATCTCGTAAAGACATCATAAATTACCTGTTACTAGTATCGCGTGATTCTCTGTACAGATGTATTTTATTTTTACACTCGCGACTTCATTTTGTAAGAATTAAAATAAATGCTTCATGTTTTCTTATTAATTTTAAGGTCCACTAAAGCGTGTTAGGATTCAACTCACCCACTGATACATAAATACATAAGTCATAATATGCATATTTTACAATGAAGGTTATATTTTTCTTTTAAGATGAAATACCTACATAATTCGTGAAAATTGGTTCAGTGAATTGAAGAACAACGAAAACAAAGATCTGGGTTCGAATCTCGCGGTAACAAAAATATGTTAGTCATAGAAGGCTGATTTATTTGCCTGTTAAAAAGTCGCAGAAATGCATACTACGGCTGTTAATTTTTGTAATTAAAATCGTTAGCAAATTATCTATTATAAATGTGACAGTAATAAATATTGTATTTATAATACAATACAAATATTGCAATATAAATTCGTATTGACTTAGTTTAAACACCTTTTTTGCATTCCATGAGGTTTATTAACTCGCGTGAACATAAAATTAGTATCTTATACGGTAATTTGAGTCTTGTCTAGCACAATCTTTATGACATTACGCCTCGAATGTATAACATCTTCAAGAAAAGGAAATATAAATTCCTTTAAAAGGAAAATATGTGAGAATTTTATTTTATATGCATTGGTTATAAGTTCTAAGATGTGCTGTAGTAAAAAAAAAATACACAAGTAAAGACAATTTAAAATATTCCAAATTTACAAATAAAAATATTTTATTAATGGTTGAACAGATTTCATAAATTGTAGCTGAGAACTATATCTATAACATCAACTTGCAAACAAAAAATAATTAAATCAAAAAAAAAACCTAATTTAAATTGTAACTTTAAAACTACATAATAGATTTTGATGAAATTTAAATGGGAATACGGAAGCACCAGCTTTTAAAGAAAAAAAGTCATCGAAATGGGTTCATCCAGTCAAAATTTCTTAGAAAACAAACATAAAAAATACAGTTGAATTTAGAACCTCCTACTTTTTTGAAGTCGGTTAAAACATAATCTGGAAGCTGCTATAGACTTATAAAGTATACCTATTATTATGTATGCATATCTGATATTGGTAAAAAATGCATTTATTATTAACTAGCGACCCGCCCCGGCTTTGCATGGGTATAAAACATATATATATATATATATATATATATATAAACCTTCCTCTTCAATCACTCTATCTATTAAAAAACCGCATCAAAATCCGTTGCGCAGTTTTAAAGATTTAAGCATACAAAGGGATATAGGCACAGAGAAAGCGACTTTGTTTTATACTATGTTGTGATGTATCACTTACGAAATAACAGTTTATTATAAACCTGTCTAAATAAAAGTAAATAGATGTTGTAATAGCAAGAACGAACATTTTCTTTGACATAAATTGGATCGATTCCAAAATCTGATCAAGATTATTTGGAGATACGTTATCAGATTTGATTACAGCTTTAAGAAATAAGATGAGAGTATATTTAAGTGAGACTTATGCATAATGTCAAAGAGAAACCGCCTCTGTGACCCAGTGGTTTATTTGCGTGCTATGCCGGAGATCCTGAGTTTGAATCCCGGGTAAATATATAAACGTTTACTAGCCTGTGGAAAAAATGCTCAGTGAAACAGCCGTAAAGGAGATGAAAATTCACGCCACTTTCACACAATATATGGTAGTAAGCCTTGCATAGTTTTTAGTTATGTGAAAGGGAATCTTTATTTAGATTTAGACTAAATTTTCATTTTATAAACGTAAATTTGTTTCTTTTGTCACATTCTTATACCTAAAAATAATCGATCGTTTGAAAAAATCAAATAAGCAACGAGCCACATCCAACTCCAAACCGCTCTTTTTAGGGTCAGAAAAAGAGCAAATATAATGCATATGATCCCACGAATATGAGCGTAATAGGGCTTCAGTTGTATTATAATTGGTAGGGTTATAAATGGTTGTTCTACAACTCGCTAACCATTTGACGAATGTACATTGCTTGGCCCGAGGCTCTGCGCGATAGCGTATGCTAAACATCCTTCAAGTGTAGGGCTACTTTATTAAATATGCTCGTATTCTCGACTCGAACTTAAATATTCTTAATTTAGTTGTACCTAAGCCAATGTTTGTCTTCTTCTTCTTGTGGTGCCATCTCCTACCAGAGGTCGGCTATCATTAAGGCTATCTGGACCCTGGACACAGCGGCTTGCCACAAGGATCTTGTGCTCAGGTTGAACCATGTCCTAAGATTCTTAATTCGTAATTCTCCTTCCAGGCGGTCTCCTAACGTGAATTTTGCCCTGTATTATGAGCTGGAGCAGATGGTATTTGCCATTACGCATTATGTGACCAAGGTACTCCAGCTTGCGTTTTTTGATGGTGCTTAGGATGGTGCCTTTTCATTCACCATCTGCAACACCCTCGCGTTAGACACCCTATCCGTCCACGATATTTTCAAGATTCTTCTGTATACCCACATTTTGAAGGCTTCTGAGCGGTCGCTCATACTCTGAGTTAAAGTCCATGACTCCACGCCACACTGAAAAACAGAAAACACATAGCAAGTAACAATTTCTTAGTCTTTCAACTGATTTCTCAAAAATTATCAATTTGACTGCACCTGTCTTTTTGTATCAAATTATTTGTTATTTTGTCGAAATGTTATTAAACGATATATTTGTTTACGACATATTATTCATGTATATACTCATATACTCTTTATAACTCCAGTATTTTTTGTCAATCTATAAAATAATTTTACTAGTGACAACCCTACCAATGAGATTATTTCATGAAGCAACATTAGCACATATATCGCACATTAATCGTTCAAGTAATTAAGACGCAGCCTTTACTTTTATCTGACAAATAAATAAAGATAAACGATTATTTTGAAAAAGGTAATTTTTCGAATGTAAAATGTGTATTAGGTTTAAATATTAAACAATTGGAATGCATTGCCGTCGTTTTAAAGAGGGGTACAGTTTCCTTGCTCCTATATTCTCTAACCCATATTATGCCAGCACCACCACTTTGTTGTACCAGATGACTAGAAAAAACAGGTCGACTTGATACTTCCGTAAGTCAATTAAAGAAACAATTTGAACGGATTAAGCGTTATAACAATTATTAGGAATTAGTGTTAAATATATACGCGTTTAATTTATTTAAACTAATTTTTTTTAATATGTGATCCTCGCGTAAATAAAAGAAATTACTTTTGGTTTTTAATGATCTGCTCTTTAGCGGTTTAGTATTATGTTATAGATTACGCCCACTCATGGTATTCTATCGGTCATAACAAATACTTAACACTCTACCGCTCTTCAATTATTAGCTTATCGGGTACTAAAACAGTGCCTATGTTAGTGCGTTAATAAAACCGAATGAGCAGTTAATTTCTAGCACGGAGAGGCTTCGATGTTGAATTTATGTTACGCCGCTGTGCTAAATGCGCCTGCGACGCATTTTATTAGTACTTTGTGCGGTTATTTATAAGTCAGTCGCAGTGTAGATAACACAGTAGAGAGGAAAAACACGTCGAAAGGAAGCTGAACCAAAAAAATAATATAACTACTAAAAACTTTTTTTTTTTTTGTAGCAGGAACGCCTTCATATACATAAGCCAAGGATAGGTATTTGCCTGTTTCACAAACTATCTAGAGACATTTTAGACTTTTATTTTAGACTAAAATATATAACGTTAAACTGATTTAAATATAATTAAAAGTTTTCACTCTAACTGAATTTTTAGCACGTTAAAATTTACATGTTATAGAATACCTTGATTGAGAACTTTATTATACCCAACTGTTTAATTTATCCTGTGCTTCGGAGGCTCAGTAGCGCAGAGTGACGTGTCACCGTTGCATGTTAAAAGGGAATATATCAATCTCAAAGTTATGGTCGCAGCACTAAACGAGCAATCGCCTTTTATCACTTTTTATTCCTGTATTTTTGAACTTTTGCGTGTCTAATTATGATTAGAAGGCTACTTTTGTTATTTTTCGGTAAGATTTAACAACATTAACTTTCAAAGCTTATCTATTTTGAAAAAAATAATTAGTATCTATGCTATCACATATTTTTAAAAGTTAAATTATTAAGTTGATATTAATTCAAAATACCTCTGAAGGCTCCGAAGACTTCAGACGCATAGCTAGAAGTACCATATAAATTGCTTGAAGTTCCCAAGTTCCCAAGTTTTTTGCTATTATCCCATAGTTTGTGTATAAGACTAGGAGCGCTGTAAGATTTTCCATTACCAGGCTTGTGGTAGAAATATGGGAGGCGACTTGAAAAATGATTAAACTTATAAAATCGAGGAACAAAATGTTTACAGTAACACATTACATAAACATCGACGTACAGTATTTTTCAAAGTGTTAAAAATACCGATTGTATCTTTGAATAAATTCGAATTAATTAAAGGTAAATAGTGTTGAAATTAATTAAGTCTATTTTTCATGGTTTGAAATTAGGGACTTTAATTACCGAAGTGTACATTGAGGCGTGATTAAAAAGTTAAAATATGCCGTAATAATATTTTATTTACACGAATTTACACGTACGGTGCGATATATGGGTAATTAAAATTACATACGTGGCTAGGGTGACCACACAGTGTTTCATTTTTGTAATAAGTGCTTTTACTAATCTGTTTCATAGTCTTAAATAAGATTATATAGAATATAGTTCGTTTTAGTGTTTGCCATAACCTGTTAACCCTATTTGACGTTTTTAGATTGTGGCAACATTAAGTTTTTTTGTCATTCTGGCGTTTATGTTTTTGGCGCTTTGTACGCGCTTTCTTTGGGTAATGAAACGGGTTGTACTAACTTTCGAAGACCTAATAGTGTTCGTGAATCAATCCTTTGCGTAATACTCGGTATATTCTGGCTCGATCGTTTCTAACTGGCTATAGTAGTAAGGCTGTGTGGCCCCAATCGAACAGAATATCAAAAGGCTAAAATGAATTGGACCCAAGATGCGAAGGAATTTACACCACTGATCAGTGACCTAGGAACGACAAATAAAATATTTATAAAACTAGTTTATAAGACTATAAAATTACAATACAATAGTTTTTACAAATAAAATAAAAATATGTACTTAAAGGCGTTGGGGTGCGTACTCAAAATACTTGCTGTATCGTATACTTACTCGTTGGCCGAAAAATAAGGTTTCGGATTACCTGTGGCCTAAGTGCGTCGATATCTCTTTAACCATTTGATAGTCTTCTGGCCCTCGTTGACAAAAAGTATTTAACTTTATAATTAATTATAGTATCCTTGTACCTAATGCATTTATACAGCCCCAATGCCAACCCTGCGGTGATGGCAACCCTACGAGCAAAAGAGTTATGCCCGCTGGTTGAGGCTGTTTCCTCACCTCGGAACTATTACGTCTGTCCCTTAACTATTGACGCTATCTTGATTTACGTAGTTTATTAACATTTTATTGCCAGAGAACGGGTTACACTTCGAACGCGTCAAGTTTGTACTTAGCAAAATAAAAATTATCTAACTCGATAAAGGAGGCGTTAGATAGATATCTTATATTTAACTGTTGTACATCGATTGATTAATAGGCAAATGCCACGGTATTTCAATTTATAGATTTATAGCATTATTTTAAAAAAGAATTTCGAAAAAATATTGAAATTGACTTTATTCGTTTTTTAACCACATAATAAAAATCCTTATAGAAGAAAAAATAGTCTATATGCATCGCATATAGTTCTCCAATATCGCATAGCCGTCGACATGGAGCCCGATGACATGAAGCCTGATTCTCGTATTTTGTTTCTATGGGATTCAAACTTTAGGTTCTATTAAGCTATAATCTTAGAAAAACTAATAAGTAATTGCGTAGGCAAAGAATACTGATCACCTACTTGCCTGTAAAGAATGAATCAATAGACGCAAAATGTGTGTCCGCCTCATAAGGGTTACGGGATTTTACACTGTCTTGGTGTGAATGGTTGATCATCAATTTTTTTTATTTTTTATGTACATATTAAATTTTTAGATCAATGGATATCGACATAATGATTTAGTGTCTAGAAAATTATTTTCCGATGGATCCAGTGGATTAGAAATATCCGTACATGGCATAACAAAAAGTAAATAAGTTATTAAAATCAAATTGAAATTTACGATATTCATAAAAGTTAGATTAAGGGAGATACAATGATTTAGGGCGTCGTATAAATAGTATTGAACATTCTTATAATATTTATGTAAGTCTATGAAACATACAATAAAGATTGAGTCGGTGTATGGAGACCTCCCAGTATGACTCTCAAATAAAATTCGTTTATGATCTATGACAAGAAACTGATACTTATTATAGCTTCTGTGCACCAAAACCGAGACGGGTGTCCCGCTAGGGTTGCTAAATGTGGGAGTTACATTGTTAAAATATTATTCAAAACGAAAGAAAATTTAATCGCATTTTATACTTCAAACTTTCGCAAGCAAAGTAGAATATATAATGAATCTATTTATCAAAATATTATTACGATAATGCTTTATGACAAAAATACACGATGAAGTGTGGTAAAATTCTCCAGGAAAATATGAGTAAACATACTTCAACCATCTGATAAGATTATCAGATGCGTGTTGCGGAAGTTTTTAGGTTCCATTCCCATGGTGAAAAGATATTGCAGTTTAGAATACAAATACCTGATAAAAATGAGCAGTGAAGCTGACGTAAAAATGTTAAGGGTTAACGGGGCTGTATGTTTCAAGTAAATATCTTAAATTAAAATGATGTCAACCCTACCGAATGTCCGATACCGGCCGTGATAAATAACCTCAAATTGCTTGTAAAAGGTGAAACTTTTATCTCTTCTATTGTGCATATGTAAATATTTAAGTTTAATCTGACATTGCTTCGACCATTCCTCAATAGTACTGGCAAGGTTTAGCCGTTTTATGAGTTTTAGATGTGGTGTGCGTCAAACAAACAATTACCGAGAGTTTGAGGCGCTTAAATACTTAAATCATACTTCTTTAAATTTTCTAGAGATTAAAACTACATTTAACCTAAGGGACCGACTTTGGACTTTGTAAAAAGTATTTCTATTTTATATATTTATTTTAAGTGCATTTTGAGATCGACTAAGTTTCTGAAAACTATTATTTACTAACAAATTATGGAGTGCCGATAACATATTATATAATATATGCCCACGCGAAATTTCGAGTAAAAGTTACAGAGACTATGAGATGACTTTTGAAGTTTTCGATAGATTTTTTACTGTCAGAAAATTGTCATTCCCCATAGTGTTCAAGTAAGTTTAATTTTACCAACTAGGCGCGCCAAAAATCGAAAAATATTCTATCAAGTTGTGGTAGAGCTACAATACGATTTTATATACTGAAAGTTGCGAATAAAACGCATGCGTGAATCGAATTGATAAATGTGTTTATCTGTACGTTAAGCCGAGGGCGCCCAGTAATTAAACAACTTAACATTCAGGGAGTAAGACTCATTTAGAAGCCGGCTCCGACCATTACTTTGCCTCGATTGATATATTCCAGCGAGACATGCGATCGGCCCTGTCACTTATAACTTCGATTTGAAAATTGCGTATAACTTGCGTCTATCATAGCAATTATTGTATTAATTAACAATCAAAAGTAAGATTAGAAAAAATGATTTATTTCTACACAGTCAAAATTTTTTTTGCATATTGATTTATCAGGTACTAGCGACCCGCCCCGGCTTCTCAATATATAAACCTTTCTAAACCACTTTTTCAATCACTCTATCTATTAAAAAAAACCGCATCAAGATTCGTTGCGTAGTTTTAAAGATTAAAGCATACAATGGATATAAGGGGAGAGAAAGCGACTTTGTTTTATACTATGTTGTGATTTTTATTAAAAATAAAAAATATGACTGCGTTTGACAAACTATATCAAATACCTAAATGATGGCGCCATATTTTTATAACCAACAGGAAGAGAATAAAATGAGTGCATGAGATTTAAATCCATTGCTGTATCTGTAAGCAACAGCTTAATTCATTCAAACATAAGAAGCAATGTATTAAGTAAGAAAGATTTTATCGAATACATTACGGAGAGATTACAGTGTCATCATAAGACAAAGCGTCGGCAAGGATTGCACCAAGATTGTATTAAATTGAACCATAATAAATCACATGTCACCCATAAAACATAAATCAGTGTGACATAAAATACATTATATTGTTTTCACTTGGAAATGACAATAAAACGTTTTAAATTCATGAATGATTTAATATGTCCGTCGATAAATGTAGAGATAGCGCCGCTTTGGATTTTACGTTCAAATATTTCAATGATTTTTTTATTGACAATTACGTTTAATGTTTGCACTGTAACATATTGTTTTAAAAATTTAAATTTGTTTTGTGAAATAATTAACGGTCACTTAAAATATGCTTGATTAGTTAATGTTATCTTAAAATATATCTAAAAGGAAACTATAAATTAACTTCAAAGTATACTAGGAATCATAATTCTCGAGAGCCTCGTAGCAAAGCGGCCCTATAGACCTACTGCGAACCCTTAGGTATCGGGTTCGATGTCCTGTCCGAATACAATTTATAATTTAATTTGCATTTATATTCAGTCTCTGGTAGAGCTGCCGCTTATCGGACGAATGTCATAAGTGGCACGGAGGTATGCCTGGGCGATAATCTGTGATCGAGAGACCTAAATCACCTCTAAAATACAGACGCCGAAGGACGACGGAACCACCACATCAATAGGAAATACATGGAAGCTGATCACGACCCTCATGAGTGAGGAAGACGAGAGAGAAATCATAATTCTACAAGACAAATACTTACTTGGAGGCCGGTGCCTGCTGGATTGGCAGCGACTTTCAAATATATCTTGTATTTTGAAATGAAATTGTTAACTGAACACACTGAAAGGTTTATGTGGCGTAGATATGCCTGGAATAAAACAGAATAGAATTAATTGTAAAGGGCAAATATTAGAGATCGCTACTTTTTTCGTCAAAGACAAGACGGATTGATGGCCGCTGATACATAACTTTAAGCACTATATCGAAAAAGTAAATAGATAAATAGGTTCAAACTATAAATTACGATCAATATGGCGTTTACCTGCCACAACGCAAGACATGATGGTCGTTGTTAAGA
This sequence comes from Aporia crataegi, assembly GCA_912999735.1. NCBI lineage: Eukaryota > Metazoa > Arthropoda > Insecta > Lepidoptera > Pieridae > Aporia > Aporia crataegi. Next base: position 790,799 of record OU538737.1, read on the forward strand.
TAAATATTCTAAATACTAATTTAGATTTAAAGAAGCATATCGTCTTGCAAACATTTTCTTTGTAGAATTATTATTACTGTTTATTTATTGTAAGTGCACTTAGAAGTCGATTTAATTAATTTATATTTCAATTACTAAACGTGTTTTTTATTGGTAATATTTGGTCGTAGTAATAGAGGCTTGAACAATAAATAAGAACATTCTAAACGTTTCTACAAGTGCAGGCGTTTCAGCTATTTGACTTAAACGCGAATTAGGCGATATCTTGATGTAATAAAATGCGTCGCTGCGTCCGGCCAGCCGCGCGTCCCTGGGTGGCCGCTTCTTGTCTTACGATAAACTTATCTTTACCATCGATACATTCGATAAAGGCAGCACGGTATTGTTCGGGGTTCCGTACTCATAATCTGACCTATAAGATATTTCATTATGAATTATTAATACTTTGGTCATAATTTCAATATACCGGTACAGCAGTGTGATGCTAGATAAAAAGCCCATAAGTATATGAAATCGTAAATTCTTACACACTAATAAATTGCTACGCAATGTTTACTTTATGTTGATATCCTTTTATATCTTTGAATAATTAATATATTACACTGTCCACAAGTTTTGATACGTCTTTTTCAATGTTTATTATTCTTACAAATACGTAATAAGAAGTCTATAAATACTCAACTGAAATATTTTTTATATCAAACCCTGGATTGCTGGCGCAAGACTCATTCAATGTCCACGCGACATTTATACAAAAATATAGAACCCGAGTTTATAGTGCAATGAAACAACGTTTTAAATTTTTAATTAAAAATTAAACGAAATTGAAATTATCATCTCGTTTTATAAATTCACAGTAATTATTGAAGTTTTTAAAAAGTGCTCTATCAATTTTATATTGTGTGACTTCCTCTGGAATATAATCTTTAAAATTAAAAAATAATCTTCTTCTTATAAAATCAGTTGATAAAAATAATTACATATTTCCTAATATAAGAAGATCCCTAAAGAAGATAAAAGGATTTAATATTATTCCCCTGCGAAGCAGTAACGTAAACAATTTTATAGAATCATTTGCATTTCCATACGATCCGATATATTTCCACAACATATTCAACTATATAACGGTCATTTAAACTCTTTTCATTAAGATACAAACTTATTGCTACGGAAATTGTAACATCTAATGATAGTATGAAGTTAAGAGAAAATTATATTTTCTTTTCGAGTATGTTATTCTTGGTATACCAATTCATATTTAAATTTTTACGGTCTGACTATACAATTTTATTTCTGCATAAAATTGTAATAATAGTAACTACTTTGTCAATACTGAATATTTTATAATATTCTGTTATATTAAAGCATAAAGACCTTTTTGTTTATTATTTAATGTTTATGAGGTGTCTTCATAAAAAACTCTTATTTTAAATAGATAGTTATTTTCCTCCCACCTCTAATCTTTTTTAGATTTTTTTTATTCATTCATGAAAATTCATTCTTAATACTTTTTTAAAAGCATACACTGTAACTTATAAACCATATTTTAGAACATCACTATCTATTTTTGTGCAAAGGGTTTTCAATTCTTTAAAATAAACTTACATTCGATTCTTGTTCGAACTTATCTCGTATATAATAGCGTTTAAAATCCATCTACGCCGTACTAATATGGGAATGATTTCCATAAAAACCAGGCCATTTTGGTCTGTAAGTAATATGTATTTAAAAAACATATCTTCTATGCTCCAGACGAGGATATTATTCTGATTCAAGTTCCAAGAAGTCGCTAATATCAGGGTAAAAAACGCATATGTTTTTGTTATAAAGAACGAGATTAAAACGAACAAATGAACCCGTTTATTTGAGACATGATCTGGTTTGTTTACGTATCAAATCTCGCCTCGCATTGTTCCTAATCACACGAGTGCTCTCCACGTCGGCTCGTGAATAATGGCGTATTGTGCGCTTGTGTCAATGGCACAGGTTAAACATATGGCTGCTTCAATCAATTTTATTTTATTTTTCGTAAACGGTTGTTTATGGCCGGTAAAAATATATTAATATATTTTATTTTAAACGTAGTGAGTGAGAACGCACTACAAAATATATTGTGAATACATTGTGCTCTTACTTAAATTAAATAAAGGTGGAATTTCGCTTGTGTCACATGATTTTAATCAATTTACGTTGATGTAAGTCTCTTAATTAACTAAGGCAAGGACGGTGTTTTGTTTTCGTTTCGTAATATCTCGTACAGTTGTATTGTTATGTATACAACCTTCCTCGATTAATGGAATATTTAAAACAAAAATAATTTTTCAACTCGAAATAGTTAAATCAAAAGTTTGAATAAAATCTAAAAATAATTTCCTGAGAATTCCACGTTCTACCAAACAAACAAACTTTAGAATTTCACAATATTAATACAGATTAAAAATGAGTGCACTAGCCGTTAAAAGTGAGCTGTGTGAATGCGGCGTCGTGTCCTACATGTGAACGCGGGTCAATGGCTGATCACGCGCGGAGCAAATGTCAAGGATAGTGTCGCGTCGAGGGTTAGATACGAATTGCTTGTGGCCATTGTCTTAATCTTTCTTGTTCCTTTGTCTAAGTCTCTTGTTTCAAGGTGATGCTACTAAAATATTTAGATCATAAATATTGCTGATTAGTTCGTACTGTAAGTTTATCAAGATTTTTATTCGATTTCGGTGATAATATTTAAAAAAAATTATAATTACTATAACATTAAAAATAAATCGATCAGTTCGACAGTAATTATGTTGGAGAGTCCATTTATTAAGAAAAGCTGTATTCTCTATAGGCTATAGACAACCACCTCCGTGGCTACGTGGTTTACGTGTATTCGTGTTGCGCCGGAGGTCCTGGGTTCGAATCCCGGGGAAAAAAATGAATGTTTCGGTCAAAAAATTCTCGTCAAACCCAAAAATAATCCATGGATTACCATACTATTACTCTTTTGTCAAGAGACTAGTCCGTCTATGTATCAATAATAGATTCCTTTCTTTTAAGTTCAATAATGTAATTAAATTTTTGGAAACCTATTAATAAGGACCCTGATGAACTATTTTTTGAACATATATATATTGCTATTAAAAATAAAATCTAATAGTAAAAGAAAAAAATGTAGCTATTATTCCGTTAACAGTTAACGTGTTACGAGCGCGTTGAAGTCTTTTACTCCTGACAACTGAGAATGCTCGGACAGTGCGTAAACATTATTTAGTAATACCTACTCGTATATGTAATATATTTTAAAACACCTTATTTTTAATTGAAGCAAGTGCAGTGTAATTAGTTTGATGTTTCTGTATGTGGCATCGTATTTCCTAAACAAATGGACCGATTTTAATTCGTTTTTTGTTATAAAACTGACGTACCTAAATGGTGGATCTTAACTACAATTCATAAAGATATTATATTCATTCATTTATGAGGTATTCTTATTTTTAATTAACATTTCGGAATTTCTTTTAATGTTTTCAATTAAGGATTAGTCTGTAAAGTTACTTTTGAAGTTACAATAAAATAAATAAAAAATCTACTTCTTTGCTCTTTCAAGAAACACTTACCTATAAAAAATGAAATGGATTTTAACAAATATGTTTTAAAACTAGCCAAGTCTCGCTTCATCACTGCTTGTAAGTTAACTAGCGACTATGTGAGCTAGATTAAACTGGCTTAATAGCTAAATTCCTTAGATGGTAGAACAAAACGAAACCACGATAGAGACAGTAAAGTGGCTACTTTACTCCGCTTTGTTCAACTCAATGACAGGAATGAATGAAGCTATCTCGTTATTTATACTATTCCATAAACGAAATGTTGTTAAGGCTTTGAATTAAAAGTACGTTGAATTGTGGGACTGTAGCACACTCTGTGGTTTGTTCAATAATTATACAGGCATGAAAAGTCTAATGACGTACAAATGTACAAATTATCTAATAAATTTAAAAAGGCAGCTATCTAGATTTTGCTAGTTATTCTCGGCAATATCTACTTCTCAATCCAAACTGTAGCTATATTTAGATGTACAAAAATTGATAATTCAAAAGTTATTATTTTTTAATTGAATACATTTTATTTTGATTTGATTTGATATAACATAGATGAGAGATTATAGAGCCTTGTAGATAAACGGTCATATTAGCCTACCGCGAAGCCTGAGGTATCAAGTTCGATCCCCGGTCCCGAATGCAATTTAAAATTTAATTTGTATTTGTATTCGGTCCACGACACACAAACACTACACGACAGTAGTTCACAGATTTCAGTAATTTCTATTATAATTTGTATAAATAATAAATACATAATACATATAATTCAATATTTTTCGTGTCGCTTTATTATTTTTATGTCGCTTAATTATTTTTTCAAATAAATCCAAAACAATTATTAACATAAACAAATTCTTTAACAGACGATTTACAACGAAACATTAAGATATGATATGTGCTTCAAGACAGTAGCTTTGCTTGCGTTATCGCCAGTCAGTAGTCCGTAATCAAATGACAATCTCACGAAAATGCAATTTTAACTTACACTTATTAAAACTGCGTGGGTTCATTAAACTTCAGTCGTTACATAATATGTTATATAAAAAAGAAAAATTGAAAGATTTATAAACGCTGAGAGATTAATTAAAAACAACTTGCTTCAAAAATATTGATGACATGACATTGTTTTTGGTAACATAATTGAACTTCTTTTTTATAACTACAATATACAAGTGTATATGTATGTTATTTACTACAATATAGGTAAATATATTACAAAAATATAAAAGGCTCATCAAAGCCATTGGGGTGTATACCCAAAATACTGGCTACATTACATAAATATAAGGCTCATGGTCAGGTAAAAGGTAAATGCTTAAAAATCCTTTTTATTCCGCGTTAACATCCCGTTTGGCCCTTAATATTTTTTACTTTTTTCATTCGTCATTTAAATTCACAATGCATGAAACCATAGATACATTTCAAATTATTTTACAAGAAATCGCTTGTTCTTTACTAACTTACTTATACATCAGAGCATATTATAAAGAACATTTTCTTCCATTATCAGAATTCAGCTCTCTGCTAAGTAAACACGCCTCAAGCCGTTACCATCAATAACACGATGCTATCATCACATGTCCCAAACTCCGTTATTACTGTGATAGGAATCAACACCACTAAGATCATTTAGTGGTATACATTATATTAAATTACGATATACAACGTATACTGTTACGCATTGTTGTGATATGCACTCGAGGTCAAAAAATATGTAACGTTAACTTCTTAATTTGACCACATCACTATCATTAAAGGTCCTAGGTACAATTTCTTGAGAAAAAAAGTTTCGTTTAATAACTCATAGAAAGCTGATCACTTACGGGCTGTATAGAAATTATTAGTGAAATAGACACAAAGCGTGTCTTTCCCATGCCACGTCATAAACACATGTTCTCATTTTAAAACAATCTAACATAAAAAATGAGAATGGAAAACAAAATGTCCTCAAGTGTAATATAAAATGTATGAAATTACGTCGTTTACACGTTAACATCTTTAATAAATTAATCACTTCCTAATGGTTTTGTTTTCTTAAGGTATCAATTGCTGTAATATGTACCTAATATCTGTATATTGTTAGATATATTAGAAAGACTATATTATTTATAAAATTATTTTGAAATCGGTTTAAAATTTTATTATTATAAATTTTATTTCACACATTAAGTGGAGGAATACCCATTTGAGATCGATATAAAATGAATTAATGAACACAGATTAATACATATAATATGTTGTCTATATAAAGAGATTTTCGGTTTTTAAAATTTAAAAATTTTAGTGTGTTTAAAAGTTTTTTATAAATTTAAGGTCTAAGAAACAGTACCAAATAGATGACATAATACATTGGAAAAGGCGAGGTTTGAAAAATATTCGGCCGAGCCCCGGTGAGTCAAGTTAAGTCTACGTGAGGCATTGTCACGTTCGTGACGATAACGTGACGCCGTAACTCTAAACCCGCCATCACGCATCGCCCGTCTACATATTATCAGCTCACTATCTCCGTGAGATTTCGATATCTATGTAATTTCTAGAAATATGTTCTCTATTAAGTATCTCGTTCACACAATTCACGGATCACTCCCAGAAATGCCCGACCCTTTAGAAGGCTTTCGTGGGGATACAGATAATTTAACAACGTTACTAGAACAAAATTCTAAGCGAGAAAAAAGAATTATCCTTGAATAAATTTAATTCTTACGTAGGTTAAAGCTCTTGAAAATAATTTGCTCCAGTTCAAAATGTATCTTTTCACCCACAGATACGTCAAATTTAAAATAAAGTCTTTTGTGTCGAGAAAAGGATAGAGCATTTACCCCATATGGCGGCACAGAACATAATCTAGACATTAATTTCGACACTTTACCTTCAAGTGTTTCAAATAGTGTCTGCGTTAATTATTTGTATGAAAAATCTTACAGCTTCCCTTGCGGTAACGTGCATAATTAATGGTCACTAGACACTATGGGATTGACAGCTTTCCAATATGTAGTTAAAAATCTATCAAAAACTTTGATATTAACTTATGGTAGACTTACTGTTACTTTACTTTTGTTTCTGTGGATTAAAAGCATTAAATTAAATTAAATATCTTAGAATTGTAAACAAATAAAATAGCATTTATTATGTTAAGTAAAATTAATTAACTAGAAATTTCTACATATTTCTCGATGTGACCAGCATTAAAATACATTATTAAGATTTAAGATGCCTCCGAGCATAAAATCGACATTAATTAGAAGTAAAGTTTTATGTATCGATAATGATTACACGCTTTTTAATGTACGGTGAATTCTTTCATATTTATTACACGTAATAGAAATTAACTTGTGATCAGTTGTATATTCATTAATTTTAACTGTGTTAATTATATATACAGCTTTCGTCCAGTTAAAGTTAAGAGGTTAAGATGCACGTCCATCGGATACGTACAGTCGGACTGTTTAGTCCATGCTGAACTCACAACCAGATGACAGAAGAAAATGAGACTGAGGTTGTGCTGGTGGGAGGAAATTGCTGAAGACTTAAAAACTTTTAGGGATTTTATTTAATATTTTTCTTTGTGAAAAACCGAGCAATGGATACAATGTATTTCACTATACTACTTTTAAAAAATCTATATTAACATAATACAGCTAAAAAAATTGATTGCTAAGGTACCTACTGATTTGAATTGAAAATTTCTAATTTGATTGTTAAAATACTGATTTGAATTTAAAATTTCTTTTAAAATCGTGAGAACTAGCTAGCGGCCTAGAAAATTGCTGTTCGATATTAAGATTATTTGCAATATAAACTAATAGAAAGTTATCGCTAAAGCATTAAACCAATTACGAAAATTTGTCACAACATAATACTGCATTTATCTGACAAATGGCCTTATCAGAGCACATAAATAAGCTATAGATTCGAAAATTATCGGCATTAGTACACGGAAGGCGCAACAACAAAACTTTTAACAAATAACTCACCTTTATTGTACACAAAACTAATGTTAAAGAATTTTCAAAATTAGTTTAGTTTTTGAGGTTATGATTACAAACCAAACTTTTTATGAAGAAAATATTAATTTTAACTATTATTTATCTATAACAACTTTAAAAATCTATACTTATATAATAAAGAGCTACTGTTTGATTACAGCGATAATCTCTGACTCCATTGTGCATGAACATGACACTCTCTGAGTCTCAATTTCGTTCAAGTAGCATTATCTATATTTACATACTTTGTATTTATATCGCAACTCGTAAATATACAAATACATCATTCTCGTGCCACTCGAACTAAATACAGTGAGCTAAACTAATGCCCATATTTGATTCAAGTAATTCCGCTGTTTCCGTTTAGTTTATTATGTAGATTCTAAATTTAGTATCTCTAAGCTTTAATTTAGTTTCTTTAAGATTATTAGAGTAGTATTTTTAAGAGTAGCATACTTAAAATCAAAATTGTCAATTTTTTAACTTAATTATTAAATTTGGGAATAAAATGGTTCTTAACATAAAAATGGAAGATATTAAAATGTAGAATTCACAAGTAAGTTTATGAAACAGTCGTATTTAAATATGAACCGATTACCTTATCGCCGCATCGGACTCGCTTACATTAGTAAAGCAACGTGCGTTAATGAGAGCTACTTAATTTCAAGATAATATACAGATAGGAGTTCTTTTAACTATTATATTACCTTTTACTGGCAACTTCGTGTCCTCAAACTTACTACTATCTATGCCTCGCGGTTCATCTGCATTAATTTCACAGAAGCGTAATGTTAAGTATATAAAACTTTTAACAAACTTTCTTAAAAATTCATTTACTGTAGGAAAGCTAATTTCTGAGTGACATTGACCATACTGTAAAAGCTTCTTATACTATATTATAATTACATTTCAATGATAGAATATTTTAGTTATATACGAAAAATTCTACTTTGTTTCATTAATAACCACGTGTAGGTACTCAATTATATTTCTTATACCTAAACATAATTCTTCTGCTAATTCTTTCATAGTTTTGATATAGATATATTGTATATTGCTAAGCTAATAACGATAAAATATTATAGTTTTCGTTCTATAAAGCACTACAAAATAAGGAAATTCAACAGTTATAATGCAATGTAATGTAACAGTTTAGTCCTTATGAGACGAAATTTAGATAAAAGGGAAAGATATTCGTATTTTAATCAATGCCTTGAGTTTACAATCGAAAGTTTCGATAGGTTTTACTGTTCGAAAGCTTTTAATCCCATAGTGGCCATATGAACGTGCACAGAGTTTTATGATAAAAGAGCAAAAAATTAAAAACCAATCAAAGAATAAGACACCTCAAGTAGTCACCACATAGTGATTAAAATATACAATTCGCTTTATGTATTATTTTAAATTTATTTATATTATTGCCTCTATTTCTCAAAATGGTAAGCAACAACCACAGATAGCCACCTGCCACGATCCGTACATATCTCTTTCGCTTCATCAACTTTCAATAAATTCATCATACATGTTCGCCCCTTGCGGGTGCTTTTGACCTGCCCTTTCTCAAGTACGTCTTGTATTTGGTCCAAAAAGGTAGACCTTTACTCACACACTCACAATTACTCACCTCACCATTCACACTCGTCCTAAATAGCTAAATTTAGTACCTCATACTATCTATTGAGTTTGTTTGATTGGGTATGTCTTTTATCTCTCTCTAAAAGCTACGACAATAAAATTTCTTTCAGTATTGAAAAGATTGCTACATAAACTTTTTTTGAGTAACATAGAATAAAAAAACTGCTAATAAATTATAGACGGAGGAAATAGCGAATAAGTTTGAAATATTTTAAATTTAACTGTTGTTTGTTCTCTTAATTTGGTTGCTTAAATTTGGGTCATTTTTGTTAAAATAATTCATACAAATATTTTACCTAGACGCTATCGAATACTTTACGAAATTCATGGTAGAGATACTAGATTGTAATGTCTTCCACCACGCGAAAGCTTCGTGCGCTGCTCGCATTACTCAAAGCTCATTTAGAAGCTATATTCACTGATATTTTATGGTACGCTATTGATTCTTGCTCAGTTTATAGACAATAAAGTAAATATGTGAACTTTATTTGCAAAACTTTCTGCGCAGCTTAAACGGTGAAGAAATTTTGGACAAATAGGTTTTTAAAATGAAGGCGGTATTACAACTATGTCGTCTTGTTACATCGTGTAGAGTCTACAAATATATAAGAACTCTTTTATTACACAGAATATAAAAGCACTAAGAACAAAAAGAGGATCTGTTTATTTCTAAATAAGTATAGAAAATAATAAATATGTTATTGCCGCGTTCGAAGTTCCTATTTTAATTTTTTTTAATGAGGCCGACTGAAATAAGACATAATTTTACATAACCATTTTTGCACTTAAGTATGAAGCTGATGTGGGCATTGTAAATAAAGAATTAACTATTATGGATAGAACAAAAACAATAACAAAGATGCAATACTAAATAATATCTCAATTAATATTTAGCCGTAAGATATCCACTAATGAGGTTTTAGATCACGTCGCGTAAGCCAAGTGGTAAGCTGGTGCTCATTTATATGATGTATAGCATCTATCTATCAGAAGGACCACACGCCCAATAGATATTGACAATGAGAAGACATTTATCTTCTATAGATTGGAGATTTTCTCGCTTTGTTCTCGACAGAAATATCTATAGATTCAGAATCAATTTATTACGTTGTGATTTACAAGTGAAATTAAAGAACTCTCTCCAACTAAGAACAATACAATTAAGAATATCTTATAAATTGATAAAGATATTTTTGTAAAATGCAGCTAAAATTTACCTCTTCCTACTTTTAAAGGTAAACAATTTTATCATTCGTGATGTTTGAATTACTAACCGTTCACGCAACTAAAGCAACGAAAGCTCTCAAGGAGAATAAATTTATTTCAATGATTCCCCGTTCCTTTTGATCGTAACGTGATGTTATTTAAACTATTTCCCTTGCTCGATAAATGGACTATCCAACATAAATATTTTTCATTTCTTACCAGTAGTTCTTGAGATTAGCGCATTCAACCAATCTCTTCAGCTTTTTAAAAATTAGTATAGATTCATAGGATTTAGTATGCAAGAAGTACAGTTAGTGAGTTTTTCACATACGAGATTAATATAATCTCCAACTGATTGATCCCAAGTGTTAATGGCTTTAGTAATTTTATGTACGTGTCAAATCGTGAGTGACCACTAATCTCTTATGGGATAGAGCCTTTACTAAAAGCTTGTAAACTTAATGAGTTTACAGTCAGATAATACAGGAAGTAATTAGTGGCTTTGATGTGATAATTGAAATTTTATTAAAAAGTTTTCACTTGGATTTCTCTAGTCTGCATGTATGGAGCATTTCCACATCTGTTTCTTGATATTACAGGCAAACAGGTGATCAGCCTTCTTTGCCTACCTAACTGAAACATTTTTTATGTTTCCATGGGATGCGAATTCAGAAGTTCCAGCGCAAAGGCAACTATTTGGCTAAAGAGTCACAGATATGCCAAACTTATAACCCTTCTTTTATTGCGTCAAGAGAAGGAAGAAAATGTGTTCCTTTAAAAATCGTTTCACTATTGTATAATTGTTGAATATCAACTTTGTTTAACTGTATTTGATTCGAACGGGAAGATTAAAAATTATTCAATTATTCTATAAATAACTATAGAACAGGCAATACAATACAACCGGAAGAATCAGAACAGAAGGTTTAGATTTTCATGAATAACACAGTCAAATGTTAGCATGCCATTGAACAGCTTGTATTTTTTTGTTTGACTCACTTATAGACTAAAAAGGACCTGGATTATTGTATATATCCTAATACTGACAAAAATAGAACAGATTTTCAGTAAATATAAACGCAATATCTTGTTTTGTTTTATTAGTAGCTACCTCACATTACGACTGGTAGCCCCTAACCAAATTCGGAAGAAATAATCGAAGTGAGCATTTCTCATGCAAATAAGCTTTTACCAAAGTAGCTCAACGTTAACAAGAGGATGAGCGGTTATATTTATATGAGCAGTGTACACACAACGCGTTTTTATTTGTTTAGTTCAAATAACCGTGAGAAGGTCTCATAGTTACGCGTTCAGTTGACACAGTGGGTCAATCAGCGTGTAGGTGATAGGTTAGCTAATTGGTATGTGTACACACAATTTGGGGGCAAAAATTCCTGAGTCTTCTCTTCGAACATCATTAGTTTTTATAAAAAGACCGAGCTTCGATTTGTGTGATATGAAATGGCGTTGATTTTTTATATACGAGCCTTCTACAAGCGACTTCCCGTGTAGACATACTTGGACATATAAGCTTTGTATTAGTTGAAGAATTTTTGAATTCGGTTCAGTTGAAAATATACATATTTACTCTTTATAATATTAGTATCAATTACTATAGATAGAATTAAAAAACTAATTAAAAAAAAAAATTAACAAATATTTCGCTTTTCATAATAAATTTCAAAGGCTGAACTAAAACTTTAAACTACGAAAATAAAATTATTATACAAATATACTAACTCAGTTAAACTATGTTACCACGTCTTCATACGAATAAAGTATTGAAATAACGGTCTCACGCAAAAGCTTCTTATATTACCAGTTTACTTTTACAAAGCGATAAGTGTCATAAATATTTACATAATAAGTGGCGTTTTACAGTTCAATGGCAAAGCGGAGGTAATGCCTAACAACCGGCCTACCAAAATAAATTGTTTAAACTGTCAAATATTAAGATTACTTTTTTCAGATTTGGTTTTCAATATCAAAAATGTTCTGCATCTGTCTTTTCTTGTAAATTCTAAAATGTTTGACATTAAAGATAGTTGAACCTCTCTGATATTTTTATTAAAAATAAGAATATTTTATAAATGGATGAACAGATTTTCATAAATTTCTAGCTAGAACAATCTTGATCATCAGCTTTCAAATGAAGAACCGCATCAAAGTTGTTTATGAAGTATAAAGGAACATACCTATCATAGACATACAGACACGAAACTTATAACATCCCTCTTTTTGTATCGGGGGTTAAAATACTGTTTTAAGAGATTTTTCTTTAAGAAAAACAGAAAAAAGTGAAGTCCCGTGGCCCCTAGTGTGGTATGGGGCAGATGCATTTCACATCTGTTTGATGCCAAACCGTTTTTTTTTTTTTATCACCGGGAATCGGACCCAGGACCGGTTGTAACTCTGACGCGCTTACCACTAGACCAAGGAGGCGGTCGTTATAGAACAGAAGTCACTCTTAAAATTTGTATTAATGTTCGTAAGTAAAAAAATAATGTTAAGTAATCATAATTATGTTACTTAAATATTCCCATTTAAGTGACCTTTTGTTTGAATGCAAAAATATATCTAATATCTCCTTTAATTTGTAAGCTTTATTCTTTCTTTTACTCTAAAAAAATAAGCTTTGATTTATACGCTTTACGATGTAAGAGCTCGAGAAAATCTTGAATCTTGAGAGATGAACCATTCTTATCAAGAGCATACTTGCTCGATAATGTTCCTAGTCCGTTGAACATCTAAGCAGGTCGTGTTCACATGGAAACCATTTTTAACTTTAATTCCTATTGAATAAAATGTATTAAAAAACTAAAAGCTTACTTAAAAGTGCTTTAAGTAAAACTTAAATAATTATTACACAAAGAAAATATTTGGAAGTAGATTCTTCGACTTTCAACAGTTCAATCTGTTTTATTCAAACTTTTGATGCCCGCGTAAATTAGAACTACGTGATATATTTTAAATAAAATTTTACTATCATTGTGATCGCAGTCTTTCTATCGGGTCAAGACATGGTATACCGGGTGACGGCGTGGCCTATCTAATTTTATGACCAATATATTGTCATTAAGTCGATACTGATCTTGTTATACGCACAATGAGAGGAACATGCGATACAATTTATATTCAAATCGCGTCCGATCAGGCCTCGAAGAAATTTCTCACTCAACTTATATCACCTAAGCCTAAGTTAATGTTAAAAATTTCGTTGGAATTAGTTCGTGTTGCGAAAGAATAATTTTTAAAATATTCGTGGAAAGTTCCAGTACATTTGTACAAATCTCTAAGAATCTGCACATATTATAAATTATAAAGTAAAGTGCGAGCCACTGAAATTACAAAACTCTAATGATACGAAGTTAGCATAAAGAATCATGAAAATCAATAGAGATTCTTGGCAATATGTGTTATATGTGAGAGTTATTATGAAATTATTCTTAAAATTGTAACAAATTATAGAACAAAACAGTACATTATATCAATCAGATAATCTGAAATGTTCAACTGTCTTGAAGCTGATGTAAAAATATGGAATAAAACTCTACTTCTTCCCTAGCCAATAATCAATGAATTATAAAATTATAATAATAATTAAGACTAATCAATACACAACACAAAAAAGAATTAACACAATAATGAACAGAATTAAAACTAAGATATGGCCCATCGTCGGATCTTCCTACAACTTCTTCCACATTTTCCTATTTTAAACAAATATGTTTATAATATTTTATATATTTAGAAGTCAGTTCTTTTTTTTGATAAATATCAAAATTTCGAAAGTTGATAAATTTCTCTCAAAGCATATTACGGTATAGTAATGCAACATAGTTGATATATTAAAATCATCAAGCATGTTCGAAAATGAATTTAATAAATCATACTTATTTGAGTTATTATCGAGGCTGATGCAACAGGGAAAAAGCATTAACACGTATTAGTGAAATGTATTGTTTTAAAATATACGAGCGTTATAAGAAAGATAAAAATATTATAGATATTTCAATAGATTTATAACCTTATAACATTTCAATCAAGCCTTTAATTATATTCAAAAAACTAGAAATGTATAATAAAAGGTAAAATTATTTGTAGGGAAATCTATCAATTTTGAAATTTTTTTGCAATTACTTGTGACCTTCTATTATTCATACTGTTGAGGTTATCCTATTATTATATTTTATCAAAGTTTTTATGGCATTTTGAAAAATTCAACTCAAACAAAAAAAAAATACATGACAGTCATTTCTGATCGGTCTCGAAAATGTTGCTTTATTAAAAAATAAATTCTAGAAACATTCTGTTGTATTTATTAGGTACATTTTAGTCCAAGTAAGTTTTTTTTAAATAAATTTTACTGTTGTATACTCACTGTCTAAGTGTTATTAAATAGATATAAATCCAAACACTAACATGAATATTACAATAATGAAGCATAAAGTCGCTTGCTTGTCTCTTCGCATCCTCTGTGAAGGATTCGCTTTTAAAGCTAATATTTCCAGGAACAAAGAACAATTTCTGCGGTGATTTTAAGCAAAATCGAATGGCGCTATAATAAGGACAATAAAATGTCGAGATAAGGATCTTAGTGAGTAATTACCGTGGCTGGTGTCAGATCGCATTTAATCTTTGAGATCGCTATCAATCGATAGCATGAATAGCGTGCGCTTGGCCAAGTGGCCTCACCGAAACTGCATTGTTATAGAAAATACTCGGGAACGTCTCACAAAGATAATATTTATTAAGAATAAAATAAACCTTTATTACCGACAATTCTTAAAATCTAAATTAAATTATAAAATAGAGTAATTGTTAATTTAATCTAAATTATAATTAAGTGCATTATAATTTAGATTAAGTTATCGTAAATTTATTACAAACAAAACTTTTATTTGATAAAGTAAGAAGTAAAATCCCGTAACCCTTGTGTCTGTTATGAGGCATGGCACCCTAAGCATACATTTCTATTTCACTGATTATCTTCTTTACAAGCAAGTAGATCATCAGAATTCTATGTCTACCCAACGGAAACATTTACTTATATCTCCGTGATTCTAACCCAGCACCTTCGGCACAACAGGTGAATGAGTGGTTCACACTTAACCACGGAGGCTGTAAGTACATATATAATATGCATATTGCGTAGAAAAATATGTTTCTTAACCAAAATTGAAAATAAAATTTGAGAATATAGATTGCTCATTTTATATATAGTTTAGATTGTCGTAGCAAGAAATTGTTAAGTGTTTCCGTCAACGGGACGTTTTTTCAATTGAAACAATTGAGGTCATTGGAACTAGAGCAAACAATTACTATCAACTCTTTATTGACGCAATAAATTTTACCTCTTAAGACATACAGCTTCTATTGTCTATGATGCTTGTCTTTGACTAAAATTACACCATATTTACCTCCTTGTAAATGTACCTTGATGAGGTCAAATAGACAATTAAAAGTTACCCCGACATGACGATTGTAATTAAGAATTTATTTATTGTTCAAGAAAAAAACAGATAAATCATAAGTAGGACATATTCAAGAAGAAATACAAGATAAATGATAAGATGATAAGATCTTAAAAATATTTCACAAAGGAAGTAAAAAAGATTTAAGGTTAAATAAATAGATAGCTCATAAATGTATGAATAGAAGATCTATAAATTGTAGTTAAACATTTTAAACTTACAACATTCTTGGTTAAAAATGCAACGTCCTCATACTTTTTCAAATAACTTGTTAGTGTCTACTCAACAAAATGACTTTACTAACCAAAGTTCATGACTCTAACTTAAATAACGCTTGGCGACCATGAATCAATCAGCCAGTGAAACAAGAACTGTTATTTTATTACTATATTAATATATATGATCTTTCTTACAAATAAAGTTTAAATTAAAAAAAATATATATCAACAAGACATCATAATAGATAGTTCAAAGCATGTTCAAACCAAAGACAGCTAAAACAACACAAATGACAAGTCGTTTCCCTTTGATAAATTTCTCCTCATAAATTAACATTAGAAGAATATATCTAACAGTTTAAATCGTGATCTAACTTATATCCTGTCATCGACCCATGTAGGTCATTTTGTCTCATTAATTCAACAAAATGATATTATCTTAATGTGCTATATGATTCATGGATCTTAGTTGAATAATAAAGTGATCCATTACAATATTTTATATAAAAAACTAGTTGAGGCCCTTTGCGTAATTAAATTGAAGATAATTTTAAAAATTCCGTTTTGTTAATCACTACATAGTATAAAACAAAGTCGTTTTTTCTTCCCCTATATCCCTTTGTATGCTTAAATCTCTGATCCCAAAGTAAGTAACAGAAGCACTTGTGTGCATAAATTCATGTTTCCAGGGCTCGGAAACAAACATTCATGCTCATCACACAAATAAATGCATCTATCGGGATTCGAACCTAGAGCCTTTTGACGCAAAAGGCAGGTGCATTACCTATTGAGCCAACCGGCCGTCCGGTATATTAATTATTATAAGTTTCGAAACATTACAATGTAATTTTAATACAGAAGCAAGAAATGACAACTTGTAATATGAAACTCTGCCGTTCGTGCGTTGTCGTGCAGCGATCACAGTATGTGTCACAGTCACTCATTAAATTTATATTTATTTGTATATTTATCCATTTGTATGCACCTACTCTGCTACATCAATACATTTTTACGCATTGTGCTGCTCCTGAGGTCCTAGGTTCGAATAAAAAAAGACAAATAAATGCTTCGGTAGGGTAGACAAGGAACACTCGCTTTGTTAACTTTAAAAGTTCTGTCAACTCTTCTTACAACGATGGCACAATTCTAGACTTGATTATGTTGTTGTTTGTTCTACTGTTGAAAATGTTGTAAAAAATATGTAAAGTGGGTTATAATTTTGTAAGCCTTATAGCAAAGTTTAATAAGTAATTATAAATCATTAATAATCAAATTAATGTTTAATTTCAATGTAGTAAACACTTAATAGGCTTTTTAAATAAATCTCTGAAAATCAGTATTAGGGCCTGTCATTTTGTGATCCCAACTTAGTATGTTGTTGAATGGATTTTCAATTTTAAAAATGGTATCTAGCCATTATTATTTTAGATTAAATCATTTTATTTTATGTGTTTTTTTATGTTAAGTGTTGCAAAATTGTAATTCTGTACTTTTTTTCCAATACATTTTCTATTCTATTATGGTTATATCAAAAAAGCGTCTACGATTCGCTTTATGATCATATCTTAACTTGAGTTATCATTTGGAATAATATCCTAGTCCTATCTCGGCTACTCCCGTTGCGATGCAATCAGCTAACCACATTCATAAGCACGCGCTACCAGATTAATGAACCAGATAATAACAAATATACACACTTTTGAAGTTCTAACTCTAAACCAGTTCTTTCTGTATTTCCAAAGATCATAGTATAGTGCAGCATGCCTTGTCATTTCCAAGATTTATTCATAAAATTACAGCGGGTTTATTAACCAAATGTATGTATAATAATGACATAATAATGTTTAATCTGAATTTGAAATAAAATCTGTTAAAAATTAAAGAAATCTTAGGCTTAAAAAAGGCTTAGGCATTTTTTTATATCTGAGGTGTAAATGCTTCTAAACCATTCCCCGCATTATTATGAATATGGGAATATGTGTAATTCAGCTCACTCCAGATTACCACTCTTCTACTCAGAGCCGGATGAAAAATACCCAATAAAAACAATTTCGGTCACATCCTCCATCATCCGTCTTCCCGTACTAAGAGGCATCCGGGCTCGCTTTGCATTCTACTGGGGCATGATAGCCTTAAGACTAGGGCTGAGAAGATCATAAAAGCTTTTATCTTTTTATTATATCGATTATTTTGCATGTGTATTACAATTACAATTGTTAATATGTTAATGTTAACTGTTGTTGTTAATTGTTAATCTAAATGCAAAGATTGTTGAAAGATTACATATTTTAATAGTTTGACAGTTACATTCCATAAAAATAAGTCAAAGTGCTATGAACTTGGTTCAAAATAACGGCCAATTAAACCTAGAAGTGTATGTGTATCTAAGCATCAAACTGAACATTAGTTTTCGAAATAATCGATGACCAGTGATTTATCTATCATTGATAAAAATTTAATGACGTACATTTTATTAAACTCACAGCGTGTTCCTTCAAAACATACAAGCTCTGTCACGCGGTTTTGCCCACATTTATTTGAAGAAATAACTTCTAAGTTATCAAGGAATAATTATGCCCATTTTGAAAAACTTATCATTGATTCTCCGCTCCTATATATCGTAGCGTATATTATATAATATATAGACTTATTTCGCGCTAATCTCCGTAATTCCTGAGATTAGCGCTTTAAACCAAACAAACTCTTCATTCAACTTTATAGTTTTCGAAATAATCGATGACCAGTGATTTATCTATCATTGATAAAAATTTAATGAAGTACATTTTATTGGGCACACATACGCACTTATCAGTAGCGTGTTCTTTCTACATATTAAGTTATTAAATTAAAACTATATTTTTTGTCAATCAAAAAACAACTCTTCGTGCAGGTGAAAAAGTTGTTTTTGTAATTAATAACAAGGTGTATTATTCCGATTAGAAATTTGTAGATATCAGCATGTGATTCATTGTGAAAACTACTCACGATGCTATATGATAAGATAAATTTAAGAAACTTTTATTGATCGCGGAAGCTCAAAAGAATCCTTATCGAAGTAACTGAAGAATATGATTCAGTATTTGATTTACGTGTATATTTAATACAAAAATCAATTAAAACTGTTTTCTTTTTTTAATAAAGGAGGGTCTTCATGATTACGACTAGCCCAAAACGCAATACCGTTTTACTTCTTGCTTAAAAACTACCGATGTTGTCTTCAATATGTGAATAAATAAATATATAATAATATAATAAATTAATGATGCATTTCATACAATAAGTAGACAATTGACAGGGCCTTAAATAATGGTAAATCCTTCTCAGGACCGATTCAACAAAAGGTCTGGAGATAGTGTTAGAGGTCTAATTAAGAAAAGTAGAATGTGTATGGACTAATGATCAAGACGGCTTCATTTGCATCGAACACACGCTTAATTACGGGAAAGTACAAATTAAAGAAAAACTAATGGGACGCCGACCGATGATCTAATGTTTAAATTAAGAACTTGGGTCACTTGCATACATTCATGAATAACCGGTAACTAGATATCATGTGTAGCAAATCAAGTCAACGAACTGTTGACATTTATACATTAACTGCAATGTGTTTTAGTTGTATTTACTTTGGAATTGAAACAGATCACAAAATATCAAAGAAAAAAAAATACAAATTGATTCCACAAAACGATTCCCGAATAACATAAAGATCACATACACGCAAATCAAAAAAATACATAATAATAATAAATAAATACTTTTTTACATTAGAATTAAGCGTGTAGGTACCTACGTACTCCAAATACGCATTGTATTTTTATCGGAGAAAAAATGAGCAGAATGCTTCAAATAAAACAGCAGAATTTCAATCGATCAATTTTTTTGATTGAATCTCTCTCAAACAGTTAGTATGAGACTTATTTATTTTTAAATATATAAAATGTAAAAAATATATCAGTGTAAAATCAATAATTAGTTTATTTACTCAAACTTTATCCTATCTTAATGTTTTAATTAGATCTAGGCTTGCAACACTTCCTAGAGTCTCAGCCCTAAACAGCATATTTTACGGTATGTTATACTTACAAACCATGTCATGAATAATCATTTCTCTGCTTAGTATCGCGATAATTAGCAATTGAACTTAGTGGTTTAGAATTTCTCATATACTACAACGTAAATATGTAAAATTAATTGCTCTATCGAAGGAATAGAGAAATAAAAAGGTTATTTTCGTGTCTATATGTATGTATATACTTTCGAAATGAAAACTACTTTAACTCGGTTTAAACTTTTTAGAAAATCAATAAAATGTTAGGAACATTACCATCCAAAAGACTCATATTTTTGCGATATAGCTTCCTTGTTGACCTTCTTAAGAGTGTGTTAGCAATTTATTTATTTACTATTTAAAATATAATGAAAACTACACTAAACATAAAACATAATATACACGTCATCCAATGACATGTCTATTTACTCAAAATACACAACAACAAGCCAATCAGGTGTGACACTTCGTTATATAAGAAATAGCTATGTAGGATTTTATATAATCCTGAAAAGGGTGTGGGGAGCCCCAGCCTCGCTGCCCCACCGTGAACTCCAGCTCACAACACACTGAGTTCTCCTATTTACAGTAGTAATACATTATTTATTATTATAACATCATATTCATAAATATTTAAACACTATAAATAAATACAAAGTAAATAACGAACAAGTTACTTAACTTACGTGTCTCGACGGCCGTGACGTGACGACCGCAGCTCACAACAGGGAATCAATGGCTGTGCTCTGCCTGGCAGCGGCGTTTTATACCAATTCTACATAATTTTGCAACATCCTGATCACCCACGAGGGTAGTTCGAGATTGTTCGGATATTCAAACGTTTTAGTCGTTTCCACGACGAATAATCCACAACCGAGTATTCTTTACGTCCTGACCACCCACGAGGGTAGTTCAAGATTGTTCGGATATTCAAAAGTTTTAGTCGTTTCCACGTCGAATTATTCACAACCGAGTATTCTTATCTATTACGACCTGACCACCCACGAGGGTAGTTCGAGATTGTTCGGATATTCAAACGTTTTAGTCGTTTCCACGTCGAATAATCCACAATTCTTATCTATTAAGTGCTTAAGAGTGCTCGTTTTTTTTTTCACCCGATAACGGCTCGCGGCTTCTATGCTATGCGGTTTCAAAGAAACAGAAAAATATAAAAGGTCATTTTGGGTGCATACTCTTTTCAATTATTTTCGGATTAAGACAGAAACTTTTTAACTTTTATTAACTGCTATACCTACATGATAAAAATAATAATTTTAATTTAAAATTTTAACCAATGTTTTTAAAAATGCCATGTCATGTTAAAATAAAAAAAATAATTTTTTTTAAAAGCGCAAGTAGACCGCACTCAAATTACAAAGAAACGAACGTCTACAAGCAGGGATTTAATTTTCTTTCCATTATATGACGATTCCTTATGTAGTTGCAGAGTTGCACTTAGTACACCCACATTACATTGTAATAAGGGGTGGGCCTATTGACAAACACCGGGCACAATTCCAGACTCCGAGCTACCACTGGGAACATTGGAAAACCCAAAGATATGCCCGACCCGGGATTCGAACCCGAGACCTCATTAGTAGCAGGCGCTCTCACTAGCGCTACGCCAGTGAGACATTATATAAGTAAGTAAGCAGTAATATGTAATTTACATAAATATATGATAAGTAATAATTATTAACAACTTTGAATATTACTGTCTATTAATATTATTTTCAAGAACCCCAAATTTTATTGCCCGTCGTCGTTGCAAAGTTTCGGTTGTGTAGGCACGAGACTGATTACCTACTTGCCTTTAAAAGAAATTATCAATGAAATAGCCCCATTTTCCATACTGGGCCACTGTATTTCACATGAAACCAGTTAGATCTTAAATCGTGAATTTATTCCATTATGGCCGCATCATTTTTAACGTGCAATTAAGTCACATTTAACTAACCTTTTTCCATTAAAATAACTAAAGTGAACTATTATTATTTTCTGTCTTTATTGGAGTTTCGTGTTCGTTAGATGGGTTATTTGAATAAATTGTTCAGTGATTTATACGAAGGCGAGAACGGACATAAAATTGATGTTATCGAGAGATTTTGTCGCCAGGAAGTGATCTGGGTACATTTAAGCTTGATATTATTCAGGCATAAATATTAAATGCGTTTGTTGGTAAGTACAATTGTTGGTTATGGTCCTTAAAAGCATATTATTCTTATTTTTATAGAGAGTGAAGATGTCTTTTACACATCCTGTATGGCACTTGATAAGCCTTCAAAAAAGAATTGAAAACATTTAAAAAATCTCAATAAGTTTTTTAAATTTTTTAAAATTACAAGTAAGAATAAACTATAAATGGATGAACAGATCTAGCTAAGGTCCATCTCAATCACGTTTCAAAAGAAAAACAATCGCATCGTAATCAGTGCATTTGTTAGGAATGGACACACAAACACGCCAGTCTTATAACAACACCCCTAATTTTTTAGCGGAGATTAATGATCTTTGCTTTGATAGCTAATATGATTTGAAAGTTAATATAATTAACAGCTGTCGGTAAACTGGTGCAGTTAATTCCTAATCCGTAACTATATAATAAGTTTTAGTGATATATATGTTTTCATTTAACATTTAAAACTTCCTATTTTTATTATATAGATATAACTAAGTTTAAATAAATAAATAATTAAGTTTTAAATTTATTAATTATTATACTAACATAGCTTTTAATTTTATTACAACCGGGCCCTGTGTTAGCCAAAATTGCCAGTTTAATAAATATAAAACCTCTTTTTGGTTTTGGTTTAAAGTACGTAAAAAAGTCCATAAAGCCTTGTCTATTATGTTCCTCATGTCCGAGACTGCGATGCGCTCTCCATGGAAACGCGATCTTTCGCGACAGCCTACATGATTAATTTATTGCCTCGAAACACTATTCCACGACTTATATCCGATTAATGTGAAGATAAAATGATTTATTCGATAGATTTGCGCGGATTTATAGTTTTTATCTTGACCTGATCGTATTAAGTGTATTGAGCTTTGGTAACCACCCACTGGTTACTTTATTAATTTATTATTCTACTGATAATATTAAAATATTATTTGCAAAAGGTATAGTGGAAAGTTATTTACTTATTCAATATTAGCATTTACCGGTGACTCGAGTCACAATCTAGCCTTATTTAACCCCTTCAAACTTTTTTTGCAATAAAACCCCCTACCCAGAGCTATACTAGGCCCACCCTAATAACCGCCCTGTATCGACAGGGCGCGGACCACAGTCCATTTGAAGGGCCCCAGGGCCGAACAAATTAGAGCACGGACCCCGCCGGACCTGTGACCACATACTACACGATTTGCAATAAAAAGTGAGTAATTTATAATAATTAGTGTCATGTCAGATTATGTCATAACCATAATGGTCATAACCATTCTTGATATCGTTAGTCTGTGACAACGTGTTATTAATTTGTCATTCTGACGTTTTTGTTTTTAGCACTTTGTACACGTGTTTTGAAAACACCAGTAATTAATTAATTTACGTGTTTTTATACCAAGATATAACAACTATTTGTAACTCAAAACGCACTCAACGAGAAAAGAATTTATTAAACTAAAATAATGTAATAAACCACTTACTTACCACTTTACTTTAGGTAACTTGGTAAAAATTTAGTCATTTTTATTAACTCCAACAGAAACAACTAAATTTCGAATGGTTAAAATATCGAGTTATGAAAGTAAAATTCATATGATATTTACATTTACATGGTTACAAATGTAAATAATTTATGAACTAAAATTAATAATATTTAATTACTTTTTCTTAACAAAAAACAATTATTTTTATTATTATTAGCTATTAGCTACCAAATTTTTACGATTACTCACTGTTTACCGGTTTTCAATATTACAACATATCAACGAACATGTTTTATGATGATAATTAACTTCGGAGGAATATGTTACACCTAATTAAAAATACTTATGACAAACCTAAAATAGGGAATTTCAAACAAGACTATTTTGTTTATCAAATCTTGTAACTCTTGTGGCCATGGGGCAGACACATTACTGTGTCTGGTTCATTGATCATTTTCTTTACTAGCAAATGACTCGTCTTGTGTGCCTCCAAAAAAAACCATTTTTTTGTAATCAGCTACATGCAGAGGTACATTCGAACCATTATGACTTTGCGATTTTCAAGAAAACGGCCTTCTCCTTAAAAGGTTGAAAACGAACCCGCAGCCCAACAGGGGCTGTGTGTGTCTACTGTCTATGGACTAAGTGTTGTTCCTGTTTAAATAACAAAACAAAATTCTATCTACATAAACTTTCACAGGTATATAGTTAAATGATAGTTAAGAAAGATTTAAAATTCCCCTAGCATTGCATAAAACTAATAAAGACATTAAACATAACGATTGTCTTTAAAGTTACCACCCATGGTCTGAGCCGAAATTATACGCCGCGGTCACCTTGAGTAATAGCTGTCATTACTTTAATAGTAGGACATCGAAGCGAATGCCCTTCGCTTACCAATTTTTGTAGAGACGTTGTCTTTGTTTCAAACTATGATTACGATTTTGCGATAAGGCGCTATAAAGATTATGTCATATTACTGTTACAGCGAAAAAAGATCAAAACAAATAAGGAATACTCACATTAATTAACTATACACAAATTAATTCATTTTATATAATCCGCGATACTTTGAAGTAAAAAAAAATATTTTTAAAATCTGTGAACCGACTTCAATGTGCATTTAGAAGCCGGTGTCTTGTTAAACATATTTATTTGACTTTCTTTACAGTTTGATTATTATTATTTCTTTGATATTTATTACTTTATATTTCATTTTTAAGTCTATTTATAGTACATATTTAAAACTTGATTTAATGCTTTAGCATATCGACTATATGAATGTTCAGATTTTTATGAATTTTTCAAAAATTGTCCTATCAAGTTCGATTGAATGTATATTGTATGATCTATTGAGAAATCGAAAAAATGTTAATATGTGGCTGCACAATCGTGTAACGTTCATATAGACAAGAACCTTCTTGAATTTGAAGTTGGTTTAAATTTGTGTGTGTACTTGAAACATGTCTAAGATAATTTTTCTATTCATTAGTGTAGCATCAATCTTAATAGTTTTACGAAGCGCGTTGCCCTCTCGGCCCTGTCTCCTATAGACCTAATAAAGATGTCACCTTTTTGTATTTATTGTGTGACAAAGCTGGCGTGATTAGTTTAATAGCTCGACATGAGAATGTGATTGCCTCACAATAAAACCTAACAAAACTACGGACTATCCAAAAGACGACGTTTTTGATTGAGCTGAATAACCCCTAGTTTAAGCTTAATACTTGTGTTTATAATTCAAAATATATGTTTTTAGAGACACAGTTTATAGTCACACTAAAGAAAGTATTTGAAAGTGCCGACAAACATGAAACGCAAAGGAAATTACATTATTAGCTGTGCATTGCAATTTCAACCGCGTAAATTTAGTTGTAGGGTTTTGTTACATATACTTTGGTCTTCCTCGATAAATGGACTATCTAATACGAAAATAATTTTTCAATTTAAACCGAACGAACTATTAATAACTTAAACTTCTTACAATATAATAATATTGCTGAAGACTTGTATTGATTGTATTGATGTTAACTACTTCAAAAGTAACATTAAAAAATCATAAGGTACGTTTTAAAACATAAAATTATATATATAACCTTCCGTGCGAAATGTTAATTATTGCCTGTTCCAAACTCGCCTATAGGTATATCTTCGCTGAATTCAAGGATTCAGGTAGTCTCAAAACGCAATCATAACATTTGGCCGATTTGCAAAGAACGAACCAAGATAACGTTACTTCTAACACTGAAATTTTCTAATGCAAATATGCTAATAAAAATCGTGACTACAACAATATAACTAGTATTAAAAAGAACCATTGAAACATTGCACTTAACTATTATGAAGTCATGACCACTTAATATTTTAACGACTATAAATACCTATTACTTTCAAACCTAATTATCTTTAATATAAACTATTCATTAAATTAATCACAGATAATAATACAAAGCATTATCTCATAATAAACTTACGGCATTCGGTCTCGTTTTGTATAAATTGTAGTTATTAATATTTTAGTTATACTGCAAGAAAGTTCCTAAATATTTTATATTGTGGTACGAAGTTTGACATCTCTCTTCCATTCGTATGGAAGAAATTCATTCATTCATTCATTTGAAATTTCGGGGATCAAGGAAGTGACACAACATTACTATTTAGAAATGTATTTATTGCTTTTCGAAGTATTCTCCGCGAAATTTGACACATTTTTCCATACGATGGAACCAATCATTGAAGCAACCATTAAATTCGGAAGTTGGGGTCTCCAAAATGGCCGTTTTGTAGGCGTCCACAGCTTCTTCAGGTGATGGAAATCTCTGACCACGCAATTTATTCTTTATTTTAGGGAAAGTATAGAAATCATTAGGGCTTAGGTCGGGGCTGTACGGCGGATGGTCTCATAATTCTATGTTTTCTTGCTCTAAAAACTCTTTTGTTCTGTGCGCGGTGTGAGAACTCGCATTGTCGTGATGGAGGATGATGCGGCGGTTGCAGTTCTCTTTACGGAGTTCAGAAACGACCTGTGATAAACAAATTCTAGCATATCATTCTGCATTAACCGTTCTTTGTCCCTCAAGAGGAATAGTCGCAACATAGCCGGTTTTGGAGACAAACGTGGCCACCTTTTTTTGCAACACTCTTTTCTGGTTTCTTTTTTTCATTCTTTGTTTATCCGTTACAAGTAAATAATAAATTTATGCATCTGACTATAAAGAATACAAATGTAAACACTGTAGTTAAACTTAAAATATCCCTGTTTCGTTTTACATAAGATATGTGATTTTGAATTAGGAAATTTCTTTGTTATGTTGAGTTATAGGAGACAAACTTGAATAAAGCAGGTATATTGTAGTTGAGGCAAAGTTCAGCGCCCCCGTCGGTGTCGCGGTACAACAAAACATAAACTTGGTCCAAGCAAAACCGCCAATTCCGCGTCCTTCGTTAACAATCCGGACCATTTCAATATCCTTTTGATTCTTAATGATTCCGCCGCTCCCTTTTATTCCTTTCATAGGGCTATCACATTTATTTATTATAAAGTAGCAGTTACCCGTGACTTGGAAATTTTTCGTAATAGAAAGTAAGATATGTCCTATCTCAAACTCTAAATTGAAATTTGGTTCATTGGTATAGGCGTGATGACATGATAACGATAGCAGAGAGGCAGAGTTACTTTAATTATTTACAGAGTTATTAGAGGAAAATTCAGACAATAAAAAAAACTAGATATTATAAAAATATCACAGATTATACAGAATGGCTTTTTATCTACTAGTTATCATTTAAATTTTATCAATGAAATAAAATTAATCATAATTAAAAGGACATTTTAATGATTAACTAGATTACTGATAGTAGCAGCCCTATATTTATACCGTATTTAGAGTGCGGCCTCTTTGAAGCCATCCCGCGTTAGCCGGACCTGTCGAATTCACTCTCCTCATTAATAATATTAATTAAACATTATACAACGCTTGTTACTTGAGGAAAAAGTTACCAATCTTCAACAAGCCGAATTATTAGTGTACATAACATAATTTATAGTTTAGAATTAGTGATTTCACGCAACCCCTAGTGGGGCATGGGGCAGACACATTGCTGTATCTGTTTCACTGATCATTTTCTTTACAGGCAAGTAGGTGATCAGCCTTCTGTGCATACCCAACCGAAGCATTCATATGTTTCCCCGGGATTCGAACCAAGGACATCCAGTGTAACACGCAGACGCGTAAACCAATTAGCCATGGAGGTGGTTTAGAATTACATAAATTTATATACATTTTTTAATCTGTCGCTAAAAGAATTTTATCAATCAGCTAGCACCTCATCAGTTACCTACATCTTGTTGAGTTGCTGGCAATCTTAACCCAATTAATGAAAATTAATTGTCTATACTCTATGGTACTATTGTCTACTGTCTTAACACAGCGTGACTAGACGTGATGTGATTGCTTTTTATTTTAATACGTACAGTCCAAACTACTGTGCTTTTATTTAGCAAGCCTTAGGGCTTGCTAAATCTCAGTCACCTTCAGTCCTCTTCACATCTCAGTATTGTAGGATGTTCCAGTCTTTAAAAATCATTGCTCTTTAAACTAATATAGAAAAAACTTATTATATTCTAAGGAGTTTATGTTATATTATTTATTTATTTATTTGGCTAGTGGGTGTGTATTTTGGGTAAACAGACATGCCATTGGATGACGTTTATATTATGTTTTGTGTTTATTGTAATTGGCTTAGATTTTCATAAAATTCCGTCAAAAGCTTGACAATATAAGTTTCAATAAAATGATTTTTTTATAATTAGTATATATTTAACATGGACATCTCTATTGCTAAAGCGAACTAATTTAAGATGTTTCAATTTTTTATTTTATAGTTTTTTTTTTTTTTGTTACCTCTAAAACTATAAATCAAATTATCTTGATTCTTATTATTTCTTGTTAAAAATTTAATACTAAATCGAATAACATCTAATTCATCGATAAGGATTCATAAATCATAGAGTTATAAGCAAATAAGCACGACATGGTCGCGCGGAATTCAGCGATTTCTCGCCCGATTGTGAAACAATTCTTTCAATATCCTGAAAACTATTGATCGTAAAAATTCTAAAAAAAAATGGGACTACTTCAACGAGTTACCCTGTCGTTTGACATCTCACTCATCCAAATCAGTCTACAGATGGCGACGTACGAGCGGAACATCGGAAAAAAAATACACGTCGAATTGATAACCTCCTTTTTGGTTTTTTTGAAGGTCGGTTAAAAAGAATAATTATTTACTGAACTAAAAAGAGGAAACCTTACAAATAGAGCAATTAATTAATTTTATAACAGAGAACATAAATACACATTCATGGCCAATCTTTATATAACTACAAAGCATGTAGGCTTAATAAAAACCTACGCTGTCCTTCAAGATAAAGTTTGGGATTGAATGTTATTAGGCACTCAAGAAGTTTGCGTAGAAAATATCGGGAACACTTACTATATTTAACTATGTAGCAAATTCTGGCTTCGATCTTCCTATGTTTCGATTGGTTTTCAAAAAAGATCGAAGTAATACACATAAAGGAGGCTATCACTAAATGTACTAGTAAAATGTTACAGCGCCCCCTAGTGTTTACAGGCAAACTTACTTACTTGGGCATTATGGGTTGAAACCGAAGTATAAATCGAAATTTCGATAATAATCTTATGATTGACGTTGTGATCATAAATTGTTCAGTGTTCCAACTTCAGGAGGCATATTAAATAATCTAGGAGATTTCCTTATATAGCATAAATTCCAATCTTATCCGCATGGTAAAATATCCTCATACGATGTCTGTCGTCTATAGACAGCGTCTTAAAACACAATAATCGCTGCGGTCTGAATAAAATATATTCGAGTTAATACAAGTGGCATGCACTTCTGCGAGATACGGCCTCGCAATTAATACCCCTAATGCTAACATCATTATTACCTCGTACTTAGCATATATCCATTACCCTTTGATTTGTGGGCGCCTCGCTCGCGATTAATCGCATCGCGGTGCGCGGGCGCCGCTGATTTATACGAACCAGTGCAATGTGAAAAATAATATGCTCGGACTCGAAAGCGACTTTTATTGAAGATATTTTCGATATATCTTTTTAGATAATTATTTATTTAACAAGTTAGTAAAGCGATACAACGTGGCAGCCAATGTTTTGGATTCGCACCACGTAGGCTAACCCCGTGCAAAAAGAGCAGTGTGTGTTTGTGGATCTTGGTTTGTTGGTCTGTGGGTACCTATGGCTGTAGCTTCGCAGCTCCTAAACAACAGTTTCTTTTATATTGTCTTAAAGCTAATTGAGACCTTAGCTTCAATTTATGACGACCTGTCCATCTATTGCGATACTCTTATTTGGAATCGTTATGATTTTCTAAATTGCCTTCAATTTTACTTGTCGATAAAATCATATGACAACATACCAATATCGTCTCATTAAGATTTTTCAAGAAGGCAGTTTTATATCTAAACCACTCAAGAGATTTCTATATTGCACAATAAAATTCTAAGAATATAAATCGAATACTAATCCCAAATAATTTCCTCACATATCATTCAGAGCGAAGATCACAACAACTTAAAACGTTATTTACAATCGAACGAAACCAATCAATTAATATTTACGATGAAAGAATCAATGTTCGTTGTATTTTTTCTAAATTTTAAGGTTGGAACGTACATGAGTGTTTTGAAGTATTAAAAATAATTAAATAAAAAAGCATTTAAACTATTCCGATCTTTGAAACTTCGCGTTTTCATATTTACACTACCTTATTTAGAAGTAATTTTGAAGAGCAACATTAATGAATAACTATAGTATTTAAAAATAACTTTAATTATTTACTGATAAAAACTATGTAATCTTAATAATTTTCTTAATTTAATAAGAAGCAATTCATAATATTGTTCACTAGTTTGATTATGTAGCAAATGTAACACATTTACATAGTGCTCTCATTGAGCAATAGCTGAAAATTTAACTTTACTAAATAAATTTAATCTTTGCTTTAAAGCTTTCTTATCACACACACAAAATTCAATTTTTATTAAAATAATAAATAGTAGAATTATATCAATTTTTTATGTACATAGTTGAAGAGTCGCTCGTAAGTAAAACGCCTAATTGTTTTTCCAATTGGCTCTCATTATGACGCGATTTAGTTAAATCAATTTTTAGATTACAAGCGATATAAAATCACCTTTCATTTATAACCTGTTGGGTTTAATACATCCGCGTAAACGGTAGCAGTAATCTTTCTCGTAATTTTGCCTCCGATCGAGATAAGAGCATATTCCAATTTCAATGTTCTTTGAAAAGATGCGATATTTATTTGATAACACTGAATTTTTCCAATACCTAAATTAATGATATAATCTTATTTACGTCTTTTTGTAACGATAAAGAATCGTATAGGGGGATTACTTAATACATTGATTGGTTAATTGAAATACGATAACAAATGTGTAGAATAAATATTACGTAGGTAGATTTACTTATAGGCAAGACAGAGGGGTATATTGAATGGTTTTAGAGATGCCCACGCCGAAGAAGCGACTTCTTTAGTGGGTGAAAATGTATAAAAATAGTAGTCGTATAATATAATATTGTTACAAGTTAATTACATCGGCTCATGTACTGGATGCTCGGGTAGGGTTTCGTATTAAAACTTTTTGTAAAGATATCAATCACTAACAGCGTAATGGGCGGCTCTATCGCTAATAAGAGATCTCTTCCAGGCAACCCAAGCTTAGTGAGTTTAATTTTACAATCTGTTACTGTGGGATTTACACGCTAGGAAGGATGTTACATATTACATACTAATATTTAAGGCTATTGAAAATTACTTGGTTAAGAGTACAAAACCGTTAGAGATTTTCAATTTTCCACTCTGAATTCAAACTGTATCAATGATTTAAAATGAGCTATAGTCTTACTAGCTGTAACAACCGCTACTTGTGGCAGGTATGTTTCACATCCTATATTCTACAATATTATATATCCTTCTATTTCTACAACTTGTGAGTTAAGTAAATATTTAGATTTCATATCGCAAAGCGTCTTCGACCCGAATTTGTTTCGGATTCATTGTGCATATCAGTGAATGTTTGTGAATACAAAAATTACTTGTTCATAAACTACCTTCACAATAGATTTAAAATTGACAATTCTAAGTTCAATCTGTATCACAGATTTAAAATGAGGTATAGGCTTAAAAGTGGCTGTTGGCAGTAGGTATCAGTTGATCGCGGTATGTAAACGGTAGCGTTGAACGGAACGCGCGCCGCCCACATTGTGATTTATCCTCAGTTCAGATTTACCGCGTTCAAACCTTAACCGTGACGAAACCCGCTTCCATTCTGTCGTATAAATTCACACTTGTGAAATGCGATAATTTGTCTATGGTTGTATATTTATGGTTAATCAAGATTATACAAACTCGCTATTTAATATTATACTTTTAAACTGTAATTTCAAAATAATATGGAAAATCGCATCACGGCATAGAGCAGACATTTCTGCGTCTATTTGACTTATATATACAGACAACTAGGCGATCAGCTTTGTTGCCTGTAAAGATTCAACCATAGAGAGAAAATGTTGTTTTTGGGAAACGAACCTAGATCCTTCCACGCAAGACGCATTCAAAGTTTGACGTTTAATCAACAGGGTCATGGAATATAATTCGTAATAACATAATTTCTATCATTAAATTGATTCTTTAAGAAATTCGTCTTCATCAATTATCATCAAAACCATTTATTATAACGACGATTACAATAAACATCAAAAGAATGTTGAAGGTATATGAATAATTATGTAAATTATCTAAAAATCGTTACACATAGCCCATTAATTATTCGGCACCTAATTATTTATTGATTTTTATTGGAATTATTATGTCAATAAATTATGTTCGGCAAGAGGCGGGTTTTTAATTAAATTACGGCGCCAAGACGCTCCGTCACTTATATTTTATTTCTTGACGTGGCTTAACTGTTCTATCAACTTTGACCTTAATCTAAGACCGTATTCTAGGATGGAAATCAAAGTCGATCTAGTTTCAAGAGTTGTCAAACTATTTTATGAACTTTGACATTTTTGACAGTTCTGGAGTGTCGATTACTTAAGTCACGTTGTGGAACACGGACCTATAGCTCACGTAAAAGATTACAATATTTACAAGCAAAAACACACAATATTTACCTTATATATAATAAAATATATATTAGTATTGTATATATAATATTTTATTTTAACCATCACCGTGAAGTAAATAGTCTTCAGTCTGCATGTTGAGCTGGAGGTCCTGGGTGGAATTCATGTTTAACATCCATCAGAATAAAAATGTCGATAAATGTATAATGATAACGAAAAAACATTAAAGTGAACTCTGAATCAGAGTTTACTATCAATAATTATATATTAAAACAGAAACAACACGTACACTTGAAGCAGCCTAAGTACAAACTATATATAAACGATACTTTGATTTCAACAAATAACCATACTCGTAAATTTTCTAAGAGCATAATATTTGCAAAGCTCCCTGATCTTTCATAGCTATTGTGACGTTAGGCTGCTTACTCACTATTGGTTAAAAAATGAAACCAAGATCTATCATTCTTCTGATGTATTGCTTTTTTGGTATATAAATATAAAAAATCTTCAGTTATGTCAAAAAGGTCAAATGTGTTAAGTGATATAACTCGAGATCAGAAGGGATTTGGAAATCTCCCTGTATCTTTTTAAAGTCCTAAGGGGCCGTGTGTATAACTCGGATGTATTGGAAAGAATGGAGCTAAGGGTGCCGGATAGGTGTGTAAGTCGGAGAAGGCGGTCGCAATTGTTAGTTGTGCTGCGAGCGCGTACCAATCTTCTTAGTGAAGCCCCATTTACGCGATCCCTACGGCTTCTAAACCGGGTAGCGTCTGATTTGGATCTGTTCTATTGCAGCCTGGCTGAGTTCACCAGGGTAACGCTTTTTATTATCTGTTACGGAGTATTATTTGCTTTTGTGTAAATTGTATTCATGGTATTGATGCTTGCTAACGAATTAGGTCTCCTGTCATGTTAGTTTCAAGTTTGATATGAATATAAATAAATAATACTATCGATGTCAATATCAACTGTCCGATTGTTATGCTTCCGTATACCAGAGTATCAACACTGACTACTGGGCATTGACAGAAACTATTTTATGTGGAAAACCGATTTTGATGGTTTCGATTTCAAAACCTAACGAAATTTTTGATACAAAAATACGTATAATACGTCACAAAAGGTATAATTCAATAATAATTACATAAAATAAACGCCCATTGGCAGGCCGCTTTAACTCGTAAAGGTAAGTTGTAACATTACCATACTGGTCGGTTTATGGGCTCTCCTAGTGTTTAGGCACCCACTCGAGTGCTGAGCAACCATTCGGATTTATCACTTGTTCGGATTACAGCTTGTTGGCATAACTGGCTCACCTGCCTGCCTGTCTGCTTGTCTGCTACTCGAAACTTCGAAACTCCTGACGCCATTTTGAATAATCATGTCCTAGGATTATGTGCTTTCCTATAAATAGAATTGTCTCACATATTTTATTTATTTTTTATTTCTTCAAACATCTTACATGCTTACTTTAAGCTAAAATACATAATCAACGGATATACCATTGTTTTAACATATAAGATACTATTATGAGTACTTTTAAGACTAGTAATATATAAAATCAACTACTTATCGACACAAAAAATAAAAAAAATAACAACAAAAAAATAACAACAAAAAAATAAAAAGTATCAACTGATTTCTAAGACCGCGCAAAGTATCCATCGCCTGACGAGTAATAGACACTTATGGAGTCATGAAATTTGTCTATAGCTCCGTTCAAATTGACAATCGAGTTCACACAATCAACACAATCTGTTACCTGGAGCATTGAAAGAGATGGACAGACGGGACTCAGGATCATAAAATAGGTTTTTAATTCTGGTCACCCGCGTGCTGCAATGTAAAGGAAATTTGGTGAGCAAACTCGTATGATTTAGGCCATTTAGTACCTAAATCATTTATATAACTATAATAAATCAGTTAACTTACGTCGCATTTCAAGAGAGTCAAGATTAAAGTTATGGAAACGAGATTCGTATGTATAAAGTGTCTGTCTTAACTGGTAACAACGACAAAGCATACGCAAGAATCGCTTATGAACCACTTCTAGCGCAGCCACATTATTATAAACTACTACTTACTTTCACATAAAAATATCATCCTTTCTTTTCCAATATTTCTGTTTCTGTAGAATTTTCAAAAAATATTTGACTATACATAAAAACACTACATAAATTTACAAATACAACACTAAAATAATAGTTTTAATAGTACATACGCAACCTAATATCGAATTTCTTTTGAATTCGCGTCAATTAATATAAAAATAAATATAGCAAGTAATGTCAAAATAATGCACATAACAGCGGCTTTATCTGGCAATTAAATCGGCATTCGTGTGCCCACATGAAAAACAACGTTTTGATTAAGAGAAAAAACTGAATAACAGATTATCAATTTGAATTTAAGGCTTTATATTACAGTGTTGTCTATTGAAAAACGCTTAGAATTTGTAAGAGTAACGTTATTTTTATATTATTCCTAAATGACACAATAGCTTAA
Source organism: Aporia crataegi (assembly GCA_912999735.1). NCBI lineage: Eukaryota > Metazoa > Arthropoda > Insecta > Lepidoptera > Pieridae > Aporia > Aporia crataegi. Next base: position 826,303 of record OU538737.1, read on the forward strand.
TTCTTTATTTGTTGATTTATTCTCTTTGCCTTTATCATCTTTCACTAATTTATTCATTTTTTTATTTATTTTTCTTTTCCATTAAAGCGATAATATCATTGGGATGATCTACTTAGTTTAAAATTCCATTTAAAAAGTGAGATGTTTTATTTATTTTTACTGATTTTTATTAAAATACGTGTTAAAATCGAATTTGATGAATATATTTTTAATAATAGGCTAGCAGCGCACTTGCGGCCTTATCTTTGTCGCACTCAGTCAACTTTCTAACCGTTTGTCTCCCATTTTATAAACAAAACGTAATGAAATAAATAGTAGTGACTTTAGTAGCATACTCATGCCTACATATAATACTAGTGTTTGTCGCTTATCTTGATTTGGCATGACTTCACATAACGAGAACCCGTCTCAGTGATAATATAGTCATTATCCCATTCAATAGCGATTCTTTCCTAATCTTGAGGTCTATTCTGGTCCCTATAGACATTTTTATGATAAAGAATCGACGGGATTTCTTTCGATTTACTAAAGTTTAAAAATAGTAATAGTAAAAGTAATAGTGACTTATGAAGTGGTATTATCGTTCATAGGACATAATTTCTTGTCCACTGATGCTAGACTCGTTCTATGTGATATAGGCTTTAATACATATACGCAGATACAATTAAAGCTAGTATTGTATAAAATTAATAAAAAGATTTTATTTCAAATATTTATATCACAGTTATCACAATTATTACAGAGTTTTCTATATGCTTTACCTTCTTGCCTCCGTGGCTATGTGGTTTATGCATCTGCGTGATACGCCGAAAGTCTTGGGTTCGAATTCCGGGCGAACAAATGAACGTTTTGGTGAGCACAAACTGATCACCTACTTGCCTGTAAGGAAATTTATTAGTGAAACAGATACAGAAATGTGTTTGCCCCATGCCATACTAAGGGGAATACGGAAATTCACTTTTTATAGCTACTTATTGAACGCAGTAAGTTTCCGTATCTAAAAATTAATTAGCTCTGTAAATACTTTAGTGAACTTATCGTTTAACGAAATTGACACGACATTTTTATCGTGATTCCGAGAATCGGGGCAGCCATGACATTTGAAGCTCGATATATTTCATAGATTAAAAACATAAATGTACTAATTTAAACTTGAAAGTAATCTTTATGAGAATTGGGGACAGATTACGAAATGTAATTTTGAGAAGTGATGATCGCGTTGTCTATTTACAGCAATAACTTTTTCGTTGAAAGTAAATACTGATAACTAATAAATCGCCCCGGTTTTGGCTGTGAGTACTTTAAAATAATAGTGATGTCAGTGGAAGTATTTTAAAAATCGGTACAATAGTTTGAGTTTGTCCGTTAGAAAAAAAATCACCAATCTTTTCTCTTTATAATATTAGTATAAATTGGTTTCTAGTTGACGCATCATATTAAAACTAAGTTTTCATTGTTTCTATCTGAAGCCTGTATAGACACAAATGAAGATTCTGCATCTGCTTTTCTGATAATTTTCTATACAGGCAAGGTGTTCAGCAACCTAGTGCTAACCTAACTGAAGCATTCGATTTGACGATATTAACCACATAAAATATTCGTATTAAGAATAGTTTGACAAATCTTGATTCAAATGAGATTTTCGTATAATCGTAAATATCTATCTTGAAATATATTTAAAACAGAAATAAGCTGTTTATATCATGACATCCTGTTTCAAATCAAGAGGCTGTCCAAATTCAAAAATGACGTCGAATAATATTGTGTTGCGGCGGAAGGGGCGTGGCGACGCCATCCGCTATTACATATTCATAAAGCTGACGTTTCACTTTTCATCAAGTTAAATAGATTATTTGCTTAGAGAACTGTTACCCCGAATATTGAAATAAAATAATTTTCGAAAGCCCAATCAGAGAGAATTGACGATTGCACGACGAGCCATATTTTAATTGTTCATAATATATCTGCCTTAAAAATCCTCGTTCGAAAATTGACATTATATATTATCTACTAAGTTCTACTAATTCTCTTTATGGCTATGAGTAGCTTGGTCATGCGTTGAAAGTCTGTAGTCTTTTCCCAAAGAAAAAGAATTGTTTGAAAATACTAGAGAGAAAATAAAGTGAAATTACATATTTAATAGCCGCCAGTCGCTCACAAGTCAAAGCGGAGTTGAGGGATATTCTAATTTGTAATCGAAGCCGCGGGCAACAAATATATTTCCTCGCCCAATCAAAACACGGGCTTTTAATCACCACAAACAAGTTGACCATTATGAAACATTTTACGACTTCATTCCGGTGGACAATTTTCTTTTCGCGTAGTAACCTAGTGTAGGTATTTCAATTTACAGTAGTTCAATATGCCAACCTTTTTAAATTGTAGCCACTAGGGGCGCTGTAAGATTTTCCATAGTTTCTAAAAACTTCGAAACTAACTAAAAAACTAAACTACTTTCGAACTTTTGGTGGAGCTACAGTTCATATTATGGTGCAGCTACATTTAAAAATGTCATAAAAAAACTAATCTATTATCAACTATTATAGAATCAATTATTTTTGATGACGCTTTTCTATTAAAAAAAATTTATCAGATTTGACCGACTATATAAAAATGTGACTTATATTATATATATTATGTTATATGCCAACTTTGACAAAAAAAATTGTCGTCGTATACATCAATTAAAAGTTTTAACACAAAAATAAATATGAAAACGCGACAAAAGTTATACAATGTAGATTATATCTTACATAGGAACTTATTCGTCTAATGAAACAAATAGTTCTGGTTGAGATAATTTTAATAGCATTATTTTTATATACACGTAAGCGCGCTCATTTTAACTTGGAAATTTGGTTTGCGTTACTATGAGGAAGTAAGCTGTGACAATGTATAAAGTATAAAGTCGTGCTGGGCGAATCATGATTATTATAGGACAGCGGTGACCAATTACTCTGGATATTCATGAGCTCGTTGCGTCACTTTGTTTATTTCGTGTCGGACACGCTACCACGGAGCAGCTTATCCATTTACTTTGCATCTCTTTCAAGCTTCATCCAAATGACATTTTGCAAATAATAGTTATATTATGTACTAGTTATGCACTACTAAATCACCTGCGTCAATTTTATCGTAGCCTATATTAGCCTAAAGCCTTTATCTATAAATGAACTATCCAACACAAAAAGTATTTTTTAATTCGACTAGTAGTTCCTGATATTAACACGATAAATCAAACAAACAAGATCATGAACTTTATAATATTAGTATACATTAGACCTACTATTGCTGGGCGGTAAAACTACAAAATATTCTTTGGGGGATCATGAACAAAGACATCCATCTTTATCCTACGCTATTGCCAGGGTCAAAATAACGAATTTGGTATGTCTGTATAGCTGGAGGATATATTCGTAAGTGGGTATATATTTCAAATTCCCATAATAAATCACAGGTCACAGGTCACCGCCTAATTGCACCGTTATCGACACATCGGAGCCGCGGAACCGAATATTGAACGATAGCCTGTAATTAAAATTATTTAGCCAACACCGCCTTCGCCCATTCCACCTTGTTCTAAGACGTTTGCCTAAAAAAATCTAATCGTTCCACTTCCATGTAAATATATTAGTTTTAAGCAGTTATCTTGCTTCAATAGAACTCTTGAGTGAAATAAAAGATTTTTGGATCTTTCACTTTGTTTTATGATGAATGTGGAGTTATAACATGTTATTTGTTGTAACGCTATGTAACAATATGTTACATAGACAAATACAGATTCTAAATTAACTGCGACCTATTGTGATATTGCGAAGATGACAAGCGACAGGCAATATGTTGTAAAGAAATCAAAACTATGATTCATCAAATTGTTTGTCCAAAGCTTTTAAGTGCAAACTATACAGTGGCTATATAAGGTACAATAACCAATAATCAAATGCGTCTTATTTTTCTAGGATGGACGCGTTGAAAATCATATTAGATTCGTATAAATATAGATATATCCATGCGTTTAAGTAGATAAAAGTGGATAAATTAATAAGTGCCAAGTGGAACGATTGTGACTGCCCTGAGGCAGTTCAGTCCACATTCACCGCAACTCTATGCGCGAGCGCATCATTAGCTGACACTAGGCCTTTTATTTATCTGCCTTTGAAATTAGCTTTATCGGCCGCTTTGCTCACACTGATTCTATCAATTCTGTTTCTGTTTCTTACTTCAGGGGCATTGATACCTTAAGCGTTCTCGACTTTAATACATGTCTAATTACTCGATAAAAGATTTTGTACTAACTACGTGTATACACAATCTTACGATTATCGGTTGAGTAGGTAAGATGTGCATAAGAAATTCACTTTTAGGTTCTTACAACTTCCAGGATATACCCTGGTGGCTTATTTTTTAGTGATTTAGAATTAGGATTTACCACACCAAATTTAGTTTTGAAATGGAGATAATGCCAGTAATAAGAAGAAAATAGGAAGAAATTTATAGCATTCACTTAATGCTCATTATTCTTAATAACATAATGTGTAACATAAAAAATATATCTTATATATGAAATTCTTGTGTCACAATGTTAGTTACCTTACTCTTACCGATTTTTACCGAATTTTATATGCATATTCAGTAGGTCTGAGAATCGGCTACTATCTATTTTTCATACCCCTAAGTGATAAGGGTAGCCCAACCCAAAAATTAATATGGCAAAACAACGTTTGCCGGGTCAGCTAGTCTTATATAATATATGGCATGGAATAATTTACAGATATAGCGATCTACATGCAGTATAAGGTTATGCAAAAGTTAGAGTCATTATGTCGATAGTACTTTTATTCATAAAAGGACATGACTCTATACCTTTTAGGGTTAGACAGATTTTTTTAAATTAGGTATGTCATTATTTATAAAACGACATTTTTCCTTTAGCATTTCCTTGATTTATCAAAGCATGCTAGGGTATAGCGATTTTTAATCGTAAGCTTTCATATAACTACGTCACTTATGTTTATTGAGAAGCAAATGTGTCAAATAAAAGATGAGTTAGGGTCATAGGGTTTATTACTTAGGTCCTGTCGAAGTAATACTAACTAATTATTACAATAAAATCGGGCTCTGTATAAATTTGCATACAGTAGTTTTATACTTGCGTAGCCGGACATCAAGATATAATTCTTAAACGTATTTAATAAAACATCTTAAGCACAATTTGTCACGTATGATATAATGAAGCCATACATACCAAAGACATGAAAGACAAGAAATAACTTTATAACTTGAAACAATGCCTCAAATATTCTGTAACTTTCTCCCTGAGGTGTTGTTGTTGTTAAGCAAAGATCTATACTTGAACAAAAATTTTAAAACAAACACAAGCAGCGATTATCGACGGTGAAATAATATTATTACAAATAAAAACTTCTGATAATTTGTGTGTCTTTTACGCATTTGGGGTAAGTTGCTACTATCAATGAAATAAACTATATTTGAAATTCCTTATTCCTTTTTTAAATAGGTTTTATACTGCAAGATATTGTGAAAATTTTAAATTCTAACGCGTAGCACATTCGTAAAAAGTGTATTTTCCATTAAGGCTTTTGAATTTACAATATCCAATTTATCTCTCCAACCTCAAATAAAAAGAGTGAAATTTTAAAGAACTCTCTGAAGCGGTGAAATGAAACTCTATTTTGCATTTATTACATTACTTAAACTCAACATTAGAATTTAGTCAGTAAAAGTGTCGTATCTTTGACACAACACGAGAGACCTGTGACGGCCGATCTTCCATCGACTTAACATACCAATTACGTACCGACGGATAGGTGATTGACGTGAAAGAAATAATTAACTGACCGGTGTTTGTATAATTCATCAGGGTACCACTTAACGCTGTTATCAGATTGTGCGAGTTCACAATTAAGTGTATTGTGTTCGTTCTTAGGTATTTCTTCATGAACGGCGCGAACGTCGCGTTTTCAATTATTGTCATCCGTAGAAACCGCGTCCATGGCCAAGTGATTATTGCACTACGTATGGCGCAGGTCCTGGTTTTGACTCCGGGAAAACAAGTAACTAATAATTATGACTTTAAAGAAATATTGAAATAGACCATACCATCGCTACCGCCCAACAAAAAACAACAACAATAAAAAGATAAATCAAAAACTTAAGAGCGAGCAATGTAATACATTTTAACAACAAAAATTAATTTTAAACAAAAAAATAAAACCGACCTCAAAACGCACTGAAAAGTAAAAAATAAATTTTGTATTATAAATGTACTTACTATAAATAAAAGACGTAAATAGTGTTGATAAATATAATTCATCTAAAATTCTACAAGGGCATAAAACTGTCATGTTGCTCTTTGAAACGCGGCGCCAAGCCATTCAATTAATTTTTTTATTAAGGTCCAGGAATATTAATTCAGTCTTTATTTATATATTTGGCACCGCCTTTCAAAAAACAACATGAAAGTTTTATGCCCTTGTAGAATTTTAGATGAATTTATTTATCAACACTATTTACGTCTTTTATTTATAGTAAGTACATTTATAATACAAAATTTATTTTTTACTTTTCAGTGCGTTTTGAGGTCGGTTTTATTTTTTTGTTTAAAATTAATTTATTTTATACTTTTGAGTGGCTCTTCTAAACCGTATAGTTGGTTATCATACCATCAAAACGAAACTAACATGGACATTGGACGCTCTGACTTTACGCTTACCTTATACACTAAAAACTAATTTAATTAATTTAATTTAATATTTTCAAATTAATGAAAGTAAGAAAACGCAAAACTGAATCGTTTAATACTAAAAATTTAAGTAATATCGTTCATATAAATTAAGTTTTCATGGTGTTTTATAGTAAGCAAGTGAACGCACATTGTGATTTCCCGTAGGAACTCAGTTACTATATTCTCTCTATCTCTAGAAGTATTTCTTCTACCTTATTGATTTTACTGTCATATATGACCCTTTTAATGTTTTATAAAATGATATATAAGTCATCGATATAAACTGATATTACATCGAGCTATATAGATCTAAACTGGACGCGTAAACAATAACGTATGGCATGTTTTTCTCTGTTGACAAGTTTTGCTCCAGAACATCAAATATATGGCTTAGATTATCATAAAATTCCGTCAAAAGCTTGGCAATATGAGTTTTAATTAAATCAATTTATTATAATTAGTATATATTTAATACAACATGGACATCTCTATTGCTAAAGCGAACTAATTGAAGATTTTTCAATTTTTTATTTTATAACCTCAATATCTCTAAAACTATAAATCAAATTATTTTGATTCTTATTTTATCTTGTTGAAAATTTAATACTAAATCGAGTAACATCTAATTCATCGATAAGGGTTCATAAATCATAGAGTTATAAGCAAATAAGCACGACATGGCCGCGCGGCATTCAGCGATTTCTCGTCCGATTGTGAAACTATTCTTTCAATAACCTGAAAACTATTGATCGTAAAAATTCTAAAAAAAAATGGGACCACTTCGACAAGTTACCCTATCGTTTGACACCTCACTCATCCAAATCGGTCTACAAATGGCGACTTACGAGCGGAACATCGGAAAAAAAAAAAAAAAAAAATACACGTCGAATTGATAACCTCCTTTTTGGTTTTTTTGAAGGTCGGTTAAAAAAACAGAAACAATGCTTTTACGTCACTTTTCACTGATCATTGCGTGATCTAAACAGTATCGTTTCTGAATATTTGTTCCTTATGTCCGTACCGAGGAAAAGTTTGGGAAAGCCTATACCCAAAATGGGGTCCAGATCCCATAAATAAGTAGATTTAATTTAATTACTTTTAACTAATACTAAATATTTAGTACATCTAGAATAAAACTAACAATATTTGGAATGTAAATTTGAGGGATATGAAATAAACGGCTTTATTATTATTGGACCATGGCTAGGCTGCTATTAAATATTCATAGCAAAATATAACATTTGCCTAGGCACAAAAAAATCTTATTTTAATTAAACATACAGTTAATTTTAAGCCCGAAGTGTAACTAATAGGAAAATCTGCCTTTTTTCAATTATTTTATAATTATGTCAATATCAATACTTGGCACTCTTCGATTGCTTTAGGAAGTATATTTTGACTCAATTAATGAACTGGAATTAATATTCAATTCAAGAGTTATCTAGCTCGTCTTTAGACCGCCTTACTCGATGTCAGTTTAATGTCAATCGGCTTTTGTTCTGGCAGAGACCGAATTTTAATGCCTCTAAGAGACAAGCGATACATATCAAAAATAAATAAAAAAACTACTCTTGTAGTATTTCGTTCTATCAAACATTATTTTTATTTATTAATTTATTTGCAGCTTTGTGAAAATTAACTAAAACAAAACCAATTACAACCCTTTTTATCTCATTAAAAAGTAGTGTATGTTTTTTCTTAGGCGCTTTAGCATTAAATTCGGTTCAGTAGTTTTGGTATGAAACCTCAACAGACGGACAGAGAGATAGACAGAGTTACTTTCGCATTTATAATATTAAGTAAGGATTTTCTAGACAAAATTAAATAATTTTAAAATTATGATAAATATACGTGCATAAAATTTTTCCTTAAATAAATGATAGATATTATTAATATGTATTTTAGTTACTACGCATCCTGAGACTAACATAATAATACGCATAATACCAATTTCTTATTCATAAGAAGCGACATGTAATATTTTATAAAGTGACAACTCTTATATAAGACAATTAGCATGAAGTAAACAAATTAATTAGATGACAATGATAATTAAATTTTTCAATAAATAAGAAAATAACATGAATTTTTTTGCGAAAGTTTTTTCGTTTTCGTACCCAATTACAACTAAATTGAAAAGCAATTAGTGCCATCGCGACACATTTCAAAACAGTAGCGTTATTAAAATTTTATACGCGTGACTAAGTTCATTATAGAGATTTGGTATTACTATGTTAATATCTTTTATTCGCCGCGTATAAGCTCTTAAGACAGCTATTATAGAGATAAGGATGAGTGGATCAAGATATTTTGGGCGCCAAAGCGTTTAAGAAACCGCATTTTTACTATCAAAGGCTTGACGAGCTGCAAGAGTTTTTCACGCAGTCGTAGTCAAAATGTGAATGATCAGTGAAACATACATTTACTTTGACATATTTGATAACACGTCTGGAATGATCTAAATTGTTTATGATTTGGAACATAAAAATAAATCACCCACTCGCCTGTGAAAATGATATGTCCCATTAAGTCTTACGAGATTTCACTCCTTTTTTAAATTATTTATGTTAATTAATTAATTATGGTTGCAAATACATGTGAATATTAACTTGTGCAGTAAGAGAAATTCTAACCACAGTTGGCGTCTTTTTTGAACAATAAAATTGTTTTACCTGCATAAACATAGATGAAGGTTTTCATATAGGTAAATAAAATGCCGCTCGTATAAGGAATGTTAACATACACTTGAAGCTTTCGATCGAAATCTATTATCTCGAAGCATATTATAACCCTTTTCCTTAAATTTTATTACATTTTAATGATATGAGTCATAAAGTTAAGTATAATATTCGAACAAAACATTCGGTGAATGCTGTAAAACCGTTATTTTAATTTTATAAATTGATACCTGTGTCGGCTCTGATTTAGATTATTTAATGTGTTTTCGAATATAGTTTATAGCAAACGATTGATAATTTTACCTCTCTCGTAGGTGGCCTACATAGCTCACGACATTGGTTCTGTTCCCGGGTAAACAAAGAGGTACTTATAGATATTAAAAGTACTTTCTAACATGAAAAAATAAAATTAGAAATCTTTGCGTTATTTGACACGGAAGGCTGATTTTGCTTCGTCTGTAAAATAATTAAGAAAAAGACAAAATTGCAGCTGCCCCATTAAAAGTTACGAGACTAAGAAGCGAACATACAAAGTTTCACATTAATAATCAAATTGAATCGATTAGAAACCCGATCATTTGGGCAGTAATCCGTGCCCTGATCCACATTTTATGGCATTCCTTCGATACGATACTGTTCAATTGAGTAGATTCTTGTGTCACTTCCAATTACAGCTACGGAAAAATTTCTAATGATTTTATATTAAGAAATATAAATTACCATTTATCATGGTTTGTACTATTGGAGGTTATCGACCACCTTCCTTTAGTGGTTATACAATGTGCTTAGGGGCTTAGATGGAGGTTGCCAATAGGAAAAACAATTTAGCTTTTACGAACTTTAAAAAAAAAGTTTCAACGGATTGAGCGCGTGTATATCTCACAAATATACAAATTTTCCCGACGTTCTGCGTGCTTTAGAACCAGCATGGTTAAGGGTGACTGACGTGTCTTACGAATTGCTAGTATTGGTGCCCGTGGTCTCTTAAATGAGCCGTCCTATACATCTCAAAATAAAATTAATACGTAATATACTATAGTTTTTATAATTTAACCGGAAATCAAGTAACGAAGTAGTAATGTTTTTACATTACTTCACTTAACTACAACTTTTTGTGTCTATGTTATAACGTTGGTTGTGTTGTTTTTTTAATAAGTATAAATTTCTGTGTTGAAAATGAATCTTGAAATAAAAAAGCAAAACGTTCGACAAATGCGGTCTTAAAGAGACTAAAGTGAAGTCCCGTGTCCCCTAGTGGGGTATGGGGCAGATGCATTTCACATCTGTTTCACTGATCGATTTTTTCTTTAGGGGCAAGTAGGTGATCAGCCTTCTATGTCCTACCAGACCGAGTTTTTTTTATCTCCACCGGGAATCGAACCCAGGACCTCTCGGTTGTAACGCTTACGCGCTTACCACTAGACCAAGGAGGCGGTCAAATAGACTAAAGACTTTCTATATTAGACGTCGTTATTGCTACTATATCTTCGTTTTTACTTTGTCTCTACTTTACAACTATAGACAAGACATGTCACAAATTGTCCTGTGTTCAGTAAATTGCGCAAGAGTTGTTTCTCAGCAGAAAACAGTTTGACGTTTAATTGAAAGGGGCAATTTAATTTATATGCCCCGATAGTAACTGTAGCGGCTAACTGCGCCCGAGTAATCATTATAAATCCATTGTCATTCCACGCGTTGACTTTTGACTGAAATTTAATTAATTTTCAATAATATAAGCGTCTATTTTTTACCTGACGTAACAAGTTAACTGTTATAAATTTAATGTGTTTGTTTTTCTGTGTGTGGCATCATAGCTCCCAAGCAAATGGACCGTTTTAAACAGTTTTTTTTATCTTAGCTATTCTTATTTGTAATTTATGTTGTGTGTTTTTAAAATATCTGTAATCTCACTTGTTCTAAACTAATATTAAGAGAAAAAATAACTGTGTATTTCAGTTGTTAATAAACTAAACATTATTTCAAAAATGGGAAGATTCTGTGCATAAATTTTAAATGATGTTTATTTATACGTGTGTATATATAAAAATATATTACTAAGTACTATAAATAAACAGATTTTTTTTCAAAATTCCGTTGAAAATTAATTGGAAAATTAATTATTATGGTGTTTGAATCAATGATACGGTAAAACATAAGCCGAGCTCGGCATGCACTCGCATAACACCGTGTGGGATGAGTTACCAGACGCTACTTTCGGGACTCGATACGTTAGCATTTTCGGATAACTAACAGACCTAACATAATATTTATACTTTAATTACACTACGAAGAAAAAATACGCGTCTGTGAATCTGTCTGTGCTGTCGTAGCGAACGAAAATTTAAACCGATTCCGATGTGTTTTAATTGTTTAAAAGCTGACCTGATCTTGTCTTAGCTGCAATTTATAAAGATCATCTATTTTTGAGGAATTGTAATGAATATACCGGGTTTTTTTTAAAAATTATATTGTTAATATAATGTTTGTAGTACCACTTATAAATGTAAAATTACATTACTATAACAAGTAAAACAACTCTAGGGCATCTTATATAAAATCTTTTCAACAAAACGTCAAGTTAAACCATTAACAAAATATATGAAATGATCAAAATGTCAGTAAAAACTAACCAGGAGGCGCCATAGTTGCTTGTTACATTTCTTTACAACTTCCTTGGTCAATAAAAATACCATTATACGCGATTAACAACAAACAATAACTATTTTGAATTTATGACAGTTAAATTATGTGCGGACAGAGAAAACGTATAGGAGCGTCATAAAAATATCATATTCGTCGACGTGTTTGTAACTTGAATGATATACTTTTGATAAAGGCTTGAATAATAACAGATTATGTACAGACAACCTTTAGACATCTTTATGTAGTATTTCCTTTGTTTGAAAAGGTGACGAATTTTTTATAAACAGAATAACATTTTTTAATTAATTTTTTACTTACACTGAATATATTTTTATAGAAAATTAAATTGGCAAATACTTAATGTATCACCACATAATACAGTATGAATCAAAGTTGAAACTACTGAAATCGATATACCTTTATATGAAAGAACTGACAGTTTTAAGTACATTAGTGCTGTCTTGGATATTTGTTCAAACATATTAAGTCCTAATTAATTTAAAAATCGTGTATGGAAGGCTTTAGAAGGCTCTGCACAGCCGGAGTTGACCCGTGCCGTCTGACTTACAGCCTTCGTAATGTATAGCAATGCTTATGAATATTTATCGAAAAAAATATGTTTTAATATAGAACATAACGTGAACATACATTAAAGCAATAAATATATCACTAAAGCTATTAAACGTGTAATTATTTTACTTTTTTGAATATAATGAGTCTAATAAGCGCATTGGGTTATGTTAATGACGTCCATAGTTCGATATTCGCCGCGGGTAATGTTCTTACGTCTGTGTACTTTATTTTTTGGAGATACTAGTTCTTACCCACTACTTCATCCATATGTTTGCCCCGTTTCAATAATTTAAACCTATTTTCGAAATATACGTTAAAATGTGTCCTTCTCTAAGCTCATGTCTATCTCTGTAGCAAAATTAATTGGCACAGAGAAATGCTAGAGCTTAGAAACGAGTTTTAAATATCATATTCAATATCGTCAAAATCGTATTAATGATTTAGACGTGAAAGAGTAACAGAAAAATAGACAGACGGAGTTACTTTCGCATTTATAAAATTAGTAGCGATATTAGAGATAGTACGGATAAAAATTCGTCTTTTTTTTGTAATAAAAAATCGATGTAACTACTTATCCGTAATACTTACTAGCGGTTTTTAAATAACACTTGTGTGATTCTAGCAAATTATATACTCAATATAAGTATTGTAATTATTTATATTAATTACCTTTACAAGGAAATCTACCCAGATTAATATTAAAACTTTGAAATCGTAGAGAATCAAATAATACGTAGTCTATTTTCTGATTGCGCCATCAAAATCGGTCAAGGAACGATTTACATAATGTTCCTTCGTTTTAATACGTATTGTAGCTTAATGTATTAATGATCTGCCTTTCTGTAACAAATTAGAGACAGTATGAATAATGAATAAATAGTCGAAGCCAGGAGCTCAGTAATACTCAGCCGTGTTAGCTTGTAGGCCATCTATTATATTTCTTATTCATCGCTGTACATGATCGCGCCGGCAGTCTACAAATGAATGCGTATCAGCTACAATATTTATGCCTTCGCTGGTCGATTGCCTTCTTTGTCTGGAATTCAATTCTTCTATATAGCCTCAAATAAAAATATAGAAAAATCTCTTTATAGTCTATACTTACATTATAAAGCTGAAAAGTGTTTTTGGTTGAACGCCCTAATCTCATGTATCGAGGAAGGCAATAAATATGTCATCACCAGTAATATACGTAGTATAACTTTTGATTAAATGTTCTTTGGATTAGATAAGTTTCTCCCTAGATAGTAACCTCCCAAAGTATCTGATATTTGGTCTCCTCTAGATATATTTCGGTCAGAGTCAGAGAAATCTAAATATTAAAATACTATTTTTTAGATTTCTATAGTATTATAATTGAACGAAACTTTAGTTCTATCACAAGTTATCAATCAATATTACCCATGAAATAAAATGAGAAGCAATAGTTTTTATAATTAAAATAATAGACAATAAAAATGTAATACAAATTTGTGAGTTGCAAGTTTAGAATTTGCGTTCAGGTTTTACTAATCTACTGTAATTATAAATTTTATAACCTTAATGGATTCAGTTTCAAGTCCCATAACGAATTAAACTTTCACGATAACTATTTTGGAGATAAAATACTCTTTTAATGATCACAACAGTAGTTTATTTGACAAGCCTCGCTTCCATTTGGTACAAATTAAAAAACTCTAGTACATTTAAATTAATTGAACACAAATAAGAGCGGCCCTCGTTACTTCTTATATTACTGGGAAGTTTAAATTAAAGATGCGGTGATACCATTTTTTATTGTTTTTATTGGCGGTGGTATTAAATGGTCACACTAATTACACAACATGAAAAAGGTAAGTATTTATACGTTTAAATAAGGGCTGTTGCTTCATTGCATAGTGAGGTCTCGAGCGCCTGACCTGTTAAAATAAAATAAAAAAATACATATATACATATCTGAATTCTTAGCTTTCAAACAAAAAAAAAACGTATCTAAATCAGCTCATTCGTTTTGGAGCTGGGCCATACATAATCACGCCAGGTGACACAGACACGTCTAACTTGTAACCTTTATTTCGTGGGGGTTTAAAAAGGTGAAGGTTAGTTCTATTAAATGAAACCTTCGAAAAAAAGCTTTTGAATTGCTTGAATGATACAACATTCAAATAAATCACAAAGTTAGGTAAGTGCTATAAAGAGCCCCGGGCTCTGTCAATCAAATTAAAGAATCCCAGAGACTTCTCTTTATACGCTTGTTATACGTGTGCAGTGTGCCCCATTGAGTAAATAATTACAATCGCAATATAAGGCAGTAATATAATGTTGTCCGTAATTGGTAAACAGTTGTAATTGGATAACTTGCCGATATCGAGAGTGTCTACCATTTGAAGATATTTAGGACTTTATTAAATTCAAAATTATTTTGCACAAGTTAGAAAATGTATTATTTTTATTTTTTATTATTTTTCGATGACGTCTGCTTTAGATATTTATATATGGAAAATCTTGCACCCCTAGTAGGTACGCGATAACTTACTTGGCCACTATGCAAGTATTTTCGATATTAATGACTACTGACACATGAGTATTTGTGAACTTCAATATAATATCATAGTATTCATAATAAACTAGTGGAGCCCGCGAACTTCGTATCGCATCAGAGTTCCGAATAATAACGTGTCACCTAAAACATCATTCCATAGAAAATGTATGAGGAATATTTTTTTTATTTTATTTTTTTCGTCAATTTTCCAAGACTTCTAAAGTCTAAAGAAAATATCTATTTTCTGACTAACTTTTAAGCATCTTTTCGATATATATTAAACAAGTACTCTTGTATCTCCCTCCCCTGTCCTACAAGGAAAAATTATAGCGAATATGAAGGCATAAGAAAGGTAATGGGTATGGCATTATAGAAGGGCACCATCCTTGCGCATTGGGTCAAAGGGTCGGTAACGATATGGTCTTGTCAGTAACTCCGTAGGAATTGCTACTTTAACTGATATCAGGGTAACCCTACTCTGCAAATCGTGTTCGCGAAGCGTGCGCACAGGAGGGGGTCAATCTGTCAGCGAGCAATTATACGATTATTGTATTGCACTATGTATAGAACAATACTTTCATTTTCCACCTTAAAACAAGGAAAATTTATAAAAATCCACCAACATGTTAAGTACACATGAGAATACTTAATAAAATGACAAATAGATATCTTCATTATTAAGGTCCATCTCGATCCTGACAGCTTTAAAAAAATACCGTATCAAAAGTAAACAGTGCTTACACAGATTTTTACGACTTCAATCTTTGATTTATTAGAACACTTGAAAAACCACTTTCTCATAGTTCGTTTTATTGACTCTGTCTGAATAATAAATAGGAAAGATTATTTTTTTAAATAAAATGAATATTTTACTAGTTCTCTAGGTTATATCTCCATTACCTTTAGGTAGGAGATCAAATATTTACACACGAAACCATGTTCAAGAATGGCAAGGTATATAATATAATAAAATCTATTATTTAATACCATATTTAACTAGTTCTGGCTCACGTTTATTACTAGTAATGCTCAAAGAATCATTATTTAGCGCCATAACAGAAATGACGCCAGGCAATACAGACCTTACGTTTTGATTCTATTACCTTATAAGCTAATACCATATATAGTACACACAATATTCCACCTCTTAAATGGTTTATATAGCATATTTTATATCGATAATGAGTGTGTTTATATTTTGTATAATATAAGAAAATTATATTCATACCTTATGACCACTCCTAGATGAGGAATTCGAGAGTTTATTTAAAATTTCCACATAATTACTAGCCGTACATAGTCAAGATATCATCACACTTACATACTAAATTTATACTTAAGGATGCTTCACTAATCACGTGATGTTTTAGCAACTTTTTAAAACCCTCTCTCCACTAGTGATATATGGTGAGGTTTTAGGTTAACTCTCCTAACCGCTATTTAAAATCTCGTATATATTTAGGTACAAATTATATTTTGCAGAATATTATCTTTAAATTAAGCATTGTGATAAAAATAACCAAACAATCATTAAGGTTGCAGGTTAAACGAAAGTAAAAACTAAAAATAAATACACGTTATACACCCCTCCCAAACCCTCTGTGATATTCCGTGATTTTTCCGAAACCCACCTCTCCTTTTCGAGCTTCACTTTATTAATGAACGATCTCTTATTAACTATTAAAGAAAACAGTTTGAACGATTTAAACGCGTGTTTTTAACTCAAATTTTTCGCAAACTGTTTTCTTTATACACTCACGTAAATGTAACAAATATTATCGAATTTTCTTATTAATATTATTTTTTTAACATGTGTTAAGTCCCGTGTCCCCTAGTGAGTTATGGGGCAGATGCATTTCAAATCTGTTTCACTGATAGATTTTTTATTTAGGGCAAGTAGGTGATCTATCTTCTATGCCCTGCTAGACCATTTTTTTTATCTCCATCGGGAATCGAGCCCAGGACCTCTCGGTTTTAACGCTAACGCACTTACCACTAGACCAAAGAGGCGGCCCATTTTTTTTAACATACCTACTTGTTATATATCCATAATGCGTTCACCCTTAAACCAATTTATATAAGATGGAGCTTCTTACTTCGATTGTAAGACTTAAGAGGTGGTCCCTATAATTTAATCATAATTTCTTCTTAATATTATTCGTTTTAGTTCTTTGTAATTGGATTTTGTTTAAGAAATGAATACCTAATTGAAGACAAATTTACTCTACCTACGTTTTAATGTTTAACTTTACTTCTACATATTTAATTTCAAAGCGTTCCTTATGGGTTTTATAAGAAACAATGAATAACAGATAATGGTCTTCCATTAGTCCGTTTTAACCTACTTCATAATTCGGTTACAACAATGCACTTAAACGATAAAATATATGATAAATGCCTTTCCAAACAATTCAATCTTTGACAACGCGGAGGCGTCGCTTGCAAAGAAAACAATATGATACAATTCATACATTTTGGTAGTTCAAGTAACTCTTATCAAATAAAACAAATTCGAATGAACAATGACGCGGTATTGGTATCGTTGTACGTGTGGCCTCCGATGTCGGATCCGCTTTATCACATGAAAACTCTGAAATTTGTACATAGTAAAACTTTGCTTAAACAAGTCAAATTGAAGACAATTTAACACAGCTACACAACCAAATAACTAAAAGAGAAACATTATTTTATATTAATATTTCTTTTTAAATATTTTAAAAAAATGTAAAATATTTACAATATATATAATATATAATATTCTAATTATATGATTGAACCCTTAGTATGGCAAAAGATTATTAAAAACGTGAGTGGTAACACCCACTCGTTAAGTATTAACGTAACCAAAATTTTAAGTATTATCGGCTTTCTTCATAATAGAGTAATTTGATTTTATTTACGCAAACCTTACAAATTTTCATCATTTACAAGGTTTAAAATTTATAAAAAGATCTGATACAACTGAAAGGTGCTGTCTAATATTTATAGCATAGCGGTCGGTACATGAGTACAGTTTTAAATAAACATACTAACAAGTTTTATTAATAATCTTATTTACCTATTAATTTCAAGTGACAAGACATCAAACATATTATCTCTTAGCAACGCAAAGGCAAAGACTTTCACTAGTGATAAAACAACCTCCTTTAACAAGATCTTCATAAATTGTAGATAATATCACGATCACTTCAGATATCAAACAAACAACGTTTTGGTACTGTGATGTAACAGACAGACAAATAAATTCGCATATACTCAGGCAAGCAGATAAGTCAAGCTTATGACGTCCCTACTTTTTACGTCACGGGTTAGAATTAAAAACCTTATATGTTAAAACAGTCCTCATAACGTATCCGATATATAATAATAATAATAGGGACAACTCACATTACGTTGTTCTGATTCAAAAGTAAGTATCTGAAGCACTTGTATTATGGTAATCAGAAACAACGAAGTTACCACCATTAATACATATATAAGTTTATAAACAATCAAGACTTGGAAACAAATATTTGTTGCTCATTACAGAAATAAATGCACCTACCGGTATTCGAACTCAGAACCTTACCTGGTGCAGCAGGAACACTACCTGTTGCACCAACCGGTCGTCTCGATATACGTATGTAATCGTGGTCGGATGCTGTAAAAGTGTCGTTAGCTGCAAGTCATAAAGTAAATGGCGGTGGCGCGCGTGTGGCCGGCGTTACGTCGCACAACAATGCTCTCTGATATAAAGAAAACATTTTTTATTTAAATTCTCCATACGGCCATTACCTAACGGAGCATTGTAATGTTTCACAATAATCCATAGATTATGTTCTTGTTCTATGTTTATTGAGGTATCAAATCCTATTTTTATTAAATAGGTTTATAGATTTAGTTTAATAGATTGATTTCGAATGTTTCCGATAGTAAATAACCTAACCTAAATAAAAATTCCATAGGATTCTCGTGGTTGATGTATCGGCCGTTGCTTCAATGCTAAAGTTCACTTAGAATATGTCTTTATAGTACACTATTATATATAAAAGTAGTAATTATATTTTAATAATATAACATAGAGAAGATGAAAATAAACAAACAATTCGTGGCAGGTGCGTACAAAACACTCTAATGAATAAGCATCCACTTGTGATATTATTTACGTATTTTTAGGCCAATTAACTTGTGCTTACACAGTAATAACGTGATTTTTCTTTATTGGCACGTGGATTGTAGGATTGTTATTGACAAGGTCGATCAGTTCAAGAATATTGAGCAAACAATTGTAAAAACAGCCACAAAGCCCTTATACTAAAAAATATAGGCAAGTATAGAAATCTGAAATCTTTTGTATGACATTTTCGCCTTCAAAATGTAAACCCACTTAGTGTATTTTCTGTGATATTATTATTATTACCTAAACTTGAGGTCAACTCACTATGACTATAGGTTTTTCCTGTAACTAATATATAATATAACCAGAAAGAACAACAATTTTAGGTTTTTTATATTATAGAATAACTGACGTAGACAAAGCGTAAGAAATAGCGAAATTTAAAGTTAAATAAGGACAAAACACTAAAAAACAATTATATACAAAAAAACAAATATTACGAAACAATTATAAATTCTCCTTAGATACCAAACTGTTGAATACAAAAAGTATAATATGACATACCATCGCCTACTTTTGGAAATAATCTTTTGTAAAAGCTTAAACTTGGAGGAAAAAGAAATTTAAAAAGAATCGCAATGTTCGACATTTTAGCAACAGAAAAATACCAAAGACAAAACTCCGACTGCATTTCAAAATGAAGATAGAATTTTTTGCACACAAAAATAATTACGAGTGAATTGTTATTTTAAAACAATATGTCAATGTATGTAATTTGTACTTAACTTTAAACAATGTTAATTTAATAATTTTAATGCATTTTAGAATGTTCGCGGTGTTGATTTCTGTAGACTTTTGCTGTGTCGTGGTAAAATCTAAAATAAAACCCGATAACTGAATTAGAAACGACTTGACGGTCGTAATCAGACTCCAGCTAATATAAAGGAGATTGTAATAGTAAAACTCTACTCAGCGTAAAATTAATACAAGTTATTAATGACGCGTGCCGCTCATAACTCGAGGTATATTTCTTCAGCAATAAATCAGCAACGCCGCACTCACTAGTGTTCCCAATTAATAAGCCACATCAAATGCACCGACTATCACGAACTATGCTTTTTTATTAAACCGATTGTAGGGCTTTCAATGATATATTTTTTTATTAACTAGGTAGGCGACTCTGTCCGTATACCTAGTCTAAATTTCAATCAATGCAAAATCATTTTTAAATCGGTCATTTTTATAATATTAGTGTATACAAGAAGTGGCAACATTCACTCGATTTAATTTCATCGAAGCGAGGTGTTGTATAGCCTTTCTCAAAAAAAAAGTTCAATTTCCACACTTTGTTCCTGCGATTAATACATTCTCATATGTATATAGATTTTCTTATATAGGTAATATCACAAATTAATATTGCCAGATCAATTTATAATTATTTAACCTTCAACGCATGCCTGTATTTTTTCGTTTAAAACAGACGGCATCGAGATAGTTTTTAGCTATGATTTAAGAAGATTCATGTTTGTAGGTTATTGTAATTAACAAGTTTTTAAATTGACTTAAATTTCATTTGTTCGATTATGACAACCCTACTGCATTGATGTCCCGTAGATACAACATCGTCTTACTAAGTACGCCTTTAACTTATACTAAATCAACGTTTAATAGTAATTAAAAATTGTACACTTAATCTTTTTTATATACAACCATTACCTGTTAGTCTAGAACACAGACCATAAAAGGAAAAAACTTTTAAATCTCAATAAAGAAGAGCCCAAGATATAGGACTTGATAAGGCACTTTTTATAAGTTCTATACATTACTTACATTATATTTAAAACGTGAGGACGGCTTTGATGCCCTTATTTAAAGAAATTATTTTGTTGGTTTTGTTTCCAGGTTAAAAAAGGATTGCTATACATTAGTAGGTATTAGTACAAGTGTGTATGTACTTGTTAAACATAAGAGCTAAATATTATATTAGAAAAAATGAAAAGTATGAACTTGAAACGTTGAGGCTATAAATCACGCAATCAAATTCTTTAATCTAAAGCTGCTTTGTTTGGTGTAGCGGTAGTGACAGTGTCTGCAAATCAAAAGCCGATCCGGGATTCGAACCTGAAACTATTTCGAATATTCCCAATAGTAGCTCGGATTCTGGAATTGTGCCCGGTGCTTGGCAATAAGCTCGGCCCTAATAATAACTGGCGAAATGTGGGTGTACTATGTGCATCTCTGCCTATGATTTGAGTGGTGACATTAGCTATATAACTGGGAATACTAACTGTGTACTCTATATGCAATATACATTATATATTAAACAATGAGTGTTCAATTGTAATAAATGTTTCAAACATAATTCCTGCTAAGCCTTGATATATTTGATATATGACACGTCAACAGTGAACTCATGCGCGAACATTGATCATTCGCAATGCCATAGGACACATCAATAATTAATATATTTATCATATATTATTTCACATAAATATAGATCTATAAATTCCACCTTTTTGTATATCAAAAAAATTATTTAAAAATATAAACTCAAAATGTACTAAGAACGAAATAATAACTCAAAAAAGAAAATATTTGGATGCAGTCTAAAATCGAAGAATCATTAAAATCGAAATAAGATACAAATGTTTCACAAATAACAAATAAATACATATATAAATACAAACACAGAAAACAAAAGCAGCTATAGAAAAAAAAGACATTCATAAGTAGGTACATTCAAGAAGCAGACTAAGCAGATAATATTTCTTTTTGAAGTAGGTATATGTTTAATTAAAATTAGAGGTGCGTGTGAATATTAGATCTCTATCTACTGAATAAACAAAGTTCCTTTAATTATTTTTAAGAAAAATGTACAAAAAGCTATTTAAGTTTATAGAAGAGCTGTATTGCAAGCTATTCATCATTCGCAATCAAGTCCGCAGTAGCTTGATTAAACGCTTCTCTTATCGGCCGAGACTGCGAACATGATGCTAACATACATCCGTTTATAAATATGAAAAGCCAAGAGGATAGACGACTGATATATAGGACCAGCCAATCTAATAAAATTAATGCAACATTGTATTTACTGGTGGGAAAAGCGCGAATGGTTTCTTATTTATTCATTTTATTATTTATTTATTTTAAGAAGGAATACACAACAGAATACAGTTACAGAATACAGAATACAAAAAACAGATGTCTAAAACAGTGAACACACACGGTGAACCTTAAGTTTCGGCTTGTGAACATTTTTCAAATTATACATAAAACAAACGCTACCACTAACTACTTACTACACTAAAAATTCCAACAAAACACCAAATCAAAAGAGACAGCTAAGACAGACCTAAGAGAGAAGTTCCACTATAGCTTTTCTAAAAAAATTAATTCTTACAAAATTGTCCAGATTCTGACTCTGTTATTATAAATGCAATAGTACTTTCATGCATTTCAGTGTTATTCTTCTTTCTTGCTAAAATCAGTTCAAAATTTATCAAAACACCTCCTTTAAAAAATATATAACATACTTAAATATACTACAAACCTGAGTAAAATAATCAAATCAATTTTCCAAGCCAACAACTTCTGTGCGATTTCTTATCAGTGAAATAATTTTACACCTAATTTACACCAACTCCGCACTAATTACGAAAATAATAAACCTTACTTTATCGCGATTCATATCATGTTATAATTAAAGTTAACAACCTTAGTGTGACCATAAATTATTTGACTATACTGAAATATATGACAGAAAAATATCTGTATTTCTAGGTGTTACTTGTACTGTCTTTCTAGCAGAGGTATTATGAAGTTAACGATTAACTAAGTGAATTATTCATTGTCAGATATAATATTTGGTATTTAGACCAACAAACAAAAACAATATAATACTATTATAATTAACTTCTGTCGACATAAGTGCAAAGTAAGATTTTCGAATCGTATTTTTTATTGAAAGTTGACTTTTCATAGTCGCAAAGATAAATTATTAATAATGACATTGATAAAAGGTGAAATCGCTTGTAGATATAGTATACACATATTTTGTCTCTGTTTCACTGATTACTTCTTTTACTAGGCAGCCTAACCTACCTGACAGATAAGTAACAGAAGGTTGAACTTTTGTTTCAATCGAAACATTTAATTTAGTTCTCTTGGATTCGGCCGCAGAACGCACCACTTAGACACGGAGGTGATTAATCATTATTTATTATTTTTTATCATTACTATGATAAAAAGGAACAAAGCTATTTAAATATTAATGAAGTCCTTATATAGATGAAACTAGCTTGGTCACCCTGAACTGGCCGCTACACGTATCTGAGATCAATCAAAGTTGACATTTTGCATAATTACTATCTGGTTTCTTTAAATATCCACCCGTACTCTGTACTAATTAAAATCGTGTTATAAAATTATAATAATTGTTTCAGAACAAGTGATACGATTGAGCTATCAAGTAATGGGAATAAATTGTAGTAAAAATAATATGGGAAAAAAAAGATAATATCAAAAAAGATTTGGATTCTAAAGCAATTCTTAGTAGTTTTTGAGAATGATTATAAATGTAGTTTTTGTTAATCTAATTGTAAACAGACGACGAAACCTAGTTTGTCTTTCACTAGAGTTAGAGAGAGTTTCAGTAGAGTTCAGTTGAAAATTATTTTATTCAACATAAAAATATACAATATGATGCACAACATAAGTATAGGATGCCACCATAGAACGACCTTCACCGAGCTGGTTAATGGATGAAAAGTATTTCATATCCAATTAAATATGACAAAAGCCTTCATACTTTCGATTGGTATGGAATTTGTCTATTAACCAAATCAGGGAAATGTTTAAAAAAATAATAATAAATCATATTTTAGACTGAAATTTCTTAGACAATCCATTAGCATTATATTTATTGACATATTTAATTGGATATAAAATACTTTTCACCCGGTAACCAGCTCGGTGAAGGTCGTTCTATAATGGGGATCTTAGACCACTAGTAAGTGTAGGTAATCTTAGTATTACATAAATCATAAGAGTTCAGACTGCCATTACAACTATGATTACAGTATATTAATTTTAGTTAGGTTATATACTATTGGAAACCTGTCAATTCCATTGAGGCATGTAAGATTCTACATAAAAATATTTTTCTTGGAACATTTTCCTTCAGTGAGCACATTGAACGAAAGGATTTATAAGAATGACACACAAAGATCAGCATGCATATTTTCAAACAAACATATCTACCTTGATGGCAAAAAATATTTCTTTTAACAACAAAATATTAAAAAATGGTTCATAAACGTAATTTTAATAAAACAAAGTTAAAAATGACACCTCCTTGAAGCCGATAAAAAATTATCAAATATAATAAATTCAAATACAATAATAAATTCTCTGGGATTCTGATTACGGAAGATAACATTGATATGTAAAAATGGAATAAAGTATGAGGAGGCTGGCACCTGCAATCACTTGTCATTTGCGGCGCTGTAATAGTGTCGCACTGCACTATCTGATAACGGACTCGATTCTTGCTACCTCAATACCAAGAGCCGACCTAATTATTACAGTTATTAAAGCATTTATTAATAAAGAAAAAATTGTAAAAAAGAAAACAGACAATGTCCTTATTTGTCCTTATTTTGTATATTTCTAGGAAGAAATATACAAAAGACAGTTTGGCCTGTTTTTATTTTGGTTCCTAATTGGAATATATTGGAATGTAATGTATTTTAATATGTCAGTAACCTCATTGTTTAGCTAAAAGCTATGTAACAAACACACCTTTCCACATAAGTATGTAAAATAATTGGTAAGATTTTTCAGATGCTTCGTTTTTTAATTTCATGAGAATCGAGTTGATTTTAAACTATCGCATTTATTTATTTATTATAGTTAGTTAATGAAAAATTAAACGACGCTAAAAAAGTCAACATCTCTCGGCCAACAATTTGCTCCCGGCTCGACCACTTATCAGCCATTTGCGCTGTATAATTATTGCAACAAAACTTTCATAACCGCAGCGCAGCCGGCTTCCTTCAAATAATATAAATTTCAATTTGTTCTAGTTTAATTATACGTCGCTAATAGAATTCTTACTATAACAGGGTACAACAAATTTATGATTATTATTGTTTTTGTGTTTACCGAAACGATATGCCGTACATGTAGCAGAAAATTACGACGAAATGGCTTACATATTTTCAATTATTCAGTCTTTATCATGATTGAAGCATTCAATCTTTCAATACTTCTCAAATATATCTAAACAACTGTTTTATTTATATTGTACATGATTTTTTTAATGTAAATTGGTGCTGTTTCTGTGAATCTTTGTTACTATGAATTTAGATAATTTTAGCAATACAATTTCCTTCGAAAGCGCCCCAAAGACGCCCGCCCATTACTGTTCTAGCGTTTAGGTTGAAGAGAAAAAATAGCGAGATGAACTCCTCTGTACACAGCTGTCTGGTAAAATTAATAACATTTTGCCGAATTGTCCGGATGTCATTTGAGTAATCAACTTTAAAAACTAACAGAGAATGAAAAAGACTATTATGCGCACTAAACCAAAAATATAGGTACCTTAAACCATTATTAACATTCAAAAGAATCATATAAAATTCAGTCAACAAAGTTACTGGCACAAAATCAAGCTGCTAAAGCCACTGTTTCAAGGTATAAATATAAATAAGCTTAATTAAAATCTTCCATTAAAACACAAAAGGGCAAATATGAGCATTGATACAAATCACCCCGGCTACCGAGATCGAAAACTGCTGAGTTACATCATCGATCAAATATATCGAGACTTAATAAAATGAAGTCGGCATAAACCTTGTCTCATACATCTTGATAAGCTATACACAAACCTCTCTAAGCCAGTTAAAATATGCCTTAATAATTACAATACAGTTAAATACAAACGTTAAAACTCAAATTTCCTGGTACAAATAAATTTCAACAGTTCAATGCAAAACAAACATGCAGACGCAGAAAAGTTGTAAATTTAATTCTTATGACTTCTATTATGATTAATTTAAGCTATTTTCAAAAAAGTTCTGTAATAATAATTCATGTGTCAGTAGTTTAGCCGGTATTTTGTCAGCCAAAAAATTATTTTTAGGACATATACATAGTAAGTACACAATATAGTGACATTTCATAAAAAATTCCCATTCTGTATTCAAATAATTGAATAGCTTTAACTAGAACGCCAGTCTTATATACAGCGTGTCCCGTTAGAGTGCGTGGCTTGTTAAGATCATTGTAGAGAGATGATACATTATTTTTGTTACAATAAATAGTAAGGCACCGACCCGCTTCCAATCATGGTGGTCTGAATTGCGTATTCAATTATTATTAACTTAGATACTACTTATATATCTATATGATATTATGAAGGTATTAAAAATCGTTCATTCATGTAATATCATGTACATGAACTCCAAACTTACAATCTCTTTGAGAAGAACAGCCAAGAAACTCAGTCGGGAATAATTTTCTCCGACCATGTTTTCAAATTTATAATTATTATAAAAAATTATGAACTGTAACAATTCATTCCCAAGCGTTTCTATCGTTAAAATAATCTATCACTTACTATTTTTGTAATGATTAAACAAAATTACTGAACCAATTTTAAAGGTTATTACAATTTAAAATTATATGCGCATTACAAAACAGTACAAAATACTAAATGTAATAAACAAGCCAAATAAATTTTAATAAAAAGCAACCGAAACCCTTACAACAATAACGTATATGAATCAATTTGATAATGATTCACAAACAGTAATTTACTGGCGAGTTATTTATTAAGTATTTGCTGAGATACCTACCACATTTTTGAAAAGATTCGACTCAAAAATACAACTCTAATAACTTTTTGTTCCAGTATTTTTGCATTTTACGTCAGTCTAATTTTTGTAGTAAACTTGAAGATTGCTTGTGAATTCAACAAGTAACTCCTTTTTACCAAAATCAGCTTCAGAGATGTATCTATTTTTTGATAGAAATACTTAAGGAAATTCCTTTTTTTCCAAAGAATCTGCATCAAAATATAAGTCTTTGAAAGTTGGATAGCAATATTGATCAGAGCTTACATATCCAGACGTGATTCAAGTTTGTTTTATTATTTATAATCCGTGGGCCTACCGTTCGCTCCGGGAGCCATATCGGTCCATCGAGGGCTGATTTATTGCGTCCCAACACTTCAATAAAAATTGTAAGTAAAAGCGAGATACGCGAGCTATTTAAAGTGTAGCTATCTGCTTTGTATTTATTACTTTGACAAGGTTTTGTCTCCAACTTACATAATATATGGACGCGATAAGTGACAGTGGACCTCCCAACTCAAGTTATATGGAATCGCGGCTCGCGGTTAAGTTGTCCGAGTTTAAACATTCTTGATTCGTTTTAAAACTTATTCGATTTAAGTGAAGTTCTGTAAGGTACGACTTCCCATGTCAAAATGTATGTTTCTGATTGCTTATTTGACTATATGAATTAATAATTTTGTACTTAGTCGTAATTATCTGCTAATTATCTGTATATTTTTGGATGTAAAGCATTACCTGAATTTAGTCATGTTCAACAAACATCTAACTTAGGAGCACCTATGCAACTAATGTAAGTAATTTCACTAATAATTTCCTTTACTGGCAAATAAGTAATTAAAAAACCTTAACATTTATTGATTCCACCGTAATCCAAACCTAGGACTACCGGTACAACATGCAGATGCATAAACCACTAAGCCACGAATGTGGTTATAGAATAATAGGAAGCGTTGTTAATTTCTTATAATGTAAATATGATATCTCAAATACAGTAGAAATAATAAGCTAGTAACATGTTTGAGTTTATTTAATGGAAAACTTAATATTTTCACGACCCTAATAAATCGATTGCTATGCAATTATTTTCAAGTGCCATCTCCTAATTCAACTTATAAGGAGCCACAAAATATCCAAGCATATTACATCATTAGTCGGTCATTGAGTGGCACGCGCCTCGGACCTTATACCCATTACTTAGCATGACGCGTGCCTTCGTCCAGTATAACAAGATCCCCCACACGCCCCGCATTCCACAAACTGTCAAACGAACGCGAACAACGTATGGGATTTCAAGAGGTCTCATTGTATTGGCACGTTACCCGCCGCTTTTAAATAGGAAACGACACGTTTATCCAATTAGAAATTCACCATATCTTTGTGAGAGGAGGAAATTCGAGCAATCTTACGGAGCGCCTCGAGACGCGGCGTTCCTATCAGATTATTCAATTGAACGTAATAAAGTTACAACTATGAACAATGTGGATAATGCACTATATTTAGACGGTCTTTTGTTTTTCTAAACCGGATTGTAGCGTTACTTTAAAGTCTGCCGTGAAATATGGGCCGCTCGGCGCGGCGATATTGGCTTACCTCAATTCGTGTTACTATTAAGTAAGTAGCTAAAAGCAAGGAGTTGTATATTTGTATCTAACAAATTATGCTTCACTTTTATTTACCTACTATTACGTAGCGTGATATTATCAGCCTATAATATAATTAAAAAAAAACCTTCCTAGATATGCAACACAAAAATTCGATTTCATGGTTTTTTTAATTAACGCGTTCCACCAAACAGACCGAACCAAAAAAAAGTTAAATCCTACGTTTATAATTAAACGTACGAAACGTAAAGAGTTATTTTCGCGCTTTCGTGTTTGATTAGACGTAGGTAGTAAATAATTATCGATGAACGTTCCCATACATATTCTAATGTATTCTTTACATGTGCACGTCTTTGAGATTCAGTTTAAGCAGTTTGTTATTATTGTATTTCGTGTATTTGTAGTCGTTTTCTGTTCTTTACGCCTCTTCAAACAAATAAATTTGAGTTAAAATCAATCCTTGCGTTAAGCCAAATCTTATAAGACATTGTATATAAACATGGTGCGTTCATTTCGTCCGACAGATTGTTACCAGACCGGGTACAAGGTGTAAATGTAGGTTATTATAATTTATTATAAGTTGATATTCTCAATGATCTATGTTCTGTGATATTTCTATATTTATGAGCGCTTTGCTGCTTCGTGTCACATTTATTGCACTCACCACGGAATTGATTTATTGTTTTATTTTAAAGATTGTTTACATCTGTTTCGTCGTAAATTTAAAAAAACAAATTAGCATTCAAAACTAATTCTACTTTAAATAAATAATAATAAAACTGCAAAACTTTTGAGTCAATGTTGTCGTATACCATAAATTTTATTAAAAAATTATTTTGTACCTAATTTGCTTTACAATGTGAATACCACAAGTTTAGTAAAGTATACATCGATATCATCTGTGTTAATAATTTGTATGGAATATGTTAGGGCGCTCCTAGCAGTTGTGAGCAAACTTACTTGGCCCTTATGGGCTTGACAGCTTTCCAATAGCAAAAACCTATCAAAGACTTCGATGGTAATCTCAGGGTATACGTATACAAATGTAAAAAAATGAAGGCAAAATTGGTAGGCCAATGAACTTAATTTCCTCTAGTGGCGAGACTTTCGGAAAGGCATAACAAGAAGCGTGTCTCGCACGTGCCACTGGCTGACCTTACCGCGGCCACTTAGTGTGACCTCATTCGTAAATCATTTAATCTCATTCGAACCCCACCGAAAAACTTCCCGATATTGTGATTTATCGATTCGATGTTAATTAACGTTATAGCGCGAGGAAACTTATGTTTGTTTTTCAATGAATACTGATAGTATTGTGAAAGAGACTTTTTATTTATATATGTTACTAGCTGACCCGGAAAACGTTGTTCTGCCATATTAATTTTTGGGGTGGGCTACCCTTATCACTTAGGGGTATGAAAAATAGATAGTAGCCGATTCTCAGACCTACTGAATATGCATATAAAATTTGGTAAAAATCAGTAAAGCCGTTTCGTAGGAGTAAGGTAACTAACATTGTGACACGAGAATTTTTAATTTAAAATTGACTAGATTAATTTAACAATAAGTTATTAGATTAGTAATATAATTGTTTGTGTATTAAAACGCAATCAGTTGTTATGGGCAAACAGTAACTTGGTTAAATTTGAATTTGAATTTTAAAATAACAAACCAACTTAAAAAATTATTACTTAATTTGACACTAGATTCTTCAAACAATTTCTTTTATTCACAATATATTAAAAATCATATTATTGTACACATTCGACGATAATCGCCTCTGTGGCTAATTGATTTACGCGTCTGCGTGTTGCGCCGGACGTCCTGGGTTTTAATTCCGAGGAAACAAATGATGTTTGGGTTGGGTAGGCACAGAAGACTGATCAGCTATTTGCCTATGAAGAAAATTATTAAACGCATCATATTATTTAACGCACGTGAAACCCCGGGGCGCATCTAGTAGCACAATAAAGTTAGATGCAACCTTAAAATAGGCTTTTATATCAATTCAGGAGCAACACTATTTAACCCTCGACAGAAAAAGAGGGGTGAAATACGTTGTACGTGTCTTTGTGCCTGTGTAGTAGTTTAGATTAATTATTCTATAATTATGCTATTATCCAATAGACATATTTGGTTTGTCCTGGCCTTGTTTTACATAGTTAAATTAATGTTCCGACAAATTAAGCCTGTGTTTTTGACATGACGTCTTATTATAAAGCAATAGCTGGAAGGACATTCTTATCAGAAACAAGCTGACCTGACAGACGTTGTCCTGTCTTACTAAGAATATTTAATTCGAATTGGTATACCTTATTAAAAAATACCAAACTAATAAATGATAAATTATAACAGTTAAACATTTAAGCAACTGACAGTTATATCAAATGCTATAAGATTACATTAGGAAAGTTTATATTGTCGTTAAGTTTTATTAAATTTTCTAATGTGCCGCGCATCTTTCTTATTTTTTCTTTCATAAGAAACTCACCGGACAATAACAAACACAAAAAAGAATTATCCAATTTGGGGCATTAGTTCAGATGATAAGCACGTAGACACATTTCGGCGATTCATTTTTATTTATTTAAATTATAGAATTTATATACCTATCACTCTTCGTTTTAAATTACCTATAACATGTTAGTATATAATGCGCTGTTAGGGTAATGATGTTTAATTCTTAAAATTTCCGAACAGAATTTTAAATATTTAAACTTTAAACTTACTGTCAACTTCTAGCTAAGGGGATTACGCATGTGCGTGTTGCATCGGAGGTGCTTGAGTTGAATCTTAGGAAAACAAATAAATGTGTCAGATGGGTAAGAGATAGACGTGGCGTAAAACACCTATCCGTCGATTGTCTTAAACCATAATACTCCTGATGTGCCTACAGAAAATGGAGCACTCTAAGCAAGGTATTACTTACATTACTTCCGCCAAAGCCGCCGGTCAGCGTAATCGTGCAATTTGTGCCATCATTGTTCTAAGTAGCGTACAATCGGAGCAATTGATACAAACGAGCGCATGTCACGTCTAAATATAATATTAGGAATCTCGGCGCGAGCCAGGATATATTAATTTGGAGTGGTTACTGGATAACTGCTTGTGGTTTGCGTCGGGGAATTGGTTTATTACAACTTTTTGTATGTCATTGCTGAGTCAGTTATCAGACCGACTGCGTTATAAAATAAATAAATAAACTGGGACAACTCACATATATTTCTCTGATCCCAAAGTCAGTAGATGAAGCACTTGTGTTATGGTTATCAGATAAAACGGGGTACCACAATAAATACACCTCACACACACACACACACAAATAAATACACCTTCTGGGATTAGAACCCGGAGCCGTTTGGCGCACAAGGCAGGAGCACTACCAATTGCGCCAATCGTGAAACCCAGTTAAATTCAAGATAATTTAAAAAAACACCCCGACATGTTAATTACAAATAAGAAAAATACCCAATGAATGGATGAACAGATAAAGCTAAAATCCACTTCAATCACAGCAGCATTCTAACAAAAAGCTTATAAAACTAACCAGTATAACATCATTTAATATTAAAACAGTCAGTTTCTTCGTATCATATTAAAAAATATGATACGAAGAAGACTATTTCAAGGAGGCTACACGCACGCTCCATAAATATCAAACAGAGTTTAGTAAAAGCTTAAAAAGCATTGTAGGTATCTATTCGGTCGTTAGAATGTGAAAGCCACTTAATTCCCCATTTGGTAGATATCCGTTATTAATATAGAAGCGACGATTAGACTCCCTTACGCAGGGTTCTCATATCACAAGCTATTAATTATACCGAGATACAGCCCAGTTTTAATGCAACTGCTTCATTTGTACCGTTCATATCGGACGAGTGATAATTTTGTGACAGTATTGAAGCGCTGGCTTACAGGACTATACAGGATACCGTGATCCGTTACGAATTGTGATCCGGGGACTCGTTAATTTTCAACCAGTGTTGCATGTACCTACCAGTGTATCTATTGCTAAGGTTTGGAACATCCAACGTAAACTTAAGCAATAATTGAGCAATTATTTGATACATTGCGTTCAACGTAAACTATGCTAGACATGAAAAACTCGCTGAGAAAAATACGCTTAGTTAATACTTTTAAAATAAGCTAAGCTAAACGTAACTAGTTTTCCATTATACGTACGGCATTATTCTATAAAGTCTGCCTAAATAATTCTATCGGATTCTATCATAAATTATTACTTCGGTGACATCCTAGTGCAAACAATATGTAAATATCAGGTCTTCAAAGTATCTATTATGACGAAAAACGTTCAAATGTGATGAAAACACGACGCTCAATAATCACAGGGTAAAAATAACAGATTTGTTTATACACAACGTCTTCGTTTTATAAATAGTGGACTCACTGAGTAGCGGAGCTTTGGAATTTTTTACATTGCATGGCCTATCTTTAGAAACGATACCTTTATTGCCATAGAATATTTCGTATTCTCGCTACTTCTAATCATTAGTGAAATAGACACACATAGTAAGAGAATGACATCTCAAGCTAGTCTTTTTTCATCGAGTGTCATAGAGCAAGATCCCAGAGCCTCCAGACCTTACAAACCAAACACACATTAAGTGTCACTAGGTCTATGAGCGCGAGGTCATAGATCTAGTATCTATGTCTGGAGGGATGTTTAACCCCTCCCATTGGTCTGTCTGCTTACCAAAAGTGTTGAAATAGTTCCCTGAGTGTCGTATATAAAAATCAAGACTGAGATTGTAAGTAAGAAAATATTATTTTTTCTGGAGCTTTAAAGCTTCTGGTAAACGCCGACGGAAAGTGTCTATTAACAATTATTATAAATTTTTCATAAAATTTTCTGCAACATATTATGTGAACATCAGTATTGAGACTTTTAGAAAAGTGAGTACTGTATTTATCGAGCTTTAGGATCTGGTAGCGATGAATTGGTCGTCGCCGCAAGTTAGCAGGTATGCACACACTCAAAGTATGTACTAACACTACTTTATCCCATTTAATTATTTATGAGAAAATAAGTAAGGTCTGGCGGTTCTGGGATCCTAGACCATCACACATAATAATAATATTATAATATGTGAAGTAAAAACTTTGTGCCCCTTTTTACGAAAATTGAGCGAACGGGTGAAATTTGCCACAGTTAAAGTTTTTATGGAGAAGAAGTGCACAAAGCTATTTTTTATATAAAATGCATTAGAAATACATTAAATTATTTAAAATAAACATTACGCACACTTCTGCTTGGATGACACACAGCATACACATACATACATACTTGACTTACTTTTGAATTGTGGTTGAATTTTGACCAATGGGCGCCCACTAGTTTAAAGAAACAGTGAACGGATTACGCGCGTATATTTAATACAAATTTAAATATTAATTTAAATCTTAATCTTTCTACATCCAGGGTTTACAATTTACAATCAAAATCAAATCAAATTTCACAATTGCTATAACCGTTTATTCTTATAGAATTGCGAAGCAGATTAAGGTACCCTGAGGCTAACTCGGCAAGTAGACGTCATGACAAATCGAAATAAAGCAGGTGTCTCGCTTCATACACTTGATTTGTATTTATTGCAATATGCCCGCGATTTAAATTAATGAAAGATACTATTAATAAACCTATATATTA
Organism: Aporia crataegi; assembly: GCA_912999735.1. Classification (NCBI taxonomy): domain Eukaryota; kingdom Metazoa; phylum Arthropoda; class Insecta; order Lepidoptera; family Pieridae; genus Aporia; species Aporia crataegi. Next base: position 860,684 of record OU538737.1, read on the forward strand.
TTAATTAATGATAAATTTAATTGCTGTCAGAGTTTAATTGAATTATTTTATGCAACAAGATATGTTATCACATGAAAATGTTTTTTATAATTCGCTGAAAGTTTAAATTGCTTTTGAAGTATTATAAAAAGAACCTAATTTTTAGAATTAAAGAACCCTAATCCCTAATCATTTTAAGTTCTTAGTTAAGTACTTCACCAAGCTACTAGGTTCTCCTGCACTAAACAAAGAATTTTCCTAATATTTTTTTTTCAAAATTATAAATACTATAGTAATGAAATATCTTCGATTTAGTTTTCAACACCAGATACACCGATCGTGTGCTTAAAAACTAAGCTATACTCTTGCGTCAGTCATTTAATGACTTAATAAATATTTTTAAATATTCTATTTTCTTATGGCAACATCTACCACACCAATTAAAACCTCGTATTGTCTATTGCTTTTTGATAAGGTAACACTGCGGGTTAGGGTCACAAGAAATTATTTAAAAGTAATGTTCTGTATGCACGTGTCATCTGATAAATACAAATAAATTATTATTAAATATTATCGAACGTCAGATATGGCCGTTTAGGTGGCTATTTCTTATCTACGTTATTTGTCGTGTACGGGCGAGAGCACTAGTCTTATCGTGTTGAAATATGGCAACACTGGACCCCTCATCTCTGATTTCAACGGGAAATGCTGTCAGATAAGGCGGGATATGAAGGCTAGACTATGAATGGACAGTCATTGAAAAGCAGCTAAAATATGCATTCAAAATCGAGTTATACATGATTACCCGTTAGTATCTATATCGAATTTCGAAAAACAAATGCACTCCAATAAAATTGGTAGGTAAAGTATAATTTGTAATATGGGAAAAATCCATGAAGCATTTCAGAACGTTTTTAAAAAGTAAAGAAACTGTCGATGCTGAATTCCTGGTACAAAAGCTGTGTTGTTAGCTTAAATATTAAACCATACGCACAATATTTCTCACTTATTTAAGTATAAAAAGTATCTATTAGGTTCATCATACGATTATTTCACATTAACATGTATTTATAAGGGAAATATAATTATATGTACAATTGTACAATAAAATTTCGAGATAACTGTGTTAAAAAACTAATTTAAAAAACTAATTCAAAAACAGTCGCTTGTCTATATTCAGCCTTATAAAATGTTGGTAGCTCATCACTATACGATCTTGATGAAACCAAATCGTATTAATGGTACGTAACCCGTTACAAATATCATCTAATCTATTTAAATTTCTGTTCATGTTTACTTATAAATTAAAATTATAATAATTTGTTATCGCTATATCATATTATCATATTTAAATTGGGTCTATGAAATATTTCATTTCTAACCGTTACTACTTATATAAGTTATGTGAGCTCTTGTCAGCGATTCCGTCCACGTGTCCCATTTTAAACAATTCTTGAATTGCTGAAGGGCTTGCCCTTTTTCGCAATAAAAGATAACTTTTGTTCTTTTTCAATCTCTAATCTATGTTTGTACTACATTTCATCAAAATAAATTTAAGCAGTTAGCATAGCAGACAGATAAGGTACTTCCTCATCCGGTTTTTTTTTTTGTTGGCGCTATGTATGTCGGATGTGATAGATTTGTTACTATTGTGTGTTCAATGTTTGTAACAAATAATATAAGAGAACTTAGATTTATTGAAATGTGGATAGAGGCTTCGTATATAGTATATGGTAACATAAATTATGTTAAAAAAACGTAATAATATTAACAGTTAGTTATGCGTAAGTGAGCAATGAACGGAAAGAGACAATTTTTCTGTCTTTCGGATGTCAAAAGTACCTTTTTTAAAACCTATTTATTGAAATCGAACCTGGAAGAACTTCACTGCTGTGTAATCAGCTCGTTGTGGATGCATAAATTGTATCGCATGATCGCAATTTGGTGTGCATGCCCGCTGTGCATTGCTCATTGTTGACACACAACAATGCTGCGCTGTGTCGTTGTAATGAGCACTATATCAATGGTGTGCCTCTAGATTTATACATCGATAAATATACCTATACCGTGTCTGAAAATATTAAAGTTATTTCTGTCTTTTATGATGATGATCTAAAGAAATCAATTTGAACTGTGATGTACGCGAAACGTAAAATTTAGTAATAAGCAAATAATTGTAAAATTTGAGTAAAATGTACGCGCTTAATCTGTTCAAATTCTTTACTTTAAACTTATTTTAGTTATTTCAAAAGGCATACAAAACACAAGGCACTTTTATCTAAATCTAACCAGAAGTTTACATGGCAAACATGCTTCTTACTTTGAAGAAGTGTCTATATTATTGTTCTTCCTTTGTAACATGTTATTTTTTTTTTACGTTTTTAATCTCCGACGAAAGAAGGGTGTGTTCAACGTATCTGTGCGACTGTGATCTGTGGATGGTATGTAATGTGGATCTGTGTATGTCATCATAGTTCATAAGCAGAATGACTGATTTCTCGTTCTATTGGTTCGTTTCTTGTTTGAGAGTAGATGTGATCACAGTATATAGATCTCTTATCTACGATTTATATGTATATTTATAAGATGTTCTTATTTGTAAGAATCATGTAGTGGAGTTGTTTTTTTAATTTTCTTAATTTTACTTGACAACAAGATAAACTAGACACACAACATAGACACACACTTATTCGTTTTTTCGTCCATGGTTAAGCTTGATTGTCATTGGTTTGGCCATAAATACCTTTGATACTTTTTATAAATTTTCCTGCATTGTCAATCGATTAGCGGTATTTTTAATTACGTACAAGTTAGATAAACGATTCGGTATCAACAATGCACGCTGAACAAGCGAAGGTATCTCGTGATTGTTCCTCCTTAACGGGTGCAATCGGAACATTGCCTGTTAATTAGCTGCAATAAAAGAACACACGGAACTATAGATAACAGTTACACGGGGAACTGGACTCAGCAGGCTTTAAAAAAAATTATTGTTTATGTTTCGTCAAAGACGGTTCGGTGGCCGTCGGTAAATTATTTTGCTCGGCCACGACCTTACACCACAACGTGACCTTTTTGAAGTTTATTCCGTGGTAACAATCCGTAAATAGGTTCGAGGAGGAGGGCACCCTTTGAGAGGCTTCACTTTGTCCGTCACAACAATTCACTGGCACTCCTCAAATATATACGCACCAAACGCAAATTACCGAAACATTCGCAGCATGAAGCAATTAATATTATTCCGCTTAGTTGCAAAAATGCAATAAGGTACACGTCTGCACCATTGATCTTTTCGAATGACTCGCATTACGATCTGCCACAACGTCTTAACTGCCACAACGCAATGCCCTCATATTTTAATAATTGTTGAGATATATTCTAAACAGTTTATATTTTAGTACATACATAAAACTGGCCTTAACTTGTAACTATATATGCATCAGCACACAAATTATAGCCTATATTACTCGGTAAGAATATGACCTTCAATGTCGTCAACCTATTTTGTCCTTTTTTGTTGTTGAAATAAATACACAGAAAAGTTCGTAGTATTCGTATATATCGTAGAAATCCCAGTCGGAGACAATAATAAACGTCGTCTCGTAATATATGCCCGCAAAAATCTTGTTTTGTCTGGAATATGGCTCAATGAAATTCAACACCTAGACGAATCGAATGTCCTGTTTCAATGAAATTTCTGCTATAATTCGTCCTTTTTGACATGGTAAAACTATTTTGTAGCTCACGCTGTTATATTAAATCTTTATTTTATAAAACCCTATTATTTTACAAAATGCCTAAATTTTCTACATTGGTATTATAAATGACAAGTTTGTGAGGTTAGATGTACAGATGTTTGTTACTTGTTCATGCAAAAACTATTGAATGAGTTCAATGAAACCTTACAATAATAAATGTCATACATTATAGAGGTGTTATGGTGTGATTATGTAAATATACGCTAATATTATAAAGAGATTTTTTTTTTATTTCTGTATGTTTGTATCGAATAAACTGGAAAACTACTACATAGTAATAAAAACTAGTAAATACATGGCAAGAAATCAAGAAACACGCGGGCAGCTGTTAGTATTACAATATACCTCGCCCCTTTCCTATGTTTTAGCACAAATATCGTTGCTTGTCCAAACCGGACATGAAACACAATATCTCGGAGTTCGCTCCATATTTTACAAACCCAGCTATGAATATAATATAACAAATATGACAGCGCCTTCAAATCAAACAGCAAACACATTTTGCTTCTTATACAAAATTATTCTCATCTAGTAAACTTCCATCTATAAATATAAGAACACCTGTGTACCTACTAGTTGTTGATACTTAGTGCCTACATTTAGGTTTAAAATATGCTTAGGAGCAAGAGAAATGAACACAAATAACTTTTAATTACAAATAAGAAAACGTCATGGATGGGCGAGATCTTAGTGAAGCTTGTAAGCAAAATTGAAGCTAAGGTCCACCAGAAAGCCTCATCACTTTCGAAGCTACGATCCACAGACAGACGCACACTTAATTTATAACAACCCTCTTATTGATTTGTCGATAGCAAACTGGTGACTGGTAGATAGGTTCAATTATTATAAGTAGTGTAAAATGTTAACCTAACTCGATGGAGATGACTTCGTTTATAAGTAAGTAGAGTTTAAAAATAAAACTATTTAGGTAAACGAGGCCAGGAATGTAAAGCTTTCCATTACACGCACTATAATTAGGTACACTTTCATCTTCTAGAATGTAGGCAAATACTAACGGTTAAACAATTAACTTTTTTGAGAAACTAACTTTATCACGCTTCTGTGTTTAACAATCCTTATACCAATATGAACAATGAACAGAAATTAAATTGTTATATCATATAAGTAGATATACAATACTTTAGTTTTTATTTTTTCTAAAAAAATTTGAATTAAATGTATACCTCTGAAGTAGTCCCTGAACCAATCATTGCATTTATTTGTGTAATTAACACGAATATTTGTTTCCAATTCTTGGTTGTTTATAAATTTATATACTTACATTTGTATTTTTTGTGTCATCCTCATTGTTTCTGATTACCATAATACACTAGGAGAGCCGAGCACGAGCGGAGCACGAGCCGAACACAATTCGTCTAGTGTGGACCAACTTGCAAGCCTTGAACGAGCGCGCTGCTATAAGTTATAGCTATAAGTTCTTCAGCTACTTACTTCGGGATCAGAGCAATGTATGTAAGTTGTCCCAATGGACAACTCACATATCTTGCTTTGATCGATTTATATTATTTATATTTAAGTAATAATAATTGTATTATTAATATAAATAAGTATTCTTCTGGGGTTTGAACTCTATTTGGACAGGCACTGCGTTTATAAAATGTGCCTTCATGAGCGTCACATCATGTGTTGCTCTTTCTTTTACAATACGCCTATCATACGGAACACAGTCCCATAATCGTAAATATGAATTTCTTGTACCTCATTCAATAATCGCTTACAATGTCGTACACAACCATTTGTTATGAAGCAATAACGCACTATCTGTCATGAATTCAATATTCGCGGTCCTTTTATTTCGATAATCGAGAAACAATCGAGGTACGAGTCTTAACGAGCAATTACCACTCGTGCGTCTTCGATCCCCGAGTATCAATTATATCGATCACAATCGAATGGTGTTTCAATTTTATGAGTGAATCATACATGTCCTTTTGTTATAGCATAACTCATAAGAATTGTCTTAGGCTCTATCGAACGCAAAATTTGTGTTTAATCATCAACATAAACATCGACTCTTACAAACACATCAACTAACTATACGACATACAAAATTTTAAGATTTAAACCAAAAATTAATCTTGTCTCCAAGTACTATTTCATATGTAAGACAGATTTCGATTTATAATGAAGCTTTTATTTATTATGTGTATTGTATTTTACATGATCTACAAATAATGCAATAAATAAAAATATTTCAAGTTTAATTTGACGCATCTTTTGAAGAACCGAACTTAGGCTTATTCTCGTTCATTTTCTATTTTCTCTTTGCACGTTAAATCAATATAATTCTCACTCGGAGCCTTTAAGACGTCCAGGCGGATTGAATGGTCCCATTAGAATCCATTATACCTCAATAAATATCCCTGAGACGGCCCGTGTAAGAATGCGTCGTTATTCAATTTTACATAAACTTCGCAATAATATCTTGCTTAAAGGACCTAATACATTTTCCCATGCTTTAGAAGTCTTCAAGAAACTTGATGTTTAAGACAAGTGCACTCATTTGAAACATTTTAATTCGAATAACTGAGGGCCCGCACCATCTTCGCAAGGATTGTAAAGAAAATTAAAATAGTATCCCAGGATTTTGACTTTGATTTACAGATAATATTAGCGATAAAAAATGTAAGTTAATAAAATAAATAAAGTAGTAATGTCCTATATTAATGTTAAAGCCTATTTCTGAACGGTGATATTAATAATAACTTGAAATAAAAAGCTTTGCTTATAATAAAGGTCTGAGACCTTTATTTAGATTATGTGCTAAGCCTAAAAGCACTTAACCAGGACAGGAGGATAAAGTATTTTTACGTGTTATATAGAGCTAGTTATATAGTTATATCGAAATGAATAGACTTTGACTGAATTATAATCTTTAGAGGAATTGAATCAACTTATCTGCCAAGTATTCTCTTAGAATACGCGTAAGCAGATGCATAGCTTAATTTTTCGGTTATTAATACGACAAAAATAAAACTTCAATGTCAATTGTAACAGATTTTAATAAAATAGATACAGGAAGTAGTAGGTGTCTTTTAAAGATTGTATGAGTTTTTTTACAGTTGGCACCAACTTTTAAATATTTTCTTTGTAGAATAAGTATTTTTATTTTATAATTTATCACTTTTTAGTCTATTTTAAAGTTGGTTTCTATTTTTTAAAATATGCTGGAATACAGAGAAAATATAGCCCTTTCTCTGATGATATCTGTGTTAGCGCCTAATAAACAACCGAGTACGTTTGTCCTACGAATTTATTCACCCCTTCGGTCGATAACAGGCAAGTTCTTTTTCCACAACGAGAAATACAAGTGCAATTTATTGATACTGTTGCTGATAGTAGTAGGCTCATCCCACGCGACACGCGCGATGCCTAAGGCTGGATGTCTACGAAGTTTTTACCGAAATATTCCTTTGGTTTACACCCACAATGGAACAGATTATTTTCAATAAAAAAGAGCAATGATGACAACCATAATATCATGACAAACTCTTCAACTCAACAACTCTTACTGAAGGGAACCCAAATCGTCGTAAATTATGAGAATATATGTATATTACCAAATATAAATACAACATACAGTTGAATTAGAAAAGCCGGTCTTAAAAATCAATACTTTTGTCGAAAATTTTACAATTATATTAATTAAATAGGTTAATTGTTAATTAAAATTTTATTCGTTTCTTGGAATTAAAATAAATAAATAAAATAAGTATTGGTGTATCCTGATATTATGTCATGATTGGTACAGTTGACTGTAATAAAAAAGTAAAGTAAGTTTAAAGTATTTGAATCATTATTAATTAGGTTAGTGTTTATATAAGTTGGTTTAGGTATAACTTCTTAAATATCTGAGAATTTTCATTAGATTAAATAACACTGTGACTGACTGTCTTATTGTAATTTAAAATGCCTTTTACAAGGCCTTCAAGTCTGCAGGACCTCCGCTCGCGTGAACACCACCTAACCGTCAAAGCCTTCGGAAGATATTTTGAAAGCTATGCTAAATACTGACCATAAATAGTGCGGGTTATGGTGTCGTAAAAACAAAGTCAAGCTGCGCGAACAGAAACGATAATACAACGAGCTTGAATCTACTGTTTACACAATATGAGCTTTCAAACTATTTAAATGCTTTCTATATATCCAACCACTGACTGGTTAAGGTAGCAAATGTTAAAATATGCCAACAAACATATTTGGCCTATGGTTGCAAGCAGAGTTAAAAATTCGGTTTAATTTATTACTTTTAGTAAGATTATAGTTTAAAAAAAATTATTTCAAAATGTTTAGTATTTACAACCGAGACCCGAAAATTTATCAAACAGAAAAGAGTCAAAAAGTCAATTCACAATTGCGTAACAAAAAAAAAACATACAGTCGAACTAAGATTATAATCTTTTGAAGTCGTTCGAAAAAAGGATACACGTAAGAAATTGTGACGCGATTCTATAATGTAGAACATTTTTAATACGTCATATAATATCGCTTATTATCACATGTGACTTCAGGGCGGGTCGAAATTGTTTCAGCCTAGGACATAGCCGCGGGCGGCATGGAAAGGGCATGCCTTTGCCCAATTAGAAGTCCACTCTCAAACCTTTTTAATTAACACTAGTAGCTATATTATAATAATTAAATTTGGTATAATGCTAACACTAATAACAAAATTTGAAAAGTATCTTTAAAGTGAAACGAAAGAGCTCGTTATTATTAACATCAAATGTATTATTTATATGAAATATAATTATGCATAACTGGCATAAACAAAAAACGAATTCATGAGAACTATTTCAATTTAATGGAAAGAGTAACATGATATGTAGAACATTCAAACTTAACACCGCTTCCAAAAATTCTCATTTAAAATCGGTATAAATTGTAGTTATTAAGATAGACGAAGAACAAATAAGAGGTCAGTTTGGTGTTAAACATGATGATTAAGCTGGCATAATGCCAGCGGCAGGCACATTAAAGTGTTTTTAGTACTTACATTTACATTTTACCCTTGAGTACGCACGCTGCGCTCTCTCAACCTCTTTACGGCTTTGATAATGTCACGTGATAATAAATATCTCCACTCAATTTAGATGCAACACTTTTTAGGGCATTTGAAATTTAAATTAAGAAATTCTCATCAAGAACCAAATGCAGCCTATGTAGGCTTTTATAACATTTTACCGACGACTTTGAAGACGTCACTTAAATTGAGTTGTTCCCGAATTAACTAAAGTATATCAAAATGGTGCTGGAAGATTGAGGATTTCAGACTTCTGTAATCCTTAGCTATATAAAATAAATAATAAAAGCCTTTAATTGCCTACAAAACATATTTAAAGGGAATATACCCCTTCACATTCACTCATATAGGCCTCCTCCAAAGATAGCCATTTCTCTCCACCAGCTAATCAATCGTGGAACTATTTTTAATACTAATTAAAAAATTTAACCCTCGTCGCAAAAGTGTTACAAGTTTGATCTATTTGTATGTCTGTCTGTTGTGTCATAGCTCCTAAACGAATCAATCAATTATAATACGGTGCTTTCGTTTGAAAGCTGATTTGATCGATCACTTGTCAGTAAGTAATTATTGTTAATATTGGGTTATTACTAAGAAATAAAATAAGTTTTTGACATAAATAAATATTTCTTGTACCATATGGTAAAATCCGTAAAAGTTTTCATATTTCCTGGAAGTGTGAAAGTGAATTCCCGTGAAGTCTGCCCCATGTCCGTGGAGCATATTTCTGTATCTGTTTCACTGATAATTTCCTTTACAGGCAAGTAGCTGATAAGCCGACCTACCCAACATTCATTTGTTTCCCCGGGATTCGAACCCAGGACCTCCGGCACATCGGACGACAACGGCAATGGCAACGGTAGGCGGTAATCCTTCAACATGATGATTAGGAATAAGACCATCTTATAAACGGATGAAATTTGTTCCCTTAAGATAAGTCCTTGAGATTCAATATAAAAACTCATTGGTACATTAATGAATGCGAATAAATCCACGTGGGTTGCAAATAAATGAGTAATACAACTATTACAATGCACTTTCCCCGTTATATTCACACGGTTAATCCTGCCTACAAATTAACTGCCTACGTGCTTTATGAAATATATTTTGTGGCTTTCCCTCGGATGAAAGACCAAGGCCAAAACTAAGACCGAGAAGGGAAATATGTAATATGGTAATTATTAAACAATATTGAATTTAAAATAAAAATTGCTTGTTAGCAATTATTTAGTATAGCTATTTGATATTTTTATTCCACTTCAACTTCCAAAATATTTAAATTATTACATGGTGACCCTGTCATGGTTTTTATTTTGAACTTTAAATTACGTATTACACAAATCCAAAACTTACAACTCATATTCAAAAATTGAATTTAGTAAGAATCATCTGATTTGACAACTTAAGAAATAGAAAAATAACAATTGAGTACAAATTTAACGATATACTAATAATAACTTCCTTTATGTGTCAGGGATTAAAAAGAATAAAATCCAATAATTTGTCATGTTGAAAATTTCACGCTAAACCGAAGAACCTTCACTATCACTTAATGCGCGATCAACTCTTCAATGTACGCATAATAATAGATCTACGGAATATAATTTACAACATTTGTAATATATTGGCACAGCGAGGTAAGTCAGATGGAGCAAGTAATTATTCTGTGTCCGGCGGCGATATTCGGCGCCTATCGGCTCTAGCGGCTCACCTTTGACATCTTTTTGCGTTTCCTAATTAAAGGAATACACTCTAAAATGATTGAACACGTGTCTAACATAAAATCTAAATCATACCAATTTTAATAGGATAAATTGTAACCTTTAAGAAAAAGCGTACTCTCATTAAAAGGTCAGTAATGCACTTGCGGCTGATCTGGTATTCATTTTTTAGTAACCTTTTGTTATACAAAAAAAAACCAGATAGTAAATTATTCTAGGTGTCCATGGTAAACATTTAGTGAGCCCGTTAGTCACCTATTTTATGAAAATATCAAAAAAACAGTGATAGTGGGTTCGAGATGGATGTAGAAACCCGCTTGCTTTAGCTAGTTTTATCACCAATCACGTACTAATTGAAAAAAGAAACCCAAGATTACTGACACTATATCAAGTGTAAAATAGCACTTATCAACCGCTTTGATAGCGAACGAAAAATACACAATTTTAAACAATAAATCAATATCGTAATCGAATAGCCGGTAGCAACTATCTCAATACTTTATTATTTATTACCGATTTATTTTAGGGATCCCAAAAGATTACTACTGGTTACTGCAAACGCGTAGCAAAGCTACACAAACGAAGTATAAGCACTGTTTAACACAACTGTGCGCGCAACAAAATGAAATAAAATAAATAAGTGGACTGTATTATGTAAAATCGACAATCCCCAATGAGTTCTGTGTTAGACTAAAATTATTAAAAAGTAAAACTCACCGGTTCTCGCCTTCGCACAATACCACAGTCTGATCGGACTTCACCCAAGTCGATTGTGCACTTGGTAACTTAATATATGTATTAAAATAATAGATATTTCTAAAAAGACGGTCTTGTTGTAATGTTCATGCTTTAATGTTCAAATGAAGATAAATGAAAAGAAGATTTCAGAAACGTAATTTGAATTTAGATTTATATTTTTTACGCGCCCGTCCAAAGATAGTAATAGAAAGATGTACAAATAGACATTAGAACCTCAAAAGAACTTAGAATACATTGTACGGAACCATATAAATTTATGTTAAAATTACGGCTAACTAATATCAAAAGGAAGTTGTGAGTTAAAGCGTTAGATGTAATCATATCGCTAACACATCGAAACCGTGAAGCCCCATAATTTATATTTAAATGCCAGCATTTTGATTGAAAAGCAATTATTATTAATTATGTTTCGTCAAAGACCGATCGGTGGCCGTCGATACATACTTCTACACGGTCAAGCACAAGCTGTTACATTTAGGTACTCACCTGTCGCAACGTGGTCTTTCCGAAGCACTACTATTTCAGTGGTATCAGTCAATACGTTAAAACTAGTGGAGGACACCCTTTAGACTACATCTATTTAAGTACTTTAAACAGCTAAGGGCATTCGATGGTCAAGGATATAAAAAAGCACTATTTCCGTCGCCGCAATAAGCTCGCACTCTTTATATGCACTTTAAATACACGCACCAAACGCCAATGGAATTAATATCCCCAGTTTTTAATTATTATTAAGGTATATTCTAAACAAATTACATATATATCGGACATCATAATGTTCCTATTCCTCTTAATAGACTTTCTTAGATACTTTCTTTGTCAGGTAATACCTAAATGTATTGTCATATTTGTGGATACATATTGTATTATGTAGTGTATAAATAAATACCTAACATTATTTATAATAAAAACTGCAATAACGAAGGAATTACTAAAGAATACGTCTTTTAGTAATACTAAATATAAATCTGTGATTCCATAGAGGGCTTAAGAAATAATTTCAAACGTGTTACCTCAAATTGTATAAGGATTTAACACCTCTAAAGAATCCGCTTTTAGCACTAAACAATCCGTTGTAATAGTACCTACAATCTGCATTCAGAACGGCGCGGGAGCAATTTAATGTCAATGCAATTGCAAGGCCGGGTTCGATTCCCGGCGAGATAAATTATCCCTGTCCGTACAAACGCCGTATTAGACCAGTGTATTGAATACAAATGGCCAGTCATGTATTGCATCGCGTGAATAAGGTGAGGTAGTAATCTTTATTTATATGTCATGTTGTTGCTTTTTACTATGGTGCCATTTTAAGAGTCACGTTGTCAGATTGGTGGCTGCAAATTGTTTTTCTATGTTGGCAATAATCGCGGAAACTTTATATGTAGGTATATGTATGTATAGGAGCATTGAAGTAAAAGCTTAATCAAGGTCGTGATTTAGTAGATTACTTTGTTTAAAAATGTTGTAATGTTTAATGAATGCCTACAAAATATATCTGTAGTTTACTGATTTTGAAAACTCTTATTTATTTTCTAATATCTATCAGTCTTTATATGTATAATTATAATAGTTTATATTTTATATTTTTAAACAAGCGAGTATTAAATTAATCTAACTATATTTCGTACGAATAAGTGCTACAAATATCCGCGCGTGCCCAAAGATACAAAACAAAATGTCTTCTTACATTTGTAACAAAGCGAGTGTCACTATTAAAAATGCAGACCGCATTATATAAGTACAACAAGAATAATCATAACCATCTAATTGTTAATTACAACTCAACACATAATTAAACGGTATCATTACTCAGACAATTCTGTCCCGTGTAACGAATACATTATGTTGCATTTTGTATGTTACACGGTATTTCTTGAAACATCTAACAACGACATTAATTGTATGAAAAGTTACGTCTATTAAACATGTTGCCAGTTTTGTATAACAAAGCTTGGTTTAATATCAGTAACAAGTACAATTGAATAAAATTTAAAACCATACCCAATATGACGATTGAAAATATGAATATCTCATAAATGGTTGAACATTATATTCTTAAGTTATAGCCATTTCAAAACCGTCAGCTTTCAAACAAACAACGGCATCAAAATCGGTCTATTTGTTTGTGAGCTACGATGCCATACATTCACTGTAAACATATAACACCCCTCTTTTTTATTGGGGTTAAAAATACTATATCAATTACCTTTTTATATTTATATATCAATGAAAAATTAATATTACATACCAAAATGCACTATAAATCTGTAATTTAATTTTTCTTATTATATAGTACATTACATTAGTACAGTAATTTTGTGAATCTTATTCGTATTTTATCTTTAAACAGATTGAAGAATGATTTGGATGCATTTTGCTACACCTTAAGATCGAAACCGTAAGAGAGAAACCTTTTAGGTATTCCTAAAATAAACATGAGACATTTATCACAACTTATTTTGCTTTTTAAACTCCGATATGGCCTTAAAAGTAGACGGCCAAGTTCTTTGTCTAATCATGTAGCAAAATGTAATTTGGACGGTGACGCCAGAGCCTCCTTGCCTTTTAGAGCATTACTAGTCGCCCCCTCAACGTTTATCGGCATGATTACTGAATCAGGCCTTATTAGTATGTAAATTCGATCTTATTGTAGCGCCCGTTAGTGCCAAACCTTTGAGATTTGCTTTTCTGTTTACAATTTGAAATTTCTAGCATGTGCTAGCTACCCAGTATTGTACAGAGGAGAGACGATATATTACGATTATTTTCATCTCTGTTTTTCACAATTTCGTGAAACAATCCTCATCAAGTTTATGTATATTTTAGTGTTAAAATTCCTCAAAATTAGCTTAATTTAATTTATAAAAATAAAAATATTTTCATGTATTTTTTTTTATTTCCATGATTTTCATAGAAGCGACTTTTTGAGAAATTTAGACCGAGATTTTAACGTAAATTTTAACGAAAACTCGGTTTGAATGCGTTTGAACGATGAACCTTCAAAGTAATGGAGCTACATATTTTGTAAATCATTTCAATATACATACTTCCAATTTCTTAAATTTTTCCAAATCGCTTGGCAAAAACATTTTCTTACAGAAATGCCTCAATTTCAATTACATTTAAACGTTAACCGTTTAAACATTAATTTTTTTATTATTGAAATTTTCGAACCAAGAACTACATTTTAAAATTACATTACTACATACTACATTTGAAGAGTAATATAATAATTATATTGTTGATTATAAGAATAATTCTTATAATCAACATTGGTACATAATTCACAGATAATCCTACGCCAAAGCATGACAAGTTTTATAACATTTATGAACAAAAATGTAACATTCGAACGACTGTGTCGCCAAATAAAACCCACGTTTACCAATAAGGTTTCTAGCAAAGGCCTTCTTTTGTACATTGATTCAAGTCCATAGAAATTTCTTCATAGGAGTTAAATATAGAACGGTCTGAATGTCAGATATTATAAGGCTGAGTTTATTTTTTAATTTGGTAGAACGTATAAAAAGAATTACTGGTTTGAATAGAAAAAATATTTTTAACCGACCTTCCAAAAAACCAAAAAGGAGGTTATCAATTCAACGTGTATTTTTTTCCAATGTACATTTTTTTTTATTTTATTTTATTAGGATCTTCAACAAAGAATACACTTTACAAGCTATGCTATTGTACTGTTACAGTTTAAACATGGTGTTTCTTCAATTAGAGGAGATCACAACATGCAATAGTACTGTTCAACAGGAAAGGACTATGACATATCTTATCCATAAACTATCAGTACAAAATTAAACGACAAAATCCAACGACAAATTAGGAACAAAAATATTTAAACATAAAAAAATTACATAAAAATTAAAGAGAAAACAAATATCAATGAACGACTATTAAATTACGAAGTACTAAACACTCAAACATAAACCTAAAAATAGTTACATAACTCAATGTACATGCCATATTAAATTAAGGTAAACTGTAATACTTTCGTTTAACTAATTACCTGGTACATTTAGAAGATCATGACGAAATTTTATCTTGAGGAAACCTTCTGAATCTACAACGCGTAGGTGCGCTTTACCGCGTCTAATTAAGTCACTTTTCTTCAATAAAATAAGAAGTCACGTTAATGATTGACAAATCATGTAATAAGCCATTACATCTCTTATTGTAGTAAAGTTAATAAGATCCAATGTACAGTGCTGAAGGTGGGCGTAAAGTCAAAGCGTGCATGTCATAGTTTCTTTGTATATTTTATATACGAGTATGAATGTATGGCAACAAATTATACGGTTTAGAAGAGCCACTCAGAAGTATATTTATTATTTCCATTACATGAATTTTATTTATCAACATTATTTACGTCTTTTTATTTACCTTATTATACAAAAATTGTTCATTTGTAATACAGAATTTATTTTTCACTTTTTAGTGCGTTTTGAGATCGCTTTGAATTTTTTAATTCAAAATTAATTTATTGCGTTGGAGTACATAAATAATAATTTAGTGTTAAATTTTAATAAAAAAAACCGACTTCAATTTGTAACTTTAAAACTACTGAACAGATTTTGATAAAAACAGTAATTTACTTTTAAAACTATATTTAAATAGCTTTTCCTAAATAGGATGTAGGTATACCATGAATAGAAAAATACTTTATCAAACTTATGGTAGACTATAGTTCGATTGTTGATATCATATTAAGTGTCGTTGTCATATTAATTTAAATCAAGATCGCAATACTTTTTCACTGACCATGGAAATGGTGAGACTATTCTGGGGTCCCCAATGAACTATGTGACCGCTTAGCTTGACCCCCATAAACTATGGGGGTACTTTACGCTCTTAGGCAATACTCATGGGCTATGGACCATAGTAGAAGAAGGAGATAGTATTTTTCCGTTCATTATTTTTAATTTGATTTGATTTCGTTGTGTTGATATGAATTATTCTTGAAATCAAGATGTTAGAATTCTGATATTTATAATATAGTTCATCGATATTGGTCATAAGTATTTCTTGTTTTTTTAATTATAAAATCAAAGTATGCATGTCTTGTAATGAGTATGTTTATAAATAGTTAAAACGGTCGTTATCACGAGGTGCACCCTTAACATGTAAAAGACTCAAACTTTGCCAGCGCCTACTCTCTCGCACTTTGACATTTACAGAATTCTGAGATCAACAGGTTATTGCCATGGCAACGGCATTAGAGCAACGCGACCTTTCCGTGTTTCGCCTTCTTTTTGTATCTAAATAGATATTCACTTTGGTATTCATTATTGGCATCTATTTCTGTATAAATTGAACGAAAATTGAAAGAAAAGATTACCTAAAATTTAATTAACTATTCGTTCAAACATTCAAATAGGAAAAATTGTGAAGGTAGGTACTCAATTGACTGAAATAATTTTAAGTATTACTTTGAACAGTGTTACTAATTGATTAATTTGGAAATTCTTAAGTTATATGATAACATGAAATGTACATTTTACATAAATTTCCTTTGCATAACGAGCTTAGACGTTTCGTGAACAAATTGCCAAAATAGATTAGAATTTATTAGTGCGAAATAGAAGTAAGCCGCTGTAGAGATTTAATTGATGAGTCAATACCTACGTAAACACATACGTCAATATGACATTATAAAAATAGCATCACGATGTAGTGCATAGCCGTTGCGTAGTTTTGAATATGATCAATTTTATTTTTATCCAAAGCGATCTGACGTAACCGGTCAGGTATCCGGGCATGGAGCGTGACGTCACGGGCGCGTGGCTAATTGCGGAACGACCAAAACGGTCTAGCGCGGAGCGGAGTGAGTCAACGGAGAAAGTGGTAGATGACGAGCTCGGCGAGCCTCCGGGCCCACGCCGCCGGCTCCTAAGCATCGCGTGGCCCGCGCTTTTCGGAGGACGCGCCATTTTCTCGCGCACGTGGGCGAAGCGAGGGCTTCGCGCCATTAACGCGGCCATCGTGAATGAACGGCCGCGGGAGGCTGCCGTCCATTGATAAGACGAGAGTGACGGAGGCGGCCGCCCGCTCGCGACGCTCAGTTCATTGCGAGGTGCGCGCGGCACGAGGTGCGAATGTGTTCATGTTCTGTGATCGCGTAGTTAAGTGTATATGGTGGCGATTGGTTTGCGGGGATGCGCGCGTGCGATGCTCTGTGCGACAGCGATGCGGCGCGCGGAGGACGAGAGCGCGCGCCAGGAGGACGACGAGTTTGTGGACATCTCGCAGATGCACCTGCTGGAGGCTGGCCCCTCCCACGGGCCCTACGCGGCTCCCTACGCCGGCCCGCCGCCGCCGCTCGCGCAGCCCCAACCCTACCACTCGCCGGCCACTTCCTCCGTCGACGATCTCTTCGCGCTCTACTTTACGCCAACTAGTCACGGTGAGGACTCGCAACAGACACGCTTACGCTACCCCAACAACAAACTATTAGGAAACCTAGTTTACACCAAAACTTATTTAGCCCATGCCCAAGACAATAGGATAAATGTTATTATTATTATTATTAATTCTTACAACCTTAGAAGATACTTTGACCCTACCTTCTTTGGTTTCACACGTAGACGATAAACTCCACCACCATTTACTACTCATACCTATGTGTTGCATAGGCCTCGTTCCGGTGGCAACACGCGTCAATGACTGGGGTCAACCACTTTACATTCTGTACCTTTTCTGTTCTATGTTATATTCGACACTCATGATAAATAAATCAAAAATTCATTAAAATTATTTTTATATATACTTACATATACTTATTACTTATGGTTAATATAAATCTTACTAAATATAATGAACGAAACATTAACAGAGCAATGCCATGCGATGTAGTCTTGCGTTTTCCCGCTAATTTGCATAATGATACACGAAAAAATTAACAAAAGTACATTTAGTACTTACGTTTAGTACTTACGTTTAGTACTTACGTTTAGTACTTACGTTTAGTACTTACGTTTAATACTTACGTTTAGTACTTAGGTTTAGTACTTACGTTTAGTACTTACGTTTAGTACTTACGTTTAGTACTTACGTTTAGTTAGTAAGTTTACAAGTTTGCAAAAAACTATTACTAAACTGAATATGAAACTTATGAATCGTATTATAAAAATGTGATATAATATATTATATACTTTGGCAAACTAAATAATATCACATTACTTTTAAAAAATGTATATTATAATGTAAATTAAATGTATTAGAATAGAGAATGAATAAAAACGTATATATTTAAGATGTTATGTCATAAAATATGAATGGTCCATAGACTAGTTTCGTGAAATAAATATTAATACATATGGCAACACTGATTATGCCATGCAACAGGTTTCCCGCCCACGAGCTTTTTGTGCATTGTTAAAAACAACCTAAAATTATAGTGTAATAAAATACAACTAAGCTGAACAATAATAACAGGAAATGATTTTTGAAAAACTCCTAATATTTTTTGTTATATTATTATGCCTCGATATAAATTTATGCTTAAGTTAACTTTTAAACTAATTGCTTTAAATATTGATATTTAAACAGTACTTATACTTTACCTATGACAGAGATTTTAATACAAAATATATCTCTAAAAAGTTTTAAAGATAGATATTGAGAAATAAAAAAGGCACTATAGTTAGAAGGAAATCTCATGTTTTATTTTTACCGAAAAACAATTATTAACAGTGTTAGCAATATTTTTGTATCAGCGAATACAATTTACGTTGCTTAATTATTAAAATTCTGCACTCTTCATACATCTAGATCTTATATATTTGTTAACTCCTTACGCAAAAGAAGGTATAATTTTGACCACAGACATTTAAATGCTTGTACGGTATTTGGAGAACTTTCGAACACCCGTTTTTGCTCAGGGGTTGAAAATTTGTTTTTAAATGGGGCATAGATTTTCAGTTTCAGGAAAAAAAACTACAATTCTTGTCTACTTACAAATACATTATACACCATTTTATGTAATTTATTTAATAATACCATTCCATTTTTCCATGTAAAAATGGATTCTACTATATTTTCATGAGAAAACAATAAAAACTAAAATAAATTATTAAAGAAATATTGTGTGTATATATCGCTAATTAAATATTTATTTTAAACTACAGAAAACTCATTTATTTATCGTTATAAAACGCGACAAATATTTGGGATCAGCATTCGACAGTGCTATCATCACCGGATATGCTAATCTGTGCTTGCAGAATTATATCAGCAGACAGGATACTTTGTGTGCGGCACCTAGATCGGATGAATCTTAATTGTTATTGTATTGAAATAAAATTTAAACAACTCTTATATAATCAATACAAATAAGATCTTATAAATGAAAGAAATCGAAAATTTTAGCTAACATAAATAATAAAAAACCCTATAGAAATCGGTACATTCGTTTAGGACCACAGACAGACACATAGATTAACTTATAACATCCCTTTTTACTTCGGAGGTTGAAAAGTGTATTCACGTGACACAAAAGATAGAGCACCCACAATCAAGGATGTCCCCAGCCTTTGTGGTGGAAAGGAGAAAAGCTTAAGATAATTAAATTAAATATAAATTATATTATAAAGCAGTTTGTTTGCTTGGTTAATTAGATGCGCTAAAAGAAACTACTGGTTTAAAATGAAAATTATTTTTGTGTCGAGAATGGCTATATGTTATGTAAATAAATATGTAAAAGTCGCGGAACATCAATGAAAATTGCGGGGCATAGTTGTACTTAATTAGAACTTATTATTAAATTTATGAACCCTAAGAAGATACAAATTCAAATATTTCAAGCCTTTTTTACGCAATCAAAGATTGATGACATTTCCTAAGCTTTGGCGTGAAAGCCTAAGATAAACAGATATTTACTATTTTATATACATAAAACAAATTCTGGTTATTTACACCATTTATAACTTAGGAACGGCTGAACTGATTTTAGTGATCTCTTGTCGGATTCGTCTCCGGCCCGAATACCAAATTAGATAATAAAAAAATATTAAATCACGAAATAATTCACGAAAAAGTTTTCATAAAGAAATATCGTGAAGGTATGAGGACACATTCATGTGTTCGATACAACATTTTCATGGAATGAAAATTCCAGTCAGTCAGCTAGAATATTAATAAAAATAAATAATAATAACAGAATTATGGCTCCTATGTGTGTGAAGTCCCGTGTCCCCTAGTGGGGTATGGGGCAGATGCATTGCACATCTGTTTCACTGATCGATTTTTTCTTTAGGGGCAAGTAGGTGATCAGCCTTCTATGCCCTGCCAGACCGAGATTTTTTTATCTCCACCGGGAATCGAACCCAGGACCTCTCGGTTGTAACGCTTACGCGCTTACCAATAGACCAAGGAGGCGGTCATGGCTCGTATAACCTACTAAAATATCGGAAAGATTCACGCAAACAGTGATGTGCCAAACGTACTTATTTGTCGTCATAACACAATAATTAATGTATAATCCATGAGATTGATAGTTGAACGTGATACGAAGTTCGCCGGGGCAGCTAGTTTATAATATTAGAAGGGATTTAAGTGTTGCCATTATGTAGGTACTTTTCTCCAAAAAATACTCGATTGTGAAATTTATTAAGCTTATAATTTTTTAGATACTCAGCCTGCCCAAATCAAGATTATAGACTATGAAAATAGGCGGAGTCTTCAGAATACCTACAGTATGATTGGTTCACTCGAAAGGCGATAAAATATTTTCTCTTTCATGCAAGAGAGCACAAATTTATCAGCCAATCGGATGCCCACAATATGTTTCATCTAGCCTCGTCTATTCCTATAGACATCCTCTTCACTTTTTAAAATACTACTTTGTTCTTTTTTAATGTTTCGTCGAAATATCTCGACTATCAAATTATTCTAATAATATCCGAACTATAATTTGATTCATATATATAGAATCCAAATTTAATTAGATATTAATTATGTCCATACGTACATAGACATTTAAAAACTTAAATTTATAGGTACAAATAAACGAGGGGCTCCTAACGGTTAATCATATTCGATAAATACCTATTTGGAGGGAAATATAAATCCACCACCTATGAAACAAAAGAAACATCAAGATCAGCTCATAGTTGCCGTCACAAAACTTCCTTCTTAACCACCGACGCAAAAAATTACCCTACTTGTAGTATTATTTCTTTGAAAGCCAACACGATCCAGATGGAGCTCACTAGCTACTTAGCTACATTAATGAATATCTGATGATAATTTCATAAGTGAATTCCCGTAACCCGTAGTGGGGCATGGGGCAAACACATGTGTCTATTTCACTGATCATTTTCTTTACAGGCAAGTAGGTGATCAGCCTTCTGTGCCTACCCAACCGAAACATTCATGTTTCCCCGGGATTCAGACCCAGGACCTCCGGCACAACACGCAGACGCGTAAACCAATTAGCCACGGACGCGGTTTTAAATTGTCTTCAGCTTCATTTGCATACTGATACACGTAATCATAAGAACCATATTTTAAACTTTTGTACTGAAAATATCTCTCGTACAATCAGCGTGACAGACTGTCTGCCTCTTGCTATATTAATTAAATATGGGATTGGGTTGACATGTGAAAACAGCTCTATAAATAAATCGCTACAAATATTGTTAATCCGAATATCTTAGCTTTAGTCATCTTTTTTTTGTGTCGTAAATTGCACATTTTCTCAATTATATATCTTTAAATTATTCTTAAATAATTTAATGATTTTAATTAAGTACTTACTACCTATATTTAATGTGTTTTCTTTAGAACAAAATCTTTGTTAATATTTTGTGCAGGTCAGTGACTTCGTTTATAGGTACCTAGGTTTTAATTTCATGCAGAGATTTCAGTGAACCTGTTTCAAGTTTTTCCCTGTTAATATACATTTTCCAGGTAAAGTTATGAGTTATTTCCTAGCCCAAACAAATTTTGTTCAAATCTGTCCAAAATTCAATCCAAAAAGGTTAATAACTAATGTTATTAATTGTAACCAATATTTTTTTATTATACTTACATTAAAATGATATTTTGAACGATTGGAAATTATACCTGGGGTTATTAAATTTTTCGAAAGATATTATTGATTTAATTTTTTGTAGCTTAGAGAAAAATCGTTTTCATTTTTCAAAAACGTTTTACACTCATAATTAAGAATATTTGATTTTCGCAGAACGTAAGACAGCTAAGATGAGTGAAACATCAATGTAGGTCGAGTGGTCATTAGTTAAAATTACGAATAATTTAGAAAAGATATGTATGTAATCTGATACTCAAATGTTTTTCTGAGAACTCTTGAATTTTAATTTCAATTCATAAACATTTGACTACAACAATTGAACGTCAGCAAGAAAATTACATAGTGTTTGAGACATTGTTTAGTTAATTTTATGAAGAAGGATTAGGTAATAAAAATAAAAAAATTAAAGTTGTACTTTATGAATCGTTTTAGAATATTAACATAACGAAATCAAAGACAAATCATGCATCCAAACTCAACATTCATGGTTAAGTTTAACAGTGCAGGGGTAAGATTAAATTTTAATTTAAACGGTTTATAGATCTTTTATAGTCGTGCCAATATATTTATTAAATTTAAAAATTACTTAAAGATAAATACAACCTTCATAAACTTTAGACTTCCGCGGTTTGAACTCATTATAATTAAATATAGCGGGACTTATCGCGCAAAGAAACATTATTTATTTACCTCGACGTTTCGTTATTAAAAATACAACCTTCATTAAAGAAGCTAACCGCATTGTGACACAGTTGGGGAAACAGTTGAATTTTTGGTTAATGTTATTTTTAGTTGCGCCCATGTTTCGAGTTGTGAAACAAAACAAAAAAGCCGCTTATGCATCTTACAGGCGCAGATCAAAGGTAGTCTGTAGACCTGGCGACTAACATGTCTCAATCAAATGCACCCAAAGAAGGGCATCAAAATGTCACGTAATTGCGTCAAAATGTCATCCTACACATCACTTGAGAAGGCCCACACGAGACCATTACACCTAGACGAAGATGTCCGATAGCGCCTTTGAGAAGCCGCCACGTGCCTTTGAAGTCCCGACGCAAATTGACTTCTACCACTACTGTATGAATGACAGTTGTGTGAATTGTTTTACTCTATTAGAAAGTAGAATGGCATTTTCGTTCTTAAGATTGCAAAGACAATTTATTCATTGATATTAATTACTTATTCGTTAGAATTTAAAACAGTCACTTATAATGAATAGTCTGAAAAAAATTAATTAATGAGTCGACACAATTTACTAGTGGCATTCAGTCTAGGCTGGCTAAACACGTTCTTGGATATCCTATAGACTCGATATAAAAGATGACATTGACAAATTATCTCTTAAATAATACAAAGTGAAAAAAATGGTTTTGTATTTAATTTTAGCATTTTTATTAATCTGTATAAAGTTTTTCTTATTAATTTCTAATATTAATTATCTATGTTTATCAATTTTATGTTGTCTAGTCAATATTTAAATTCAGTTACTTTTCAACTGCAAAAAATTCATAAAAGAAAAATCTTAATTTCTTTTACACCATTGATTAGAGTAATGCGCTTATATTTATCATAATTTTACAATTATTTACTTTATTACTAAAATTTTACGTTTTTGCCTGCTTTAGTCACCGGCAATGGGATGATCGCCCGTGATTGTGATAAATATTCGCGCGTTAATCCGGTCAAATTGTCCTTTAAAACTTTTATATCATCCATTAACATAAATAATCGATTTGTGATTTTTCAAGCGTGAAAATATTCCTTAGGACTCATTGTATTTCTGTGAACGAGCATTGTTTATGCAGATTACGACCGCACCTGCACCCAATCACACAGAACAATAGTTATCATTAGCAAATGACATTCGTCTTGTCCAATCACAATGGATCTCAAACTTTTATTGAAAATTCCTTCGAACAGCTTCAAATATTATGTATAGTTGAAAGCCCTAAGTCCCACTATTATTTTAATGTTAAAAACTCTCCTGTAGATATCCACCGCAATTATTTCAGCTTTCAAACAAAAAAATTGAAATCTGTCCATTCGTTTGTCAGTTACGATTCCACAGACTTATAACCCATCTTTTTATCGGGTAAAAAAATAAAGTAAACAGTTTTGAGAAATTCCACGTATAGTGTGGGGCTAAACGGAATTGGACAGTTAAGTTAGCTAAATGTTAGAAGACTATATATATAATATAAGGTCCCATTGAAAAATTAAAAATAGTGTAAGGATATCTGTTTACCTAAAATAAATGCTAAAACCTTTAATTTTCACGCAATCGAGGCCACGTTGTTAAGAAAAGGTGGAAACTTTGAAAACCTCTGCACCAAATGTCGAATTGGACAAAGCAAGTTAATTTAAAAGTCGATAAATTATCGCTAATGCCCAATTTGCGTCGAACGGTTAACAATAGCATTTCCCGCAATTACTTAAACGTATGTCCTGATACGATCTTTGGCTCATTGTCTCAATACAATAAATCGATTCAAGACTTGTTACAGCTTCAAGCGGAGGCAGACTGATCGGATTTCGACCTCAACTAATCTTTTATTTCTTTATTTAGTATTTATTTAACGAATTAATTTTTTTAAATAGATTTACAAAGGTTTTACATATACAATAAATATTCACTTAAATACAAATATAGAAAAAGCTCATCAAAGCCGTTGAGTTGCGTATCCAAAATACTGGCTGCATTACCGCATTAAAGCGATGGCCGAAAAATGAGTCAGCTTCAGGTTAGCTTTGCTCTCAACTAATAATAATATTATCTTTAATTTATTTATTAATATATTTGAAAAATTAGAGCTTATCTCACTCAAAAAGGATCAGCTGGATCCATCGTTCCAATGAAATAATTTTTAAAATTTGGCCAATAGATTTGTATATTCATTACAAACAATATTACAAATCTTTTGTCTTGTTAGAACAGAAAACAAACTCTTAGTCAGTGGGTGAGTTACGCCATTCATAATTCGAGCAAGGCTGGACCAGTTTATCACATAACTTCTAATGTTTTAGAAAAAAATCACAAATAAAGTTCTGAAGTGGGTATCAATTCTATTAAGAGTTAAATAAAATATTGTTTATGTTTGTTACTTTAAAACGCCGACATTTCTGAACAAATTTGTAAAGTTCTTCATTTTATACTTCCTGTTTTTCGTTATTAATTCATATTCATGTAAACATTAAGTGTTTCTTAATGTTACCTAAAGTGAAGTGAAGTCCCGTTTCCCCTAATGGGGTATGGGGCAGATACATTTTACATCTGTTTCAATGATTGATTTTTGCTTTAGGACCAAGTAGGTGATTAGCTTTCTATGCCCTGCCAGATTGAGTTTTTTTATCTCCACCGGGAATCGAACCCAGGACATCCCAGTTATAACGCTTACGCGTTTCCCACTAGGCCAAGGAGGCGGTCATCTAAGTATACAATGTTACCTAATACACTAATTATTTATAAAATGAGCTTTGAGTAAAAAATCATTTAAATAAATCACAGTTGCCAATTTCTAGTTGTCAATGATGACAGACTGCGTGAGTTTGGGAGAATAATGGCGCGCAAAATTATCTGGGATACCTGTGAATTTGTCAAACGAATTTTCTGAACGTGAATAGAAATAGATAAAGATTTCGTATATTTAGCCTCCTGAAGGAGCCAAAAGCATTGTCTAATACCAATCTCTTTATAGTCATAAGACTTAACAAAGTAGGTATAAGATTATAAATATTATTTAATGGGCACAATAAATAAAGATCTGCATATCCATCATTTAATATAAATATTTAGTATGAGCATTATAATAGAAATGAGTGTATTTTTAACAAAGCTTTCCCGCCCTTACTCTGCAGGGATTGCTAAACGTTTCTCACGTCATATTGTCTCGTTTTCTGTACAAAATGATTATAGATGAGACTTAAATAATATAATAGAAAACATAAACAACTTCAAATGTTATGGCTGAGTGCCAGTGGATAGCACTGATGTACTTTAAATGCGTTATCAAAGTTCTTTCATACAGACACCAAA
This sequence comes from Aporia crataegi, assembly GCA_912999735.1. NCBI lineage: Eukaryota > Metazoa > Arthropoda > Insecta > Lepidoptera > Pieridae > Aporia > Aporia crataegi. The sequence goes on from OU538737.1 coordinate 887,016, forward strand.
GTAATTCATAGGTTCCAGTCATTTATACTTTGCTTTATAATGTGTACTGTATCACCTTTTATTTCTATGAACGTTTTTAAATCTGCAATTAATGTTTTGGACAAACATCAAAGCTTAAGTGAGTCACAGATTATATTCAAGTAACGTATAAAGTTACGAATACGTTCATAAAGTATTCACATCACTGCAATCTTCTTATCTCTGTACCGGAAGCCAGCGAAATAACGTTTTGTTCTATATCAACAAGGTACAGTCACTAAGACAGTGACATTTTGATTTTAGCACCACAGTACATATTATTTACTAACAGAATAATTACCGACATGTTAAATACAAATATCTAATAAATGGATGAAGAGATCTTTATAATTTCTAGCTAAGATCCATCTCGAACACGCCAACTTTCAAACAAAGAAACTTCATCTAAATCGACCCTTACGAAACAGACCCACAGACTAACTGCCACACAGAATCAAATTTCGTCGAGGGTTAGAAAGAGCTTATTTTGTCAAAATTAAGTATATAAGTACTTTCACTTTATAAACCGACTGTAAAGTACGCGATACACATCAGCGGAACATTCTTAAGTTTACGTGACTCGCGCTAAACGGCTACCGTCTTCGTGATACCAAAAATTACGGTTACATCTCTTTGAGTTAGCTTTTAGTTAAGTATACCTGTAAAAGCCAAATTCTTAATCTAAGCAATGCCAATGATTACATTAAAGGAACTTATAGACAAAAGATACAGAGACTTACACAAGTATATATTAGCTATGCCCATCTGTTTCACCCGCGTCAATTTGTCGTACCATGTTATATACCCTTTTCGATAAATGGCCTATCCAATAGGAATAATTTTTACAAACCAATAGTTTCTGAGATTCGCGCGATCAACCAAACAAATAATCTATAATATAAGTATACATAATATACGTAGGTGCATATCACGCGGTGTGGTCACTTGAGACACGGATGGGTCTTGATAAAGTCGAACCAAAAATATTGTTATCAAGAAATTAAAAAAACAGAAAACGGCGTTTTATTTTGATAGTTATCTCCGATGAGATATATGTTCCGATAAATTTAATTTCGTTTAGTTTATTATGTTCCCCAACAAAAAGTAAAGAGTACTCAGTAAATATCAAAAGTGTCTACTTCAGTTTAACAGCAGAATATTTAATTTGTCGTCTAAATTTAATAGCTTCGTATCTGGAGGTGAGCCAAATCCCATTTCACCAGGTTTTGTGCAATCGTCCTATTTTTTAAACTAAAATTGTCTCGAGCGGCGCTCCACGAACTAATCTAGTCCCAAGACGAATTAATTGTCATCACCTGTTGCAGAATGTACAGATAATAATCCACATTGTATCTCCTCATACCGCTTAATTGCTGAAAGATTTAAATAAGGTTCAAAATAAAACAATATATTTTAAACGTTTTGTATCTTCTTGTTTATATAATACGAATGAAAGCTATTGCAAAACGGGATATTTCGCATAGATTTGATGGACATGGTGATAAGACTATGTTCTACCACTTCTATTTTTCGTGCATCGCCAGCATATAAATAAATAATCATTGATGAGATGAGAGTTTAATAATAAAAAGATATAGAACTTGAAATATAGAAGCTAAATGTCGGTAGGCGAATTTGACATTAAATAAAAGTCAAATTCATACATTTCAGTTTGTACTTTTTTATAATGGAAATAGTTCTGTGAATCATATACATTTTTTTGAGTTTAAAGTATAAGAACCAGTTCAAATTAAATGCTCGTGGAACATTCAGTACAATCTGTCTATATACACTTGTTAAATAAAAAATAAATCTATGCATTGAAAACATATTTTATCCCTTGGAAACTTATGAGCACATTACAAATGCTTTATAAGAAACCTGTAACCTGAAGTGTGAAGTGTATTTCAAAAAGCCACTATAATAAAGATACAACTTAACTGCTATAATTAAAAGATTGTTCATAACTGCATATTAATTTTAAAACGATCTGTGTCACGTCAGACACAACGAGGTCGCTGCGATAGTGAGGAGTGGTCATTAATTCATTAATTAAGCGTTGTCGCGTGCCCTCCGCTTTGAATCATCGCTAATGTAATATACAGTCTAATAGAAAAAAAACGGATACGTTAATTGATGACCCTGACCGAAGTTTAAATGGACTTATTGATTATTTCTTCAAAGATACCAACTCTTTAATACGACGTCACAGCTTCAAAAAAGCGAGCAAACCCCAGCTTACTCAATAATGCTAGTGGTCGCCAATTGGTCGAAATTCCACCACAATTTAAGAAAAAGTCAGGTATTATGCTGTGTGTCATCCAAGCAGTAATGTGCGTAATGTTTATTTTAATTAATGTAATATATTTCTAATGAATTTTATATTTTTTTTAAAAATTATGCACTTCTTCTCCACATAAACTGTAACTGTGGCAAATTTCGAGCACCCGTTTGCGCAATTTTCGTACAAAGGGGTACAAAGTTTTTGCTTCACGTATTAATATTATGATTATATTCTGAGTTACTGAGGGGTTTGTTTCGCTGTTACTACTCTTGTTATTAGCATATCGAAAGCTCGTCACTTTCAATTGTTAAAGTGAAAGACCTCGAGACGCTAATACACATACTTAAATAAAAAATAATTACGTGGAAGTGGGTATTATTATGTAATTCTTAAACTCCCATTTTAAGAATTACACAAAACTGTTTATTTATTATTTATATATATTTACTGTTTATATATTATATTTATATTAGGCTATTTGACAACATTGAATATATACCACAAATTGTGGTAATTCCACCAGATAATAAATTAAATAAATATATTTCACTCTATTTATACTATCTAAACTAATATTATAAAGAATAAAGGTCTGTCTGTTTGAAAAAGTCTGTTTGCTTAAATTGACTAGGCTCTGAAACTACTGGAAAAATTTGAAAACTCTTTTCACCGATAGAATCCTACATTATCCCGGATGAACATATGCTATTTTATTTTATTGTGATTATATTTATATTGTAGGCGCAGGTGAAACGGCAGCTCAGTGCCAGTCTTATAACAAATTGATGGTCTGAATCTGAAATTGCTGTAACCTTTAAATTATTCACTTAAGTCAGTTTTATAGGCCTCTAACGATCCGACATTTTCTAGATCAGTAGTTAAACTATTGAGAAATGTCACTTTCAGTCAGCTAAGATCTTTCATAATTATCACATGTTATGTTTAACTTTATTGGCCTTATTACAGAACTAGAGATGTTACAGTATTATTTACTATGATACAAAACCAAGTCATAGTTAAATGAACGTGAGACTTGTATCCTAACAACATCTTTAGTCCATGTTTTTGTAATAAGACCCTATGGTTATTTTTTGGTTTTACCACATGATCCAGTGAAATATACAAAAAATCGACAGCACAAAATATTTTTTTAAATGCACCACCATTACGAGAAATACAATAATGACAACAAGATTAACGTTGCTGAAAACTAAGTCAAAATTACATCTTCGTTTCTGAAACAAGCCCGAATAAATTATTTACCTAGGATTTCGATATAAACACATTTTCCTTGTCGAGACGATGCAAAGCTCTGATAATAATATTTATCAAAAGTTTTCCTGCTTTGTCATATCTATAAACCATTGTTGCTGACTGACTTCTGCGTCAAAAGATCCCGGGTTCGAATCTCAGTACGATGAGCACGAATGTTTGTTGCTGAGTCTTGGTTTTTTATACACTTATATATATATTCATTGTGGTACCCTCAATATTTCTGATTACCATAACACAAATCCTTCAGCTACATACTTTGGGCTCAGAGCAATGTGTGTGAGTTATCCCAATTATTATTATTGTATATTATTACATTACAGTATGTTATATTTCAATCATTCGAGAGCGCGCTTTTCGATTTTCAATCTCCAGCGTAAAAAGTTTGACATGGGTCTTCGGGTATGTCTATGGTATCATTGCTTCTAAATAAAATGGCCGAGAAGCTACCATCTCAAGCACATCAGCTTTTAAACGTCAAATTTATAACACCTCCTTTTTGGTCTGGATAAATACTAAGATAAACTCTTAATATGTCTCATAATAGTAATATATTCGCAGAAACGTTTATAAAAGTATGACAAATTATTAATAAAAGCATCAGCTGACCGAGACATAACATGAGTCGTCCCATATCTGTTATTTATGGTGCTCGGTGCAATTGCGGTCAGGACCCTGTGACTTCGCTCGCTCATCTAATTAGTGGCCGGCGTCTGCACACGCGTCTAATGTAACCAAAAGTGTATTACACACAGAATGAGTCGAAAACAATTTAACTCTGCGATATCAAAGTTAAATTTCTTTCACATAATCATTTATGTTTTACAAGATCACTTGTGACCATCGCTTAAATTCTAAATTTTAAATCATCAATAGATAATTCTAAGAACATCCAAGAAACTCGGCTGGGTTATTTTCACATCTAATGTTTATGATGTTATGTAATATAGGTAAATTCAATTTGGAAACAGGTTCTTTTAATCTTAAAAATACAAGACACGAGAGAAAATATAATTCAGATTCATCAATTTAGAATTCACCTTGTAATTTTTGGTTTTCGACTTGTGAATAAACTAAGTGCCATTGCATCAATTATAATACGCTTTTTTTACTTGTTGAGACAAGAACATACCTACATTCGCTGAAAAGATACCACTGATAACTGAGTACTACACTAGTAAAAAAATAGTTTATAAAATTTAATACACTGAAATAAATACTAAAATATTAAACTTTCCTACTCTAGTTCTAAAGAACCAGGTCAAACTAGCTTGTAATCTAGCGGAGATCTTAACTTTCCATTCTAAATAATATTGCACAAATATAACATCTGCAATTAATTTATGTTATTAGTTTATGCACTCAATAATTCTGTAGTCGATAGAACGAGTCATCGTGCAGTTGTTCAATTATTAGCCTTTACTATATTGTATAACTCAACTAAGATTCTCACCGAAAAAATGACACAGCAAATGAGTTATTAAAAGTTCGTAAAAGAGCTTAAACGCTCACTCAAATCAATTGAGTTAGAGAAATAAGACGAAAATCTTTTTCTTCCTATTTCAAACACAAATCTTAATTCACAGAAAATGTAAATAAACCTATAATTAAATTTGTGTGATTTAAATAATAAAATAACAGGGCACTTAAATTATTATATTTCTTGAATAATATCTATGCAGTTAAGGTACTGTTTAGTTTTTGTTTAAGTTCATGTTTCATTAAAAGGGAAGTGTATCCCTCAATTATTTTACTTACAATTTGATATTTAACATTACTTTTTTATTTGAAGAATTTGTTCGGTTATTTAATTTACTACTTTAACATCACCTCTTCAATTTCGCAACATCCACTAAATACTAACTGTATATTACGTACACTATGGAATAATATAGTGTTAAACGTAATTTTCAGTTAATTGCTAGTACATATGCTATTTTATTTAATAAATTACGCATTTAACAGCGATATATTACAAATACAAATATTCTAAAGTAAAACATACAATGTATGGAATAATTATACTTTAGTGGAATAATTTTCGAAATCGAATTGTAAGTTTTAGCGAACTTCTTTCACAATTCTGGTTAAGTTTTTTTCGATATCTTTTGCGTTAATTATTATTTTTTTAGAAAATGTTACAGCGCGTAACATGGCCACTGTGGGATTGACTTCCGATAGTTAAAAAACCTATCGAATATTTGGATAGTAATCTCATGTTAGACGTGCAAATTTCCCGGTCCCAATATGTACGAGTCAGTACTGTTCCAACTCACAGTAAGTTTTAACCTGTTTCTTTACGATCGACCCGTGCCGACTTGTCTGTACGGACTCAGTGCTCCTACTTGACACTTGCATTGGTGCATAATAATACAAATATAACTCTATATATCATAATTAAGTATATTTTTAAAATGTTTTTCGAAATGAATGTTTTCGTCTGAGAAGAATAGCCAAGCATTGGGTGTCAATTTTCATATTTTCAAATCATGGATGTTATAAATGGATTGTCATTTGAATGAAACTGGCGATTATGCAATTTTAAAGTAAATTTGGAACTCTGCGTGAAATAATGTACCAATGTAGGTAATAAATCTTAAACAATATTTGATGAAAACATATAACATTCTTCAGCTAAATTCAAAATCAAACAACTAAGCCACTCTATCACGTTTGTAAGAGTGGGTGGTCATACCTAATACGTATACTTTATGTTTTGCACACGAAATCAACTATTAAATAATACAGGGAGTTTATATTATCTACAAAAAATGAAAGTTTACAATACAACAAACAAATAATCTTTATTTGACAGCAACAAACAAGTAAATAAATATAATTTTAAAATTAAAAAAAAGATATAGTCTACCCGACTAGCTCAGCATCATGTTACAATACAAGAGTCGATCAGTAACGCTGGTCATTCTGCTAAATACCTGGAATGCCGAAGATATATAAGTTAGTTATAAGCAACAGTAGTTCTACTGAGTCTGACTCGACTTAATTCGTTAATGATTGTACCGTATTTGGTACACGATGAAAAAAGAAGTGTTTAAGGAAAGAAACCTTACTAGCTGCTTTCAGGCTTTTGACAATTTTAAAGAATTTATTTTATAATTTAAATTGATATAGCTTTACTATTAGATTTATGAATACTGTTCCAACATGCTCGGGCGAGTTTGTGAACATCGTATGAACTTAGGCTTAAGTGGCGTTCATTAGCGATCATGTTGATTAATGAATAGAGGATTCACGTTTTGAGCTGTCAGTGAAGTTGGAAGGCAACCAACATCCTGTATAGTAAGGAAGACAGTTGGCAATGGCTTCGTGTGTTGGCGGAGACGTCTAAGCAAAGTAGAACTGGAAGACCTTACCTTGACACCTACGCCAGTGAGGTGAAACTTTGCTCTATTATGCTTAAGGCACTGTAGTATTGTAAACTAATGAATGGAACATGTTATGCAATGCCAAACCTACGCGAGAGGCCTTAGTAGCTTCAATTTTCACTGAAACATAAGATTTACTCAATACTTGGAAATTATGTGTTAGTGGGTGAATTAATATATTAATTAGTATAAACATATGTTTCACTAATGTTTATAAACCATAGAAGGCGCAGGCTTCTCTAATGCAGGTTGTTTGAAAGGAACCTGGAATACTATTCTTGGGAGGCACTCGTAATTTAAATGTAAGGTTTAGTTGGGTTGTGGGTACAAACAAAGACAAAACATTTATTTAATGCTATAGTGTTTTTATGTGTTATATATTAAAAAATAAATACCTATTTTTCTTCACAACTTGAGAACGACTAATGATTTCATTTATCTCTTATTATATCCACTTTTATTTTATAAAAATTCGTGTAGAAAAATGGAAATTTCTTTAAATTTAACGAATTCGTGAGGCGTTTGATAGTTCTTGCCCTGCACATGTATTTAAACTAAAAATAGGTTTCATCCATAAAGTTTATGGGTGAAGGGCATCCTTAATACGCAACCTAGTATATAAATAAAATCAATAGTTCTTACGTTGCGTCACGGTAACATAAGGGGTGCTGCCTCGCTCAAGTTTCAGTTTCAGAGCAACGATACACAGACACACAGACCTATAGAAATCCCTCTTTTTGTATCGACTTTTTGAAAGTAGCGGACGAGCCGTTTGTTTTACATACTTACGTATGTTTTAACCTACAAACTATAGTATTTTAGATTTACCTTTATCTTACATTAAAATTCAGAATTGACTTAATAAACCCGTAAAACGTAACAAACCGAGAAAAATAACTGATTTAATTCTAAATTAGTATAACAAACGAGGTGATTCTAATCAGCTGGTGTAATTAGCATGTATAAAGGCTTTTTATGAATGAAGCCACGCGCCGCCCACAGCCTCATTCATATGCCCTACGTCGATACTAAAGCCTTACGTATTGTACCTTGGACGTCTCAAATATATAAAGCTTTGAATATGTATAACCAGTTGATGCCCGCTACAACTCTCGGTGTTAAAGAGATCTATTCAAGATTTAGTAGTTAAAATATTATAAATGAATTTTATGTCAAGTCATTTATCTTCAATAACCTAAGCTTCTGAATCGATTTTAAAATAATTTTAATAATTTTTATTCCAAATGTAAAAGACATGTTTTGTGTACATCTTACAAAAGATCAAGCTTTACTTTAATTTTAAATAATTAATATTGGGAAAACAGCTCTGAAGTACCCAACTTAGATTTAGGGCATAATTTTAAATCAATAAGTTTTCATTATTAATAAAAAAATTGTAAAGGAAAAGTATTTCAACTTTTAGTTTATAAAACATTTTACAAATGTATATTTATTTCTGTTAAGATTAAAATAACTTGCACAGAAACAATATCTTTATAGGTTAGGCTACTGATTTAAAATTCGCACAGTCTTCTTAAGCAGGCAGATTCGAGCGAAGCTGTCTCTTGAACAACAATTATAATAAAGCCTTCTATTCATAAAATCGTGAGTTACAATCTTTTACTGAATAGTGTCAAGGCATAAAGTTCTTAGTAAAAATAAAAAGTGTTCCATAACAAAGAGTATCAAAACGTGGATAAAAAGGTTCGCTCTACATGATTCATATACCTACATGTTTTATCCTGTTTCTCAGTACCTAATGAATGCGTGCACAATTAAATTTATAGCATGGACAAAAATACAATATTCTAATATTAATTTTTTAGAGACTTTGATCAAGTAGGCATTTAGCATCTATTTTGCCCAGAAAGAGTTAAGCTTCCAATCGGTGAATGGCTTTTTAAAATCTAAAAATAAAACATTTTTATCAAAAACGAAAATACAATTTTTTTCTCCATGGAATTAATATTGTTAGATTTATTGTTATATTTAAATAAAGTCTAAGAGTTGGTTATAAGATTTATATACCGCTACACAGTATACGTGTGCTTTTTGATTAACTAGCGGAATCGCGAACTTTGTATCGCTTCAGAATTTCAAATACGTGTCACCTAAAACGCCATTACATAGAAAATGTATGACGAAACGAATTTTCTTTATAAACACTTTTTCGTAAATTTTTCTATATTTTAATAGTAAGCAGAATTGCTATTCTCGGATTAGACGAATCCAACAAATCAGACATCATCAAAATCGGTCCACCCGTTCTTAAGTTATAAATAGTGTAAATTAATAGAGATATGAAAAGAAAATTATATAATCGTTTGAAAACACTTTTGAAGTTAAAAATAGTAGGTATTTTAAAATTCAAAGCCGCAATAACAATTCATAAAATATAAATAAATATTATCATACGATATTTATATTTCTATAACTCGGCGCTAGTTGTAAATTTCTATTACGATACTAAAAGAGGACTTAACATCTAAACGTTGTGATTATTATAACACAACGCATACACAACACACTCTATAACAGGGTATAAGTGGCAATCCTCAAATTTATTGGCTATTTTGTGAGTTTTCTTTTCAAATGTGAAAGGTTGTCCACGCGTTCAAAGGGTAGAGTTCAGCTATATTATGGTGAATAGCACTTTAAACAAATCTTGTATAGCATAATCCTATTAGGCAAGATGGCGTCATTTCTATAAATATTCCGCTATATCTAAGTGAATCAGAACTCGCGAAACATGCTTGCGAAATCTCACATCGCTCTCTGATTGTTATAGTGTTTAGAAATTTATCAAATAGGAATGTTTGAGAGGATTTTTTTTTCATGAATTTAGAAATCTTTATAAAGTAATTTGGTTCCAAAAATATTTACTGTTATTAGAGTCTCTAATTGACACTTTTTAATAATACCATATAAGTTTATTCCCGTAGATATATTTATCATTCATTCTTAATTAAAATATATTTCAAATAATATCATCTACAATCAGATTTCCAAACATTTTAATATTGAGATCATAATGGAGAAGACTTGAGCTTGAAGTAGGTACGTAATTGAAGGCTTAATCCTCAGAGCATCTTTTGTGAGTTCCACATCGGTTTCCATAGCAACGTTGTTTTCCTGTCAAACGTTCTGTTGTTTACACATCATAGCGATAAATTGTAGTTAGTACCTACTACTAGTAGCTTAGTGTAGTGTTGTATTAGTAAACAATTTAAAAAATACCTAAATATTATTATATCTAACAAAAATAATCTGGATATTCTCTTCTTTATTCACCGTAATGGAATTCAATTCAATGTTGATATAACGTAGCATATTCATTATACGATATGTCAAAGGTGAAGAGCTCAAATTTCAAACGGAATTCCGGTTCAATGATCAGGGATCCAAAGGTTTCATTGCTAAGGTCGGGATCGATAGAGAATGCCAAAGTTGAGGGCCAAACAACGATGAATGAACCCCCTTTCCCATCCCACTGGTCCTCCATTCCCATCCCTTGACTGGTTCTAGGAAGGGGAAGGTGTTTAGGGGCCACGGCCACGGCATGACGTGCTTAAGCGCGCATGCGTACGGCGATATTCAGGGGGGCATCGATCGACCTGTGGCTTTCTTTCCTCAATGGCAATGCCACGGCCGAGCCATTCCGTTATCAGTTTAATGCACTGTTTATACTGTTATCCCTTTTTTTAAAGACCAAAAAAAGGGTTAATAATTTATTTTCAGCCTTAAGTCAATTGTACAAATATTACATGCAACAAGAATAAAAATCGAAGATATGTTTATTACATAGTTTGGATTTCGGATGATAACTAATACATAATCGTAGGAAAATTACCTACGAATTAATTTTTTTTTTTTTTTTTTTTGTTGGATATTTCATTTAACGCTTTGAACTATATATACTTATACCTACTTTTTAAAAATACCGTATCTGTAAAATATGTCGTTTTATGAAGATGTTTCTTTCTTAAAGAAAATAAATTACAATTTTATAAGCTCAACAGTGTTAAAAGAAATGAAATATATGCTCATTCGATTTGTGCAGTTGCATCACCGCATGAAAAACAGAAAAATTATCACCTTGTCATATTTTATTATGTCATATAGATTTTTATGTAACGTGACTTGATTGCGGCCATAATCCGGCATAAATAAGAGACGCGTGCGCATCGCTGATTGCACGCGCGGACAGAGAAAAACATGGAGTTGATATTTAGAATATTTTTTTGATTACAACTTATTAGTAGGCTGCGCAGGTATTGCTATATTTTATCCGCTTCGTCTAGTATACTATAATTGTAAGTTGAAGACAGATACTATATGTATTTAAAAAAAACAGTATGAACTAGAATGTAATCGCTACATGTTAAGAGATTGCCAAGTTCTAAGTTTAGCATTTAAAATTATTTTTATTTATATAAAATTTAAGTTTCAAAAGACATACATTGTTTAATACAAGTTGATCATTCTTGACACAAACTTTTTTAGTTTGATTATTTTTCGTAATATTTACAAGATTTAATACTAGATTTTCATATATAATAGACTGAAAAAATACAAGTCAGTATTTTACAAAATAAACAGTCTATATTACATTTTCCTTGAAAAAACACTCGTTTATAATATAAAAGCATCTCAACCGTCATCTCAACGATTAACATTTTAATTTATGTAATTAATGGCCCCAAATACTTGCGCTATTTCCCAAAGATTAATGGGCTTCTAAATAAATACAGAGCAAGTTATAATATTAAAGTGGATTGTGTAGTATATTTTTTATTTTATTACCGACTATGCGAAACCCGAGACTTCGTATACTTATGTATTAGTGAGTTTTTGTTAAAACAGTCTCTCCGTTTTTCGCGAAAAGGAATTTGCCGAGATAAAGAGCTTATTTTTCCTGGAGGATTAGCTGTTACTATATGAAATTTCATCAAAATCCGACTGTTTTATCAAAATTTTAAAAATCGATGGTTAGTTTATGTGTCTCTGTTTAGGGCCTTTTAAGCGAAATATATCTCCTTTCCAATCCAAATATCCCTTGATTTCTGCCATACCCGCGATTTGAGTTTGCGTGCGTGGACAATTACGTCGCCTACGAACGGTGTTTGACAAGTGTCAGACGATTGATGAAGAGCGTTTATCCGACGAAGAGCTAATCAGTGAGCAGTAAACATACCATGTATATCAGTCGCTTATTCAATTCAATTGCTGTGTTTGAAATTTCGCTTTGTTGATGTTTGCATATTTTCATACTTTTTTTTATTATAGACTATTGAAATCTATGTCAAGCTGTCACTTAAATAAGAATTCAATTTAAGAGCATATTTCGTGGGAATCCAAAAGTTTATTGATCGTACTCAGTAATAAAATATTAATCTAGTAAATATTCGTCATTTTTTACACATTTTGTATTGCCTAATTTACAGCCTAAATTATATTAAGTTATTAACACTACTTAGTTGCTTTAAATTCTATGAATCTATAGTATTTTATTATTTAATTAATAATATATAAATAATGTAGAATAAATGTAGTACAATATATTATATCGATGTCGAAAAGTCGCAAGTAAAAACTTGCTTATTTAATTAATCAAACACACAGATTACATTAAAATCATATTAAAGTAGGCCACCAGCCGTAAATGTCACGAAACAAATTTCAGAGAAACGTGAGAGCGCCGGCCATTCATAAGTTCCCGGGCGGGGGTCGGGGAGGTCAGCGAGGGCCGGTGGGCTTAAGGGAGATCGGATGTAGGGAGGCGTTCATGAATGAGGGCATACGTCATTCCTATCGACCGCCGCTACACAAGGGCAAATCAACAGGTGACCGTCTGACGCAAAACTGCTAACATTGCCCGTCAAGTGTCCTGTCACACGTCATAGCTTATCTTAATATGTTGTTGCCTAACACCTACATAAAAAGTGAAACTTTGCTGGTAATGTGTTCAGCCTTTCGAAGCTGCGGCCATTTCAATAGTCAGTCAAAAAGTCTTATCATGCCGGCGATAGTTATACATCTTGAAAACCAATAACCAAATATCTCATGAATGGATGAACTTAATTCATAAAGTGTAACCAAGATCACGACACGTCAGCTGAATTCTACCAGACATTTTTGTAACCTGACGTGACTCGTGAGATTATTGCGAATTTTTGTTTTATCAATAAAATTCTATTTCCAAGCTATTGAAATCGGCGTTTACCCTTGAAATCAGTATTATATATCTAGAGTCTATTTAATGACTTTTTCTATTTAAAAAAATCTGAGAACTCATGAACCAACCTTCAATATCCAACTGATTCTATTTTCGTTTAATCTGTTCGAGAAGTCAAAATAATATTCAAACAAAACAACAAGTTTTGTTGTAACATTATAATAAATTTAATAGATGCTTGAACGAGTTTCTATAACAATCAAGGTAAAGTGTGTCAAGATAAAGTGACTTTGGGTTCCGTTCAAAGCCCGTTGTTTAAAAATATCGTCGCCCTTAATTAAGGAACCTTAAAGCTGTTAAACTTTGCAGTCAATGCGTTGATATAGCGATACAACGCGGTAACTCAACCAGTATTTTGAGTACGCATTGCAAGGGCTATATCTTTCATATATATTTTAATAAAAATCAATAACTGAATTGACTTATTACACATAATAAGTGAAATTGAAGACAAATTAAAAAAACACGACTTGTTCACAAATTATATCATAAATTTTTGCAGGTAAGTTTCATTCATTTGGTTTAGGAGGTACGATGCCTCAGACAGACACATACCTAGACAGATACATATTTACTTTTTCGTCTGGGTTGAAAAAGCTCTTACTTCTTTAAAATTAAGAAACCCGTATGTTTATTGTTGCAATTGAATTTGTGGCGCAAAGTATTTGGTATCACTTTAATCATATACAATAACATTTATAATCATAGTCTGGACTGAAACATACGTATATAATATTATATATTATATTTATTTTCATTATAGCGCGATTATGTATTAACAGTCTCGGTCAGTATTTTGAAAATAGAAGTAATATGCTAAATATAGTGCGTGATATAACTAAGACGTTTAATTATTTTTTATTGTTTTTTAATATTAATAAGTATTAAATAATAACAATGTTAATATGTTGTTGGTTTACTTAAGCTATATGAATGAACAAAGTTATAAATAAATTAATAGGAGTCACATAAACACACTAGGTATTTTATAATGTGTATATGATAATAAATTAAATATATTCATTATATTAAGATTTGGACCATTAAAACAATAAAAATAATTAAACCTAATAGTTACATATCTAATCAGAATAAACTATCGCTAAACAACTCTATTATTTATAGCCCAGTAAAATAATATAATTTATAGTACATTAGCAGTCATCTAATATTATGAACGTAATATATGGAGGGTAAAAAGTAACTTGATTCATTTCAGTAAACAGATGCAGAAATTTGTCAGCCCCGTTTCCCTCTATATTTTAAACAATCAACGATACCTTTAATTCGCGTATCAATTACATGATTATTGGAATACGTCACTAAAAAGTAATTTAATTTCGAGAACGCGTCCTAAGCTGAGAAGAAAATTCCAAGAAACTCAGCCGAGTTTTATTTTTCCGACCATATTCGAAAATATGAAAACTTACATTAAGTACCTAGTTAATAGGCTATACTGAGTAATAATCAACAAATAGGTATAACCTAGACAGTAATTATAGAAAGAATAACGGAATAATCGGCTCAAAGCAACAATCATAGTATTAACTTGCGTCATGTTTAATCCCCTCACGCGATGTCCGCTGCCCTCTATGACGTCATTTCCACCCTATTCCACCCTATGATTCACAACTTTCACAGAATTCACCGAAGAAATGTAATACAGACTGCAAAATTACATTTCAGCGAAAGCCTTGTAACATTGTAACAATTATTTATAGAACGGTCCGCCCTAGCTTCTAGGGATATATCTATATATTGTAGGGATTAAGAAATAGAAGATATTTTATTCAATATATTGTTCCGACTTCCTTCCTACTCTAACAAACTCTACAAACTAATTTCGGAAAATACCTACGTGGAATTACAATTTTCAAGTTCAAATTTGTATCTTTGTACTTTTTAATAATCGTATTACTATGAATATTTTTTGTAAAATTCTATATTAGTTATTTTTATGTGATAGAGCAATATCGGCTTAAATTGTATAATATTTTAAGTAGAACGGAGTGTTACATAATATGTAACTTACCTACTACGCATTACCTAAGTAGATACTTTTTCAAGGCTAGAAATTAACAAAGTACAAGTAAATACGTATTTTCATATTTCTTACGTACTGTATTTAACTATTACTTCATGATAAACTATGACGTAGGTATAATATTACTTTCTGCTTACATACAAAAACTCATATTATCAAACGTCATCTCAGCCATAAAGATAGAGTTATCTTCTACGTTTTTCATTAAAATTATTAGGTTATGTGAAGCAAACCTATTTTGTTTTTCTATTTATTTCTCCTTTGTGACATTTTGTTTTACATGATTTTTTACTTCGTACATTAGTTGGAAATAATTTGATTTGATTTTTTTTGTGTGTTGATTATATACGAATAAAAATTTTACCTTATTTAAAATTTTCTCACCTTTTTCATCTTAAAATACCTTAGAATAATCGTATGGCCCAATACATATTACATGAGTTTTTTTTGAAAATTTAGCATCAATAGATAGCAATTCAGTAACGCCGTACTTTTTGTCAGAGCGTTAACTGTTTACAAGCTCTTTTAGCGGCACACGAGTATGTAAAATCTGTTTTTTTCCACTTTTAAGTCAAGGAAAATTCCTAGTAAATTGTTTTAGTTGGTTTTGTTTTTTGGCAAGTATTTAACACCGCATGACTAACGGCTATTATTTTCAGCGACGTTTACTCAGCGAAAAACGTCAATACATTGATGGGATCTACGTAATGCATTGCGTTCACCAAGTTTCTATATTTAACAAAGCTCTCAACCATGAAACACGTCAACGTTGATGGGTATGTAGTTTTCGTCGATGTAATTAAAATAGTGACTGTACTGTAACGCGTTTGGCAAGATCCGAAATTGTCCGGCGATGAGCTGATGTTATTTTTCACTTCCCATAATGCTTACCGGTCAAATAGCTTCGATTAAACATCCAGTTAATTGAATCTAACTCTCGTTTATAGTTAGTTCATTTAGGAGAGATAAAGATAAGTAGTTTTTGATAAAATATAATTTACAAATTCACCGTCTTGCGCTGTTATCGCATTAAATCTTTTTTGTAGGTACTTGTGTCTTCGTTATGCAATTATCTTTCTAAGTTATGTTACTAAGAGAGATTCTAGCTTAGTGAGGGAATTTTATGAAACGGTCTAGTAGTTTCTGACATTTATCAAATTGACAAACAAAATTAAGCTTTTTACAGACACAAAGACAGACCGAGTAACTTTCGCATTTTTAAAACATATTAAGAAGGGATTTTATTCTGAGATAGAGAATAACAGTTTAAACGCTAATAGATTAAAAAGTGTGCACCTAGCCAATATTCTGCAATACAAAATGATAATATTTATTAGGTGTTATTCGCATAGAAATGTATTCATAAGCCAATGCGCATGCAAATCAGTGATTCATGAAGCAATTTATATCAGGACAGGTAACTGATGCATCTATTCGGAATGGAAAGGGTTTCGTCACCTAGAAATGAATTTGCGACACTTATTTATAGCCAACCGAGTCTGCCAAATGACAGTAGGTCGAGAATTTTAATGCTTCTCAAAGGTTGAGAGCTTTTACATGCCGAAGTTTAGGTACCCAAAATCTTAATTAAACATTACTAAATAATTACGGTTACTTGATTTTTCCAAAAAATATTAATTTTCAGTAATATTCTTTTGTAAGTAATATTTTTAGCAAGTTCTTACACCACTCGTTGGCAAGATACAAAATTTGTAATAGTTTTACATATTTTGATACTTGATGATATTTTTAACCCGTCTAACTGATATTTCCCTACGTAAAATTGTTAAATATTAAGGAATAAAATACATTTTTTAGAACTATATTTTATTTGTAGCAGCTATTTATATATTCTGTGGATATACTTGGTATATTCTTGTGTATATAGGGACCAAAATCTATCATTAGAATTAAATAATTTATAGATACATAAAAGGACTAAAGCATACGTTTTATATGTTTGGTTTTATATTGGCGTTGCTTATATTTTTTAATATTTAATTAAAGCATTACTTTGAGCACCAGTGCCTTGCACAATTGCTTTCTACAGATCGTATATGTTTACCAAGTGTCACCAATCACCAAGATGCTAACAAAGCAATTTTACGAACCGCCGATAGTAGAATATCGCAATTGACACCACTTAGATCAATCAAAATGTTTAGGAATAACAAAAAATAACGAATGCCGTCTTATTTCAAGTAGGTTGAGCATCCGTTACTATAACAATAAAGGTTTTATACTTCAGATATGAGCTCGAATAATTATTACAGAAATTAAATATTATCTGCATACTTTATAACTTTTTGCAGCCATTAATTATTTTAGAAGTTTGAAAATTTTGACAGTGGACTCTTGACACCCGTATGACATGCGACAAACATAATTATTAAAATCAAACGAAATAACATAAAAATATTATAACCTAAATTCACAAGCTTCTTATTTGTAATTTTAAAAGTTTTTTCGCCACAATGAATACTAGTAACACTTTACTATACTTAAGTGATTATTTGCTTAACCTAAATTCAAGTTTTGGTAAAACGTCTTAGCAAACACAAAATAAAACGGTTGTATGTGTAAACGATTCTCACCACCCACCATAGGCGCCGTTCGTGGGAACTAATGCAATGTTTGTCTATACTTGAGGGTGCTCATTGTCAATTGTCATATTATGACATTTGCTTAGCCATAGATGATATACCACTGAGCAAATATATTCTCTGAGCAACTGTTGTTCGATTAGGTACTTTATGGTGTGTTAGAGTGCATTTATGATGTTGATTCTGATGAACCTATTACCTTAGATTTTAATTAAATTTCTCTCTTATTAAAAGGTTACCATGAGCTTGATAATAGTAAATGAAAAGTTTGTTCAGTTTTTATTATGAAGCTAACATGTGTTTGGAACGTTTTTTATTCTATTGCAACGGTAAAACGTTAGCTTCGTGGTTCATTAACCTGTAAAAAACATCACAGAAGATCACAGCCTACACATGTCGAGCAAACATATCGTCAGTATCCGTTCCATGACGTCCTTCGAACGTTCGCGTTGAAAATAGAAGAGTGATTCGCATGCTAAAGTTAGTTCTCGCATCGAACCAAAAACAGTCAAGTTAATAATAGAGAAGCCGAAGGGACGTTTTCATCCCGTGATTCACCTGTTTCGATTGTTTTTACGTCAATCGCGCGTGTTTACGACTGGACCGTCAGCTGACGGCCGGGAATAGCCCTGACATAGCCGGCCACGCTATGCGCCCGCGCACCGCAAATAGCTCGCTATAATTAGACGCGGTGAAATCGTGGGTTTGTTATTTTTCTTCGCTGCGATAATTGGGTTAGGTGCATGTGGGTTAGGGCGTCGGCGTGTCTCCGGAGTCGGGTGCAGTGGCCGCAGGCCCACGTCCTTACGCCAGGCTATCGTAAGCAAACACGACTTAAGAATGCATCGAACCGCGGTTGGAATTTCAAGAATGCGCCTCCTTTTTTACTAAAGTTGGCAGTTTCTCTATAGAGAAAATATACCTACATACCTACTTTATAAACGTCTACGAAAGAAGTTATGATTATTTTTTTAAAATTAGTCACTTTTAGTTTTTAATGACATTTAATTAGGTATTATTAATATAAGAAAGATTTTAATACTTTTATACTTTTTAGTTTGAAAACATACCTATATGTTTTCAAACATATAGTAAATACAGTATAACAATCTTATTAAACATTCTCTTGTTTCATTGCTTGTTTTATATAAATTCAAGTACTTAACATATAAGAAAATAAATATTTATTTACAGAATATTTACACACTTATTTACATTATAATAAAATAATTAATTGTAGTATGTTTAAATAAATAAATAAATATATATATATAGAGTTTAATTCTTCCACACCACGCCACGCGGTGCTGACTAATTACCTCAGAAGTAATTTCTCGATAAACACAATTTATTAGTTATCGCTCGCCCCGCCCACACTCGTACTTAAGTAGATAATAATTATGCACAGAACCCATATTGACAGAGCCAACCAATTAGTTATAGACATAGAATATTTAGGCTATAGACATACATGCGACTAAATTTCGAAAAAAACCTTTTCCAAACATCATAGACATTCAAGAGAGGCACATCTCTTTAGCCAGATGGACTTACGTGTATTAATGCATTCTTTTACAAGTTCTTTTGTTATTTTTTTTAAAATTTGAACTAAAATATTTAGTTTTTAAAACTAAGTATTGTGGTAATAAAAACGATTAATTCCAAAGACGCCGAATTACTTTCGAATGAATTTTATAACAATTATGTAAATAATAATGTATTGTTTAAGATATAAGAGATAAATCTTATATATATAAAATTCTCGTGTCACAATGTTAGTTACCTTACTGCTCCGAAACGGCTTTACTGATTTTTACCAAATTTTATATGCATATTCAGTAGGTCTGAGAATCAGCTACTATCTATTTTTCATATCCCTAAGTGATAAGGGTAGCCCACCCAAAAATTAATATGGCAAAACAACGTTTGCCAGGTCAGCTAGTAAACATATAAAATACTCTTCAAATACGTACTAATTAGCTATCAGACATTTAAAATCGATACAATAATTTTCATTATTTCCAATCATTATTTGACATTTATCTTAGCGTTTAAAAAAAGAAATCGGTAACCTCTAGTTGTTTGGCAGACATATTTCTGTGTCTGTTTTACACCATTATCTTTATAGGCATAGATTATAGATTTACCTGTGCCTTCCCAACATTTGTTATAACAAGACATTAGGTACAACACTCATTTAATTTCAGATATGTGAACAAGTTACAGATAACTACATAGTCGTAAGTATAATCTTTCGTGTATAAAAATCTTACAAAATTGAGTAAAATCTAGCTCCCTTATATGGTCACCCTAAGCTGCCGGGATGCCGTAGGCGTCAGTCACACTTCCATATAATGAGTTATTTGCATGTTAAATGCTTTTTATTAGCAGTTTATTGATTTAACTCTAACTTGTTTACCACAATCAAAAATCTAAAATCATTTTCCCTATCCATTACTATTTTAATCCATCCATTTCCTTCGTATTAGCTATTGTTATTACCTGTTAACACTAGGTCCTTAAGAATAATGCTCAAAATAAGACTCTATCTACCATTAGGTAGAAATTTATTTTTAGACCAGACCAGACATACCTACGTCTAGTCAACTAATTCAGCAAAGTTTAGCAAAACTTGCGGTCTTGGAAAAGTTAGTGTACCTACTCAGAACGCTTTGCTTGGCATTCAAACGAAGAATTATTAAGAAGCTATATATAGCTAACAGTTTAAATAATACGAATATCTCATAAATGATGAACTATCATATATATAGTAGCTAAAATCCATCTCGGTCAAGTCAGTTGTGATACAAAAACCGCATAGAAATCAGTCTATTCGTTTAGGAGTTACGTTGCCACGGAAATACACACAGACCCACAGACACGTCAAACTTATAGCACCCCTTTTTTTTTCAGTAAGCCCATTTTCGCATTTATTTTTTGGATTACGTAGGACTCGTTCTTTACACACACGTATTTCACATAGTCAATTGTTAAAAGTATCAAAAGTAAGCATTGTATTACCTAATTAATATTAGGCAACATTCATTTATTTATTCCAGATTATTGGTCATGTAAATTTTATAAAGTTGGCTTTATTTTATTTATTCCTTTGTATAAAATTTATTCCAATGTCACCTTTAAATTAATCTTAAGTTAAAAATAAATTAAATTATTATAGGTACATGTTTCGAAAAACAAACAGTTCACATTGAAAAACTCGATTGTTCGGCGAATATAAAATTGTGCATTTTCAATCGCGTAAATAAACACGGCGTTTTGTTATTGAAGTAAGCGTGCAGCATTCGTTGTCAATGTCGGGCGACGGAGGCACGCGATTCATAGAAGGCTTCACTGGGCGGTGGGAGTCGGGCGAGGATGGGCGGAACGGGTGGTGACGTCAGACCGCCGCCTCGCCATTGGCTGCGCTGCGCGCGCCGCTACCGAATATGGGACCGCTGCACTCCTAGAGACGATTTCAGTGCTTAACGCGCTGCGCCGCTTACAAATCAAACTATATAGCGCTTTAAATTTTGATTAAAAATATATTTTTGTGTATGATTTTATAAGTCGACTTAACTGTTTATAATTTACAATTTTTTATTGCTAGAAAATACACCGATTTTTATTTAGTAGCACAGAATTTTTATATGGTATATATTTTTATTTTATCTATTTTTTGTATTTATTTTTGCAATAAAAGTTCTAAATGGGCAAGAAAGTGCTTGATCCAGCGCTTTTGAGCGCTGTTTTATCAAATTACTGCTAGATAGAGCGAAGCAAGCGCTGCACTGACGCGAGAGGACCGGTGGTCCATTGATAAAACCGCGGTGCGGGGTCGCGCGGCGCCAGTCCCTTTCGCAGAGGCCGCGTGAGAGGACATATTCACGCTGGCGCTTTTCGTAATCCCACTGGGCCCGTGGGCCGAGGAGCAGGTGGTGCCCGACGGGATGGGCACCGACTCCGAACCCCCAGCTGGCGCTCACCTTCTTTCCTTGGCAGACGTAGGAATCCTAGGCTTCGATTGTGCCCTTAAACCGGTGTCTACGCCGACGTCGGGCTCACCAGGCGATCTCAACACTCCCGTGACGACGTCCGACCTGCCCGCGTTCTTCCCGAGTCTGCTCGAGCCCCCGCCTATATCAGGTGTGTACGGGACGTAGGCGGGATACCGCGACAACATCGTAAATAAACAACGCTATTTAGTGCAGTGTTAATTATTGTGTTGTGTGTGAAATGGAAAGTTGGATCTGTTTGATTGAAGGAATATTCAATACGGTAACGTCGCGTCTCCGACCGACGGATTCTTTTATTTTATTTTGCACTCTGGTTGGCAACGTATTCGTAAATGAGAAATAAAAACGTTCATAACTTAAACATTCGCATTAACTCAAATTACACAATTAGGTACTTAAAGCACATAATAATAATAAAGCTTTCAATTTCGTAAGCGATAAAGCGCCTGTTTTATTTCATACTGTCAGAATCTTTCGTAAAGGTTCAAATTACAGATTATAATATTGACATTTTATTGCAGATAACGTAACAAATTATTATTTTACTTCTTCATAAGAATTTAAAGATCGAATTCAACGGACTTTAAAATTTAATTTCAAAATGAACATTTGAAAGCTTTTAAATTAATTAGATAACAATACGAGAATAATTAATTAAACGAGTTCAAAGGATTTTAATGTAAGGTAACCATAACAATAGTTTAAAAAAATATAATATGATAACTGATATCAGTTTCCGTCATTATCTTTGAGTCTGCCTTCCGTTGCGCGACATTGCCAGTTTCATAATTAATAAATGCCTAAGAGCATTAGTAAACTTAAATTTAAATATATAATTTAACTTTGCGCTTAGGAAACCGATATCTAATAAGTGAAACCATTTTTAATGGATTATTATTTCGGGGGGAAAAGTAGAACTGTAATGGTCTCGATAATATTATCATTTTTAAATAAAAAAATTAATTGAGTGCATAATATGTACCTACCTACTTAAATTACTGTACTGTAAATTACAAAAAAAAACTCTAATAATAGCAAATAAGTACCTATACAAAAATGAGAAAGGCAAATAAGTAATAAGAAAAACATTAGTTAAAAAATAAAAATTAGAGCCGTCCTATAATCTAGACTTGTTACTTAATTATTAGGTAGATAATATATTAATTTATACCGCAATGTATACCTATATCTCTGTAAAAAAGTATTGATTTTTTTTTCTCAATTTAATTAATTAAGTACTTAAATTTCAATAGATTAAAATTTTAAAAAATGGCAATAGTTTTTATTTTAATTACTAGGTATTTCAGACAAGTTTAAAATCTCCAAATTGTTGAAGCATTTGAACTTGCAAGATTAACGAATTACTAATTCTGATTACTTAGCGAAATTATTTTTTTTAATGTGCCCACTGTCTATACAAATCTAAGGGATTTAGGGAGGGAGGGATAACATAGTATCTTATGTTATTTAGTTAATTTAACTTTCAAAGAAATGAGAAAGAATGTACCTAACTTTAGCGTATCTGTTGTTGCAGGAACATTACCAGGAGACGAGTTATCACTAGGATGTTCACCGCGACGACACAAGCATGAGTCGTCCCTGTCTCCCGGCGCGCGCGCAGAGGACGGCAGTAATGCGTCCAGCGCCAGCGCCTCGTTATATGGGCCGCCCATGGGCGCCAAGCGGGCTCCGTCCCCTCCCCTGCAATGGCTATTGCCCTCGGGGCCCGGACCCGGTAGCGTTGACAAGTATTTTCAGCAGGAGTATGAGGAGCGTGTAGAACTCCTACCAGAATGCCAGCCGCAGGCCTACTGCCCGCCGCAGCCCTGCCCTCCGCAGCACTGTGACTATAGGCCTCCACTGCAGCCGCAACCGCAGCCGCAACACACCTGGGAGACTCAAGAGTACACCACTTTGCCGCAGCCCACGCCCGGCCCATCGGGTCTCCCCAAACGTGAACCCTACCCGAGCCCCGCCGCCGAACGGCCCGCCCAGCTCGCGGAATACAATCCTTCAACGAGTAAGGGTCACGAGATTCTGTCTCAAGTGTACCAGCAGAGCGCGCAGCCACTGCGCCTGATGCCCGTCAAACCGCGCAAGTACCCCAACCGGCCCAGCAAGACCCCGGTTCATGAGCGGCCCTACGCCTGCCCAGTTGAAGGCTGCGACCGCCGCTTCTCCCGCTCAGATGAGCTGACGCGGCACATTCGGATACACACCGGTCAGAAGCCCTTCCAGTGCCGCATCTGCATGAGATCTTTCAGCCGGTCTGACCATCTCACGACCCACGTCCGCACTCACACTGGCGAGAAGCCGTTCGCGTGTGACGTGTGCGGGCGCAAGTTCGCGCGCTCGGATGAGAAGAAGAGGCACGCGAAAGTGCACCTCAAGCAGCGACTGAAGCGCGAGCGTGGTGGGCCGCACGACCACCCGCACGCGCCCCTCTAGCCCCGCGCCGTCGCCACTCCGGCGACCGCGACAGTGACCACAGCGACTGTCACCACGGCCACCGTTACCGTGGCGACCACGGCGCCTTCGCCGTATGGTGCAGGTGATATGCCCGAACCCCCCGCGCCTCAAAACTGAACTATAACTATTTTTCACGTTGAAGTTATCAAATAATTTCATCGCCTAGGTGTAAAATCGTCTTTATCGAAGCTTTATTAACACGTTGTAAATTCATTGAAATTTATATATATCTTTTTATACATGCCTATTTGTAATTATTGCGATAGATCAACTCGATGTATTTATTTTGATTAGATAGGATAATTGAATGAAATAGACTGGGAACAAATTGAGAGGACTGGCCTAATGTGACGTCCACGGATCGGGAGTTGACGAGGGCTGGGAGGAGGGAGTGCAGTGCGAACACATATCCTTCTCTTGTTTTAACTTCAGGATAGGTAAGACACATGTTTATGAGACCTTTGGGTCGGTCGTGCATCGAATGGTGATCACTGAGTGAGTTATAGGTGATGAGCCAACGACAGTATCTATACCACATTTATCGAGTGTTTGCCGTTCCGTTCGAATCATTAACTAGCTTAGACTTTATTGATGTTGTACTGTTGTTCGGGCAAACCATCTTGGAACCGCTCTTCGTGCGTTATATGTTGTAGATATAAGTGAGTTTTTTAATGTTCTTGTACTTGAAACTAACGTGAAACAGTGCCATTCATTAACTTTACCGCGTGCCACGGCCGATTTTTATAGTACTAAGTGTAAAACGACTGTTTGTTAAGTGATAATTTTACATAAAGTTCGTTTCGATTTTTCTAGTCGTAGTTATGGGTGTGAGAGTATCCAACTGCGGATCTGTACATTTTCAGACTCTTCAACTTTACTCCTTCGTGTAAATTTATTTTCGACGATCTGTCACCTTTCTTTGCTCAAGTTTTTATTTAACAAAATTTGCTCAATACTTTACCTACTCTACTATCATCTCGTATTGCCGACAAACAACTTATCAACTCGGTACTATTTCATTTCCAGTGGCATGTATTATTAAAGTGTAATTAGACTAATCTAGCAAAGTTAATTGAAGTAGGATTTAAATTATGATCTCTTAATCATTATTAATTATTTACATAAAAAGGCCCCTAATTTATAATACTCATAAGATTCTTTATACGTAGGTATACTTATAAAAGATTTGGTGTTGAGATGTACGCCGAATCGTACTTGTTACTGTATGCACGTGGAAATAACGACACAAACTTACTTCTTTAGACTAAATAAGTGTTGAACGAGCACAAATAGTTGCCTTTCTTAATGGTTGTTGAGGAGTGTTCTAAATTATATATTTCATCTGATCGTTATATATTATGTATAGTAATTACGTTTCAATAAAAATTAAGATATCGTCATACTGGACCTCAAACAGGGTGGGCCTTTTAGTATGAAGTTTGGGCGGTTTGAATTTAAAACAACTGACAATAATATTACTAACATTCATGAAAACGCAAATAGAAAACAATAGAACATGCAGAGCATAATTTTTCTTCATTTGAAAAACACGGCTCCCAAAGGAAAAATCGCTAATCACAAGTACTTGTTATGCTTTCGTTAGTGTGGCTCTAAAGTTTATACTGTTTTTACTATTGTAGATGAGACGAAGTCTCTTAGACAAGGCTAGCGTAGATAGGTATTTTTAATCATGTAAACAATTAATTAATGTGTGACTATCGAAACGGATAAGACTAAATTCTAACATTTTATGTATTGTTGCATCGCGTTAAAGTTATCGATGTACAGGTTATATTGGATTTTATCGCAATCTTGTTAACTATGACAGATCTAGATCATGTAACCACAGTGTTGGGACTTAAAGTGTTAGTAGGTCTGTGGGAATAGATGACTCGATGGATTTTGCATTGTTAAACCATGTACCTACGCCTGGAGGTGCTGCGGAGTGTTGCGTTCGAGTATGAATTTGTAGTAACGAATATCCTTACGAGGTTCTGTAATTACATTTCGTAATATGAAAGAAACGTGAATCATAAACCGTCTCGTCTCTCTAGCCTTTGGCGATTTATAATGAAAAATGCTTTATGGTGTTCACACTTTTGTGAATTTGTACGAATTTCCTATACTGTTACACATTAGCCTATATCTCGTGCGTTTGCCAGAGTGAAAAAATGTTGTTGATGTTCTAATATAACTAGTTGTAAGTATCATTTTAGGTATTGTTAAATTTCTCTAATTTTTACTAAATTCTATTTAATATATTTGTAAATACACTGACTACATTTTGATTTAATGTGTATATAAGAGAAAAAAGAAATTTTTATTTAACATAAAAATCACCTAAGGTGCAAAAAATACAAATTGTTGAAAACTTGAAACATGCTTTTTATTTATTCACAACCAACAATTATACCTAATGTTGAGATATTTTTCGAAAACTGTTAGTTTCTAGAGAAAAATAAGAAATTCTTTGAACTTTAAATTCAGGTGCCAACTACATATTAACGTGTTAAATTTAGTGAGACAAAAATTCAACATTGGCAAGCACACCCATCAACAAGGCATGCATGTTGACTCATCGACACACTCGAAAAAAATAATGAAGATAAATCTTATAATAAGTAGTTCTGTTATGTCAAAACATAATACAATAGTATTTATAATTAGTAAAACAAATTTTAATAATTATAAATACTAATATCTTCTTAAAAAATAATTATGCAGGGATAATCCTACTCCAGCGTTTCTGTTTCTAACTCCATTGTACTTATTAAATTATTTAATAAAATTTTATAGTTGTACATATAGTGTATAATTTTGTAGGGTACCATGACCGCCTCCTTGGTCGAGTGGTAAGCGCGTAAGCGTTACAAGCGAGAGGTCCTGGGTTCGATTCCCGGTGGAAATAATAAAAAAAAACTCGGTCTGGCAGGGGACATAGAAGGCTGATCACCTACTTGTCCCTAAAAGAAAAAACCGATCAGTGAAACAGATGTGAAATGCATCTGCCCCATACCCCACTAGGGGGGACACGGGACTTCTAAAAAAATAAAAAAATAAAAAAAAATAGGGTACCGTATATCATACGGTTAAAATAACAAAAAACTATAAGCTGAAATCTTCGAATTGGTTATACCAATTTGATTAGGACTCTCTGATAAATAACTGATATTATAAAAAATAACTGAATTAGGTACTAAAAAAATAGTCCACGAGCTAGAAGTTACGAGCGCTTAGCTAAGAGCAAATAAAAACAGTTGGCGGTTTCCACATAAATTGAAAACAGTACATGTAGCGGCATCTGCTGAAATAATCCTTAAGCATTTCTTGTTGTACAACTAACTTACCACAGATGGCGCAATATAGTAGTTACATTAAGTAGATAATATTTATTATCTGTAGAGGTTTACTTTAAGAATTGCTAGATGGTATTAATACAGAAGTACTACTTAAAATGTTTTATTTTCATTTCAATGGTGAATAAATTATTGAGAAAAAATATTTTAGCAATGCTGAGGGATCGTGACTGGTTTTTAATTTTTCAACTTCTAAATTAGAATATAACTTCTTAGAATGGATTCTAAATTCTTCTAATTAGTTTTAAAAAGTTATACTTGTTTAAGATGTCTATATTTTCCAAAAAAAACGACCGTTTTCAATATATGTATATATTTTGTACATTTAAAATAGCAAACCCATTATGAAGCATTCTATTACAATCAATTCGTGTAAATAAATATGAAACATAGATTTTTTTAGTGAAGACAGTTTACAGTTCGTGATCGTGGATTACGGAACTTTGAAACGGCAATGACAATAACGACATCAAACGGCATTTTTAGTTGTCCGCACTTTGTATACACAACCACCCAAAATGAACAGATTATATTTAAATCTCGCACCAATTAAGCTAATGACTAGGAAAATTTACATCTTCCATTTCTAATCTTTCATTTATACAATAATGTCGTGTTAAACTTCACATAGGTACGTCACTAATAGAATTGTAATTTTTTAATCATGGTGTTTTAATATTTACAACCTATCGATAGGAACAATGAAAAACAATAATTGTCACCGTTTATATTGACTTTAAAGTGTAACATGGGATTGAAGACGCTTCGATGCCACAGAGACACAGTCACGATAAACTTATAACACCCCTCTTTTTGCGTCAAGGGTTAAAAATGGCAGATTCTTTTTCGTGATCTATTGGATTAATAAAACCGAATTTGATGGTGAACTCGAATTGGATCGTAAAAATAGACAAAAACAAAAGCAAATAATATCCAGTTTCTTTTAGAATTAAGCTGTGTGAGAAGTGAAATCACGTGACTCCTGTGGAACATGACACATTCCGGCAAATTTCACCGATTATTTCCTTCACAAGCATGTATGGTACGCGCGTTATCATCCGAGTCGTCAGGTCATAAGAGTTAGGAATATGCAGCGCGCCGGACGATAAATAGACGGCTCCATAAGAGACTTATGGGTTGCTCTTATGGGTTTATGATAAGACCCATAAGTGCAAGCGAGATAGATATAGAGAAATAATTTATGGTGATCCATCTTCTATCTGTGCCTATTCATCTGGCGTATCACGTATTCGTTAGCTACGGAGTAGGTTTTTCAGAAATCTGTGAAATATGCTTAATTGTACTTTAACAATATAATTGTTGACTATATTTGACAATATGTATTTTTAATTCGCTATTTATGTAATAAATTAATAGAATATTTATGAATATTATTTAAGCAAAAATTGATAGGACGGCCTTAAAACACGAAGAAATAAATAAAAATGAACATAGCTTACGAGAAACTTAGACCCGTATCAGAATCAAACTTGAATCTAATTTCAAGAGTTATTCGTCAAATTATCTCTTTAGATTATGACTTAAGTTACGGTTTGGAATACGGACCTCAGATTCGTAAGCGTTCTTATTTTAATTCGAAATAATAATAGATGACACCACAATATTTAAAAGAAACTAATAATATACATCACCAAAATTGACAAATCGTTCTTAACGACAAGAAATATTTTAAATCAGCCTTTTAATTCGATCTAAGGGCAATTCATTGTACAAGCAACCTAAGTTCACCACTATTCAAATGGGATCGAAATAAGAATGAGTTGCCACCATTTTTCGCCTTTTAAACTTATTCTAAATATTAACATGTATAGAACTGTTCATGGATATGGCTCGCTCTATTCTCTATGTTGACAATAGAAGTTTGTCACCTAAGACATTCATCAATAATTTTCACAAACTGAATTATACCCTGCTATCAAATGTCATATCATGTCAAAATGTTACTTCCTCTTTTTTTAAAAAAGAACAATTTTAATTTTTTTTAAATTGTATTGTAACCAGGAGAAATATGTAAGACTAGGCGGTATAGTCGAAAGACTTTTAGCCTGCCCTTTGGGCGAACACAATTAAAATAAATTGTATTATCTCCAACTATCCATAATCTAAGTATGTGTTTATAACTTGTTGTTTATGGCTTGTAAGCGTTGAAGAACGATTTATTTTTCTATGATTTGTAGTCATTATCTATGATCCGTGTCTATGACTTGTCATCATCGTCTGTAGTGGCAAGATTTGGCTCAGACTCAGCTCTTCGCCGGAGTCCGTCCGTGTCCGGCGAGTGGGCACGTTCACACTCCACTTCATTTGGCGAAGATTTGTTTATGTCTGGCGCACTGCGGCTCACTTCCACCTACCAATCATATTAATGACCTTTATTTATTTTATTCAATCAAATTAATTACCATTACACCACTAATTTGTATCCTTTGACAGAACACTGCCTGCATTTTTATATGTAAAGCTATTATTTAAATTCTGTCAAAAGTAATTCGAGCTTTGGCTATGTAGTATAAATTTCCATATACCTTATACAGAATTGGTTTTGAGGTAAAAAAAATGAGGTCAAAGTTGCATTTTTCCGAACTATTTTAGTATTTTAATTACTAGGTATACCTAAATAAATCAATATTTTGCATCTATAATAAACATAATTAATAATATGCTAAAGAAATAAATGTAAAATAAAAAAACTCACGGGTTCGTTGTCGTATTCAGCGGGCTCGTGCTTGACGTTATCGTTGAGACTATCGTTTAGATAGCAGACGCCGTTCAAGTCGATCGCGCTGTTCGAGAAAATCGCCGCCGCACCAGTTGAATCCACGCGCGGTTCACTTTTCTGAAAGTTAATCATTTTATATAAGCATAAAATATATAAATTTACATTATTAAAAAAATATTTTATATTTGTCCTTTGACTTTCATCAAACACGGTGCAGCCTTTCTTCTTAACAAACACATTTTCGCATTACTCGTTCTATTTTTAAGAATTATTTTTTTATACTTTACAATCATTAACAATTGATATATTTTGAAAAGGCGATATTATTTACAATTGTAGTAAATTGTCATATAGTCAACAAAAGTTGATTCATTATGAAATCAATCGAATATCAAATATTTTTTTTATGATTTATAATTTATATTTATCTACATTCTATAGTGAAATCTCATAACCCCAATTTCTTTTAAAAAATATTTAATAAAAAAACTGATTCTCACAATAGTATCCGTAGCGGGTACTATAAACTTGAGTCGTTTCCGGTCTGGAAGCTCGTTGTCCGTGACTTTGTGTGGGTGCACCTCCTTAAAGTCTTTAAACTCACTGGAAAAACAAAAAAAAAATTCGTCAAGATTTCATTAAAAATAAGAATTAAAAAATGCTACTTAAAATATGTAAGTAGGTAATTGTAAATTTTGAGTCGCTGGCTAATAGAGGTGTATTTATTTTTATATTTGAATGCAAATGCAAAGAAACGAAAGTAAAAAAGAACTTACCGTTTGGGTGTGTTCTGCAGACTGTCGCCCCTTTCGCTCTGATGCAATGTAATGAGGTCGCAAGCTTTGCCCAAAATCACGATAGATATCAACACCCGTACTGTTATAAGGCACAGATACGCTAAAAGTATGAGAAGTATCGCCGCGAACCTGTATATTAATTTTTTTTTGTTATCACATTATTCAAAAAGAGCCTATAAACAGGGCAGAAAATGGCTTTTTAATCCCTAGTGATTAAAAGTGATTTAAATTTGGAACGTGGATATTGTTAGTAACGGTTTCAATCACTAAAAATATCGATCACGAAAATTGAAAAGGTTACTGGTTAAAAAATAATCCACGCGCAGACCAAATTTAATTTAAAAGTTTCTGTCAAAGTTAAAAGGCGCGAAACGCATTCTTTCTTTTGTTATTGTCTGTTCAAATTTGGATTTAAGATTATACTATAAAATGAAGTATGTCTCAAGTAATGAAAGTATTGTATTAATAACTCCAGAGGATGTTTTATCTGATCCTAAAAATGTGATACAAATATCTTTTTCAGAAAATGTGTTTTTTGCCCTTAACTGTATGTAAATATATAAACGTAATTCTACTTCATGAGTTGTTACTTATTTTCTCATAGAGATGATAAAACTGGACACTGTACTGTCCAGGACCAACTAGCGACACTATTTTAAACTCGAGTGACGTTTGTGAGTACTTTGAATCCCTCGCTCCACTCTGCATTCCAAAAACCACTCTCGCCTTAAAAATAGTGGTTTGCTCCCTTGGCCAACAATCAACTTAACCTTATTTTTAAATCTGTCTATACGCATATGCAGAATGGATTTTTGAGACGGAACAGTAGAGAGACGGGAGCCTTAAACGTTATGATGAAGTCCCAAGTCCCCTGGATGGGGCAGAGGGCGTCCACAATACGTCTCCATTCCGATCGTTCTTAAACGTTATAGTTACAGAAAAACATTCCAAGGCTATCCATAACTTTTTAAGATATTCTGAACTGCATTAAACTATTTTGGAAGAAAGCTACAGTTAGCAAAAAAAAGCTATAATACAAAAGAAATTACAAGAACACCGTTAGCAATAACACACTATTTTTTTCTGTATGGGAATGACATTGACACTTTAAATTTGACACACACTTTTCAAACAAAAAATGTATTTCCACAGTATGATCTCGGTAAAAGAATAACGTTTAATCTGATGTCTGCGAAGGCGTTCTATTTATCGACAGCAAATCGTATAGTCAAATTATTTGGGTTTTATATGTCAACGAAGTATAGGGACTTAGGGCTAGACCGTGAGTTTAGAGGGCCTTGGGCTAATACTACTTAGGGGCTTACCTGATTACTCAAAGTATAGAAAAAAATGAGACAGTAAATTTTCCTTCGTATTATCGTCTATTTTTGACTTTAACTTGACTTAGCTGGGAGCCCCCTTGAATCCACGGAGCCCTGGGCTGAAGCCCAAAAAGCCAAATGGTAGATCCGGCTCTGTTGGAACTAGCTGAATATCAGCGATGTGGAATATTAGCCAGCAATAAGCAAAAGTAGCTGCCCTTTCACACGTCATGTACTATTTAAAATTGTAGTTTAGAGAAATTATTTTTCAGTATCTTACCCGTCAACCTTAACAGCGTGCACCAAGACCCTTGTAATGACGACCCCCAGCGGTAGCGGTATGAAACCCATCCGTCTCGCAACGAGGTCGGAATGATCGCTGAATGCGTATTTCTGCCGCGTCTGAGCCACATCATACGCAAGGCTCAACGTGTATTCACGATACACGCCGAATGGTATTTCATTGAACCTGACAAATTAAATTTAAGACAATCACACTCTGACATGTTGATAACAAATGAGAATACCTTAAAACGGATCAACAGGTCTTGATAAATTGTAATTAAGGTCCATCTCGATCATGATGGCTTTCAAAAAAAAACCTCATTTTTAATCAATTAGTCAATTATTAATGAAATTAATACTGAAATACAAATAAATATTATTGTAAATTAAATGTTATTACCTTGTAATAAAAGCATGCTTCACCCAGTCAATAATAACTTCAAATGTTAAAACCAAAACACAGTCCGGGGCTAGAATCCAAAACCGTTCTTCTTTCCACACATATTCTTTCATTGTCTGTAGCACAACTATAAATAGTAATACAGAAAGATGCAACCTTTCTCTCACATCACTACAAGACACTTGGAATAAGTTGTTCTTGTCAAATTTCTTGAACACACTGCCTTTTAGCTCAACAAACTGAAATAAAAAAATTCTAGTCAATTTACAATTCAAAGGGTTTCAGTTCTACTTGTTTTATTTATTATTAAAAAAAATTAATAAAAATGAAGAGAACGTACATAAAAACACTACAATTTAAGGTAAATGTTTAAAAACTTCATAATACTCAGTGCATTATGAAGTATAAGTAAAAACGAGCTTATTTCCGCAACTCGACGACTACAATTTTGCGCATTATGAATATACTTATTAAAACATTATAAAAAGTTTATTAGCAAAGTTTTAACTAACCCCTGACACAAAAAGTATATGTGTCTCCTAAACAAAATGACCAATTATGTTGCTTTTTTATTTTTTTTATTTCTTTTTTTTTATTTATTCATACATATTTATTCTCAGACAACAAAAGGTCCATACAATAGGTTAGTGGGGTTAGTCGCAATAACTAACTTATTTATAAGCTGACATGATTGAGTTGAATCTTAGTTATAATTTGTGAAGATAAGAGTTTTAATTGCCTACTCCATATTATGTATCCAAATAAAATTTTCTGTTATGTATATGCAGCTAATGTTTCATGTACTAATCATGTTAATCATAATTATAGCATTTAATGGTACAGATGAATTAACAGATTAGTGCAAAAATAAGTTTTACAGCATGGCATTATGATATAATGTATGAGTCAACTTACATTATTTGACATCATTATGATAAGAAGGCTCTTATTGTTTGAATTGAAAGCCACATTTAAAGTTGTTGCTTGAAATAACACAAGAAGGCTGTGAAGAACTGATGTACTCTTAAGGATACTCATATTATGAATTACCAAATATAGTTAGTCGAATAAAAAATTTAAACATTATATTTTAATTTATTTATCTTCTTCATACGAGTATTCTAATATAACTGCAATAAGTAAAGCATATAATATTATTAACCTAATAGTTAGTGTTTTTAATATTGTCGCGAAGCTTCCAGAATGAAATGTTTTAGAATTTATTCTAGAACTTTCTCGGACCTTTACCTTGACACCACCTCGAATTTTCTAGGATGTTTTGAGAACAGTCTAGAATATTCTAGGATTTACTCTTAATACCGAACCCTAACTACGTAACAATATAATTTGGTTGTGTACTTTAACATAGGATTAAATATGCCTTAGTACCTTAATCACAGCCTAATAACAAAATCTATTTAAGAGATAATGTCTATGCAGCTATCTCTACATATAATTGTATGTTTTAAAAGGATACACACATAGATCATAGCAAATATTAGATGTGGTATAACACCTAAGTGCTCTCTTTTTCTATCCCTTGGCTCTGTTGCTGTCCAGAATAGTGCATCAATTGTGTCCTGGCCAAATGCCGAGAACAATCTATCACCAACCTCCAGCATATTGTAGAAAATGTACAATTTCATCACACTTTGACTCTTTACAAGATGGTACATCATATTTGTGTCAATATAACACATCAGTATACTACACACTAATAGAATAAAACCTTTAAGTACATCACATGTTTCAGCTGGTTTTAGAATACTTGAACGTGAATTTGAATAGAACCTACAATGCAACACAATTTAAATATAATAACTGACATATTATGTATGTGATTATGTATTTATAAAATCTTCTGTAAAATGAAATGTTTGGGAAATTTCACATACTATTATTTTATAACATAACATGTTAAAAAATTTAAAATGAGAAAGATTTAGATGGCATTCATTTCAAACAAATTTAAAACTTACCCAAAGCATCTCCTAAATAGTCTCTCTAAACATGACCAAAAAGCCATAATAAATCTTAATGGAAGAAATGTATAAATAAATAGTAGAGAGTCAGCACACTGAAAAAAACCATACGCCATAAACTTCTCAAGCTCTTGTGGTATTTTAATGAAAGAATACACTTTTTCGCGCCTTGCTGAGAACCTTTCTTCATCGTGTTCCAATAAATAGCCTCTTGTAAGTTCTACATGCAAAAACGTAAATAAGGAAGCTCTCTTGTCGCCATCTAAAATTTTTTTACTTTATGTAGGAAAGGGAACGTACTGAATATTCTTATAAACAAAATATATCATTAATTTAATCCGTTTACCTATGTTTCTGATCTCCTTAGGAAGCCTATCTTCATGATCGGCTGAATACATTTGGTTAACATTTTTGAAACGTAACCTTTTGGTTTGCTCCTGTAATTCTTCATTTTTTATTGTCATGGTAGACAGAAAATTTTAATTATATATCATTTCTAAAATAAACAAATAATTACTCAGAACTACACCTAAAATTATGTCACACGAACAATATCAAATAATCAAAACATGAACATTTGAAGTTATAATAATATTTCAACTTAATGTAAACCAATTTACCCAACTTCATATCAGCTGTCAACTTTCATCACAGAATAGTAGGTTAAGGTACGAAAAATTTACCACATAATTCTAGAATCTAATCCCTTTGTGCTATTGATAAGCGCTCTGTACATTGTACGACTTCAGACGGATGTGCAGATTTTGGCGACGAATGGTATATTCCAAAATCCATTGTGATTCAAAGTTACCAATTACACCCAAAACATTATATTATCCATTACGCCTTTTATTATACAGAAGAATATTTGAGAATCGATACAAATAATTAACATTCAGCAATCTGTGAATGGTACAGACTAATTAGAGAGCTGGAAATATTTTGGAATGCGGACTTAGGCAGCTCCTAAACGGTCAATTAAATTGCAGAATATTGCAAATTGTGCAATATTATTGACCGTTTAGAGTTATTATTATATTAATATTGAATATTATGCAATGATTGAAATATTTTTTCATTGCATCGTGTAGGGTCAGTATTGCTAAATATTTTACAAAGAGAATCCAAAAGTTAAGGAAAGACAGTTTATCAGCGAATGTATCCAACTGTACAGAGAATTGCCGTCGCTGTGGAATGTCAAGAGCAAAGAATATCATGACAGCGATAAAAAAACAAAAACACAAAAACACGAAAACATTGTACATTTACCACCTTTTTTTTGCAGATAAAGTACATAGGTAGGAAAAAAGTACATAGTATCAAAATTAAGTACAATTTATTTTTTATGCTTATTATGATTAAATACATATTTTTATTGCTTTTTGCACTTTGTATCAGATTAGTAATAATAATGTTAATTATAAAATAACTAATTTAAAGTCGGTCACACTGGATTAACGTTATTTTTTATAGTCTGTACTCTGTAGGTAGTAAGTACTAAGTACCTATTCATTATTCACTATTCAATCCCTACTTATTAAATTGTTTGTATATGTATTATTTTATAAATAACTAAACTTTAAACATATATCATTGCTTGTTTTAAATAATAAATATAGAAAGTTTTTATTAGCAACGGTCTTTGTAGTTTAAAAATGCTACAGTCCTGCCTTATTATTTTTATTTAATGCTACTGAAGTGAGTAAGTGGGTAACTATGTCGCGCCAAGTCGAAATGAATATTAATAAACTTTTAGAAGGGTTAGGCCTTGAAGGAGAAGAAAATGATTTTTGCGACTTTACTATAGCTGATCAGAATTCAGTTGCCGAATCTCAGGGTATTACTCCGACAACTCCATCCAATTTTAAACCCATTCTCGGAAGCAATATAACTTACGTAGTCGCCTGCGTTATATTGAATGAAAGAAACGAAATATTGATGATGCAGGAAGCAAAAGAGAGCTGTGCTGGGAAGTGGTATCTACCAGCAGGACGCATGGAAAAGGACGAAACGATTGTTCAAGCTGCAGCAAGAGAGGTATTAGAAGAGACTGGGCTCGATTGTAATCCCGAGACTCTCCTTGTGGTGGAAACTGCTGGTGGCACTTGGTATAGATTTGTTTTGACAGGAAAAGTTATTGGAGGAGAACTAAAAACTCCTGCCAGAGCAGATAAAGAATCTTTACAGGCGAAATGGATTGCCAATCTGGATGAGATCACACTACGATCAAATGATATATTGCATTTAATTGAGCGAGCTAAAATATACAAACAGAGTCGTCCTGGTGAGTCTTGGCATAGAAACATCCTCCCTGCCCCAATACCACATACGAAAGATT
Organism: Aporia crataegi; assembly: GCA_912999735.1. NCBI lineage: Eukaryota > Metazoa > Arthropoda > Insecta > Lepidoptera > Pieridae > Aporia > Aporia crataegi. The sequence continues at coordinate 924,560 of OU538737.1, forward strand.
TGTTACGCCTAATTGTCCTAATAAAAAAACGAAGTACAAATAAAATGCATGTGTTACTAAGTGAGAAAAGTGCATTACACTTTCCTACATGTGAGATAAATCCAGCAAAGAGTGTTCATTCCACATTACGTAGGTTTATGGTTGAAATGTTTGGGGCTGATGTTGCTCAACACAGACCTCTTGGTCTGTTCAATGTGGAGGCGGATCCTTCAGCTCATGGTTGCTGCTTGTCCTTATTAGTTGTATTCCGACCACCACTTGAGGAAGTACCATTGATTGGAAAATGTGCATGGCATGAATTAATTCCAGAAGTGGAGAAAAATCTCCTGCCAGTGGTTTCAAAAAAGAATTCTACAATAGAATTGCATGTAGTGCGTTAATTTTAAAACAACAGTCCTTGTTATTGAAATAATTTATGTAATCAGAATACTCATTTGTTGTAATTTATATTAAGTAAGAAGTCTCAAAACTTAAACAGGTGTTTAATGCAGGAATTATGGCAGCTTTGAAATTTAAATAACACCATGATTTTTTAAAATCAAATCATTATTATATTTAACATTCCAAGTTATTTGATCAATAAGTTGCATTTATTTTGTAATATGCTACCCAACTGTTTTTGTATTGATCTGATTAAAAATACTGCTCTATACTCTCAATCATTACTTATAAGGTTCTACATATTGTATTTTTGAACATTTAACAAAATTAATATTACTTGTTTTGGTGAAGGTTAAGGTAGTGTATAATATTAACACATTAACTATTTTGCTTGCCATATCAAATATTAACATATTATGTGTACTCAAAATATAATGTGCAAGCAGATTTTTTTTAATTTTTAATTATGCGATAAAAATTAAATTTCTCATAATGAATACTAAAACATTTGATTCTCATTGAAAAAGAGGAGGTATCTCAAAAAAAGTATTAGTATTTAATAACTCAATGTTATCTAAATTATGTATCAATGAAATGAAATTTTATCTTATTGACATTATTTATTTTAGATTATTGCTCGTGTGGTATTGAGATTTTTGATGGTGCTAAAAAGTTATTAACTTGTAGATGTTTTCAACATTTTTATATCATGTTATATTTAAATAAAGGAATATTTTTCTGTACCTTAGTAGTTTTTTTTTTTTTAATTGAAAGAATTTTTTAGGCCCTTACCCTCTCAAATAAAATGTAAAATAAAACATATAAACTTTTTAAATTATTTTATTTAAGCAATACAAAACCCGCACCTGACTAGAACTTAAAATTGCAGGTTCATTAGAAAATTCATAACAATTTCTACAACATCATGTATATAATATTTACAATCCCTTTGCAATATTATTATGAATAACCAAAACTGTCCTTTTACTAAAGAGAAAATGTAAAACTTTGTTACATATTTGATTGGTGAAAAAAAATTATGCTATAACAACTTTGGTAAACAGTACCTTATGTGTAGTTTGAAATTCTGCTATATTATCCTGATAATAATAACAGGTTGACTGTTTAAATCTGCCTCAATTTAGTTCATGCACCTTTGGTGGAAAAATAACATTAGATTTTTCAATATCAATATTATAACAAGTCCAGTAGCAATATTAAAATAAATTTATCATTTGGCTATATTTAATAAATTTATATAGTCAAGTATTAATGTGCCACAACACAATCGGTTTTTTAAATAGGTACTGAAATTTGAATAATACATTAATGGTTATGACTACATACCATAATAATCAGACAGTTCATAATTACATACTTTTAAAATTTAAATAATCATGAAATTAAATAATCCAATAGATCTTCTGCTTGAAAAATTGAGGAGTAGGATAACTATTGGTGATAATTTTAATTAAAAATATTATAAAATCAGAGTATTATTGTAATGTGAGATATATAAGCAGTAAATGTCTTACTTATTGTAATCCATACACAAGCTAGGATCAAGGTATTGTATACAATTCATTGATGAATTTTGGTAATATAGACTTTCATTAACACTTCAATAATATAAACTTCATTTAAGAATATTAATTGTGAATCAACAGAATATGGTAACAAAAATATTATAACAATAAATTTAACTCATTCTCAACTCATTGACAAAAACGCCAAATCAAAATTCTAAGTAATTCAAACATATTAAAGCATCCTTAAATATACTTTGAAATGCAGAATGCAAAAAATAAAAGTCTAGAGAAATCTTTATCAGTAATTACTTTTTTAAAACTGAAAGTACAAATGTATATTCTAATCATAGGCAAAGCCTCAATCATTCACTAAGCCTAAATAAATATTATTACTATCACATTCTACAGTCTATATAAAAAACTATAACAGGCCTGCTGCCTTTGTCATGTAAGTGCTTTAGTCTAACAAAAGCACATGTGATACTTATTCTTATTGTATGCCAGTCTTATCTACGACGGCTTTTAAATTGACAATTTGTGCGAGTTTAACCAAGAAGTGTCCACTAAAATCTGAATAATACAAAAAAGTAGTATGACATAACATTCACTGTAAGATTAATATTGTTTGATGGTTTTTTGTTAGCCTTATGTAAATTGTGACTGGCATAATATCTTGAATGAGTATTACCCGTTAATCTGAACTCCTTGGATCCAAGCATGCAAATCTGCTGAACCTGGACATTCTATTTCATTTTCACCAGACATATCTGGACTCAATACCCGTTTAGCTGCAATTTGTCCTGATAAGAATGCTCCATGCACAGTGGAATAGAAACTGCTGTGTGTATGTTCACCAGCAAACAGTAGTACTGGCTGTAAATTAACAAGACATAAATTAATTTTATTAAAAAAAAAATTGTATTAGAAAATTATAATAAGTATAATATTTAGCAATATTATACTTATTAGAAAAATTAACAGTATAAAACTTGAAATATTGTGACTGAAATTCTTTCATACAATACAATTTTTTAAATAATTATAATAATAATAATAATAATATTTATTGCAGGATCATTCCCATAGCTTTGTTAGTAGACTTTTTTCTTAAAACCTAGTGTTAGTAATTATTTACAAGAATTATTCTTAGATTTCAGAGGTTTGTACTTTAGAATGTGTACCTACTGAAAACACTGGTTTAACCTGTACCTGTTTAACAACAAGCAGTATTGTTTAGTAGTTACAATTCAAGTCTTTACAAGTTTGATTTTATAATAGTTGACACCTATTTATGAAAATGTAATCAGATAAATAATATAGGACAAAACTCACTTCCTGATAATTTTTTATCTAATTCTGTTTTGCATTATTTTTAATTGTAACTGATAAGAAAAATATTATTTTAAAAGTATTTATAAAAATATATTTTACAAATATATTTTATTATATTTGTAAAATCTAGGCACTTAAGTTTGAAAAAAAAAGGATATGGAGCTGACATTTCTTAATTTATATTACTAATAATTTTCATTATAAGCAAGTTGCCTTTAAGACCATAACATTTTGTTTGTTTTCAATGGAATCGTAGTCGAACACTTCCTTGGATTATGCATTCAACACATGGTATCAAATATTATTTACCTTCTTATCTCGTGCATTCCTAAATAGTGGTTGTGCTAAGCTTTCAATGTCACTCTGGCTTGCCCCGACAGCTATGGCAGTATAAGCCCCTCGGGTGTAAGTCTGTTTATTCCAGCTTGTACTGAAAATTGCAATTCATATTTTTATTTATTAATTAAACCAAACAACTAAATTAAAATTAAATTTTACAAAAATATTTATTATCTATTTCACACATAAGTTTTTATTTCTGATACAGAATATTGATAAATGGATTAGCTTTATCTTTTAAGATTACTTGTATTAAGTTGCTTAGATAATAATGATGTAAAAACAATTCGAAAATGGCAAATTACAATAAAAATTTACAAATACATTAATCAAATCTTACCATACACATAAAATCGGTTCTGGTACAAATGGGTCATTTAAAAACTTCCTCAATATTTTAGTACATGTTATTCCTACTTCCTCCATTGAAAGTGTTTCCATATATTTAGCTTCTTCTCCTGACACCCAACCTAATAGTAGTGTTTCACTTACTTTAGTAAATGAGTATATCTTTTTATACCATGAATCTGCCATACTTTCTTGTGAACTTGAGTTATCCCATAACAACATAATTTCTGTTATATCAGGATTAAGAAAGGGTCTTTCATATTCTAAATAAATTTTATCAACAGGTGTAAATAGAAGCCGTTCTATTGACTCCATTTTGTACTGTGGTAACTGAGGCTCAAATAATGTTGAGGCGTGGTCTTTTAGCACTCCTAATGGTATTGTGCATATAACATGATTAGCATAATAAATTTCACCATTGTCACATTGTACTTCCACACAGTTTGACCGCTTTTTTGGCTTCTCTTGTTCTATGTTAACTTGTGGTTGCCCTATTTTATCATTATGTGATGTCTTAGAAATATCCTCTATCACAGTTTGGTCTGAATCCTCAGACTCATCTCCTAAATCCTCAGAATTCCCATTTGACTTCCAATTAATTTTATTCACGGGGCTTTTTAATTTTATTTTTTCAGATGAAATATTTTGGGTCAACAGTTGTAAAATATTACTGTACCCGGAAGGTATAAGTATATTACCTCCTTGAAGTTCTGTGTAACTACCCAGTTCTAAGAGATCAATTTCATCCATGGAATTACAACCAGATATGCAGGTTTCCCTTTTAAGGAGACAGTCGAATATCAATCGCCTTAATTTTTTTTCTTCAGATGATGGTAAGCGCTCCAAGTAAATTGTAGCCTCTAGATTGATATGCTCACCAACACTATTAATATCAGGTGGTGGTAAGTATTGACATAAAAAATATTCTTCACATCTTCTCAAAAAACAAACATACGCCTCGTGAATTTCCTGAAGAACACTGAAAGGTACCTGTTTGCCATCCTCTGTCGCCGCTATAACCTTATGTGGTTTTGGTACATTTATAATATTAACGAGACCGTTTGTTGTGGCTAATTCATATATAGGGTTACCCAAAACACCATGTATCCAATTTGCTCCTAATTCAACTCTATGATTCTTCATTGGTATTGAAATAATTCGACCACCGATGCGTTTTCTTGCTTCTAGTATGATAAAATCTTGTATTCCATTGTCGAGCAGGTGATTAGCTGCGGCTAAGCCGGCCATACCAGCCCCAATTATAATAACATTATATCTATTTTTATCACATTTTATACTAGAATTTATTTCTTCGTCGCCCATAATAAAAATAAGATTTTACCGAGTAATTTCACACCGAGCTTTTCATTTGAAGCTCAGCTGTTAATTTTGTTGTTGGTCAAAACAGAACTGTCACTGTCACATTTCACCCAAGAAGCTTTGTAGAAAACATTAAAGATTACAGAACAAAGTACTATTGAAGACGAAAAATATTGAATTGAGTTTTGCACTTATGTTCATCGTCTCTTTCATTAGGGTGACCAATGATCATATCGTATTAAAAATTTGCTTCGACATAGGATAAACAAAAGCCTTGGGATAGACACATACAATGTAATTTATACTATAAAATGTCATGTTATGTTATTTTATAAAATCGCAAACAAAAATAAAATAACATTGTTTTATAATAAAAAGACAAAAAAAATCGTAATATTTTCCCCCGATTGGTAGTAGCTGCCATTGTAATATCATAGCAACACTGATTAAATACTCAATTTGACAATATGTGTCAAAGTAATAACAATTGATTCCGCTTCAAAAATTGTTGTTAAATATCTATGCAAGATTAGCGATATCTTAAAAAAAATTGTCATTACAAAAAACCGGTAACATCACTTCCCTAGACAAACATCCTGCTAGACCCTTTCGTCTCGACCCCCTCAAATTGTTTGATTTTAGCAATATTGGCAAATCTTTTATCTCTTTTTATCATTTATTATTTCATATGTCTTTCACTTTCGAATGACCTTTGAAGAATATGCTGAATAATAATAACATGAAATCTTTGTTTACTTCTCGATTGGTCTAATCTCGTGGAAGTGTTGTTGTTATTGTGTCTCATATTTTATCAGAAAAAGTAACAATTGGTGATTCATAGATCAGTTTGTGTTTTAAGTGTAATTAAATCTTAGTGGTTCTAATGGATTGTGAGTCGCTATTGTACTCTAAATAGTTACAATATCGAGTCATTGTGAATAACTAAGTGGATTTTTAATGCTGTGCTGAGTTTTCCATTATGTAATTGGAGGATGAAATTGACACAGTTAATTAATTTCATAACAATGTGCAATAGTGGTTGTGGTGCATAATATTTGTTATACACAAATAAAATAATAAACATTGTAAGCGACACGTGGGCCTCATTGAATTATAATCGATAAAGACGTAAGCGCGCGCCTGTTTACCGACGAGGCGATTCTACGTTCAAGGTCATTCTACATAAACACGTGCAATGTCGGATTCTATTTACAATCATGACTTTCTTTTAGATTCAAATTTTGATATAAAACAGGAGTCGCCCTTCGAATTGGGTACAATGTCTGCTTCAGTGCCCATTCCAAATAGACGTACAGATTTTTGTGATTTCAATTCAGAATTTGATTTGTGTTTACAAGATAATCAAGGGGGATCATTCCATAGTGTGCCTTCATTACAGTTCAACAAGTTTGCATTCGATGACAACAGTACTAAAATTGAAACGTTCAAGATGGACGATGATGACATATTTCAAGTAGACAAAGCAGATTTAATATCTGGGCCAACACTGGCTGAGTTGAATGCAAACCCTGACACATCTCTTGATGACTTGGATTTTGCTGACTTATTGATGCCAGAAGAATACTGTATACAGATAGGTGGTGCCATGAGTGGTTCTAGAAGTACAACAAACACATTACACACTCCGATGGCTTCAGAAAGTCCATGCAGCCCATATAGTAGAGCTCAGCTTGCATTTTCTCCATCAAGTCAACACAGTTCAGCATCATCAAGTTTTGCCCAGCCTATGAACCAATTACCAGAGTTGTTAATGCGTATGGATGGTTACAGTGGAGAAATTGCCTTGGGGCAATCAGTTCCAGCATCTTCTGTATTACCACCTGGCCCTACAAGCATTAAAACTCAACAGTCAGCACTCTCTTCATCAGCTCCAACACATTTAACTATGGAACAGGTAAAGTATTTTTTTTACATATCAAAAACATCATTGTTAATATCTTTTGTGACTCATGATTTTTTTAATAATATGTACATTATAATTTTAGTTCCAAATTATTGAGAATTTTTATATAGATGCATGTAAATTGAACTACTTGTTATTGTTAGCTAGAATATATTTTAAAATAATGTAAGTGTTATGTGTTTTTAATGACCTATTTAATTTAATGGCCATAAACTGTTATGTCAACCATTTACTATTGTGATATATATAAATGATTCCTTATTAGATAAGGAAATGGGAAACACAGTGATTCATTTGAAGCAAAGGAACTTGTTTTATGTGTAATCAAAATAATGTGTATTTAATTCAGTAACAAATAATTATAAACATGTTCAATCATGAACATGTTTATAAGTATTTGTGTTACATTATAGTAGTAGGTATATAAATTTCTTAGTAATGTAATATCATACTTACATCATTTTACTTAACATCAGCATTATTATATTACATCTTATTTGTTATTATATGTACTATACATCAAAATATTGAAGTTTTAGCTGATACCTAATTCAAACCTGATAGAATGAATTTTGTTTTAGGTATCTACTAAAACTTTTTGATTATATAAGTACATAATGTAAATGGAAAGTTAACATACAACTAAAAATTGTTTTTATTTTAAATTAAACATTTAATCTACTAATAATTTGGCCTCTAGAGATAGAATGTCTTTAGTACTAATTTTCTGCAAGTCATTTGCCAAAGAATTATTTAAGATAAGTAATTGCAACAGACTATGAACAACTAAATATACAATAAATTCACAATTTAAATTAGAATTATTATTTCTATTTTATTTATTCATTTTTAGTGCACTTTGTTTATAGTTTTTAAAATTATGTTTTATTGAAGTCCATTAAATAAATAAATCCGCTACTTTTCAGATATGGCAGCGTCGTGAACCACGCAAGCATCTGTTATCTACTAGTTCTGTAGCCGAAGCCGGTTCCATGTCTTCATTATCTGGTGGTATCCTCAGTCCGGGGGCTGGAGATATCTCACAAGACGAAGATGACAAAGATGAATCGGATGAGGACAGTGACAGATATGAGGATCTGTCATCAGATGGTATGTTGAGCATATCCTAGTAAAAAAGATGTATGCTTTATAATCCCCAATGGATAAATAGGGGTGTTATACTATTGACTTGTTTATGTGTCCCTGTGACATTATAGCTCCTAAAGGAATAATCAAGTTTAAGTTTTTTTAATTGTCTTCGATTTCACATTGTATGTAGATTCTGATTGATGTAGGATGTAATTCAGAGTTACTAATTTCTAAGGGTCTTGAAGAGGCCTTATTGGGCGTTCAACTAAATATGAAATGCATTTACGTATTTCAGATTCAAATGACGAGAGTACAGAAAAGAAGGAAGCTCGACAGGCGGCCAAGAAGGAAAGATATTTCTGGCAATACAATGTCCAAGCAAAGGGGCCAAAAGGGCAGAGACTGGTGCTTAAAAAGAAGTCTGAGGACCCACATGTACTCAACTCAGTGACAGACCCAGTTTTCAGTCCCAATTGCAATGTCAAGGGGATAAAACACAGGTGTTGATTAGCATCTTCATAGTTCATACGATTAAGTTAGATTTCACACTTTTACACAGGCTTTTACCCTAACATAAGCAATACCAACAATTTTTCTGATTCATAAATATATTTTTTTTGTTTGCAAAGAAAAGTAGGGTTAAACTAAAGTATATCTATATTTACAAAACTAAAGAAAGTTTTGATTGAATGTTTGATTTTAAAATTTATGTGGTCTATGAATTTGGCCATTCACATTTTATTTTTGTTTATGAAGACTAAAAACTAACTAATATATTTAAAAAATGACAGTGGAAAAGCGAGAAAAGGCGACGGAAACGACCTGACACCGAACCCTAGGAAATTGTACCTGATTGGAGCAGAATTGGACAATTTGAGCAAAATTATTAACGACATGATTCCGGTCAGCGAATTGCCTATTAATGTCCGACCGAAAACAAGGAAGGAGAAAAATAAATTGGCCTCGAGGGCCTGTCGCCTCAAGAAAAAAGCTCAACATGAAGCAAATAAACTCAAATTGTATGGATTGCAACAAGAGCATAGTAAGTACTTTAGTATATCTATTTATACAAAACAAAGTCAAGTTATTATAGCTCAAGAACGGATGGACCGATTTTGATGTCTGATTTGTGGAAAATTACAATTAGTTCGTCTTTTTGTGAGATATTCTCATTGTAATCATCATGTTTGGGATTAAATTGTTTACAATTTCACTTATAAGTGGCACAAATATGGCGGACTACAAACCAGAGATTATAAATTTTTATATACCAAATTCTAGAAATAAAAACTACATAAAAAAATGGTTTTATGTAGTTATCATGAATGTCTTTGAGCGGATATTAATTTACTGCTTCTTCGGTCTTTAGCTTTTTAAAATTATCATAATCGTTTATATTTTTAATAACAGAGCGGTTAATAAACGGCATCCATCAAATGAAGCAAGTGATCGGGAACCGTTTGACGAATCCAGATAATAATGTTGAATGGAGCTCGCATCTTAATAGTATTGTCAACACGGCCACTGGTGAGTTGTTTGTATTGTAATAAACCCGTTTGGAAAGCAATATCTATTTAAAATGAGGCAGAAAGTACGTCATTATTATCGTAGAAATACTGCCTGCAAGTGTTTGAAAAATAATTATTTAAAAAAAGAGGAGTGTTATAAGTTTGAAGTGTCTGCCTGTGGCATTGCAGCGCCTAAAGGAATGAACCGAGTTCGATGCGGTTTTTGACGTGATCGAGATTTTAATTGTTGTTAATTTAATACCGCTTATTCCTTCAATTTCGCTTATTTTAGTTTTTATAACAGGTAAAACACTACGATTTTTTAAATTTTTATAATACTTTTTCCAGAGGTAAAAATAGCTGGCAAGACTTCGGAATTCGTGAACGAGGTCCTCGATAAAGTGCGTGCGGGACAGAATAATGGCGGACTGAACGAGTTTTAATTGTCGTCGCCAAAACAGAATGCAAACGTAAGGCTGTTTTAGTACCTCCAAAGTTATTTATCTCATACGAAACCTATGTCCAAGACATTATTTTTCTATGAATCCATTAGTCATTAGTGCAAACGGCAACTAGGAATTCTCAACGTCGATTGTAATTTTTTTTTTATTTAGGATACGAAAGAAAACGAAAAGTAGAGCTCTCTCTCTCTATGAGGGCCTTGTCTTTCATTTTGGTGACGCCAAAGGATTAAGTAAAAAAACACATTTTTTGTTTATTTTATTTGCCAAGAAAACACTAATGTAATAAATTCTAATACGACAAATTAAATCGAATGATGGAAGTGCGACGTGAACACTTGACGATACTTCAAAAGCTTGTCAACATCCAGTTCAAGTACGTCCTCACTCTATTGTATTGCCTAAGCGCCAACGCAGACGGGACGGGATGGCAAAGACTTTTGCTGTCAGTCAGCGCACACTAGCCGCTTAGTTACCGCGGCTTTCCAGCGCCTTGCCACGGCATGCCACACATAAACATTTAAATCCCTTGCCATCCCGTCCCGTGCGTAGGCCAAAAGTAAAAGTTCAGTATTACTGGATAGACTCAGTTTAAATATTGCGGTATCATTAAACAACGGCATTCGCTTCAAGGAGACAAATTGTAAACCTTAAAAAACTCAGATAAATAGTATTAGTTATATTTTTCTCAAATCTGGAAGATTTTTTTTAAGGGGTCGGGTGATTAACGACTTTAAAAAAAGGTAATCTACTACTTGATGTTTAAAGGACTGTAATATTTTTTATCTGTACATAAAGGAAAAGTTATTAAAATCGACAAAATTTTGCCATTATCTAGGTATTGTGATAGTTTTAGTATGTTATTAAATCAAACAGTCGTTATTTATAAATAGTAGTTGTGTTTAGTATATTGTTTATTGCATAGATGTTTATTATTATAGGTAAGTCCAGTTATAAATTTGAGCCTTCAATTTTAGGATAAGAAACGGGGTGGACTCAAAAATATCTACTTTTATTTTTTTATATATATTTATAGAAAAACTATGGATTGTAGTGCCAAAGTTATTTCGTTTGCAACATAACACTATATAATGCAATCATTTACGAAAATATATATTAAATCTATATTTTTATATATAAATTCGCTTAGAAAGCAACAAGTTATTTTTGTATTCATATAATATAACATAATATACAAAGTGGATAAAGACTTTTTCCCTTAAATGATTTCTCTCACAGACACGAAAAACACAAAAATAATCTTTAAAAAATACAAACAAAGTATTTTCTAGTGAAACATCATGCAGTTTGTGAAAGAAAGAGCAAGAACATGACATTTTCTATTTAATTAGAGCAAGATAGTAACATTGAAAATAAAGATTATCTTTGGACATACAGTAAAAAATTGGGAAAATAATTCCTACTCCTGAAGCAGTTTAAAATCAATTCCGTTAAAGAATTGATTTCAAACATGACATATAACTATTATTAATTGTAAAATGTCGTATCCATTTTGTATATGTAATTCTAATGTAATTTATAAGCATACGTTTACGAAAAAAGTTTTGTTATAAAGTTCTATAATTGTTTTTTATTTAAAATGGAAGGCAGTTATTTGTATCATAATATTATACTAACAAAAAACATAAAATGTATCACTAATTATTATTTATAAGTAATGTAGGAGAAAGTGCAAATTTAAACTAGAATTATTACCTAAAGTAACTTGTATGACGTTTTGCAATAACTCAATCTTAGCTTAGGAGAGTACTAACCCGCTTACTAATAGACGTTGCCCTAAAGATGTTTTGTCTCGTTTTTCAACGGTGATTGCTCGTCAGCGAGAAAGTGATAGAGCATTTGAGACACAGGACACTGTTAAAGTTGAGCAACGTTTTAAGCAAGGGGGTTAAGTGATTATAATTGTCTGACTGTCACAAATGTAAAGATGACACTTGACAGCTTGTCACCTAGGAATCTAGTGCAATTTACTAGTAGATTATTTAATCATTTGTCGAGTTATTACTTTCAACAAAAAATAATATTTTTAATATAAGATTTTATAAATTAAAATTTGTATAAGGTGGGCCAAACGGTCAATTATATTGCTCATTATTACGATTTGTGTTAGTATTGAAGATTGCGCAATCATTGGACGAAAGATTGAGCGAGTTCGAGTTATTTTTTTCACTTTCGCATAGTGTTTATTGTAAAAAAGAATTGTAACTAATTTCTTTAATTTATAAAAAGCAACAAAATATACTTACTTATGTAACTTGTACATAATTATTTATGTACAAGTTTAATGGTGTCGATGATTTTATTATTTTTCCAATCCATCGTGTAGGGTCAGGTTGCGCAATATTTTGTAAGAAAATGGAACCAATGCAACAAATCTTTGCTACCAAAAACATTGTTACAAACACCGGAGTTCATATTATTGTGCAATAGTATTGATCGTTTGAATTCAAAGGGTCTACAATAAAATGTATTGTACAATGTTGGTATAGGGGCCGCCTAAGACGTAAATGTCAGTGCGAAAGTAAACGTAATTTATCTACTTAAGCAACAACAAAAGTCTCGATGTAATAACGTTGATATTTTTGTGTCTAGTGCTTTCACTTTTGTCATTCACAATTCATCAAAAAGCATTAGAAGCTAGAATATAATACCGAATAGCTTAAAAAAAATTGATACTATCGACATGTCACCGTAAATATTGCAATTAAATTTCATGATCATTAAAATCAGAATTTTTATATAATGATTGATGTTTAGAAATAGACAAGTTCCTCTTTACGATTTTATGCAAAAAAAAATCATTACTTACATTTTTTCGTGCGTCAAAGTGTGCATTTATATATATATTTACTGAAGACATTTTATCATTTATCTCAGAAATCGCTTTGAACTAAACAATAATGTTGTTAAATATTATCTCATACAATACCTAACGAATTTTTTTTCTAACATACTCATTAATTATTTCACATTCAGAAAAAATGATTTTAGTACATTTATTTTTATGTTTAGTAGGTACTATGATTGGTAAAATATATAATTTAGCTTAACATAGAAAATATTTCTTAACATTATAATTCTTTAAGATTTAAGCGGAATTTTACTTTGTGTGATGATAATACGCGTTTTATGATACTTTAGTTAAATGTGAATATTAAACAAGCCTAAGTTTCTTCATCTTTATGATAATAATAACCTCATTTCTTATAAATGTTGTTCAACAAGACATTTGTTCAGTATTTAATCTCGTTTATGAAACAGGTTGCACTTAAACGAGAATGTGACAGAGCATTTGTTAAGTTAAGCAATATTATTTATAAGTTATGGAGTAATATGGCATGTCTAGCCACTAAAAATAAAATAAGACATATTTTTAAATTCGAAATGAGCTATAAGACCTATTTTTGTAACGTAGATAACATAGTATTATTTTCAAAATTATATTCTAAACATTGTATTTTTAAATTTTAAATGCAATTGCTACCTCCATAAGTTTGGTCAGGTATTTTGCAATAGCTTAAAAAATATTTGTATGAAAAATGTGACAGTGACTAAGGGGCCATCCATAAATTACGTCACACAAATTTCATGATTTTTTGACCCCTCCCCCGTCATTGTCACAGCTGGTCACATTTGTGAGACTCCTCCCTCCCTAGTGTGACGTCACACATTTTACAATTTAATGTTTTTGAGTATTTCGTTAATAGTGCAAAGTTCGTGTTTTGACCCGTAGATTTGGAAATGTGACATCACGAAATTTAGGATCCCTCTCACCCCCTTGTCACACTTCGGCAACCCCCTCCCTCCTCATTAACGTGTGACGTAATTTTTGGATGGCCCATAATAACCACTAGGGTTATTCACAATATTACATTTTTATGGGATTGACAGGTTGTCTAGTCAAAAACGTATCAATTTTTTTTTCAAAATATCAAATTTATAGTGGTACATAATCTGTATCTTCATATAGATTATGTAACAGTGCATAAAATGCTTTTTTAAAGAAACTTTCGAATTTCTACAGATAAGGTGAACCTGTCAACATATTTCATTTGAATGTCTATTTTTTGTTAAGTTTTTTAATATATCACTATATTACTCAGTCACAATAATAAAATAATTATCTGTATATCAGAAATTTTAGAATTGTAACTGTATGTAACCAAATGATCTTTTAATGCAGAGCTCAAACTGCTGTTTCAGTCTACCCTCTTTATTATTGCAGATATTTCATAGGAATATAATATTTTATTCTCTAAAAGAAATTTCTTTTGTTTTTGAAATTGAATCTTATTTAATGTTTATGTGATTTACTTTCAGTCAAGGCTCAAATTTGAAAGGGTGTTTTGCATATAACAAATTAAATTTGTTTATAATTGTTATTATTGCTTGTATTTCTTCTTAAACCAAACATAAATGGTCTGCGATTCAATAGGCTGTGCTTACTTGTATAGGTTTTATTAAGTTTCTTAAAAAAAATTTTCTTAATAAATTTATGTTAATCTCTTTGTAACTTTAAGAATAAAATAAACTATTTTATGTTTAAATTTTTTATTGACCATGTAAATTATAAACCATGCATATTTATATAATTTAAATTTTGTTAAATATATAGATTTGAATTTGTTATGCTGTTTGGAGTGGGATTTGTTGCTACAGAAATGTCTAATTTCTGTAAAAAGCTTTGCACTTCATCCATTTGGTTGTTTTCTAAGTATTCTAAATAGCTTACAACCACCATTGCTGATAAATTAAGATGTTCTCTTAAAGTTAAAACTGAAAAAGAATGGTTTTTAAGTGAAATTGAAGATAATTTGAAAACTCCTCCAACATAATGATTACAAATATAAATATTTTAGAAAGGGAGGAACTGATTTCCATATATTGTAGCTGAAATCCATCTCGATCAAGTCAAATGAAAAAAAAACAACCTGTTCATTTAGGACCTACAGACTGCTAAGTATAAGATGAGATTTGAGGGTAATCTCTCAAAAAATATTTTATCAATATGAATTCTTACCTCCTGCTGCAACACCAGAAATTATATTAGGCTGTTCTAATTTTGGAAAATTCAGACCATACAATTTTTTATGTTTTGTAGTAGTTAAACATCTTATAACTGACGACTGTTGAGCTAGGCTACTAGTCTGATACTCAGGAAGAGGTTTATTTAAAAGAACTATTATATCTTCACTCTTTTCGATCAAGTCTTTTAATAGCTCAACTATCTCACTACTCAAGAGCAAATTATAATCATTTAATATGCAAATGTAAGAATTTCTTAATTTTATTTTATATAGCCTTAAACTCGCTTCCTTTACAGTGTTAACAAGTTCCATTGAATCTTGTGTGTGTAGCCTTAGAGAATCTGATATATGTTTGCCATCAAGAATGATTAGGAGATCAATTGTGTCTGATATTTCTAGAATATTATTCCACCTGAGTCTGAAAAAATAATCAAATTTTGCAGTCTTTTAAGTTGCATAATGTTCTAGCATTTCATAATAGTTTACATTAAGAATGATGCATCAAATAACGAAATCACTAGGATCTTTACTCAGTATGTTCTGCTTGTTGTGTCACATCGTCCCAGTCCTCCCAAGCAACTCTTGATCCCGGTTCCACTATCTCTCCAAACAAACTCATTCTCAATTTTCTTTAGATTATAATTCGACAATACTACCTCAATTTATTAATTCTACAATAATGTATTCGATAGTAAAATAAATTTATGATTAACAATTTCACAAATAATGACAAAACAATTAATTGACATTTTACAGTTTGATTTTTAAAAATTTAAAATTGCCAGCACCTAATATCATTAGTTATAAGTTATAACCACAGAGAACTGTAAGTGAATTCCCATTTCTATATCTGTTTCACTGATCTGCATTTTTTTAAACAGACAAGTGATATGTCTGCTGTCATCTGTGCCTTCCTAACTGTCAAAATCGACAAAACCGTTATCTCTTTCATATATTATGCTTTAAAGAGAGAAGGAATATCAGTTAGCTCATTTTTAAGGCTTGAAACTATGTCAAGTAAACTACTTATAATCGTGTTTTTCTTGTACTAACAAGTGCTTGATCATACTCTTCAGTAATTCAGTTTGATCGAGTACTCGATATAGTAAATGTAAGTAAAAATAAATTAGACCTACAGATCAACTGTATTTGATCACTGGAAAATATTATGTGAAGGGGGCATTAAAGTCGTTACATTTTTTCAGATACACAGAATAAACAGATGCGGAATAATGTAATTAAGATCTGTGGTTATTCCTGTCGTATGACATGTTTGAATTTAATAAAATAATTTTGGAGATGGTCAATAGTCATTCAAAAGTCATTGCACTATAAAACTTTTTCGATTTCTTCAGACTTCAATCTTCACTCTTGAATCTTGATTATTATTCTTGTAAAAGTTACGGTCGCAACTAAAAAGTAACGAACGTTGTAAAATATATCAAACATTTTTCTAGTTAAGCTATGATAAGCGTGTTTAGTTTTGTATGTCAATAAGTATAATTTTTTTATTTAGACATGTTAAAGGTAAGTTTTAAGGTGAAATTATTTATTTATAGATTTAATATGTATTATATTCTTCACGGTTAATGTCTTACAGGACAAGGGTCAAGTCACTTTTGAAGACAAATGGCCTGCTATGCGTCCGATAGTCTTAAAGCTGCTAAAGCAAGAAGCAGTCACGCAGATAGAATGGCAAGATTTATTTGGAGCGGTACATTCCGTGTGTCTCTGGGATGAAAGAGGTTCTACTAAATTACGAGACGCGTTACAGCAAGATATTATGATGTATATTAAACAAGCCCAAGCTCGCGTTCTTGCTCAACGCGAAGACCAAGCACTTCTAAAAGCCTACATAGCTGAATGGGGAAAATTTTTCACTCAGTGTAATTATTTGCCAACACCATTTCGACAGTTAGAGAATTCTATTACCAATGTAAGTAATGCAAGTAGTTCAAGTGCTTCTAATTCTCAGAAAAACAACAATAACAACAATGTTGAGGACAGTTTGGTAAGAAAACTCATGTTAGACTCTTGGAATCAAAGCATATTTATGGACATAAAACAGAGACTACAAGACTCTGCAATGAAACTAGTTCAAGCAGAAAGGAATGGTGAATCGTTTGATTCCCAACTTGTTATTGGGGTTCGGGAATCTTATGGTGAGTTTTATTTATGTATCTTTTGAGAATCAATATTTGATTTTTTCCTCACTTTTAATGAGAAAAATCCTTTATCTTTCAGTTAATCTGTGTTCAAATTCCACCGATAAACTGCAGATATATAGAGAACACTTTGAAGCTGCTTATATGCAAGCAACAGAAGACTTTTACAAGCTGAAGGCTAATGAGTATTTACTTAAATATGGTGTCCAAGCCTATATGAAGTATGCTGATTTACGCTTAAAAGAAGAGGAAGCCAGAGCACATAGATATTTAGAGCCTGGCAGTGGTAGTGTAGCTGCATTAACTCAATGTTGTGAAAGAGTTCTTATCGGTGAGCACTTGCCCACACTACTGGCAGAAAGTGCACCATTAATAAAAGCTGGAGAAACTGAAAAACTTCAGCTGATGTTCAGACTTCTAGACAGAATATCTGAAGGTGTCACTCCCATTTTAAGAGATTTGGAAGCTCATATAGTGTCTGCTGGTTTAGCTGATATGGTTGCATCTGCAGATATCATAACTACTGATTCAGAAAAATATGTGGAAACATTGCTTGATCTCTTCAAGCGTTTTAGTTCATTGGTGAAAGATGCCTTCCTGGATGATCCTAGATTCCTGACAGCTAGGGACAAGGCATACAAATGTGTGGTAAATGATACTACAGTGTTTAAGTTGGAATTACCATCAACAGCACTTTTACGAGGCACTAAAGGTACAGCTCCAGAAAGTAAGTGTCCTGAATTACTTGCAAATTACTGTGATATGTTATTAAGAAAAACTCCTTTAAGTAAACGCTTAACTAGTGAACAAATTGAGTCAAGACTGAAAGATGTTCTCTTAGTTTTGAAGTACATTGAAAATAAAGATGTTTTCATGAGGTATCACAAAGCTCATTTGACTCGAAGGTTGATATTAGACTCTAGTGCAGATTCTGAGAAAGAGGAAGATATGGTAGAGTGGCTTCGTGAGGTTGGGATGCCAGCAGATTATGTTAATAAGTTAGCTCGAATGTTCCAAGATATTAAAGTAAGTGAAGATCTCAATACTCAGTTCCGTGGAGAAACAACTCGCCATGATGCAATAAATATTAAAATACTCAATGCAGGAGCTTGGGCGAGAGGCTCGGAAAGAGTCACCGTCAGCCTCCCTCTGGAGTTAGAAGACTATATTCCTGAAGTTGAAGAATTTTATAAGAAAAAGCATTCAGGAAGGAAACTGCAGTGGTACCATCATATGAGCAATGGCACAATAACATTTGCAAATGCAGTGGGGAGATTTGATTTGGATGTAACAACATTCCAAATGGCTGTGTTGTTTGCATGGAATCAGAGACCAACAGACAAAGTAACTTATGAAAATTTAAGACTGGCTACTGAGTTACCTGATCCAGAATTAAGAAGAACATTATGGTCGTTAGCTGCATTTCCAAAGTTAAAAAGACAGTTACTCTCTTATGATCCAAGTGTACAGAATCCTAAAGATTTTACAGAGAACACAGTTTTCTGGGTGAATCAAGAGTTTGCTCTGGTTAAAAATGGTAAACCTCAAAGGAGAGGCAAAATTAACTTGATTGGAAGACTTCAGTTAAGTACAGAAAGGTCTCAGATTGAGGATAATCATTCCATAGTTCAGCTCAGAATATTGAGAACTCAAGAAGCTATAATTAAAATATTGAAAATGCGGAAGCGTATTACGAACACAGCATTACAGGTAAAATCCTTTTCTTATTACTTCCATATTTTTCTTTTTAAATCTATTCTAAAATTTTAAGACTTGTCATATTATCTCTAAGAAGTTTGACAGTTTTCACAGGTGGCAAGAAAGATTATGTACTGTTTTTTATTAGAGACCATAAAACAATATTTATTTTTTTAAACATTTCTTTGTTATAGCAATATCGATAAGCAGGATTAAAAAAAGTACTTTGTTTTTCTTTTTAGAGTGAATTAGTGGAAATCCTAAAGAATATGTTCTTACCTTCCAAGAAAATGATTAAAGAACAGTTGGAATGGCTCATTGAGCACAAATACATGCGTCGAGACGACGATGACATTAACACTTTTATATATATGGCCTAGATCTTGTGTACATTGAATATGAAATAAATTATTAATCTCAAGATTTTAAATTTTGGTTTTTTATGTGATATTTAATCTAACAGGTGAAATTGAAGAAAACCCTAATATGTTAGTTACCTCATAATCAGAATAACAATGTAGTTAAGATAATGTTAAGTTTCAAACAAAAAAACCGCATCCTAATCGGTCTATTCGTTTGGGAGCTACAGTGTCACAAACAGACATATAAGTTAAATTTATAACACCCCTCTTTTGGCTTCGGGATTAAAAATGTATTCAGAAGACATTTACCTGTTGAAAAAAAAACGCGTTAATTTCCTGATCTCGTATAATAAAAAACGATAGTTAAAAATTATAGGCCAGTGGTAAATTTGCTACAATTAGGGCCTGTTTTACGTAACCTTCAAGTAAAGTGTCAAGTAAGCTAACCGCCACTTAAAAGTAGCCAGTAACTCAACATGTCAATTTCACGACCTTCAAGTAAAGTGTCAAGTAAGCTAACCGCCACTTAAAGTAGCCAGTAACTCAACATGTCAATGTCACGACCTTCAAGTATTGCTAATCATAGGTTTAACCAATGAGTAACTTACTTGCAACATCATCTGCCAAGTAGCACCCCTTCTCGACGGTTAAATACCACGTTGTATTATTATTGTAGTGTAGTATTGTATTGTTGTTATATTATTTGTTATCACTATTGTTTGTGTTTTTGTAACCTTTTTCTGTTGCCTTTTTAAAAAAAAAAAATTATTGTGCGTGCCTTTTGTGAAAACATTGAATAAGTACATATTTTTTTAAAAAAGGGCACAATTTTATAAAATAATAACTAATATGCAAAGGTGTAGTACAAGTACTGCGTAGTATTTTATTGCTATTTCTATGACAACCTATCCATTAATTTTAAGTACGAAATAAAAATTAATTAAACCTTAGTATTTTTTTGTTTCGTAATTAAAAAAGAAAAATTTAACAAAAAGATACCAAAATGTCTCTATCGTATACCCTTATCCATACATTGAAATGCATTTACAACATCTTGATATAATAACACGCTCAAAACGCGGCAAACAATAACTAAAATTTAAAAAATGACTACTGCAAATACAAATTATGCTTGACAATTGACACATTACTGTACTAATAAAACGAATGTTTCATTCATCATTCACCTAACCAGTAAGTTGTTACTCGAAGCTTTAGTTTCGCTTGTGAAATTGAAAGATGTTACTTGTAACTTTTACTTGCCGATTAGCGTTACTTGGAAATTAACTAATTAGCACTTTACTTGAAGGTCATGAAAGAGACCCTTAAAAAGAGTAAATTACCAAGAAAACACTATTTGTATTAAATAACATATTTTAATTAATATTTATTTAAAATACGATATAAAAGTGGCGATTTGTATTAATTCTTTAGCGGCTCGATTGTTTCACCTCCTTGGATCTGTCCCCAACCGATCAATCTGAAACAAGTGAAATAGAGAATTACTAATGAAGTAATGAATGAACCCATTTTCATAAATTGTAGCTAAAATCCACCAAATTTTATAAGAAAAAACAGCATCGAAATCGGTCCAGTCCTTTAGAAGGTACTATGCAAAAAGCAGACAGGTCACTACCCTCTTTTAGTCGAGGGAAACTTAAACGCAGTTAGTTATCAATCGTGATCCTAGATGCGCTATAATTAAAGATACATTTGTACTATAATTTTCTATTTTGCTAAAATGCTTTCCTTTTTCAGTATGTTTCAAAGTTGGCAATACTTCTGAAATGTCATAAATTCCATGAAATTAATATTCCGCTATAGGTATACAGCTATTACTTATAACCATTTACACTAGTTTAGATATTTACCTCCAATGGTTCTCAACTCTGCGACTAAGAGCGACTTTCTCCCCGACCTCGGTACAAACAGGGCTGGTGAGAGCGATTTTAGCCAAATCGGCTTTTGTCGCAATCACCCTTCCACCCGTACTTAGAGATCCAATGTTAACCAACAGAGCCTGAAATACATCATTTAAAGTTTAAACAATCTTATATTTCATTAAAAATTATTTTATTAATTCCAAAAAGATGCTGAGTAAGTATTATGATAATGATTTATGCCTGATTTTGAATCTCATGAAATTACCGCGCGCCCCAGCTACAGCTTTCAGAATACCAGTATAAATGACAGCGAGAGAAAAGAAAAAGAGTTATGTGCAAGTGTCGATAATAATAGTAAAAAAATAAACAATAATATAACAGAATAATATGACAAAAAAAAAAAGATACAACCACATAGACTGACAAATATTCAAGATAAATTTATTTTGAGTTTAACTATACTCTTTACGCTGTAGCATGGTGCGGGTGACAGTTGCCTAAGGGATGTGACGTTATGCAATTCATTAACGATACTCGCAGCATGAATCTAGTTCTCTTTAATATTGTTATGAAAATTATTCTGTTATTCAGTTGTGCAGTGTAAATATGTGTATATACTTGTCAATGTAAATGTTTTATGGCTACATAATTATTTTTGTACTTTATAGAATAATCAAAATCGGGTTTTTTTCTTAGCAACCTTTTAAGCAATGTTCTGTTGTGCAATTATAGACCAATTTTAACAATAAAAATTAGCCTACGCACAATATACGTTTTTATTATGAAAAATATCTTCTATCCATCGTAGCAGTATATCCCATCACTAAATACGTCTATGGCGTTACGTTATACGCATAACACTGCTTAATTTTTCATTCAATTTGATTTTATTTGTAGATTAAAATATTCTGGTTGGTTTAATTTAATTTACTAGTTTTAATTCAGTTCAATTAATGATTTAATATATTACGAATTTGGTACATCTGAAATACTACGTTATAATTTGTAAATCGCGGCAACTTTCAAGAGTGAAACGAAATGATACTGAAACTGTCACCCGCACCATGATACAGCGCATAGAATACATTCTGTTTTTTATTAGAAAAACTTTATGTCTCAAAAATAGTGATGTGCCACAACCGATACAGACCGAAAAAAATCTAGGTTAGTACTTATGTTTCTTAATATAAAGCCTCTGTGACTTAATGAGTTTACAATCCGTAACATATCAAAAACGGAAACTGAGGATATTCAAATATATTACGTAAAAACTCACCTTTTTAGAGATATTTAGATTCTACAATACAGGTTTATTTGTAATTTATTTATGTTACACATTAAAAGTATCTAAAATATATTTTTTAAATAGTAATTTTATTTTTATCAATTATTTCCACAAAACGAAATCAAAGAGCAGAACAAATTTCTTTTTGAGTTGGTCTAATCAGTTTTACGTTTGATATTTTAAGTTGTCATTTTAGTCTTCGGAATTAAAAAATAGACTGTAGTGTTAATAAATATATACCTCGTTTTTCGTCAATTTCTGTACTTTGGCGGCTTTCTTGTCTCCCTCAGTACGTACACCCAAAAGCCGCTTAAGGAGATAGTAAGACACTTCCAACTTGACAAAAATACCAGGCAAAGCGCCTACAGCTCCCAGCACCTGCAAATTGTTATTATATTTGTGTAGATGGTCTTTGAGTGTAATACAAACAGTTTTTATAATCTATACAGATAAATATTTTTTTTAGTGTGTTTGTAATATTAAAATAACCGCTTTTTATTAAATGTATATAGATACTTTGGTAATAGGTACACGGTACATATACCAAAATAGCATTTTTCACAATTTTCGTCTGTCTATTCGTTCCGACTAATCTCTGAAACGGCTGGACTGATTTTGACTTGACTTTCACAGGCAGATGGCTAATGTAATAAGGAGTAACTTGGGCTACTATTATTTTAGAAATTCATATAAATAAATAATAAAAAAATAACTGCCGCGCGCACGAACATAATTAACGCGGGTGAATTCGCGGAGCACAGCAAGTGTCAAATAAAATTATAATATCAAATTTGATTATAATAATATCAAAATTGATTTAATTTTCAAATCAAAAACTAGTCATGACATTCAGATACATTTTTAATCCCCGATGAGTAGAGGGGTGTTTAAGTTTAATGTATCTGTGGGTGTGTATCTGTCTGTGGTATCGTAGATTCTAAACAGATTTCGATGTGGTTTATTTTTGTTTGAAAGTTGTCTTAATCGAGATGGATCATAGCTATAACTTATGAAAATAAATGCATCCGTTTTTGACATATTCTCATGTCAAGGGGTTTTTTAAACTGTGTTGCCTCAAGTGTTTGCTCTTTTTTTGTGTAGCATGCTAGACATCAAAATATTCACTATTCTTTGTGTTTCTTGGAATGTATTGCAGTATTACCAATCATATTGATCTTTAAATTTGACACTCCCACAACTGGACATTGGCAGAATCCATTTTTACATGGGAAGCCATTGTATGAAGAAAAATAACTTAAATTTACCTGTCCAACGAGCCTATCAGCTCTACAAAGCGTGGGTTCGATCTTTGTCCCGACCCCGATAAGGCCTCCGGGGGCCGCGAATTGCAATTCGTTTTGTTCCGCGAATAAGGACACGATGCGGGAAAAGATCGGACGACATGTTAACTTGCCCTCAGAGTCTTTGCTTACTAGTCCCGGTCGGACCTGAAAATAATTTACAATTATAAATAACTAGGCGGTGTGCACAATTTCAACCTTTTCATGACATTTTTTTTGCGATAAAAAGAAGCCTATATTCTTCCCAATGTCTAGTTTATCTCTATGTACCTTATTTCATCGAAATCGGTTCATTGGTTTAGGCTTGAAAGCATAACAGACACATAGACAGCCAGAAGTACTTTCCCACTCATAATATTAAACACTATTTGGATAACCACATAGGTGTAGCGCAAGAGGTCCTGGATTCCATTTCCGGGAAAACGAAAAAAATAATCGGTATCAAAAGCACATAATAATTACTTTGTAAAGAAAATAGTCAATGTTACAGAAGTAGAAATTTATGCCACATGGCCACATACAAGTCACATCATGTTCTATAGAGACCTTCACACTTTGGATATTTGTATAAGTTAGTTGAAAAACTTTTCAATCATTAAAACCTCTCAGATGTGTTACTCAGTTAGCCTGTAGCGATTTAACAACTTTACATCCTAGAATCTAGACTTTATTATAGAAATATGAGCATAATGATTGAGATGACTGATTTGAGATGACACTCACGTCGTTGCTTAGTAACCGTTGTTAAATTTTATTATTTGATTTTTGTTTGTTCTCTCGATATTAAAACTTGCGTTTTACTGAAAAATCGCTGCCGTTTTATTCTTATATAATCCAATTAAATAAAAACAACACCAACCTCAATCTCCATACCAACAGTCAAGACACCCTGTAGAATGGATCCACCAGCCACTCCCCCACGAAGGTCATCAACCTCGCAACCTGGCTTATTTACGTCGAATGACCTAATCACTATCATACGCGGTGGGGAAGTAAAATCACGCATCGGAACCGGGATTTTCTTTGTTATGTATTCACATAAAACCTGAAATTTAATAATAATTGAATTAAAGTCAATAATTATTAGCTTGAGAAGATTCTTTAAATTTTTATTATATCTTCAGATATTTTAAAATATTTGATATTAAGTGGACAAAAACAAATCTTGTTTTCAAATTTAATCTTGCATTGACAACTAAATTAGTCTGCTGTCTGTTTACTTTTTCAGTCAACTGTGATTTTCTAGATTAAATCAATAAGCCTTTAAAAACAAACATTACCTCAATGTTATATTTGAGTTGAGCAGATATGGGTATGATTGGAGCACCGTCTGCTACTGTGCCTTGAACAAACTTTACTATTTGCTCATGCTGTTCTTTCGCCTGGCCTTCCTTGACTAGATCTATCTTGTTTTGGAGGATCAGAATATGCTTCAGCTTCATAATCTCTATGGCCGCTAAGTGCTCACTAGTTTGAGGCTGGGGACACGACTCGTTACCTGGAATGTTAATGTTTCTAATAAGCTCACTGAAGAAAATTCAGAAAATGCCTGGAATTTAATGGTATAATCTTTCTTGCATGAAACATGCTTATGAAACTTTACCTGAACCAGTAACTATGTGCATGTTGGTTACGAATCGAGGAAGTCTCCGTTACTAATTTCGACTTGTCTACCATTCAATGCGTTTTGCGTGGAAGATCCATTTTGGGGACACAAAAATGCCTCATTTTGCCAGTCAAATTGGCCAATTTGGAAAACACAAAACCTACTTGCCTGTAAAGCATAATATGATGAGTGAAACAGAGGCAAAATTTTCCACAATTATAAGAACTTACCAGCAATTAAAAGTAAAGCGGCGTCCATGACAGCTGCTCCGTTGAGCATCGTTGCCATAAGAATGTCGTGCCCGGGACAGTCCACAAAACTAACGTGTCTTACAAGTTGGAAGCGGCCCGAGCAGTTCGGCCGCAGACAAGGAAAACTGTCGTCCTTAGACGATCCTCCCGATATGAAACTGGTGGGCCTTGGGCATTTTGGATTGTCGCATTTGTAGATTTTCGCGTTCGCGTAACCTATAATACAATTTTTGGGTAGTACCAACTCCAGAATACAAATGTCATTTGAATTTTAGAGTTGTTTGACCTTATGGTCTAAGATCCGGCCGCAGAATCTGTGCACTCATCGAGTATATGGTTAAAACGGTATATGGTATATGGTTTATTAATTTTTACGGGCAATAGAATAAAATATTACAAAAGTACTAGCCACTTACCCTTAATTACGGCCAGATTTAATTAAGCATTTACAGCTGCTATAATAAACGGAAAAAAATAGCTTTCATTTGATATTATATAAATAAAAAATGTACGTTATGAACGTATATTTGTACCAAAATCATACCTGTTTACACCTGGCTGTGGAGAGGTGCGGCCTAGTGCATAACGGCAGCCGTGATTTTTCAGAATCTTTATATAGATTGCCATGAAGCGGACGATGTTTTATTTAAAAGTGAATGAAATTTTGTCACAAAAATCAACTAACAATAATTTAATTAAAAATACTAGCGGCCACATTATGAAAGGCGACTTAGTAGATGTATATTCTCTTGGTTTTAACCGTATACTCGATGAGTGTGCTGATTCTGCGGCCGTATCTAATACCATTATATTTTCAATTCGCTTAGCAAAATTGTCGTAATGTAATGAGTCAAGGAATGCTGAAGGTAACAATGTATCTGAGGAGGGTAGAGTATTAAGCTACATTCGATAATAACAAGCGTTATAAAGACCTAAGGCATGTTTATACACTCCTTTTTCAGTTAAAAAATAAGTACCGCTGTTTTCTCTGGCGCACTGTCATAAGTCACGTGTCTAAGGCGTCGTAGGTCCTAAACAAAAGGTGGGTTTTTGTTTGAAAACTGACACGATCGAGATCCTAGCTACAATTAAGAAGATACTTTCATTCATTCATGATATATTTATCTTCAATTTCTGTGATAATCATGAATTCACATCTCATCACGTTTCATCTTCTATTGAGGCAGTTGTAAACCATAATTATTATAAACTAAAATAATCCATAAATCACAATTACCAATATACGGCTCATAAAACAATATATATATAATGCATTCATTTATTAGAAAATATAATATAAAAAAATTAATTTTCACATAAATTTGTTGTTATTTTAACTAGTCAATTCCCAGTATCACTTGTAGGTGACACAAGATTATTTGTGATTTTATAGTACAAGGCCAAAATGCATGGATTATCAAGGCAATCACATAACAACTGGTCCTACTGTGACTTCCGGCTATATGTGGCCATTACAAAAATATAAAGTTGAGCAGTTCTGCTGTCCCGGTGCAACTGAGTCCTGAATGAGGTGAGCACAAGTCGACTGTGCTCAGCGAAAATGTTAGTTTTGCCAACATATAGTGTTGGTATGTTCCACAATAAATAGTATAAATTATATATATATATAATATAAATTTGTTTCTTTTATGATATGTAGCTTGAATAAATAGGTGTTTTTATCATTTCATTAAATGACTACTTAACTGTTAAATGACTTAAATAATTAAACAAAACAAAAAATTTGCTCAGAAAAAACACATTCAGTCATCTCATTGGACATGGGAATTGAATAGTTAAAATTACGTAATTAAACTTAACAATAATGGTCCTATTATAAGTTCCATGGAATAGTCGAAAACTATGTACTTAAAAAACTTCTTTTATTCATTGGTATTGCTACTTCTGAATAAAATTGTCCCACATCAATTCATCATGGCAAAACCATATTATTTTTATTAAAATTGGAACGAATGTCAAATGAACTAGATTTACTTGCATATTGCATTCCTTAGCTTTTTATATGTAATAGTTTTCGCTAACTCTCAAAACTTTATCATAGGGGTAAATATTCATATTAAATAACTTTTACATGGTAATATTATACTTAAAGCCGATAATCTTCTGTCTCTCAAAGAGGAACTTCCTACATGTTTTACAGAAACTTTGCCTGAGTAGATGACTGATTCATAATAATTATATCGTATAATAATTATTACATATTTTGTGTATATAAAATACCTTAAGTAAGAGCAGATATTGTAAACAATACTTTAAAAAACTTACCTATCTAACAATATTTGAACTTAAAAACTACACAATTAACTTAAACGTGTAAGTTATTACTACACAGTTATAAAAATTCTTTTAAAGAAAATAAAAATAGGTTCATCTACAAAAATAAATATCTATGAATTCGCGTAAAAATACTATTTAATTATTCTGAAACTACAGCAATTGCTTTATTTAAATTAAGAAAATCTGATGCACTGAATGTAAATCAATCATAATTGCATTAAGAAAATCTTTGAGTTTTATAACTGAAAAATGTAGGTGTATTAAACAATTCTATAATATATGAGATAATTGAGTTATAACTCTTGCTAAATTATGATAATATTTTTATTTAAAAAATATATTTCCTACACTTAGCAGCCCCACATTTACACTCTGTTTGTTTTCGTAAAGCTCTTTCTTGATGCATTTCATATCTTGATTTTACAGGGGATACTGGTGAACCAGCCATGTTACCTTCTGAAGGAGACACCATATTTTCTTCGAGTTCATTCACTTCGCTAATACTTTCTTGAGGTACTGTAACTTCTTCCTCATTTGACTTATGCAGGTAATCAAAGCAAATTTCTTCACCCGCTTCAATATCCCTTGTTGCAAACAGAGCTAACAATGGCAAATTTGGATCAAGACAGTCAGCCCACACCACCCAAACACCAAGATTTGGCTCACAAGAATGATTAATAAAATGTGATATATTGCCCAAATTGCATGCATCAACAGTATATGGATTTTCAACAGAATTAAAGTCTAAGTCAAATAGATAGGTGCGGCCATTTGCATCATACTCCCTGCCTCGTTTCTCAGCTTCTTCAAATGTAATAACTTCACCCACATATTGGCAAATGAACTGACCTTGATATATTTTCTGCTCAGTTTTAACACCCCAACCACAGCCAGTGTGTGTCCTAAAGATTGTTAGCTTTATATTTCTACCTCTCTGAACAACACGATTGTTGCAATCAGCTGAACATTTACATGCTTTATTGCACTCATAAATTGGTGTCCCAGCTGCCAGTCGGAGCCTTTTCTTAGTTGTATAAGCAAACAGGCCAGCTTGCATACCACAACAAGTTTTCGATCGACAATTGCATGCACTGCATTCACAACCAATGGGAGGCTCTGTTGGTATAATAACTCCTACTCCTGGTATACATTCATTAATGTATGTAAAATTCTCTGGAGGGCCACACAAATCAAATTCATTTTCAACAACTATTTTCTTACAATTATCTACCTGATTTAGAAATTTTTCCCATTTTTTTAAGGCCATCAATTGTCTGCATCTTTTTCTAGACATTGTATACAATTGAAAAACATCTCTTGTTTCTTGCACTAGGTCAACCACATGACATTCTTCTTCAGGACTTAGGCTCGCCATACTTAATAATTTAATAATAAGTTTATTTTTTAGAGTTAATAAAGAAAATTCTTCAAACTCCGATAGCCTCTTAACAAGATTGTCTTCACAAAGTAAATTATCAAATGAAAGCTCTTTCTGGAGTTTTTCAAATTCTATACAATATTTTTCCTCTTGATGGTATAAAAATGAATGGAGGATATCCGGACAGTTGTCTAGATTTTCTATTGGCTCCCAAGTATTTTCACTGTCTGGCCATCCCTTCCACTTTATAAAAAAATATTCTGTGCCATTCTTAAACTTGAAGTCTAGTATGTTTTCTATAACAAATTCTTCTGGTTCTTGAATTTTGTTTTTTCTTTTTTTTGCTGGGGGTTCATCAGGTGAATTTTCAAGTTTTTCAATTGTTAAGTTCTGTGTTCCTTTGCATAATTTTGCTTGAAACATGTTTTCCACTATTTCATCATGTCTTTCACTATACATTCTTATTAGTGAGTCAGATACGCGCTCTGCAACATACCATGTGTATCAATTAATTAGGTTTTTAAAAACATTAAATTATCAAAATTAATAGAAATATAATTTATAAAACTCACATGGTATTTTGCAAAGGGACTTCTCAAAATGAAACATATTATATCACCAAAAATGAAACTTAGGTTGAATTATACCCTTATGTGTGCTATGGCAGATGAGACTTAAAAGGCTCTATCTTGGAAAACGCGGGCTTTAGGGCCAAGGTCCATGGGACAAAAATGGTCAATTTGACATCCTGACCGAAATAAATGAAAAACTACTCTTGATAATGACAACTTTTTGAAAGTTATTCTAAGTCCAAACTACTTTATAAAGGATTATCCTTAATCAGCTCTATATTGGAAACAGTGGGGTTCAAAAATATGGGCCATAGAACCAGAAGTTCCTCCACTATAGTGCACAAAAGTGTATTCTCTGAATAAAAGTTACTGTTTATGTTATTTTATATTCTTAAAAGCATAGATAATCATAAATTAAGTTCAATGTACCCAATAGATAATATTATCTATGAATCTGAACTCACCCAACTTAATAGTAATGTTTCTCTCAAGTTCATTCTTAAATCTGACAGTTTGTACACCTGAAATCGCTTTTACAACTGTTGACTTTCCATGAGCCACATGACCAATGGTGCCAATGTTGATAGTGGCTTGTCTTGATATCACCTCAGGTGACAGAGCTGATAATTTTGTAACATCCTGAAATTTGAGAATCATGGTTTAGTTAATTAAAACACCACTCATAGTTTTGCAATAATAGTAAGTAGTGTTTTACAACTCTTATACACGAAGAGCAGAGTCTAACCAAAATAGAAAAGCATCACTATCTGTCCAATCTATCAGGTGAAGCTGAGCAATTACTGAAACATTTTGCTCTAACTGAAGCAAACTACGACGAAGCTTGGAAAACACTAGAAAATAGATATGACAATAAAAGAATTACTGTTAACTATGGTTCATGTATATAGGTAAAAATATAATATGTAACAAAAATCCTAATCTTATTGAAATTTGATGCAATGCAATTTGATAATAATTCTCTATAAATGTTAAATAAATATTTACAATTACATACGAATAATAATATGGTGTAAAGAACGTACCAATTTAGTTAGATCTTGCTGATGCAAGTTGGATTGAACGCCGCGGCCTTCGCTTGTGGCCATTTTCTAATTATTCAGCGATGAAACAGGGTTTGGGTTACTGCTTTGAAAGATAAAATTCACCACTACGACAGCGCACAAATCACAATATTAACTCTGCAAGTAAATTAAATATGTAATTTTAGTTTTACCCTAACCTGTTAAAAACTTCAAGCAACGGGGACTTCTTGCCGCGGGCCGGAAGTTAAAAACTAAAGTATAGCCGATAGCGTGGCCAGCAGCCAGCTACAAGTAGGTACCTACCTAGGTATAATTTTTTTTTGAGAATTAAGAAACCGTCAACGATGGCAATGGCGGCGATTTTACTGAATCCACCGAATTACCATTTACATTACTATTTGATAGTTGGTACTGTCGTCAAAAATTAATGACAATTTGTCAAGGTAGTTTATTATTGTATATATATTATGGAGGTTAGAGAGAAGAAAAACATTCGCTACGTACTAAAGCATTAGACCGTCTGTCCCTGAAAATTTGTAAAATCTATAATT
This sequence comes from Aporia crataegi, assembly GCA_912999735.1. NCBI lineage: Eukaryota > Metazoa > Arthropoda > Insecta > Lepidoptera > Pieridae > Aporia > Aporia crataegi. Next base: position 956,232 of record OU538737.1, read on the forward strand.
CATTTTTCAGCCACCAGCCGCACTGCTAAAATTAGCTGTGTAGGAGTACACGTAGATGTAGTTACTTAAATTGAAACAATTTTAGCGACCACGCCTCACTTATTTTGTCCATATTTCTGGGACACAATTTTCTATAGCGATCGATCTCTTTCTCTCTAACCTCTATAAACGATATTCTACTAATTAAAAATTTAGTGCATTAGGCTGTGGTCGTTCGTGGTCTAAGTTGGGTACATTTTTAATAAATTTGAACTTAAAAAAGTGGAAGTACGATGTCTCTTGTGAAGACCAATATGCTGGTAAATTATAAAATAATTTGTATGTTTAATTTTTGTGGATTCGTAAAATATAATATTACGTAATCTTATCAGGTGCGCTCACTGAGCACGTCGTCAGCCGCTGCTCAGCTTGTAAAGGCTCCAGTCCAAGTTTTTGGCATCGATGGCCGATATGCCACAGCTCTATACTCCGCAGCTTCCAAATCCAAATCTTTGGATACTGTTGAAAAAGAACTAGTACAGTTTCAAAAATCTATCAAAACTGATGCGAAACTTAAGGAATTCCTCATAAACCCAGTTCTAAAAAGAAGTATTAAGGCAGAGGCTTTCAAACATTTAGCCTCCAAGGTATATTTAAAAATAAAACTTTATATTGGTACCATTTTTTGTAAATTACCATTGGTAAATTTCAATATCAGATCTTGATGAAATTTTAGCTCTTTAAGTGTAATGTATGTACAGAATAGTTTTTTTAAAAAGGCTTGAAATATGTTTATTATGCCCTTTTACAGACTAGCATGTCACCAAACACCGGCAACTTACTATGTTTATTGGCTGAAAATGGCCGTCTTGGTAAACTTGATGGTATTATCAATGCTTTCAAGACAATCATGGCAGCTCACCGTGGTGAGGTAACCTGTGAAGTCATTACTGCAAAGCCTCTGGACCCCTCTCAAAAACAGAACTTGGAAGCTGCTCTGAAGGTTCGAAATCTTACCATACTTTGTAATACTCGTGATACATTAATTTGGAATTTTAAATATTTTCTCATTAATTAGATATATTAATGACCTCTAAATTGACATATTCGAACTGGTCTGACATCTAAGTAATCTATGTGTTGTGCAAAATATAGTCCTGGATTTGTGTTCTAGTGAAAGAAAAAGTATTTTGAAAGTGATGACTTATTTATCTAATGAGACAAATGAAATTGAAGACAACTTATAAAACCCCTAGAATCTAGATGATTACAAATGTGAATATCTCATAAATGAATTAATTGATCTTCAGAAATTGTAGCTAAGATCCATCAATTTCTACTACCTTTAAATAATTGGTCCATTCATTAAGTAGCTATGATGACACAGATACTTATAAAGTTACAACATTCACTTTTTTTGTCAAGGGTTAAAAAGAGAATGACCAGATTCAAAAATTTGCATTATATTTTCTTACAGAAATTCCTCAAAGCGAATGAGACTTTGCACCTAACAGCATCGGTTGATCCCTCTTTGGTTGGAGGTATGATTGTGTCCATTGGTGATAAATATGTGGACATGAGTGTTGCTAGTAAAGTAAAGAAGTACTCTGAGCTCATCAGCACTGCCGCTTAAAGTTAAAGACAACTAAGAAAAACATTGTAGAAGTAATTTAAGTTAAAAATCATGTATCAGTAAACTTAATAAAACTGTGTTGTTGTTTTCATGTTTACCGTATTTCTTGCTCAAACTAACTTGCTTTAAACTATTGATAATAACATCAATAAATAACAATCCAATCACATTCCCCAATAACCACCTCCAGAGCTCAGGTTTTAATGCATAGGGCATAGATTATGGAATAATCAAGGCATATAGGGTCTGGGTTCGCTTTTTGGAAAACGAAATAATTTTGTCTATAGGGAACTCTTTTGACTTCATACTTCTGCTTGTTCCAAATATGAGCAGTTAACTAAATCCAGAAATGTGTTCCACTAGGACAAGCATCCAAAAGTTATATCCTAAGGCTGTGTTTCCACCAGAGATGTGCTAGGGAAATGTGTCGTGTGATAATGTGTAGCTGTGCTGTGAAAATGTGTGGTGGTTTCCACCAAAGCTGTGCGAGGAAAATGTGTCGTTAGAGGATGTGTAGCGGAGTTGTGAAAATATGTGGTGCGAGGATGCGTTGCGAAGCTGTTAAATGTGTCGACGGGGGTGCGGTGTAGTGTAAGCAGTCATTAATCCTTCAATCAAAACACATCCCTCGCACACATTTCTCGCTTGTTTTGTATGCGCATACAAAACAAGCAAACCGCTGAGTCGTTTCCACAAGGGCTGTGCTGACTGAGGCGGGGTAAATGAAGCGATATTATTGGTTCTTTAGAAACACATCCCTCGATACGCATCCTCGCACATTTCTGGTGGAAACGCAGCCTAATAATGAAATTTTAAGCATGTTGATTAAATCTCAGTAGAATTATCTTGCCTAATTGAAATGTGGACTGGTTTTCACTAATATGGTATAGAAAGTTTGACATAATATAACAAAGGATAATATGTTTAAATTGTTCAGTGATGCTTTTGAAGTTGTCACCACAGCTAGCAAAAAAATATTGAGACAAATTGAACATATTTGTATTATGCACAGATTTTTAGTAAGTACCTAGTATTGTATAAGTACCTTTGAAGATGCCACTGAAAGAGAAATAGATCGAAGAGTGGAAAGCACTTGGAAAAAGTATTGGAATATGACAGAAATATTCAAGAGTAATCTACCCACAAATCTATGGAGATTTGTCTACTTCCTTGCCAGACCTGGACTGGCATGTCCTTCTGACATATACTGATAACTGGATTCACAAGATAAGAGCATGTCAGAGGTATCGAGAGAAGCTACATAAGACTTAAGCTAAAATGTAAAATTAAACACTCTGACATAAGACAGAAAACAAAAGCTACAGATGTGATCAAAAAAACACTACAACTGAAATGGAGATGGGCAGGACATATGCAAAGTCAAGACGAAAAAAGATGGTCAAAAACTGTAACCAACTGGTATCTGGGGTAGTGGCAGCTCGCGTCCGTAGGAGTCCCACCTTTCCTAAGGCCCACCCTACACGTGCCCCCTGGGTGGTGCAAAATGAGTTGCCAACGCCGAGCACGGGCGGCGGTAAATAACCCGTAGGCCACCGCAGGCCTTGAGGGGGTAAATCCCCTCTAAAGTTCCAAACCAGGTTTAACAAACCTGAGTAGGTGTTGGTACCAACCTTCACCACCGTAATCCCGTGGTCATGTCTCGCGGGGACGGCGGTCTTGGCTTCATTGCCCGGACTACGAGGTAGAAAGCCTCTATAAAAAATTACCCTAAATCTCATGGTGGGAACATGCCAAAGAGATGGATGCTTGACTGATAGGGCAGCTCAGTCGATAGTGCCAACTTCAATGGACCTGGCAAACATTGTAGTATCAGCCTTCACACGAGAATGGGCGTTACCTCGTGTGTGACTTTTGTATTTCGACCCTACTCGTGGGAACAATATGCAATCCTTAAATTCCAATAAACCAACTAACCAACAGCAAAAACCAGCTAACAAGACATTAACCCAACAAACTTTTCATCCTAGTTTATTTATCCGGACAAGATCCCAGTCATTGTCGGATTTCAGAACAACCAGTGACCAGCCTTGTGAAGATTGTGAGTCAAACGTTGCTGCAGAACCTACAACATCAGCATGGACACAGGTACCAAACCGCAAAAGGCAACGAAACAGCCCTGAGAACGACAAAAGTCATAAACAAACCAAACTTGGCTCCTATTGGCTAAGCCAACCGGTCCCAACTAGCAACTCTTTTTCAGAGCTTGATGATAAAGAAGAGAAATCCCAAACTCAGACTGAGAGACAGCCAAAAGCACCGCCAATATTTATTGACAAAGTTGCTAATATATCTCCTCTAGTCCAACTACTAAAGGAAACAGTACCGGGACTTTTTGTTGTTAAAATCCTCTCTGGAAACCGGGTGAGAATCCAGCCCGCGACTGGGGATGCATATAGAGTCATTGTCAAGGAACTAGATGAAAAAAACACAGAATATTATACCTATAAACCAAAACAGGAGAGAAGCTTTAAAGTAATCCTAAAATATCTACATCCATCCACCAACACAGCAGACATTAAAGAGGCCTTGGCTACTCTTGATCATACTACTAGAAATATCTGGAACATGAAACAAACGCAAACTGGGAACCCCTTACACATGTTTGTAGTAGAACTAGAACCTCGACCAAATAACAAAGACATATACAAAGTGAAAAATCTCCTACATTGCATTGTAAAGTTTGAACCACCCAGGCCTAAACGAACCATTCCGCAATGTGCAAATTGTCAATCTTATGGACACACCAAAACATACTGCCGTCGCAAACCGAGATGCATCAAATGTGCTGGTGATCATGCTTCCGCTGATTGCTCTAAAAAAGAAAAATCCGACGATGTCAAATGTGCCCTATGTAACGGAAACCACCCAGCAAACTATAAAGGGTGTTCTATTTACAAACAACTGCAAAAACAAAGGTTTCCCCCGCTGCGAAATAAAACCTTCCCTCAAAGCAAAGTCCCAAAAGATTCGAATGAACAATGCAAAGTCCATGATCTAAATAAAACAAACAAACATAATATAAATTTAGATATGACAAATCAACCACAACAAACAAACAAAAACCACCAAAATAAAACATATGCAACTGTCACAAGTCAAAGTAAAGAGCACCATCAACAACAGCATATTGCAAAAACCTCTAATGATGACTACAATAATTTCAAGGAACTAATGGAAATGTTCAAACAAATGATGCAACAGATGAACACCATGTCTAACCTACTCTTAAACTTAATATCAGACCTGAGAGTACAAACCTCACCAGGCAGTGGCCAGGATTTTGTCCAGGGGGATGGCAGGCGGCCCACCTTGCCTCCCCGCGGCAATGCAAACCGTTAACACTTGCTCTGTGGAATGCCAATGGGCTATCAAAACACACTCCCGAAGTTAAATCTTTCCTGTATACCCATGACATAGACTTCATGCTAGTATCTGAAACCCACTTCACATCGAAAACTCACATTGAGATACCTAAATATAAAATCTACTTCACCAATCACCCTGATGGAACAGCCCATGGAGGGTCGGCCATTATCGTGAAGGAAAAGATAAAGCACCATGTATCTAACTCTCATTCCACTAATGAGATTCAGGCTACCAACATCATCATAGAAAGCCTAACTGGCCCTTTACAGATAACAGCTCTCTACATACCTCCAAAACACAACTTAAAGTTTGAAGCATACTCCTTTTTCTTTAAGCTATTGGGCAACAAATTTATAGCTGGCGGAGACTATAATGCTAAACACATAGACTGGGGCTCTAGAACAACGTCTACAAAGGGACGGGAGCTCAAGAAATCAGTACAAAAACTTAATCTCAATATCTATTCCACTGGTGAACCAACTTATTGGCCAAGTGATGTCAAAAAGAGACCAGACCTGGTAGACTTTTTCGTTACCAAAGGACTACCTAATCGCTCCTTGCGCTGCTACTCCACCTACGATCTGTCATCTGATCACACAGCTATACTAGCTAAACTGCATAATGACACCATCGAAGTGACCAAGCCATGTAAAACTCACAACAAAAAGACCGATTGGGCCTATTTTCGGGAGCTGGTAGAAAACAACATTAATCCTCAAATTGCATTAAAGGATAATGATGATATAACCGAGGCAGTTGAAAAATTTACAACTTGTATCCAGTCAGCGGCTTGGCAGGCAACACCAAACCACTCCAACACTTGCATACCAACCTTCCCTCAAGTGGTTACTGACATTATCCAAAAGAAGAGGTATTACAGAAAGCAGTGGCAAACTACCAGAAGCCCTCGAGATAAGAAAACCTTTAATAAATGGGTGAAAAAGGTGAAAAAAACCATGCAAGATATTGAAAATCAGAAGCTGGAAAATATGTTAACAGGACTTGACGCTACAGCAGCCACGGAGTACTCATTATGGAAGGCTATAAAATCAATCAAAAACCCAATAACATTCGAATCACCTCTACGCAAAACTGACGGAACCTGGGCCCGAAGCGACACCGATAAAGCTGAACTCTTCGCAGAGCATCAATCTAACGTTTTTACACCAAATCCTGACACCGGCTCAACAAAAACCCGTGAAATTACGGAAAGCCTATCTATACCATACCAACTCGCTCCACCGCTCAAAAAATTCACAAAAAATGAAGTTCTCGGCGTGATTAGAAATCTCAAGCTAAACAAAGCACCTGGTTACGACTTGATAACAGCCAAGGTCCTAAAAGAACTTCCTAAATTAGGCATTTCACAACTTACTGCTATATTCAATGCAGTTTTGCGCCGTGAATTTGTCCCAGCGCAATGGAAAGTAGCGGAGATCATTCTAATTCTTAAACCAGGAAAAGATCCAGAAAATATATCGTCCTACCGCCCAATAAGTCTTCTGCCGGTGCTATCCAAAGTCTTCGAAATTCTATTCATGAAAAGATTGACTCCAGAACTGGTGAAGTCAAAGATAATTCCTTCCCACCAGTTTGGCTTCCGGGAAGCACATGGCACCACTGAACAGGTCCACCGTCTGGTCACAAAAATAAATGATGCTTTTGAACACAAAAAATACTGTTCTGCAGCTTTTTTGGACATCTCTCAAGCATTCGACCGCGTATGGCACGAAGGTCTACTTTTCAAAATACTAAAAGCCTTACCTATAAATCACTACTTATTAATTAAATCTTACCTTAGTGAGCGAAATTTTTATATCAAAAAAGGCGAAGACAGAACAGGACTTCATCCTCTTCAAGCAGGTGTCCCTCAGGGAAGTGTTATGGGACCTGTATTGTATCTTATCTACACCTTTGACTTGCCGACACTAAACGATGTACTCGTGGGGACCTTCGCAGACGACACAGCTCTGATTGCGTCACATCCCAATGCGTTAGTCGCATCTAACATGCTTCAGAAAAGTCTCGACCTTATATCCAACTGGCTCAAAGACTGGCGCATAAGAGCGAATGAAAGTAAATCAGTCCAGGTTACATTTACACTTAAACACGCCTCTTGCCCCCCAATTGCACTAAACGGAATACAAATCCCTCAGCAAGAAGACGTACGATACTTAGGTATATACCTTGACAGACGTCTCACCTGGAGAAAACATATTTTCACCAAAAGAAAAGCTTTAAGTACACAACTTCGCAAGCTCCATGGGTTCCTGACCCGCAAATCAAAACTGTCCCTAAATAACAAACTTCTCCTATACAAATCTATATTAAAACCTATATGGTCGTATGGTGCCGAGCTTTGGGGTACTGCTTCTAATTCAAACATTGATATAATCCAAAGATTCCAATCGAAAACACTACGAATGATCGCAAACGCACCGTGGTATGTAACAAATGACCAGCTTCACCGTGATCTTTCGATTCCGACTGTCAGAGAAGAAATATCATCGAGACTGAAATCATACGCCAAACGCATAGACCGCCATCCTAATGAGCTAGCCTCTGACCTCATGAATCCCAACACAGTCACTTTCTCGAGAATTAGGAGAAGAGCTCCTCAAGACATCATCAAAGATTAGGAGAAAGAACTGTATATTATTAGCTGGTTGGGCCACTGGGCACATACCACTCATGACTTGTGACACGTTTCGTCCACCACTAAACTCTCGCTTAATGCCCACTGGGCAGATCGCAAGAAAAAAGGAGATTAAAAAAAAAAAAAAAAAAAAAAAACTGGTATCCAATTTACAAAACTCGAAAGCCAAGTAGACCACACAAGCTTTGGTGCGACATAATGAAAACTGCAGGAAAGACTTGGAAGTAGACAAGCTAAAGATCGAGACAAATTGAGGCTTTAGCTAATGCGATTAAAGCCTTACAAAAAATAAAGCTTTTATTTGATTCCTTACATTTTCATTAAAAAAATACATTATTTTTAAAATAATAATAATATAATTTTAAAAAATAATGTAGGTATTGTTATATTTTTGCCTACTATTTATTTATCTAAAATTTATTTGTGGTCAAAAAATATAGATTAAAGTATGACGAAGAACTTATTTATTAATTAAATACTTTCAAACAAAAAGGTGCCCTATGCACACAATCAACACAACATACTCTTGGTATTTCAAATCAAAATCACTAAGTTAACAAATTGAGATCAAGAACGAGATCAAAAAACTTAACCTAATAATATAGCTTTGCATGTATCTATTATCCTTCTGTAGGAGCAGCCTCGCCTTTGAGAAGGGCATTTTCTGCTTCTAATTCCGCTATTCGTGCTCTAGCTGCCTCTAACTCATCATCACCACCATCTGTGCCTAAGTGCTTTCTGACATATTCCAGTGCATCCTCTGGCTTATCTGGTTCTTCATAAAGACTTACTAGAACTTTTGTTAAAGCATCCATTACGCCTGCTCTTTCTAAGTATCGGCGAAATTCTTCCCGCTTAGAGTCAATTGGCTACAAAATAAATACATTAAATAACAATTAATTAACATAAAATTTCGTTATAAATATTAAATATCTACCTACTACATATTATAGAGGAATTATAAATTTTACCTTGTAGGATGACATTATAGATGTTTTCTTAAACCTAGATTTGATGTACCTATAAGTAACGAAAACGGGATGGTAATTCTATGTAATCAAAATCTCACTGAAAAAATGAAATAAATATGTACGTTAATAATATAAGTTTGTATTTACTATTTTGTAATTTGTTAGAAATTAAAAATCTTGTTTTCTATCTTCTTTTTTCAATAATCTGCCACAGATTACAGAGCTGAATATTTTGACTTTGAGTGTAATGTCACAGGTTTATGGTTACACCATAGATTTAGTGTATACTAGGGTTACACAAAGACTAACTACGAGTTACTAATTATACAGGTGTCCCTGAACTCAACGCCAAACTGAAACGGGGTGACAGGATTGACTGTAACCATCATGAGAAAAATCAGAAAAAAAACCCATGTAGTTTGAAAATTATAGGCATTTATGAAAAACCTAAAAATTTGGTCAAACTGTACCCATTTTTCGGTTATTGTTATTAATTTTTATTATTTTTGTTCATTTAAACTTTTGAACCGTAATCCTAAATAACATTTCTAGAACCACAGTTAAAAATAATGACACAATTGCCCCAAGTTTTCTAGAATTAAGATTATTTGTTAAACTATGAATTTAAAATTTTCAAAATTCGTTGACTTTGAAAGGCCCTCCTTTAAAAAAAATGTACTAAAGTGCCTTGGCAAGTGCCATCAAAAGTTTGCGCATTTAATTAGAATTGTAAAATGGTACAGTACTTGTTAGGTTCATACTAAAAAAAAGGGGAAAAAATAAAAACCTCAAGTAACCCGATTTTTGCTAACCCATTTTACTCAGTTCAAATGTTTTTTATTCGCACAAGCTCTTGGTAGGTTCTTAATTTTACAGCAAAATGATGAGAGTGATGGATAGGGGACATGTTTGCCATGAGCGAGCGAGACAGATAGTGACGCCACTTTTACCAAAGTCAACAAAAGTAAGTAAAATTAATAAAATAATGAAAAATTTTAGCCTAGTTTAGTTTTATTGGAATAAAAGTCAAATTATTTTTAATTTCACCACTTAACTAAAAGTTTTCAATCACTGTTAGAATACTTCGTGTATAGAGCCTTTGGTGTGTGCGCCTCCTGGGAATTAAATAATGTATACATACTTAGATTATGTAAACACGACAAGTCGACAATGCAATTACAAATGAAACTATATACATATTGATTAACAATATGTATAAGGTTTATATAAAGTAAAGTTAAAAGTTTATAACACGCAGCCGAAAGCTATCTAATAAACGATTTCATATGATATTTTGGTGCCACACTGAACACAACAAATATTTTACTGAATGAGCGATTGAAGCTGTTATGAAATGTGTACCTATGGCCCGCACAGCTCTGAAACCAGCCTTACGGTCGAATTCGGCGTCCTTAGCCTTGATTTAGAATAAATGACATATTATACATACGAAATGAGAACCTCCTTCTTTTTTGAATCGGTTGTAAATAGTACATTCTAATTTCTAACGTTATGGGCAAAACTTTAGTAACTACGTCTTTCAAATGAGAAAACGTATTTCAAAATGAAACATAGAAGTGCCATTACCGTAATGTTCACTGTCTCAGCCAGCGGCAGTAGCTTAGTTTGCAGCGATTGCCGAGTTGAACTGATTTAAAAATTGATTTGGACACTGAATAACTGGTGTGAATGCAAAACTGACATTGACGACAATGTAAAAACTCCCCCGACACGATGATTACAAATAAGAATTGTATAAACGGATGAACCGATTTATAAATTGTAGGTAAGATCCATCGCGATCAGATTTCAAATAAAAATGCACATCGAAATCGGTTCATTCGTCTAGATCCCTAGAATAGACAGACAAGCACATACAAACTGTAAACTAATAACGCCCCTATATTTTCGTATGAGGTTAAAAATATGCAATGTCATAACGTTCACCAGACGCATAGTTGCCAGATGTCCGGTTTTTTATAAACTTGTCCGGTCCGGAGAAAATCCGGACAGAAGACTGTCCGGTTTTAGTAAACATTACGTTATCCTGGCGCTTGAACCGCTCCCAAACGCAGCGTTCGACCGCGGGCTTCACTTGAAGGAGACTGTTAATATGTGGTGCAAATTGTTACCAATTAAGCAGCACCAAGTTTATTAAAAATCGTGCAGTATTCTTGTATCTAATGCTTTTGTGGAAAGAATCTTTAGCGTCATGACTCATGGGTAATGTATGGACAGACGAAAGAAATCGTCTCAAAGTACATACAGTGTAATCTCACTAATCAGGCACTATTAAAAACCGTATGATGCCGGATTATTGGGATGTTCGGATAACTGGATTATAGAGAAAAATTCATAGGTGTTTGGTTTATTTGTCATTTTTAACTAAATATAAACTATTCTCACTTGAAAAAAACAAATACGTAAGCACGTGCACGTGATAAGTTTTGAGGTAAGACTGCTAGTCGACGACGCAGCGACCGCAGCGCACAGGTATAGAGGCGTGGGCGGAGGGTTCCGGATTATTGGACGTGCCAATCTATCGAATAATCGAAGTGCCGAATAAGTGAGATTATATTGTACTGTTAAAAGTCAATTGTGTGTTTTCTTTAATATAACTGCTAGTTGCACAGAATTCAAAGATACCATCTCAGGCAATAAAACCTTATAAAAAGTGACATCGAGTAGTAAATATATAAAAGTTGTAAATTAGCGTTTGACATTGTATTACGTAACTTTTTCAAATTTTCAGCTCTGTAAATAAAGATGTAGTTTTTTCGTGTAATTTTTGGAAAAGTGTTCAAGTAACATTTCTTAAGTCTCTTTGTGTACACCGTTTTGAAATTCGTTAATTCGGGCTAGTCAAAATTCTATTTATTGTATTGGGTATTTGATAAATCATGAATAAAATTATTCCTCATCGTAATCTTTTTGAAACTAAGATTACCTTACCTTGTTCCTTTTGGCCTACATCTCGTCACCATTGGTATATTGTTAAAATAACAATAATATATCATAATATTAATAAAAAAAATTCCGTTTAAAAGTTCATATTAATATAAAAAACAAACTAAAGTTAATTATTAAAATTATTTATTACCTTTAAATTAGTTTATAAACTAATTAGAAAATAAACCAAAAATACTTCCGGTTAAATCATAAGTTGTTAGTGTGACCAAACTTAAGAAATAAGATATAAATGCACGCTAACAGTTCGCGAAAAAATTTAAATACAATATTGAGTAGCAATTTATTTGCCACAACACATTAAAGTATGTAAATACCTTTTAAAACGCGGACATTGTGCCTAAGTTTTGCGACAAATTTACTTCACAATAAAATAGTAAAAGCATTTGAATGAACTCACAATTATCATATACGTGTCATAAGGACGCATTCGAAGTATTGTATACAAAATGGAATTTTTTAATAACGCATTGCATTCGTTAATTTAAGTGTCTTTCGAAATGTTTTACGTGAAAAATTAATAATTACGCATTATTCGAAAATATTATTAAGATTCATCATCACTGCCAGCCGGAGCCCTCGGTTTAGGACCTCCAGCCCTCTTGGCCATAATAATTTGATCGACTTTAAGTATTGTGGTTGCGGCGCCTACGGCGTATTTCAGACCCCAGTATTTTAAAAGGTAGAGGTCCAAAACACCCTTTGCTTTAGCGTCGCACACTCCGTTGTTTTCCGAGTCGATGTCGAAACCAATCGTTTTTTGGTTCTCCTGAAACAGAATATTTTAAATTATTCAAATAGAATATTAAAAAAGTATGGCATTAAGCTTTTGTGTCGTACAAACTCTCTCTCTCGAAACTCTACTAATGTCTCTTCTAGTATCTTAATAGTCCATGTCCATGGGCGGCGGTGATCTCTTACCATCAGTGAACCCGCCTGCTGTGTTTCGTAGGAAATCACATTCTTTGAAACACATAGTAATATAGATGATACTCAAGTCGCCATAAAAAAGTAAATATCTAAATAACTAAGAAACCCGTTTTTTTCATACAAAATAAAGTAAAAATATTCGCAGTTCTACAACGATGAGCGATAAACGGCAACGTCGCAAATTAAGTCAACACCTTTCAGGATACGCGCAATGCTTATTTGTGTTCTACTTAAAACTATACATTATGCATCCGATGTACCTTTCAAAACAATATATTGTATTATATTTTTATATTTAAAATAAGATAATAACATTGAATCTTTTCTCATAAAATAAGGTACAGTATCAAAAATAAATCATATTTTACCATAGTCGTACTTAACAATTAAAATAGGAACTAATCAAGTAATCATAATGATGCGACGAAGATTTTAACCTTAAGTATATGTACCCGTGTGGTTATTTTCTTATAATTATTTCATAATTTTTAATTTAAATCATTAGCCTTGAGCCATTAACTTCACTGTGAATGAAATATTCAAAATTTAGAACATAGTTCAGACTTCAGAGCACGTTAGCTTTTATCTAATAAGAGTAGACAGACCCCACTAGCAGAGCGGGGCATTTTCTGAGAAAACTGAAATTTTAACTTTATGACTACCGCTAGATAGTGCAAAATATACAACACACGTCTAAACGTGATACTCGAGCTTGCGCAAAAGCACTGTCTGTAGATAGTTATCAAGTTAAAATTTCAGTTTTACAAAGCCCTTTTTAAATCAATGATGTAATACTAGTAAGTACTAGTAGAGATGTAATGACTTACTAGTTTCTACAACAGATTGATTATATCAAACAACTAGCAAGATTCTTACTCTGTGCGCCTTGTAGATATTGTTGACAACCTCTGTGGCGTTGGCGCCAGAGTTGTCAGCTAAGGCCCGCGGCACAGCCTCCAAAGCGACTGCGAATTTCCGAACTGCGTATTGCTCTAACCCGGGTAATGTGTCAGCGTATTGCAACAACTTCTGGGCTAACTCGATTTCCGTTGCTCCCGCGCCGGCCACGAAGCTGGGAGTAAAAGGAAAATATTTGGATATTGGCATCACAAACAGAATATCTCTCACTTATCAACTTTACGCACTGGCAGCTAACCGCGTAGGCGGCTAACCGTGCGGTTCCATTTTAGTATGCAACCGTGCAGTTAGCCCCTAGTGCGTAAGGGGTCTTGAAGAAAATTAAAAAAAACCCCAACATGATGATTACAAATAAGAATATTTCATAATATATGGATGCAAGAATTTCTATAAATTGTAGTGAAGGTCCATCTCGACTGACAGCTTTCAAATATAAAAATCCGCATCGAAATCTGTCCATACATTAATAAACTACGATGCCACAAACAGAGACACGACTTATAACTTCTATTTCTTTGTTGGGGTTTAATCAATTAGATTATCATAAACTTTAGACTTTCGCGATTGGAACTCATTATTATTGAATACAGCGGGACTGCGCGATAAGTCCTGCTATATTCATTAGATAACATAAAGTTAAAAATATGCGTACATTAAGATAACATAAAATATGCGTATATGCAAAACCAAAGTTTATAAGCGTATCAGTGTTATAGAACTTATAGAATATTAATTCATAGGCTGAATAACAATAATTAATAATAACTGGAACTTAACATAATATGACTTATCATTACAATATATTATAAAACAAAGTCGTCCGCCGTGTCTGTCTGTATTAAAGTTACAACAATAAAACAGATTAGCATGCATTTCACAAATAGATAATGTTTCATGAGGAAAGTTTAGGTAATTTTGGAAGTGTTGGAAAAAGTCAAAGCTGCCTGAGAGCTTATATCGAAAACGCTGTGCAAGGTATAATATTCCCCTGTTATAGATGTACACTAGCCCTTGGTGGCATTATTATAACTTTTTAAGGATAGTTTACCATAACCACTCTATTTTTTATTGGTGGTAGGAAATTCGCTGGATCAGCTAGTTTATTATATTTTGATAATGATAAGATCGCCAACAATTAACTTATGTAAAGAGGTTCACAAATTTTAATTCTCTATTATTATTTTGTTTGCATAGTATAGGCTGGTTGAAAGATAAAAAAGCAAAAGATTAGATGAAAAATAATAATACTAGTGTATTAAAAGTAGTGAATATTGTATTGGATCATAAAATTGCGAGGCTGTTGCCAGATATAGAATACTATAGGTAATGGTATCGACTTAAATCGACGAAAAGAAATATTCTAATTTTCGAAACATTTGTTTAAAACTATCTATCCAATGAATCTACTTATCCATATATATTATGTGAATGATATGTTTACCGTCCATCTCTAGCGATTCCCTTGAATGTATTGACACCATCATCGATAGCCCGTTCAATGTCATCCATGTAATTGTCAGTTGAACCTCTGATAACGACAGTAGAAATGCGGGATTCTGAACTGTCCATACTGAAAACAACCACTCGAGTGTCTCCCAGTTCATCTACATGCACCTTGTCACAGTATCCAAGCTCCTCTGCGGTTGGGGTTGTGAGGCGGGGTAACACCTGTAAAATTGATTAAATTAATCTAGTTGCAGAAATTACAGGTTCCAGAGGAAGATCATGAGCCCCAACAAAAATTTTGATCGGCCCTTAGGATCTCTTCCGATAAAAAAAAACCAATCTCAATTGATTCAGTATTAAGTCACATAAATAATAAATCATCTTGGAATGGATGTAACAAATGGAATGGTATGTAACAAATGACCGTGATCTTCTTTATCTATTCGATTCCGACTGTCAGAGAAGAAATATCATCGAGACTGAAATCATACGCCAAACGCATAGACCGCCATCCTAATGAGCTAGCCTCTGACCTCATGAATCCCAACACACACACACAGTCACTTTCTCGAGAATTAGGAGAAGAGCTCCTCAAGACATCATCAAAGATTAGGTGAAAGAACTGTATATTATTAGCTGGTTGGGCCACTGGGCACATACCACTCATGACTTGTGACACGTTTTGTCCACCACCAAACTCTCGCTTAATGCCCACTGGGCAGATCGCAAGAAAAAAGGAGATTTAAAAAAAAAAAAAATCTTGGAATACTTTAAGTAATAATTTAAATAAGACTAATATGTGCCTTATCAAGTTTTTTGATTTAAATGAGATTTAAACATATTATATACCATAAACCCAAACTAATATATGAATATAAAATTATACTCACTGTCGCATTAACAGTTTTAGCAAGTCGTCTCAAATCAAACTTGGAATTAAGCCGAACAGCCATAACACCAAACTTGTTCAAGAAGTGTAGCGCCATATCTCCGAATTTTGCACCCGCAACAACTACCTTCACTCCAGCATCAGCAATAGCCTTTATTTGCTTCTCAAGAAGAGATTCCTCTCCTTTACTAAAGTTTAAAAGTTCATTTGCAGTTTTAATCAGAACTGTGCCCTTTGTTTCTGTTTGTGTGATGTCAACAGGGCAGGAATATACAGCTACTTTAGCTTGGGTAGTTAGGTTGATGTCACCCTCAACTTCACGTTTAAATACCATGCCAGAGAGGACCTCCGACTGTAGGAGACCAGCTCCAAGAATCTGAAAGGGCATATTAATTTTTTAAAAAGGTGTTTGCAAAATTTAATTTATATCTTTAGTTATGTGATATGGTTACTAATTGTTATTTTGTTAAAAAATTGTTTAGTAAGGAACTAAAATGGAACCTAACCCAAAATAATACATAATTGATTGCCTGTGGCCACTAGGCCCCTCTAGTGGGTTATGGGATTTCACATAGTAACTGAAGCTGCCAAACTCAAGAACATTTTGTTTTGAGTAAAATTCAAAGGCCTAGTACAAAAATGAAAAATTACAAAATTAGGACTTATTAATTTACCTTACAAATTCTGACATTATCAACATTGAATGTTGTCTTCTCTGGAAGAATACCAATGCAGGCTTTAGCAACTAGATCAGCAATAAAATCTTCATTTCCATACTGCTTAGCCATTATTGATGATCGGACACCCTTCACCACCTCACCATAGTTTTTACAATCTTTTATTTCATAGGAAACAAGTTCTGGCAGAATTTCTAGGCATTTATCAAGAGCCCTTTCATATCCATCAGCGATTTCAGTGGTTGTAACACCCAAACGCAATAGCTCATCAGCTGCTTCTAAGAGAGCACCAGATAGTACAATAACAAAGTTTGTGCCATCACCAACTTCAGAGTCCTGCATTTGACTAGCTAGTACCATGAGTTTTGCAGCAGGATGTTCCACATCCAGCTCACGTATTATGGTTCCTGCGTCACTAGTAACAAACTGCTTTTCAATATGATTAATAATCATTTTGTTCATACCATTTGGCCCATATGCAGATCTCACACTTTGAGCAAATTGTTTGCAAGCATTAATGTTGCGGTACACGGCTTCCTCTAATCCTGAGAACATCTGAAAAAAGAAATCAAAAATATGAAGTTGTTGTTTGTTTTGGAAGCAACATACATACATTTCAATGACAATTATGTATTCAGCTACATAAACAATAAAGGTTCACCAACTAGGATTTATAGAATATTTCTGCTCCATAATACACTGGGGTAACGAGCTACAACTTTTTTCATTTAGGAGAAGCTTAAATGTTAGTGATTTATCTTGAATAATTACGCTATTTCGACACAGATAATAGGAAGGCTCCAAGTATTTTGGAATCTTATATTCGAAATGTTTCAATTTTATTGGATCTTACATGGTTTTAATATAAATATTCAAGAAGTTATGGTCATATGGTCGGCGGCACATGACAAAGCCATAGTTTTTGGTTATAATTAATTAACTTACCCGTGCTCCATCTTTCAACATTTGTGGAACACCTGGAGCTTTTGGAATATGTAAAGCCATTTTGGGTTATTGTATTTTCAAGTAAGACACTCAAAATTAATAAAACCTTGCAGTTTTCTATTATTTCATTCAATCTTGAGCAAAGACAAACGCACACTTCTGAGTTCTGACTACACTGTAAATTGTCATAGAAATGTTCAAATGAATGTCAACTATCAAAACAGGTATCTATTAAATGTCAACTTAACGCGATACCTACTCTAAACAATAATTTAAAATGTTGGCGGGAGAACTTGTCTTGAAGCAACTTTAGATAAAGGAATAGTTATTTTCTGATAATTTGGTCCTAAGAAACTAAGTTCTTTTTCATGGGTTAGCACTTATCTTAAAGTTCGTCCATAGCTGTAGAGTTTTAATAGAACTTAAAACCGCTGTCACAAATTAAGATGAAATAAAACATGAATTTATTTGAGAATATTTTATTATACGAAAATACAAAGGTTTATATTTAGTTAATATATTCACAATTTTATTTCAGTCTACACAAGTTGGATATATTTTTGTGATTTTCTGGTGACATGTCATTTTTTACGGCTTTAAATTAAGAAAATATATTTAGTATAGCTAAAAGCAGTTTTTTTATGTGAGTTTCCAAGGTCAAAAATGTCAAAGTGCAGTAAAATAACTAGCAAAAGTCAAAATTTTTAGAACAAAAGATAGATTATAAAATACCCTTATGAATACTTACGTGAAAATGAAAGTTTCGTTTTGTTATTAGAAATAGCTAATATATATCTAATAAAGCCAATTATTTTAAGAAATTGAATAAAAAGCAGGGATAAAAACAAAAAATTGCATAACTTGAATTTTCAATTTGGTAAACCTCTATGCTTAGCATAACTTTTTAAAGGTATAATAGCTACATTCCCAACAACCATATTATTAAATCTAGCTAAAACTATTAATTCGATTTTTCGTTTTCCCTAAATCCAACTACTAGACACTACCCACTAGACATTCAAAATAAGAATCCAATAAATTTATTTTCTAAAAGATGACATAAAATCTTAAAATTAACACACTATTTAATCGATACTTAAGAATATTATATATATTTAAAGCAAAAAAAGAATAAAAAATAAATGTATACACTTTAGTCTTTACATCACAGAAAATTGTAATCATAATAATGTTGTAATACTGCCGTACTTTTAAGTAATAAAACTTTTTTTGTGATTTTTATTTGCCTATGGATAGAATTCTTATTGAGACGTTGACGTTCCATAAAAAATCAGTCAAGTTAGAATTCCGACCAACTTTGAAAAAAAAAACAGTCAACCATAAATACCTAATTTTAGTTTTAATTGTAGTCAATTTGACATACTGAGATCATTTAGAGCAATCAATTCGCTTTGATTTCCTTCTATGAATTAACTAATATTTTTTTACGTCATACTAAATAATAAATATGCACCAAAATTATATCGGTGTAAATGTCACAAACTAATCTGACCCTGGTGACTTTATAATTTTTGACTTTAAATGTTGCTTAACTTACAATAAGATAGCGCCAGTTACATTTAGTTTTATGGTTAATTTTTTTAGATAATATATTGGATATAATAAAAAAAATCATAAAACCTAAATAAGTTTACATAATCGTGGAAATAATAAAAAAGTCGAAGTTAGAATGCAAAAAAGGCTAAAAATAATGAGTATTATACAGTATTTTAAACAAAGTTGTCAGATTCTCACGATACATTCAGGGCGTATTTTTTTATCAGTCGTTAACGCGAACAATATTAAAATAATATAGTATTAAGTGTTTTCGCAAAATAATTAATGTATGCAAACATAAAAAATACACACTTAATATTTATTTTATTTGAATACTTGTTGCATAACTACGGATCACAAAATCGAGCCATAGAAAAGATATTAAAACTATAAGGCAATTTAAAAAGTTAGTGTTTCCGACACATTAAAACTCTATTCCTGTTATTCATAAAAATCTATAACTAATCAATTAGCCCATTTTAGTCTTTAGTCATATTACACTACCCACTAGGCATTAATTAACAAGCAAAAAGTAGGTTCACCATGACATAAGAGATATTTCTACACCTGTTTCTGAAATACATGTTAACCCGGAATTCGAAGGATCCGTGACTTACACGGAGGTGATATTATAAGAAAAAAGAAATAAAGAAGTATAGAAAGCAGTTAAAGAAAGGAGAACTGCCCAAATAAATTTGTAATTTGAAAGGGAATTTTTGTAAATACAATTGCAATTAGAGACAATTTAATAAAGTCCTGATATGTTGATTACAAACAAGGAGCATACCTCTTTTTTTCGGGGGTTTAAAATAATCGTATTGAAGTTTTAAATTTTTTGGAATAACACGGTATTTATTAGTAACTTCAAAGGTTCGTAAAAATAAGTTTTTTGTGTTGGAATGTTCCAAAATGCATTTTTACTTGTTAGCCAAATTATCACAGTTAACAGTTTCGTTATACAGAAATCAAACGTAAGCCTCTATTCGGACACTAGATTTTTATCACAAACCCTGAATTATTAAATAGAACTTTTGTCCATTTAAAAAATTAAGTTTCTTAAAAGTACTTTTAAGATGTTATATTTCTTTATTGCTACATCCTTTAGTTACTTTTGGTATTCCCTAGTTTAGTATTTAACTTCTTGACAACTTTATGAACACTTCAAAATAAAACTGAAAGAACCTATGAATTGGCCTTAATTATATTCCTAAACAGAACGTGTCATTTAAATTTTATTAAAAACGTTCCAAAATAATTTAAAAAAAAATCCCTACTAAATTTATACATGCGAAAGTATCTGTATGTATTCAAGAGTTTTGTAAGTACAATTGCAAACGAAAACAGTTTAAATAAGCCCAATAAATGTTTACTACAACTAAGAATATCTTATGAATTAACGTTATGTCCGTAAAGCTAGCACGCTTTAACTCCTGATCAATTTTTGATATAATTTGTTACAGAGACTAGAGTTTGGATAAGGACAGGTCTTTTGTTCAATCTGTCAGCTCAAAATGATAAAGCAGTCATCGTCGTCTTTTACGGCCATTATTGAACTTTGTACTACATGTTGATAACACCAGAAGAATGTACACGTATCGTCACCAAGCCAGAAGAAGGCAGAAGTCAGAGAAGTACAGCGAGATTAATAGGCGTGTCACTTTCTACGGTGCAATCGTTAAACTTTTCCAAAAAAACTGGGTAAACTAGAAGACCCCTAATAGACCGAGTTCTGTATTAATCCGTATTATTTGTCCATGAGTATATAATGTAGCGTTTGAATGTTATTAGAGCAATATATATTATGTATCAGAACATCCTCGGTGGGGGAATGGCGACCACGACTGCGCCGGCACGGCCCGTGCTAAGGGGAGACAGTTTCCGCCAACAGTTCGACACGGAGTCGTACACCTCCACCACACATAGGTACTTTACACCATCGTATCCACCTGGAATATTCACAATATGAAAAACAAGTGAAGCGAAGCGAATGCCCCCATCGACATGGTAATTACAAATAAGTAACAATAAAAACAGCATGAAAATAAGACCATTCGTTTAGGATATGCCACAGACAGACACGTCACATACATAACACCCCTCTTTTTGCGTCAATCAAAACGAAATTTGACTTTATATTTATTGCGTAATATTTTGTATGTATTTTGGACATCTTATACATCCTTTGGTATGTTTAACTGTATGTTCTATATAGGGATATACCGGGTGTAATCGTTGTATACACAGGTGATTATTCAGTAACTATTACAGATATCAAAAAACTTTAAACTGATATCGAAAGTAATTTACCTAATTAATAAAATGACAATAATAACTTTTTTTAAATAAAACAAGAAATATCCAAAAAATTTACATTAAACACTCCCATAAATTTTATTTAGTATGTTGCTTGTCGCCAGTTCAAACCAATACGATATTGAAACAAGGTTTATTTAAAGTGGTAATATTTTTTTACTACACGGTTTAATCTACACCTTTATCTACTTAAAATTCATCAATATCATATCATACATAATTATAAAATGATAAGGCTAAAATAAAGTAAGTGAAGTCCCGTGTCCCCTAGTGGGGTATGGGGCAGATGCGTTTCACATCTGTTTCACTGATCGATTTTTTCTTTAGGGGCGAGTAGGTGATCAGCCTTTTATACCCTGCCAGACCGAGTTTTTTATTATCTCCACCGAGAATCGCACCCAGAACCTCTCGGTTGTAACGCTTACGCGCTAACCACTCGACCAGGGAGGCGGTCATAATTATTATTCCACTTAAAAAAGGTAAAGTACTTTTGAATTCAGTTTAAAGTTTTTTGATATCATCAATAGTTACGGAATAATCGCCTGTGCACACTTAACGATTACACCCGGTATAGTTTTGTTCTCAGTTTTGTATGGATATTGTGAACTTTAAGCTATATATAAACTTACCAACAGCGACAATCCGATCACCCAGCAGACACGATCCAATCGCGTCCCGACCATACGACAGTCTCGCGACGAGCACCCAATTGTCGGCGATCGGATCGTACCTCTCCACACAGGCCAGGCGCCCTCCCGTCGCATTCGCGGGAGCTTCGTGCCCTCCTAGGGCATATAGATACCCGTCCGACGCACAAACCTGTTATGGTAACATTCATTTGTATAGTCTGTTATTAGAGTATTCCGTATGATTTGTATCCTTGACTTGGACATGTAATAATTTAAAAAAAAGTATAGTCTGTGGTCAATTGTAAATTAAGAGAGTGAGAAAATGTTGTCATTGCACATTCCTTTCTGAAATTTCTTAGATTTTGAAATAGACCTAAATAAATTACGTAGTTACAATCGCGACTTGGCAAAGCCAAAATTGTCTATTCTATATCATGTGGTCTTATTTATTCAACTTTAACACATCAGAGATCTGTAGAAAGTGTTAAATAGGCTAGTAACAATTCAAACTTCGGTTGTAGGTAAACAGGCTGATACAGCGAAGGCTTGTACTTACGCTAACCCCGCCCCGACGTCTATTCATGGGCGCGCAAGCAGTCCAATGGTTGGTCGCAGGGTGGTAGCACTCCACGGACCTTAAACACGCGCCACTGTCCCTCCCCCCCACGGCATACAGCCGGCCTTGTAAGGCGGCAACCCCACAGGTGCTGCGCGCACCGGACATGTTCGCCACTAACGTCCATGAACGAGAACACGCGTCCCATCTGTACATTATACCACACCATGTATATTATATAAACTTCTTTGTGCTGTATACAATTTTCTGTTTTATTTATTATTTTTTAGTGCACTTGAAGTCAGTTTAGGGTTTTTAACAAATTTATTGTGAAGCGCAGACCTTTCAACGGAGTTTAGGTAAATCCAGCCGTCGTGTCCCCCCACGGCGTATATTGGCGAGTTTGGTCCTTCGCCGAGCACTGCGACTCCCAGACCGTGTCTGTGCGTGTTCATTGGAGCCAAGGTACTCCAACTCAGAGAGGTCAGGTCACAGCATTCCACCTAACAGAACATTTTTGGAATTTTACAATAGTTTATCTATATATGTATTATCTCAGAAATTTTAGTCCATTTATCGAATAAGGCTATAAGTATAAAATCATGCTCAATAGGAGGGAAGGATCCATGAAAAATGTTGCAGGAAAAATTTATTTTCCAGACCTTCCGTTGGATGAGCTACATAAACTATTAGTTACGAAAAAAAGACAACGAAATGTCAGATGAAACTCGTAAGCATTAGAAAATAGTCGAACGATAGACGCCAAAAGTGAATTTCCGTAACCCCTAGTTAGCAGACACATTTTTGTATCTGTTTCATTGATCAATTTTCTTTACAGGCAAGTAGGTGATCAGCCTTCTGTGCCTACCCAACCGAAACATTCAAACCCCCAGGATTTGAACCCAGGATCTCCGGCGCATCACGCAGATGCGTAAAGTACTTGGCCTCGGAGGCGGTTAATAAAGTATATGTGGTAGTCACCGTAGTCATATTAGGAATTGGTAAGCAAATATGATGAATTTATTGAAAGTGAATGAAGCGAAAGATGTAAGGTGGTAGGTGGCAGTCTTTTGTCGCTGCCTACCTCTTTGGGATATAGGTGTGATATTAAAAGAAACAAATAAATAAAATTACCGTATTCAGGGTCTTGAGTCCGTCCCTTCCGCCGACCACAACCAGCTTGTTCTGCAGAACAGCAACTCCGAACTGCAGCCTCCGAGCGCCCATTCTCGTGTACGAACTCCATGTGTTTGTACAAGGGTCGTACATTTCCATGTTACTCGCACCCTGAAAATATTAATTATTCTCTGCTAATATTATAAAGAAACAATTTCTATGTCTTCTTCGACGTGTCTGTGTCTACTAATATAACACAGGACACTAAAAAAGTCTATTGTTAACAGGCTGAAGCTGATTCATTACAATTAACATGTGAAGAATTGAAGAAAATTTAGGGAAACCTTGTAACATGTATTAACACAGGTTTTCCTAAATTTTCTAACTATACAAATAATGGATGAATAAACAGATTTTCATAAATTTTAGCTAAGATCTATCGCGATCACGTCAGCTTTCATACAAATAAAAACGGCATCAAAATTCAAAACCAGTCCATTCGTCGGCACATTGAACTTATGACACTTATGGCTTTTTTAAATTTTATAGCTTACCTTATAACCATCCATTCCTCCTATAGCCAACAGCCTGCCGATGGTAGAAGTCCGTGGGCGAGTTCTATGTGAGAACAACAGAGATCTCCTCTCGGGCAGCAAATGCCATTTCACAGCTTCCATAATGAGAGGCTGACAACCAACTATATTCCCACATGTTTGCTCCACTTTGTCGATTAAGTACTGGAATTTTTTTTACCAATTACGCACGGGTCATATATTCAAAATAAGTGACGTAAATGCTACTTATATAATTACAGATTTTTTTTAACACCAGATCTGTAATTTCTATCAGAGACATTACCACATATTCGAAAATTCTATTTTACATTACAATACTATTTTTAAAATTATAACGACCTCTGAACAAAAATGAATTTCTGATAAGCAGAAGGACCTGATACCGATCTAAGAAAATCATTTTATTTACAACAAAGCATTGCCAACTACAAAATAATAGTGGATATGGACAGAAGAAAGAACACAAAAAGTGAAATTCTGTAACAGTCAGAGCAGGGGAATATTTCTGGATCTGTTTTACTGGTAATTGACATCTGTTTTACAGGCAAGTAGATGCTCACCCTTCTCTTAGGCACAGAAAATAACACCAACAAAGTTATGTTAATTTTTGTTTCTCTAGAATTCATCCAGTGTAACACACGTGAACCACTTGGTCACAATTTGGTGATCTCTTATCAACAGTAAAAAAAACACACCTCTGATGAAAGCAATGGCAGTTTGACAAGTTTGAGTAGATTCGGAAGACATTTCTGTCTCATTGTGAGGTCATGATGCACCCATAACATCAGACTTTCAAACACATTCTCCTCAGTTATCACATTGAGATCATCCGATTGCAATAAATTTGCTAATTGTTCTTCCCCAAGACGTAGGAACTCTTCATTTTTGACCACCTACAAAAATAATATTTACATACATAATAATATTTTATTAATTTAATTATTAGTTATTATGACACCTTAGTAAAAATTGTGAATAAACATACTAACACTAATATTATGCACCTTATTATTTCTTAAGTTTTAATGATGATTTTATACAAAAATCTTAAACAACACTAGCATATATTTAAGTGAATGAAATTATATTTGGTAAGTAGATATATAGATAATTAAAAGTGAAATAAAGTTATGTGAACACAACATTGAATAAATTCATAACAACTCATACTTGGTTGCATTGCAGGAAGTTGAATAATTAATATGTTACATAAATGTAAAAATTGCAACAGTATTAATAGCTTTGAAACTATTTATTATATCCATAAATGGTGTAATGAAATTTAATAGCATTATTTTATATAAAATATATTTTTTTAAACACATATGGAATATTAATATGTAGTATGAATGTATATCAATACATAGTATCATAATATCATAGTTCTTTGTCTCTAAAAAGGACCAGACATATTTATATGCTTATTTTGACACATCTTTAAATGTGGACTTTTTTACACATTGCAAAAAAAATTGTATAGACTTCTTAAAATAAACTCATCTCTGCCAAAAAACTAAATACCTAATCATTTTTGGTCTTTTTTTTTAAAATTTAATGTTGTTTATTAATAATGATATACAAATTATCTGATAAGCTCTCCATAATAGTTTATTTAATATTTTATTTTCTATTTCACTAAGACTTATTCGTTGTTACCTTAAAAAAATATTAAAAAACAAATTAAAATGCAATTTTACTACCTGCATAAAATGTTGATATGTATATTGTATAGCAGTTTTGTGTAAACTCAAGCATGACTGTTGTTCGGCAAATAATGCGATTCCTAAGCTGTTACAGGGGTCTAGTTGCTTTTCTAAAAAGTCACAACAAGCCTTCGCTGCTACATTCAATTGTAATAGTGTGGCTGTTGATAATAATACTTCTACAGTTTCTTCACTTAATTCTGAAATTCAAGTACAGTACTATATTTATGTCTTTGTTATATTATATGGTGCTAATACTTGTATTCTAATTAAAAAAGTAAAATAATTTATTTCACTAACTCTAAAATCAGCAACATTTTGAAAAGTCTGCAATAAGGAAGATAATAATAATAATAATAATAACATTTATTGCAGGATCATTCCCATAGCTTTGTTAGTAGCCTTTTTCTTAAAACCTAGTGTTAGTCCTTATATTTATTTACTTAAGAAGTTATAATAAAATTATGAATATAATAAATTATATTCATAATTTATTGAAATATAAGAGAGCTGATTATCTAATAAATTGAAAATGGTACAGGAAAACTTACCTATGATACCTGTATAACAGTAATTTACTAAGGTTTTTAAAGCCTGAGGGTCTACCCTTTCTAAAGTTATTTCAGAAGATCTGGACTCCTGGAGTGAACCCATAAACATTGCTGCGAAATATTCACTACATGAAACTAGCACCAGCTTATGTGCAGGTATTCTGCAAACAGCAAATCATTTAAAAAGTAGTCCATTATTCAACATTTGTGAATAAAAGAGAGCTTCTTTGAAACATTGAACTTTTGTTTCAGACAAAAACTTTTTTTAGTCTATAAATATTTTCTTTGTTACAAACAAAGAAAATTTAAAAACAAAAGGCAAAATTCTTTTTTAATAAAAAGTGGCAAACAATTACCTGCAAGTACCCGCAATAAGCACTACATCGCAGAGTTTTTGTGATTGGTAATATCCAAAAATGTTTTTCAGTGTTGCTTCGGAATGCCCTTTGTAGCAATGAAATTCATCTGGACTTGAACCACTTGAAAGACTAAGTTGGCTAAGCTCTCGCGGTAACCCTTCGTCGACAGAATTCTGGGAAACATTGTCCTTCGAGGACTCAGCCCTCTGATTATCACAGGTCGACATTGTTACATTCACTTATATTTAATCAACGAAATATTAAGTTATAACAAATGAAGCACCGGAAGCCACTAACAAACTCCAATAAACAAACCACACAAAACACGGATACAAGTTGAAATGAAAACAAAGAAATGTCACAGCTGTGAGTTGTTTTTGTTGCTAGTATTGGCCTTTCTAATACTGACATTTTATATTAGAAAGTCATATTACAATTTATTCCAATTATTTATTAACGTTTATAATTATTTAAATGAAAGATAAATTTACGATAATACTTTAAAACTCAATAATCAAACATGGTTACGAGGATGGAACCGTTCTGGCAACATTAAACGTGTCACTTTCAGAAGTCTATGACCAATGAATGCCAGTGATTAAATAAATAGCGGGAGTTGTTATCTTACTTAATTTTTATTAATTATGATTTTCAAATTTTTACCCCAGTTCCATAGTAAATGGAATAAGAAGTCGAACACACTACGAGGTACTTGATACGCCGCTTATCGGTATAGTTTTTGACTTTTAATATATTTAATGTAGAACCAGAAGTGGATGAAAAAGTAATAAGTATTTGCAACAGCTGTCGACTGTTGTTACGCTATTATTTGTGAATGATAAATAAACACATTTATTAAGACCGATTTGAATCAGTGAGTTGTAATTACTACGCTAGTAATAATAGTTTAATGCTTTGAATTATTATTTATTTGTTTGGTGGATGGTTTACAAAGCCATCACTTGAAAACTTTAAACACGTTGAGTAAGTATGTCAAACAAAAGCGCCTGACTTTAGTTTTCCTTGCATTCACTTAACAGTTTGCTAATTAATTTACTTCTTTATTATTTCACTTTTTACACAGAGTAAACTTTTTATGCTTTAAGGATTATTAAAGTTAATATAATCTAAACAATGATTTAATTTTACTTTGAAATAGGAAATAGGTAGGTAAGATATTCAAACACTTCTGTCATCTGGCTGAGGCATTTATTAACATTTATTTTTCGATTTTTTATCTTAATACAACATATATAGTAATTAACAATACGTAATAAATAGTCCAAAAGTATATTACGCCTACAAAATAGCGTAGTCGTTATAAGATTACCGTCATGTGAGCTGCTTGACGAATACAGTTAGGCAACTCACGAGCGTCGGTCAAGTTTTAGGAATATTCTCTGAGAGAATTATCGTGTGTTCATTAAATTAAATAATAGTTAGGAAAATGTACAGATTCTATATTAATTTTGAATATAGTGTTACTGTTGCATTAGAATTCTCTCGGAGTTATTCTTAATTCAAAGGCTACGCAATGACAACAGTCTGAGCAAAATGCCTTTGTGAAAATTCTATGGAAATTAGCATCTATGCTCTCTGTAAATAGAATGTTCTAAAAATTGTTTATGCTTTCAATTTTGTGCGGTAAGAAGAATAGTTCATTACAATTGTTTGTCTTTGGCAAACATAACATTATGAGAAAATATAATATGTAAATCTCTATCTAGTGGTAAATGAACGTATATACGTATCTACAAAAATAGTTGCACTCTTAAATAATATAATTCAGAAACAGCTGATGAAATTAAAGACACACAATTCGTTTTCAAGGAAACTTGCGCTCGATGGCTGAATTTCTATGAAAATTTCGTATCTGAGTTTCGTTAAACAAAAACGTACAAATCCTATAATGTATTCAAAAAATATTGTTTTTCAACAATAGACATTAGACTTGGTGGATGTGGTACCAGTTGAGCGAACATTTCTTTAGGTTTTTCATCATCGTGACAAGAAAATATGGAATACCTACTTTAGAATACAATTGAAGGGGAAGATCTAATGAGCATTCAGCATTGTATATAATAGTCTCGTAGGTGAGTGATAGGACCTGTAAATGGGGTTCACATTTATAAGATTTTAAAACGGGCCACATAGAAAATGAGAAAAACAAATACTTGACTGCCGTATACAGGTCCCTCGATTACGAGAATAATATATTTTGCTTTAAATAAACAGTGTTGCCATTACATTTCGTAGGTAAAGATCACAAATACACACCATTCAGTAACATTTAGATTTAATAGCTGTGCATTTCTGAAGAAAAAAAAGGATAGCTTAAAAAAGAAGCTAATATTACTATCATGATTGGTGATCAGCGTGCTAACAAAGAGTTTAGCTTGCAGGTTAGGTAATTAGCCCGTATTTAATACAGACTAAAATATTTGTACACAAACTAATAATATGATACATAGTCTATTCTCGAGATCATGATTTGCCTTAATCTAAAATATTTAAAATATCACAATAAATTGCTGTGCACATACGAAACAGGCAAATTTTGAGTGCAAATACGTTATAGGTAATATATTTATTAGAATTACAATTATATCTAATAAATTAGTGGATTGACATAAGAAATAAATTGTGAATGATAAATAAACAATAGCCAATTTATTTTGCCGAGAAGTCTTCTTTATTCATAGAAAAAATCGTACAATTAAAAAAATATATTACTCATGTAGTTGTAATATCATCTTTTATAACGAAATAATTTAAATACCTATTGGATGCAAATTAAAAAAAATAATAAATATTTTTGCAACCTGATGCAAATTTCTTAACATTGGGTTTCAGTTTAGATTGATCGGAATATTATTCAAGAGTTAGCTGCTTGTATTATATAACGAAGGTAATTGACACGTTGACTAAACATAAGGAAATTCTTTGGCATTAAGTACCTGTAAGATTTCATTAATGATAATTCTTTTGTGATACCACAGATCAAAGCAATTTTTTTAAAACAATAAATAAAATAAAAAACCAAATTCTTTCAAAAATAAGTAATATAAATACCGAAGAGTCTGATGGCTCAAGAACAATAGTTCTAAAAGACTACAACGGTGTTTATTAAAAAAATATAGCTCTGATCGGCCTCCTTAGTACCACAAAGATTTATCATTTAAACTTCGAGTTCACATCCTTTTAGCTAATATCTAATTTTATATTTATTATATATCGTTTAACACGTACTATGCTATATTAAAACAACGTTATATCTGTAGACACAAAATAGTGCTATAATTTATCTATTCATAGAAATCGGTGCGATAATTTTAATTTTCATTAATGTTACAATAAATGCAGATCTACTAAATACTATATAAACTACGTATATTTTTAACATTTATTTAAGCTATATTATAACATCAGATAAATATGTGTAATTGTATTAATAGCACAATTTAGTACATATAATTATCATAAGAATATGATCACGACACATAATAATTGAGACTAATCTCTAAATCTAAGAATTATCGGCAGGATGTGAACTCGAAAGTAAATTGAATTAAAGAACAACTTCAAAATTATTGAAAATCATTAAATGTTTTTAACACAACACATTTTTCTGTTATTTTTTTTATGCCGCTGAATTTTCTTATACTTAATTTGTGTGTATAAAGCACACAAGGTTATTTTTGTTTTTGTTTTTTAGATTTAACAATTAAATTTAAAAAAACAATGGAGAGCTTTTCGGCAATAAGGAATAACTTTAGTATCGACATTTAACATTGGGATTGTGGTCAAAATTAAGTTTTGTAATAAATAATATATTTTTACGAATTACATTAATAGCTGCCTAGTAACAAGACGGTTTTGTTAATTTAAATTGTAAGCCTATCGAAAAACCATTAAAAGAAAACGATTAGATTATAGGAATATCTATTGCTTACTGCTAGTCAAGTGCAGTTCGCCAAATATAGGCCGATAATTTAAACAAATACAAATAAGTCAACTTAACCTATTATATGAACGCTTATTTAATTACAACCCTCAATTCAAGGAATGCATTAAAAGTAATTAAAAACTATGAATAAATACAATAACAAATAGATAACATTTATATTTCAAATGAAGAACTATGAACTAAAATATTTATATTGTACGCTCTACCGACTAACAATGTCGACTACCAGTCTCACATTTTAGTTTAATAATTGCTAGAAGGTAAACATTGAGGAAATAGCTGCCGAGAAGTTATTTTGACGTAACCAGGTTCCATCGCCTGTTGCCACGACACACTACAGCTAACGAACAATTCACTGGCTTTCGGAATCCTTACACTATGTTGTGGTTATTCGGAGCCTGCACCACTTGATATGTTTCATAACGTCTCTAATTGGTACTGGTTGCGTCTAAATACGTCATGCGGTTATCAGCGTAACTGAATAGGATCAATAAAGTCTCAGTCTGTTTGAGAATCACTGATGGAATGTTCAGAAACTTAATGTTCGGAGGGATGTTTAGCGGCCGCGTGCCCACCGCAGCAGCGCGTCGGCCAACACGTCCAAGTGAGCTTTTGTCTGAAACGAACATTAAAGGCATTTATATTTTGATCATTCTAAGTCTCCATTATTTTTATTGTGATAGGTGTCGCAATTATAGGGGTTATCTGATAATGTTTTTGCCTAATAACTTTTTGCAACGTGAAAAATATCTAGTAACTGCAAGTAACATCTGCAAGTGATCTTTAGTAACTAAATGCACAAGCAATTGCAATCGCAGACCACGAAATTGTGTTGAAATATTATTCGATAGCGTTTGCGTAAAATATTTATCGAAAAATGTTACAGTACCGCTAGGTGCTAGCAGATTCACTCAAAGCCATATACCACTATGAAATTTACAGTTTTGAATAGGGCAGATCATAAAGTATAAGTATTGACGGGCTTGTTTTCCGCAACTCGACGTCTACTATGCGCCTATTTTGCGTAAGAGATCATTAAAATTGAAAATTTCAAATCGTTATCCATCTTGATAAAGTGAGTTTGTTAAATAATATTAAACAGCGTCTACGTAAAGTATTTTTGAGAATATTATTAGAACACATGGGATAGAACGTTTTTAACAGTCAACAGTGAGTGATATATGCTTGCGTGTGTTGGATGCAAAGGAATATATTATGTAAATTGCATGTACCTATGTAAAACCTATGTACGGAGCTTCTTGCTGGTACTTTCGGTAAAACCTATTATCTGAACCAGTGGTAACTGTTTAAAAGTGCTTTGTAAAAGTTTAGGTTCTTGTATAAAGTTTGTTTTGATTTTATTATTAGATTTTTTTATATCTTACTTTGTTCGTTTTCAAGTGATTAATTTTATTTTATTTGTTGCTATACATTAGATATACATGAATGAATAAATAATAGATTTAAAAATATTGAATAGTAATTTATACGCACCGTTTTGTAGAACATGCATGCCTGCCGATCTTCGTCCTCCCCACTGGGGCAGTCGATAAATCCGTCACAAAGCACGTGGTCATCGATACATCTGTAGCGCCCCTGACGGTCAGGTGTGGGACACGCAAACCTCTCCATACCATCCGCGGCGGGGGGACATTCTGAAATATAATAATTTAGCATTAAAACCATAACAAAAAAACAAAATTTCACATAAACATGATTGTCGTTTTAAGTTTTTCGCCATTTAAGAAGGACAGAGTTATACAGAGTTTACCATCAATTGCAAAGTCTTAAATAGTAAGCGTAGCGCCTTAGCGTAGTCCTGTAAGATTTAGTGGAAAATGAAGCAAATAATTATGTCTAATAGAGTACCAAATATCTCAATCGAGTTTATCTAATATTTATAATGATTTTTACCAACTATTTAAAAATTAATATTTCTTGTATACGCTATAAGTTTTCAAAAATAAAATAAAGAAATTGATTGCTTAAACCAAAAAAAAAAAAACAAATTTTTATATAATATGACGAAACAACAAGTAAAATAACATATAAATGTTATTCAGGTGAGTCATTTGTACATGATTACAAAATAAATCCTTCACGTGCCACTTCAAACGTATGTTTGTAATCTAATCAGAGGGATGAACCTTTGAGGTAGAATTTCAATCAACTTTGGAAAGGTAACTCAATTCAAGTTTTTATTTGATTGAATAGGATTTATAGTTATTGTAAACAAAATATCAATGATGAATATACAAACTTTTGATGACCTCGTTATTGGTACATGTTGGAAGGAGGGGACTCTTTTGATCAAACCATAAGTACATTTTGAAGGATAAATATTTTTTCGAATAATTTAGATTATCTTGAGATTAAAAAAAAAAACAGTTACTAATAAATTTTTGAGAATCATTAAATCAACATATTTTATCCCTGCTATCGCTATTACCTCCCACAATCGGGAGTTTTCGTAAGGAAATTGTTGGGCGTCTAATCGAAATGAAGCTACTCAAGAAAAACTAGCTTGATGGTAATCAAATGCAAAAATGCTCCAGTGATCCCGGACTAAAATCCTATCCATGAACAGACAGACAGATGCGTGAGACTTAATATTATAAAGTGAACTGACGTAATAAAAACAGACGAGCATTTTTTATAATTGACTTTTTGGGTGTGTTTTATATAGTAACAATATTAAATATACATGTCATTGGACATATTTAATGTACGAGTATTTTCATTGAATATTTGTCCAGTTCCCACAGCTTATTATCACTGTTTGTTCAACGATTTACGTTTCATGGCTATTCATAAAGAATTACGAGTTAAATATCTTAAGAACTGGTTTTCCTTGAAGAATGTGCTTAAAATAAAGGTCTTAAAAAGCTTAATAGTAAACGTAATGTCGGTTCTTCAGAAAGTGGCGTATTTCAGAACTCCGGCACGTAGAGTCGTCTGCTGTCGTGAGCGTCTATTTTTAGCTTGCCGGGTGTAAGACCTCGTTCACGGAAATTGAACGTTAAGAGGAAGCGATTGAAAATATTTTTTAGTATGCCGCGTTAATTTGACCGAGAAATGGATAGTTGATGAAGTAGATTGGTTTTTATATTTTTATAGACTTATACTTACTCCATCGCGCTCGTAGATGTCATTATATATTATTTTTCAAAGCAAAAGATTTCAAGGCATACAAAATAGTATGTTTTCTATATGTATAAAAATGGTATGGCTTACGTTTATAACATTCAAACTTTACCCAAAGATATCACAATTTAAGCAATAATATGCTACTTATGATTTAACAAGATTTTATTTCAACACCTGTCAAATATTATATATTTTAATATCTTATATATAAAATTCTAGTGTCACAATGTTAGTTACCTTCGAAATGGTTTTACTGATTTTTACCAAATTTTATATGCATATTCAGTAGGTCTGAGAATCGGCTACTATCTATTTTTCATACCCCTAAGTGATAAGGGTAGCCCACCCCAAAAATTAATATGGCAAATCAACGTTTGCTGGGTCAGCTAGTATTATTATGTAATTAATTAGGAGATCTTAATACAATACACAAAACAAATAACTTACAAGACTTATTGCCTAATTCACAAGTGGCATTCAGGCCGTACTTTCATTGGGCGACCCATGTAGAGTATTTATTCTCTTGTAGGCTTTACAACTTGACCGTTATATTTTTAAATCATGTATCGGAAAATTTTAATTTTCAGATAACAGTTTTTAGAAAATTCGAGCTGTTTTTATAATACAAGCAGTAATTTCATTAAAAAATTTAAAATCAAATCAGTCATGGTAAGT
The DNA here is from genome assembly GCA_912999735.1 of Aporia crataegi. NCBI lineage: Eukaryota > Metazoa > Arthropoda > Insecta > Lepidoptera > Pieridae > Aporia > Aporia crataegi. Next base: position 990,778 of record OU538737.1, read on the forward strand.
CACATTCCACTGTTTAATGAAACTTTGTGGTACTGTTACGTAACGTATGTAAGAGATATACTCTAATGGGTGTCGTTTGGCTAATGCTGAGCAAATAAGGTGGGCGAAATCGTTAGTCAACCGAAGATCAAAATAGCCTGCCCAGACCGAATGGCGACCAATAAATTGTATGAACTAATCCCGAATTCTTGATTCTAAATTTTGATTATTGCTAAAGTATTGTTTAAATTTACTACTCTGAAGTTACTACATATTACATCTACATATTAATAGAATAAGAAAAAATTATACTCAAAAAGTATATATACTTATTTATTAACTGAATAGAAACATAGAACAGAAGTCGTTTCATGAATTACGAAGCAATAATTATGTTTCACAAAATAATAATTTTTATAGATGTTTAGGGCATGAGTTAATTTCTCACACGCACAAATGAATATAATCAAACAATTTGATTATATTCATTTGTGCGTGATATAAGTCATTATTGTGGCCGTAAAAGTTCAACTGTTTCTAAATTATTAAATTGCCAATATAAAAAATTAATGTTGTCAGAAAAATTATATTTGCCACTGTAATATCATCAGAAATTTAGTATATAATTTTATTTAACACGAATAGCACCGTCATATTAAAATAAACATCGTTATCATGGAGTTTCTATTTATCAAAACTGAAATAAAAAATCCTTATCGTTTATAGTATATTAGAAAAAACAGTAAATTACATAAATATATCGAAAATCTATTATGACAACTGTATTTTATGAAAGAAAAAAATTATGGCAAATGTCATAATTGATATTATCTTATAAATAGTTGAGTGCTGTAAAGCAAAAAAATCTTCTCAGAATCCTGAACCAGTCAATATTAATAAAACTATTTTGACTGTACAGTTAAAAGATTAAATAACAAATTTAAAAAATAAAAAATTATCGTTCTTGATTACAACATGTATAATACATGGACTTCTGTAATGCCAAAGCGAACTAATTGAAGTTTATCTATACATCTTATATATTGTTTTTGCAAATTTAGTATTAAATTCAAAAACAATCAAATTGATTAGGATAGGAAATTGATGGATGTCATAGAGTTATAAGCAAATAAGTACAACGTTGACTCGTATTTCAGCAATCATTCCCCGATTGCGAAACTATTATTTCAATATCTTGAAAACTATTGTAAAAATACAAAAAATGAAATTTTCCTTATCATCAATAGATAGTTTAACATCTCATTCATTGAAATCGGTCTACGAATGGTGATGTAGGAGTGAAACAACCAAAAACACTCGTCGAATCGATAATCTCCTTTTTGGTTTTTTTGAAGGTTAGTTAAAAATAATTCTCGTTTCCAGAAAATAACTTAAAACGGAAAAAATTGAGCTTTTCATAAGAAATGAAAGAAAACTCTGAAAAATAAAAAACTACGTATTTTAATAAATAAAAATTGAGACCATTCAAAATATATTTTTAACTTTTTTCTATTTGTGTTAAAAATGTATTCCAGAAGGTTTTATAAAGATTCAGTGACTGTCCTCGGATGCCGAGGTATAAATCTTACGGCACTCCACTAATAAGACAAATGTTTTTATAAGTTACTAGGAATTGACTACCTTTTTTGGACAACTAAAGGTGACATTCTTGAAATTATTATTTTTATAGATTTTAACAGTTGCGTTAATAATGCAACAACATGATTTATAGGAGACGTAAAACAAAAAACTAAATAAAAAATGAAAACTAAACTTAAAAAAAATTATAAGAGAAAATAAATAGAATTTTAAGAAAAATAATAACATGTCAATATTATATTTCCACAATCAAGGCTAACAAGATACAGAAGTTTAAGTTATTGACATTGTTGACTGAAGTTTTTATATCTTATTTGTCTCTGTATTTCTTTTGTATTTGAATCGTAATTGTGATAGTAAAGTTTCGTACTGCAATTATTGAATTTATATCTATTTCAAATGTATTTACAAACGTTTCGGAAAATGATTTGGTTAACAATCAATGGTTACTTCCGTAGCACTATAACGGCGTAGCATTACCGTAGCATAGACGTAGCATTTTCGTAGCATTTTCGTAACATGCACGTACGAACCATAACTTTAATTCATTTACTACACAAATATATAATGTAATAAGGCGCATATTCCCTTTCTATTTATATTATTGGTTGTGAACATAACTTCAATTTACTTTCGTCTGGAGATGGACGTGATAAGAATAAGTACGGCTTTATTGCCTAACTTGTATTGTACACTATCGAAATCGCTAAAATTTAAAGTTCGAACTTTTTGCTGAGGATTTATAGATTATTCGTGTAAAAATAGCTTGGAATAAATGTACTAAAGTTTTATGCACCTTATTTAATGTAGATTTTATTTCGAGGGTATTTTCGTAAGCCGTTATGTCAACGAAGAGTTTGTATTACTTTATTTTTTTTAAAGTAAATTAAGAAACATTTACTAATTGGTCACAAATATACCAAAACCTTTCAGTTTGAGGTATGATTAAATAATTAATGATTTGTAATGTTGTTGATGCCTAGAAATTTCGTCTTAATTTTGATTTAATAGGCGCTAAATTTTCAAAATGCAAATTAAACATTAATTAGAACACTGTATCTGAGACCACCTTCGTGGCTAAATAGTTCTTGTGTCTGAATTTTGCACTGGAGGCAACTGAATTAAGTAGAAACAGTAAAATAAAGAGATGAAACATTTTATTCAGTAGGTGTAGGACTGTAAGTGATTAATCAACCTTTTTAGCGAATTATTTAAATTACAAGTAAAAATTATAAATGAATTTTAATTTTTGTTTTTTTGCCGGGATTCTAGTGCAAAATTTTAGCACAACACTCAATAGTTAAAAGACTATCCCGTATAAGCATAAACTAAAAGTACACTTTTCCTTATAAGATAGTCGGTAATAGATAAAAGAATAAAGTGCAAGGCGAGCCATAGATTACATTCAATTTATTTGCTGTTTTTCCCGCCACCTTAATTCAATTTAAAGGTTTATTTTCCTTTCAATCCGTCGCAACGTTTACGACTTTGTGGCTTTATTTGTTGATACTACTTCTATATATGTTATTAACTTGGGTACTATTTTCAATAAATAAGCTACAAGGGTGAGTTCTTGTCTACCTTTTATTCATAAATTTCTTAAGGCTAGGGTCTCTATAAAAAAATAAGACGTTTTATAGCTAGTGTTTTAGAAATAATACCAGCCACTGTCGTAAGTCAACTACTATTCGTAAATTATAGAACATGGGCAAGTCAAGTAAGATCACAGGTTTTAATTATTTTTTTCAGGGTTTAACCACATATCAAGATTTTTATGGATTGTTTGATATTTTCGTGAAATCTACACTAATGTTGTAAAGATGAAAGATTTGTATTTTTGTTTGTAAGAAATAAATTCAAAACGACTAGGCCGATTATAATTTTTTTTTCACAATTATTACCGATTTACTAGCAAAATATAATGAAAATAATTATAGGTTGAGCTATTTCTTATTATTGTCTTTATGACAAGAAACCAATTTAACAAATTTTGAAGAAAAACCAGATAATACAAAGAGAACGAAGTGCATTTTAGTGAGTAATGTAGGTAATCAAATATAACCAATTAATATTAAATTTTATATTAGTTTTGCCACAATGCTTTAAAGATACTAAAATAATAAGTATTATTAGTTTATATTCGCGTTCACGAACCTAGATGAACATACGAAATTGAAGATAATTTAAATATTTCTCCGATATTATTATTACTAATAAGAATATTTGATAAATGGATGAAAATATTAAAATAAGTTATGGCCAAATCTATCTAAATCACGTCAACTATCAAAGAAAGAAACTGCATCGAAATGACATACAAACAGGCCCACTCACATACAAACTCACAGAAACAAATAATAATTTTGAAACCCGCTATTTTTTCATCTGGAGGTAGAATTCTAATCATACAGACATCAATAATTTAAATGATCTGAGAGAGAGAGAGAGAGAAAAATTGTGGAATGAACAAAAAAATGATATTTTTGTTCGAGTTCAGGTCCTTTCAGATGAATATTTACGAAGCGTCGTTGTACGTGCCTCCGTCATGAGCTGCTTACATTCACTAAGCTTTTATTCTTCAAGATGCTTTCACTACATCTTCATAAGGCTTATCGGTAACAAGAAATAATTATTTTTGAACATTGCATGTGGTTTTTAAGAATGTTTATTCATTTTAAAAGTCGCTCTAATAAGGTAACACCATCACAACTTAATGGGAAATACAAGCAAGAAATAAACAAACATAAATGTAGCCTCAATGAAAGGAGCGATTCACATACAAATAGGTGTATATTGAACGAGAAATAATAAACTATTTTACAGATATATCACAAAAATCGGTGGCATTTTATTGATTGCATATTTACTTTAAGATTTAGCAAAATAGTTATATTCAAAATTAAATGAATTCTATGTATACATAACATTACAGCAATTTCAAAGGTATTTTTTTGATAAATTCTTGTTATTTTGAATAACTGTTGACTATAAACTATATAAAAACTAATTAATATAAAAGTAGAGGATTTATTATGCGATTAATCTTAAAAATACTTTTTTTGTCAGCAAACTTTTGTTTTTAAAATATGCGAAACATTTATCGGCACCAAACCGCAGATACATCAAACCTCTCTTTTTGCGTAGGTGGTTAAAAATATTGCAATAGTGTCGTGTATACCAACCCTTATAAAAGTAATTTGGCTGAAATAACAAAACTTCGATTTTACAACGTAATATCTCATAAAAATACCAAATCTATAAGATTTCATCTAAATGACAGGATATAAATTCATATTATTGACACATTATAGGTTTCATACAGAGCATTTACTTTATATTGAAAATATGAATGAATCACGGGTTCAAGAGTGAGTAGGCGTGTATCGGACTGCCATTAGTCATATTAGGAGTAGTTTATTGCTTCAATAGGACGTCGATGTAGGGAAAACGTCCGGTGCTCAATGGGGTGTCTTAGCGCCGTACTGGCTAGCAAATCTACAATAGGATATTGCGTACGATCTATTCTATATCTATTATTTTAATGTGCTGTATCATGTCCAAACAACGCTAAGGTAATTTAATTCAATCCATACTTAGTTTTATAAACTTGAAGTTTAGTTCGGTGGTGGAACTCGCTATCTCAGGAACTGTTGGTTCGAATTGAACATTTTTTTGTCTCGGATATCTTTACCGAGGAAGGCTATTTATATATTAAACTCTACGAGACTTAATAGTTTATTCTCATAAAGATTACTGTCTACAGAGGATGTACTATAAAAATTAACACCCCGGCTGTGAAACAGCCATAAATGGATGGGATCAAGTGTATGGAACAAAGTTTCGCCTCGGACAAGGGAAAAAATTGAAATCATGACTGCCAACCTTCAGTAGTTGGTAGTGACAGAAGAATAAACAAAAAATAAATTGGTGTTTATATAAGCTTCTGCTTATTTCATAAAGTTAGTGTACAGTTTGTGTTTATAATTTACTTTGGTCTTCTTGGTTTGTGTCAGGATAATATAAATTAAAAATAAATAGAATGAACACAAACTGAAATTATTTTAGCCGATATAAGTAGGTTCTATGAATATATAAGTATTTACGAAAGACTTTTTCATTTTCATAAATGTGGAATGGTCATTGTTAGATTTAAGTTTTTTCTATTTTATCGTTTTATTGTACCTTTGTACTTAGCAGTAAGTATTGTAATAACAGATGTTTAGTTTAGAAAATATTTGTATGCATGGGAACTTAAGTATAGCTTTGTCTCGTGGCAAAAAGGTACATTATAACAAAAGTGTAAGAACAAAGCGTGACTGATGCGGGGTTGAGAAACCCAGGTAGTAAGTGAGATTTAATTGTATGGGACTCGAGGAGGCAGTCCCTACTTAACTTCCATGTACGACAGTCCTCTGTCTGTTAACTCTGTCAATGTTTTGTAATAAATACTCACTTTAAATTAACCGCTCCGTGATACCTTAATCATAACATCTTTGATACACATTTAGTATCCTACCTAATAAGATCCGATACTACATTTGGGGGCTCGTCCGGGATCACAACGGTCAGGGATCACAACGGTCCGGGATCACAACGGTCCGGGATCACAACGGTCAGGGATCACGGAAAGTCGGAAAATTGAAAAGTGTGTAAAAGACGTGTCGGTGTTGTGTGAAAGTACATATAAGTGCGCGAGTTAGTAAGCCATGGAAGGTGTAATTGACCAGGTTGCAAAAGGTGTTGCCGCGGCGGATTTGGAAGACGACCAACTTCCGCGACTGAGAGTCCCACAGCTCAGAGAGGAGCTAAGGCGCCGGAACCTCCGGGTGACAGGTCGAAAACCAGAGTTGTTGGCGAGGCTAAGAGCTGCACTGTTGGTGGAACGGGATCATGTAGCCGACGATGATGAAGAAAATATTACAGACCTTGTAGACGACGAAGAAGAAGACGACTTTGAAGACGCTCGAGCTGTCAATGTTGAGGGACTCCCAGGAAGAGGAAACCATGATGTACGGATCCGAAATCCTGTGAATGATGGCCGAGGATACAACGACGAAGACGACGATGGCGCAAATAGTGAACGTGCCAATCGTAATCCAGTGATTCGAAGACGTGAAGAATCACGAGGATTAATTACCTTTAAAGACGTTGAAGGTGCGTTGGAGAAATTCAGTGGGGATGACCACACAAATGTCCAGCAGTGGTTGGATGATTTTGAAGAAATGGCGGAGCTTTACAAGTGGGATGAGACCCTGAAGATTATATACGCCAAAAGGTTACTAGACGGATCAGCAAAAATGTTCGTGAACTACGAAAAGTGCGCGAAAACGTGGAAGAAGCTGAAAGAATCTTTGAAAGAAGAGTTCGAGGAAGCTGTCGATTGTTTGAAAATTCATCGAGAGCTGAGCAAGAGAAAGAAGAAGAGTGAGGAAACTCTGCAGGAATATGCATATAAAATGTTGCAGATTGCATCACCAGCGAAGCTAAAGATACAAGATGTGATACAATACATAATAGAAGGTATTCCTGATGATGTCGTAAATAAATCTGTGCTATATGGAGCGAAAGATTTTAAACAGCTTAAAGAGAAATTCGGACAGTACGAGAAAATGAAACAAGAGATGTCCAAGTCAAAAGCACGACCACCGGAGAAGAAGTTGGAGAAGACAGGACGACCGCAGAGCTACAATCCAGGAAGAAAAGGAAGTCCAGGAGGTGCAGTTTCAACTTCAGGAAAGAAGACGAGTACAAAGTGTTACAACTGTGGCGGAGAAGACCACGTGAGTGTGATGTGTCCCGAAAAAGAAAAAGGGAAAAAGTGTTTTAAGTGCCGAGAATTTGGGCATATAGCCTCCGAGTGTCCACCGAAGTCGAAGGAAGTGTATTTAGTGTCGCGTCCTGCTAAAGAAAAATACCAGAAGGAAATTAAGATTAAAGACAGTAAGATTTTAGCATTAGTAGACACCGGTAGCGATTTAACGTTAATGAGTATGAAGGAGTACAAAAATCTAGGATCACCACCTTTGTGTAACAAACAGGTATGTTTTGAAGGTTTGGGAGCTGAGATGACTGAGACCTTAGGTATGTTTACTACCAGCATGATGGCAGAAAATTATAAGTTTAATGTAGATTTTCATGTTATACCCGACTCAATACTTAGACGTTCGGTTATACTGGGCACTGACTTTTTGGACCAGGTAGAACTTAGAGTTAGACGGGGCACAGTTACTTTTTTTAAATTAGACGCTGATGAAAGTACAGACGAGGAGACAAAGCCGCACATTTATAAAATAAACACTATAGACGAGACGAAAGAACTTGAATTATCACACATTAAAGAGGAGCATTATCGTGAAGAAATTAAAAAGATCGTTTCAAATTATAAACCGGAAGCTACGCGTGACGTTGATATACGCGCGAAAATAATCTTGACGTCAGATAAACCAGTAGTATCACGACCGCGTCGATTGGCTCCTTCAGAGCGAAAAGAAGTAAATGATTTAATGAATTCATGGTTAGAAGAGGGTATTATTCGTTCCTCTACTTCGGAATATGCAAGTCCGATTGTTTTGATTAAAAAGAAGGACGGAACGCTTAGAATTTGTGTAGATTATCGGAAGATAAATGCTATCATGTTAAGACCTCTTTCTCCATTACCACTTATTGAAGACTCAATAGATGCTTTAGCCGAAGACGTTTGGTTTACGTTAATAGATTTGAAAAACGGATTTTTCCATGTTTGGATGGACGAAGGTAGTATCAAGTATACAGCCTTCGTAACGCCCGACGGTCAGTATGAGTTTGTTAGATTACCGTTTGGTTTATGCATTGGCCCTACGGTATTCCAAAGTTATATCAATTACATTTTTAAAGATTTAATACGTGAAGGAATTGTAGTAGTGTATATGGATGACATTATTATTAAAGCTAAAACTTCTGAAGAGCATTTGAGAAGAGTAAAATTAGTGATTAAAGAGGCGGCTAAGTATGGATTAATCATAAAGTGGGAGAAATGTCAATTTTTTAAGACGGTTGTCGATTATTTAGGGTATGTAATATGCCGGGGTACTGTTCGCCCGTCAGAGGCAAAAACATTAGCTGTACGAGATTTTCCCCGACCTACGACAGTAAAATCGGTTCAAAGTTTTTTGGGTCTTACAGGGTATTTTCGTAAATTTATACCTGGATATTCACTCATTGCCCGACCATTGACTGATTTACTGAAAAAAGACGTTAAATTTGTATTTGGTATGAGAGAGATAGAAGCTTTCGAGAAATTAAAAGCTGCATTAGTGTGTGTGCCTGTTTTAAAATTGTATCGTAATGGTGCAGAGACCGAGTTGCACACAGATGCATCTTGTTTAGGGTATGGTATGATATTAATGCAGAAAGATTGTAATGACGGCAAATTTCATCCTGTATATTATGCGAGTGGTAAAACGACGGATGCTGAATCTAGATATAGTAGTTATGAATTAGAAGTATTGGCTATTGTAAAGGCGTTAGAGAAATTTAGAGTGTATCTGATTAATATAGCGTTTAAGATTGTAACCGATTGTCAAGCTTTTACTGCTACTGTAAATAAAGAGAAAGTATGTTTGCGAGTTGCGAGATGGGTAATTTTGCTTGCTGATTTTAATTATTCAATAGAGCATAGACCAGGTAAAAATATGCCACATGTTGACGCGCTTAGTAGACATTCCTTACCGGAAGTATTGTATGTTTGCGAAAATGACGATGGGTTGATTGCGCGATTGAGAAGTGCACAAGACAAAGATGAATGTCTTAGGCAGATTATAGATGCCGCATCGCGCAATGAAGCCAACGGATATTTATTAAAAAACCAACTATTGTACAAAAGTGTAAATGGTGAGCCATTAGTAGTTGTACCGAAGAGTATGGAGACGCAGGTAATCAAGAGAGTGCACGAGCGAGGACACTTTGGTGTTACCAAAACCGAAGCCATTGTGAAAAGGGACTTCTGGTTCAAAGAGATGCGTCCGAAGGTTGAGCAGGTAGTCACAAATTGTATTGACTGTATATTAGCTGAAACAAAACAACAGATGTGGAAACAGACGATGACAATTGAGGGCAATTGTCGATGCAGGATGGCCGAATGTGGAATGGTCATTGTTAGATTTAAGTTTTTTCTATTTTATCGTTTTATTGTACCTTTGTACTTAGCAGTAAGTATTGTAATAACAGATGTTTAGTTTAGAAAATATTTGTATGCATGGGAACTTAAGTATAGCTTTGTCTCGTGGCAAAAAGGTACATTATAACAAAAGTGTAAGAACAAAGCGTGACTGATGCGGGGTTGAGAAACCCAGGTAGTAAGTGAGATTTAATTGTATGGGACTCGAGGAGGCAGTCCCTACTTAACTTCCATGTACGACAGTCCTCTGTCTGTTAACTCTGTCAATGTTTTGTAATAAATACTCACTTTAAATTAACCGCTCCGTGATACCTTAATCATAACATCTTTGATACACATTTAGTATCCTACCTAATAAGATCCGATACTACATAAAGTATAAGTTTTTCAAAGAAAGAATTCATTAGTTTTAAATTGACATTGTTAATAGGACTTAAGTGTATTAAAATAGTGTAGCTAAGGGAGACTCATCTATTTCTGGACGATCGATGGTACTAAATTATGTAACAGCATTCCACCGAGGCAGGTCAAAGTACTTATTTATAAAAATAAACGATCTAAAATAGCCAGTATTTTTATCTCGGGGACTTGAAAAATTTGAAAATCTATACTCATAGTTTAGATTTTCAAAATAAACCGATGTTTTTAGTGTTTTTCAAAAACGCTAGTTAATGTCAACGACTTTTTCTGCGTGGAACAATGAAAAATATTTTCATTTATCAAACTTTTCATTGCTCAAGTAGTTTTCAAATTTTCCAGACAAGAAAATTAGCCTAGTATTTGCTTTTACGATAATTTTTTTTGACAAAATTCGTTCAGTTAAAACAGATTTAAAAAATTTAATAGGTAAAATCTTAATAAATAACATCAACCATATTTATTCTGAGAAATAAGATTCTTTTATTTTTTATTGGAAAAGTGTGAGGGAAGTCCCGTGTCCCCTAGTGGGGTATGGGGCAGATGCATTTCACATCTGTTTCACTGATCGATTTTTTCTTTAGGGGCAAGTAGGTGATCAGCCTTCTATGTCCTACCAGACCGAGTTTTTTTTATCTCCACCGGGAATCGAACCTAGGACCTCTCAGTTGTAACGCTTACGCGCTTACCACACCACGAGGTTATTGGAAAAGTAAACAAACATAATGTTCTCTTTACTAAGTTATCATCTTGTCAAATGTCATAAATAATATTATAGATATTATTTATGTAATCATAAGTATTATTGAAGTAAATCTGTCAAAACGTACGCTGAACGTCTCTTCACAGCTATTGTTGAACAATACAATTCTCATTTATAATGTACCACATCACGTATCCAATACCAATTTGTATAAAATATTAAACGAGTCTGTTCATATTCTATACAATTTATAGAAATTTAAACTGTATTAATATGTAAACCGACATCGCTTTGTGTTAAGCCCTGCCAAATGTGAGACGCCAGAAAATAGGCGTATTCATATGTACATATTACATAACTGTCAAATTCACAATATAAATGATAGTAACTATTGTAAAAATTATCTTTAATGAGACACGTATACATTTATTTGTTTATATTTCAGCAATCACAGACTTGCATATTTTTTTATAAATAGGAGGCAAATGGGCAGAAGACTCAGATAGTTTGTCTTTTATGGAGAGGTACGCTCTTTTCTTAAATGTCCCTAAGTCGTAATAATTCGTATATACCCCTAAAGGTTCCACAAGATGTACGGCAGGAAATAGAAAAGTTGTGATACGAAAAACGTTGAGGTGGTACGGGTGAAATTTCGTATCATGCTTCTACTATTCTATTTATTATTAGTACTTGCTAGGATTTACATTCAACTTTCACTTCACTTTAACTCCATTCCGTAACTCCGTCTGTATGTTTCCATCTTTTTTTCATGGTAAAAGAACATAGGCTAATGTTCTTTCTCAAAGTCTAGTCTGTCTGTATGCCAAATATCATCAAAAACAGTTTAGTGGAAGTTCGTGAAAGCGTAACAGAAAGAACGACAGAGTTTTGCATTTATAATATCAGTAGGGAGGTAGTAGGGATGGCTGGGTGAGTTACTCATGAAAGGAAAACAATTTCTTGTTACATTACATACAAAGTGTTATCGCGGCTTCGCTCGTGTAGAAGATTACTCTTCATTCTCTTGACAATATGTAATAAACTATTGTCTATCTCATTAATAAAACAACAATGTTTCTAGTATAAAGACAATTTGCTATATGCTTTAAACGAAAACCTACTCGCTGTGGCTTTTAATTGTGAAAACAATATTCGTGCATTTTAAGACACACACAAAAACAAATAATATAATAATTTATTTTTAATTTTCTTTTACTTAAAATATAATTTTCTAGAAAATTTTGAGTTTATTTATCTCTAGAAAATCTGTTGTCTTTATAGTGTTAGAATTGTTGAAAGTAGCTCTATAATTACAAAGTAGTTGTGACACCAGCGTCTAATATTAAACATATCTTCAGAGAAAGAGTGTACGTAAATAAATACTACAAAATTAAGGGAATACGTGTTTATTCCCTTTATCCTAATTTAAGGTAAAGCTTCAGGATTGGTTTTTCACCCAGAAATTTCTAAGAAACTAAGAACAGAACTGTTTAAAAAAATGATCACTAATAATTGCTATGGTGAAACTTACTGGCTACATTGGTCGGTAACTGCTTGATAACCAAAACTTAAGCGTCTGTGTGGGTAAGGCATCTGTTAAACTCGTGTTTAACAATGGTGAAAGGGGATATAATACGGTATTGTGTTTCTAAAGCGGAAAAGATGTTCAAGTAAACATTTTGTAAATTATACTTCGTATCATAATGTTATTTAAGACGAATCGAAAGGGAAAATATAAGGGCAAATAACAATAATTCGAATCTATTGGGACGAGGAAAATTGGATTCATTGTCACTCGATAGCCGATTATAATAACAACAGATCTCCAGCTGTTATGAGCTGTATTACAGAGCTCATTTCAGTACTATGACAATCAAGGAAAACATCTGAACAGTGGGTCATTTGTAAATCAATGATGACACTTGTTGTGCCTGAAAAACTGATATTTTTATTTAGAATAAATATAATATAATAAATCTACGTTTAATCGTAGGTATAAGCAACTTTTAGAATTTTTGCCTGTATGTAAAGAATTATGATGGTGCCTTTTTCCGATGACTGGAGTTTCACGATATGTTGTTGTTATTTGTCTACAAGTGTAATTAAAGATAATTTAAAAATCCCTGAACATGTGAATTTACATATATGAACACCACATAAAAATAAACAAAACAAAACAATCAATAGACACAGAAATTTCTAACTCGCAACACCCCTGTTTCCTTTTGGATTAACAAGCGGTACTTCGCATAATATTTCGACTAACTCAAAGCCTAAAAATTCACTTTCACAACATATTTGCCAACTCGTATTGTGTTACCACAATTTGTAGAGGCTGTGACTGGCTCACCGCCAACATTCTCGTTAGGTTTAACCTTTAATCAGTGAGGTAACTGGATTTAGGAAACTCCTTGTACTGTTTGTACTATGAGTATGTTAAATGCTTGTTGATAAAGGTTAATAAGGGAAATTTGTATCTTAATAAACCGCATAACCAATTTACCACTTAAGCAGGTGATTTAATAATAATAATAATTAAATAACATTACATAAATAAATCATCCCAGGCTCCTATTGTAGGATAAATTTTCCACTATTACATTAAATTAATTTAAAATCAAATTAAATTAAATCGACACAAATTTAATATTATGGTAGCCTATAAATAATGGTTGCACTTACAATCAAGACGCGCATCGCAGAAGACTGCGAATAATTTTACTAATATCATAGAATATTTATATTAATGTTTATAATGAATTAACTCAAAAAATACTTGACTGATTTAAAAATTCGTTTATAAATCGTACGGTAACTACTTCCGAATGATATAAACTTAATTTAGTTTGTCTATGCAACAAGTCGCAAAGTAATGATAATTGACAGTACAATACAATATTTAGTGTAGGTGATTAGACTTCTATGCCTAACTAATTTTGTTTTATTGTTCAAACTCACGATCTTCAGCACAGAATGCATTGAATGTCAGACGCGTGATCCGCTAAGCCATAGACAAGTTATAAAACAAACGCAACATTATATTTGTTATCTGCAAAACAGCTCATTTGCAGCTTATCAGTTGTTTATAAGCTTCCAAAGATACTTAGAAGGTATTGAAGCAGATAATGGCCTATAAATAGTCTTATGTAATTCAGATTTATAGCCATCTAATAAAAACTATAATATCTTAACTACCCACAAATACTTTTTGTATATTTTCCATTCATCAAAATAATAGACCGACCATAAATGTGTGAAAGAAGAAATATTGCAATTTAAAAGTGTTTTGTATTTACAACGATTAAACTATAATTTAAATAATTAATGTTAAACTCGTTGTAAGTCAGTTAAAAGTGTATTTTCTTTCTTATTTTGCTATTGTATACTCTGATCCAAAAAGTGGGGTAAGTTCGACGTGTCTGTGTGTCTGTGAATCATAAATATTAAACGATTGGGCCGATTATGATGCGGTTTTTTGTTTGATTTACTAATATCTGTTCATCTATTTATGAGGTTATTATTATTTATAATCAACCTATTTGGGGTTGCCTTTAATTTCACTTGTGTAATCTATCGAGATTATAGTACTTTATTTGCCTACGAGTAGATAAAAAAGATTCATATACTTATTTAGAATTATCAAATAGGATACTTACGTAACGTAAATATTTTTTTTTATTATACATTAAGCAGTCTTTAAAAAGATTACTTTAAATAGACAACGTGAAAAAACTTAAATTCACATTTTCCCTATTGGGTGCCGGGAATTTTGCACAAATTCCCAACTTCGAATATTAGAAGAAAATGTAATATAAATTCTATTTTTACCACAGATAGAAGTCTTTTTAAACATATATTACTCGTTTACATTATACAGGTTACGGTTTCAAACTTTCTACGTATTTTCGTACCGTAAGTAAAAAATAACACTTTATTTATAGAAGAAAGTTACAGTTTATTTATGATTCAGCAATTCACGTAGGAGGACTTTGGAACAAATGTGTAATTTAGACCAATTCGTAACGTAACGATTTTTATGACTTGATGGTTTTAATAACGGCTTAACGATTAAACGAAATTAGCTAAAAATTATCACTAATAATATACAGTGGAATCTGTGATGTTATTATGGTTGGATTATTTTAAACAATAGCAACCTTCATGAGTTGCGACAGATGTATATTGTCAACATTGCAAACAATAATGGAAAGTCTAGCCGTTAAACAACCAAAACTAGTCAGTTGCACTAGCCCATTGCTGCTTTAGGACAAAGTCTAACACACACTGCACAACTGCTCTAACACATTACCACTTTTTTTGGAAGTTGGTCACTTTCTTGCACGGAAAAAAATCAATTCCGATAAGGAAATCCAAACCGCCTTCAAAGTTTTCATCTATCTCCCACAATTTTTTCAGTAAAGGAATCAATGAAATGCCTATAAAATGGCGTAAATACATAGTAAATAATGCTATGTACTTTGATTTAATTAATAAATTATTTCATTTTTTTGTGGTCTTAATTTTTCCATATAAAATGCCAATTTCATATGTAATGACCTAATTTATATTGACTCTTTATTATTACGCGTATTACCCGAAAGTTTAGGTAGTAACAATATTTCTTATTGTGTTAACCACACAAACGTAGTTTCATTTAGATATAATTTATGTTACTTACTTTCATCTTTTTTCTGCCAAATCCAGCATTCCCTATCATACATCAGCTTCAATGCACTCCTTTATTCACAGCTATTCGAACTACTCGAGTTCTCTTTGATGCTTTTTTGTATTTTAGTGTAAAATATTAGGGATAACAAAACGAAGTAGAAATTTATTTTAAGTGCTGTAAATATACAAAAAATGCGTCGAATATATAGTCATAGTAATCAGCTAAAAATCATCTCTATTTTAAAGCATAAACATCGTTAAAAATTCGTGTGAATGAACCCTTTACTCCAAATATTTTGCCCAATTATCCAAATATAGAAAGAATTTCGTTGATTTTGGACCCTTTATTACTCATTAATTGAGGTTTTGGGGTAATTGCCGATCGTTAGATACAGTTCTAAAAATAGATTTTTAGGTGCGTGTGATTTCGTTGTGAAATAGCGAAATGAGGCCGTTTCCTTTTCATTGCTATTTTAACCGCCGACGCAAAAGTAGGGTGTTATAAGTTTTATTTGTTTAAAGAATTGACTGATGTCGAAGGGATTTTTTGTTTGGAAACTGACGAGATCACAGATCTTATGAAGATCTGTTCATGACAATGTATTCTTATTTGTCATGCCAACATGGTTTTTAAACTGTCTTGAATTTCAGTTGAAGTTGAATTTAATTTCTAAAAGTAGGTTAAAGAACACGTAACGTGGGTGGATGGGAGATGGGGATTGTGTTACTGTGTTTCAGAGATAATTTTCCAAGCTGCGATTTCATTCTAAAACATAACGTGATTACTAATATATTTTGTAAGTTAAAATTGGTATCTTTATTATATTCAGAGGAGGCATTTTTAAACAAAATATTAAACGTAATAAAGAAAATTAGATCATTTAATATTCTTTAAACTTTTTACTTTTTAGGAATTCTTTAAAAATACAACGAAAAAATAAATTTTTGGAATGAAATATCCAAGGATGTATTTTAAAATATAGAAGGTTTAAGTTATAGTTAACTTGCACTCTGGTATCTTACCTACTTTAAATATTGTAAAAATCATTAAGCATTAAAAATGTGTTACATAAAAGGAGCTGTTAATTTCAATGTTCATTCTAGTCGTCTATGACCGTGTAAGCTGTAGAAGCGAATCATGTGAATAATAGTATTAATTAAATTAATTATAAAGTTGTAATACACGCTTTGATCTGGTCAGCAAAAAAATCATCTAAAAGTGTTATACTCGCGTAAATAAATGATATTATAATGTTTCTTCTAATTCTATAATATAATTAATCGAGAAGAGTTCGGCGGTTTAAGAGCGTTGCATTAAATTTGCTTCGTATACAATTTAACTTTTCACTTTTACTTTAGTGCTTCTAAAAATCATATTACGAGAGACTCACAACTAAGCGGTCTTGTAAGCTATCGTGGTGTCATGGGTATCTTGTCCGATTCCTGGTCTGAATACACTTTTTAATTTAATTGTAGATTGTATTCGGTCTCCAGAATGTTTTCAAAGTGGGAATGCCATGCTGTTGCGTTCGGGCTGCAGCCAAAACGGGCTGGCACGACCGGCGCAATACCATTCTCCCACAAGACACCGTCAAATGGAGTCATTTACTTCGCACTTAGTTCCCGCATTTCGTTCCGTTAGTGAAAGTACTGGAAATCCAATACTTTAAAAATGCCGGCAACGCACCTGTGACCCAACTGGCGTCCAGGATGTCCATGGGCGGTGTACCGATTTTTCTAAAAAGTCTACCTCCTGCCCCTTGCATATGCCTTCTACTCTATTAAAATATTAAATTAAATTAAAAAAACATGCAAAGAAGTCCGTATCTCCATTGAAAGCCAATCAAATAATCTTACAGACAACGTGTTTGAGCTTAAAGCAGACCAGGATTCCATTAAATTATTCATAGGTCAATTTGTTCGACGTTAGCCAGATGGGCCGTGGGAGATGAGCTTTGTGCTTGTGTAAGCTCGTACCCGAAGTGCATGTTTGAATACGTGTCTCATTTAATTTCAGTTATACCTATGGTTATAGGACAGAACATAATGGAATTCGTTAGAGGAGGTGTTAAATTGACATGTCTAAGAAATACCGAATCTTATGTGTCATTAATTGTAATAACATATTTACAGATTTAAGTCAAGTCTCTTTAGTGAGATGACATCTTTTGTTTCCTTTGGATTCGAATATATTTTGGTTTCACGTTTTTGATATCACATCATTGTTTCGTTTAAAAATTATTAAGATCGACAGCATTTTAAAACTAACAATCTAATTTAGATATTAGTAGCAGTTTTGACCGCAATTTCGCTTATTTTTAATCAACTTTCAAACTAAAATGAGTTATTGACGTGTATTTTTGTTTGCCGTGTCTACGACAACGTGTGTACATACAAAATAATGATTATCAGTTAAGTATTTTAAGCATGAGCGCTAGTAAACAAACATACATCGCCCTTAAAGTTAAAATTAGTAAAACAATAACTAGAATACATGCCTGTAAACAAAAATGTACGCAAAAATGTTTCTACTTAGTATAGGTAATTGAATATTACAATAGAAAGTAGCGCAAGCGCACAATTCCCTATTCCCAATGTTTCAGTGTCGTTAAAAACTAGGCGTTGTGTTTAGTTTCTTTAATGAAATGGCTCGTAAGAGATAAGACCCCCTTCGGGAGAACTGAGAGGGTGTAAGCACCTGCTCAGGATGCACCGCGAGCAGTTTGCAGCCGTCGCGCCAGCCCGTCTGGCGCCGCTACCACCCATTTCCACCCCGTAGGGCTGCTACCTGT
This sequence comes from Aporia crataegi, assembly GCA_912999735.1. Taxonomy (NCBI): domain Eukaryota; kingdom Metazoa; phylum Arthropoda; class Insecta; order Lepidoptera; family Pieridae; genus Aporia; species Aporia crataegi. The sequence continues at coordinate 1,009,091 of OU538737.1, forward strand.
TCTGTCTATACATAATTTTATTCAGACACTAATGTAAAAGCTTATGTTATACAAGACAAGATAAAAACAGAAATAACCCGCCCTAACATTCAAAATCACGGTTCTTTCTATCGTCTCTTTCGGCAATCATTATCGCGACCTGTATTTTGAGGCCACTGTCCTAAACAGTGATCCAGTTGCGTTTTCAAACCATTTTAAAATAGTTAGTTACAAATTCATATTAATGTAATGCTTTAGTTATAATGTGAACAAAACATTAACATAAATAAGAAAGTGATATTTTAAACTATCTGCCTGAACTGAACGTAACTGAAATAAATAAACTTATATGATAATGTTGGATAGAGCTCTATGGTTGCAAAATGGCCCCGACTCAGTCTCATTTTGCTAAACGACAATGCAAAAATGTTAGATTGAGCAGAGACATGACATTTATAATAGAAATCTATATAAATAAAAATGAATACCCTTGTTCCTTGCTGATGGCATAAATTGAGAACCACCAATTCCATTCTACTTTTTAAAATTTTCTAATAATATGTTGAATATTTTAACGCAAACAAACAACAAAACTTGCTCAGAAAATTTGAGAAAACTTGACGCATTTAACCTTCGTGTGATTAACAGTTTTCACTCTTTTTCTCGTTTAAGAGTTGCATCGGTAGTTGTTATTATCTGCAGTTACCAAGTTACTCACTAAGCAGATTTGTGAAGATTACCGATTATTATTTGGAGTTGGATAAAAACAATGCGACAAATTATTAAACGAAGTTCTAACAACGTCACAACACTGCTTATGCTTAGCAACCCCTAGCAATTCTGGGCGTAGATGCAGATTAATTATTTAAACTTTTATTACATGATTTAAATTTGTTCAGATATAATTGTTGCATCCGTTGTAAATAATCTTTATATTAAGCTTTGAACTTAACAATATTTTTATTGAATAATCAATAATCATTGATATTGTCTTTCTTTGATCAACATTTTATTGTATTATCATCAGTCATGTTTACTTTTGCCAGCTATTTGCCATCTATTTTCTAAGTTCATACATTTTCTTACCAATATTTGTAAAACTAAATTCAAGCGCCAACCCTATCGTAGACTCCCACGCTCACTTGTTTTGAACTTTGATTGATAATTTGTTATTGGGATGCGTATCTCGTTTCAAAAACATTACAATTTCCACGATACTCGTTTCAAAATAGTCTAGAGTCTTAATCTCTTTTAGTAAGATATTTTCCAAAATCCTTCCATTGTTCCTAATATGATTTTTATTGTTCTAAATATACACTAATTCAAAATGTAGATTATATCATAATTTTTGTCTCAGAATATATTTGATTGAATATGAATTTTTCGTAGGGAACAGTAGTAGAGTTTCATAGTCTAACGTAGAGACAGAATACAGAATTTCAACCATTTAGGTACCTGCTATGTTTGTCGTTGCATAACTAACCGCTTTCTAAGAAATTTCCTACTCTACAAAAACATTTTATTCCTTGGAACCCAAACCTAGAACGTCCGGTGCAATACGTATTAAATGTTTGACGCGTGACTTTGAAGGTGGTTTAAAGTGATATGCCGTAGCCCCTAGTAAGGCCCATGGGGCAGACTTATTACTGCGTCTTTTTTCATGATCTTTAAAGGGAAATAAACCCATGAATTCCTGCACAACACGCACTCAATGTTAGACGTGTCTCTTTGCTATAAATTACAGTTGGAGTCTTATTTACATATCTTTAACTCATCAATCATCGCAATAGGTATCAATTTGATAAAGTGAAGAAAACATAATAAAGGGAGCAGTAAAACACTTCACCGCGATTATAAATGGAATAATGTGGAAGCGATCCTTCGCACGCTCAGGCATTAATAAATAGAACTTTTTCCGCAACTTTTAAAAGCCTCGTTAGCATTCGTTTCCGTTTTATTCCACGTTGAAATTGTATTGGCTTTTTTGCTTTTAAATCACTTCAACATAAAACTTTCATTATGTTATTAGTATTTCTAGTATTTTATCGTTATAAAATTTGATACTTAGATTATGACTGAAACCACAGTATGGAATATGGTCTAAAGAATTATGATTTATGAGATAAATTCAAATTCTTTATGACTGTCATTTAAAATGGTTTATTTAAAACATCTTGAAAGCATTTCAAATGCTAATAATAGGTATGAAAATACTCAGTAAGTACTCAATATTAAACATTGCACGTTGCTTTTTCTCTACTCCAATAGATAAACACGCAATTTGCAATTCAATTAACTGATCCTTTTAAAAGATTTTTCCATTGTAATGAAAACTATCTTAAAAATCTTGTTAGATCGAAACGTTTATTTAATAAAAATTCAAAAGAACTTATTAAGGCTTATTAAAACAGCAAGTTTTTGCTTTTCTTTGCCTTTCATTATCCATGACCCGCGCAATTTACATTTTCAAAGGATAATTTATTTGCCACAGAACAGACAAAAGAAAACTCTTTTAATAAACTTAAGTTTATCTGTAGTATCTTATCTGTATGTTCTACTTATATTTAATAGACGGGGAGATAGTGTTGCAAATACAAAAACCATAGTAAGCCGGCTAAGGCTGACATCGATATCTTATATGACTAATAAGAAATCGACCATCAGCTGGCGCACCGGATGTGTGCGCGTGGGGTGTATTGCTTTGCGAAAGTGGTAAATTTTTTTTTAAGTAATAGTACACCGGCTATAACTGTTTTCAAATATAGTTGTCATACTAAGCCGAAAAAACCATTAGCTGCATCGTCGTGGGATATGCGTCAGCTATTCGTGTGAACGTGTAAAAATTTTGTCAAATAAAATTAGAGTGCGCCTTATAAAATTTAATTAGCAAATCTCAGTGTTGCGTTATTGCTCTAATGCGCATAATTTTGTATTGACAACATTACTTAAATAATTCAAAGAAAATTAACTGATTATTATTATTACTATTATTATTAACTTATTATAATAACAAATTGTTATGACATTAATAGAAAATTACTTCATTTAATTTTTTTATTTGCCACTATCGTAATTTCCAGCCTGACCTGTGCCTGACGCCTGGTTTAGTTATTAGTCATTCGAGATGGCTACCAATCGGCTTAAAATGACCACCACAAATGCAATTCCACTTCCCTGTCTATGAGTAATCCCTAGTGGGACAACGGGCAGATACATTTCTACATCTGCTTCACTGATAATTTTCTTTATAGGTGCGTTGCTACGTGCTGTGTGATCAACTTTCTGTGTTGACCCAACCGATTTTTTTGTTTTCCCGGGGTTAGAATCTATTAAGTTTTCACTAATAGTAGGTACTATTACTTACTCGCATAGTTAAAATGTTTTCAAAAAACCTTTTACTACGTACGCCTCCTCAGTAGAATTCTTTTATATCGAGCACATGTTAATTTATTTTTAATGATTTTTAAACTCTGTCACGCTAAAAAGTACTTTGATTTTAAATAAGTAAGAAGAAAGAAATCGAGTTTTGGATTATAGTAATAAGATTTAATTTATAATATAGTTCTACGATAAAGAAAAGATAATATACAAATTAAAATCCTACAGATTTCCGTTAGATGAAATAACTATATATGTCAACAAACCTTTTTGTTTACGCATATTGAGTAACGATAAAAGGTTTATATGGAAAATAAAAGCGCAATTCTAGTCTGAACTTTGATCTTCATATGCAATCAATCGTTCAAATTTTATAACTTTCAAATCAAGGTTTAGTATAACAGCGTGAAAATAAATCGTGGGTGTTTATGGCAGGTTGTGGTTATTGTGTTTCAAAAACAAAGCTTTATCTACAAATATATTGTGGATGATTTTTTTTATCAATATTATAATCTGACCGTATTCCGTAATCCGGTTTTAATAGACTGGTTGTGATCTAGTTGAAGTTATTTATTTACTGTTTTATTGGCAGAGTTCAGTGTTTAACCACAGATGCAAAAAGATGGGTGTCTGTGTTTAGGATCGTTGTTTCTAAACAAATGCGCCGATTTCGATGATTGAGATAAAACTTAGCTACAATTAAAGAAGACCTTTTCATCCATTTAGGAGATACTAGTTGTGCGGCGCGGTTTCACCCGCGTTGATTTCGTCGTAACTTGATGTTATATTATATATAAATAGCATATATAGTAGAATACTCGTAGCTCTAAATTTATAAAATAAAATATACAAAATACAATAGTGTTTTTTTAGTTACATACGTATATAGGATAAAACACGATGTCGTTTATTTTATGTGCAACGTATAATATCCAAATAATTTTTACTAAAATAAAAAAAATAGAATACCCGTATATCTAAATTATCCCACATGAATACACTACCGGTATTTAAAGTACCCTATATGTTAATCGAGCTAAATTTTATTTAAATCCGTTTACCCGATTAAGAGTGATTGAGTCACAAACATCCAAATATCCTAATAAACTTAATCGCATTTATAATATTAGTAGTGGGATTCTTATTTGAAATATTAAAGTTGTTTGATTACTAAGTCGTGAACAATCACTGAATCGCATTATTATTGTTATAATACAATATACAATTAATAATTAACCTAACTGAGCGGCAGATGTGGTGTGATTTCGAATAGATTAGGAATTAATATCATATAATTAACCCACATGCTGTTCATTTATTAAGGAATAAGCTTGTTATTATATGATTGAACATTTAAGTTCTATTTTGATCAAGAAAATATTTATACTTCGTAAATTATTCATTATTGTTTCATTCGTTTATGAAAGCAACATAAACATACTTCTCAATTCAGTTTATGGAGTTTAATCGGTCTTAATAATAATGCGGGTTTGCAAATAAATTGTTTTTTTATACATATATGAATTTAAGACAATTTAAAACAACTCGATATTTAGTTAATTAAAAATAAAAATAAAATAACGCATAGAAATAGGTCTGTAGTCGCCACATTACAACAACTCGTTATACCACACCGCAATGTGTTACTCATTTGTATAAAATGTTATATCATAGTTTCAAAAATACAGCACACAATATGTAACAACATACAACTATTATATTTGTTTTCTCGCTATTTTACTCCTAACCAACAATTTTTAATTTTTTTTCATTTAGAATATCACAGAGGCTAAAGATCCACAGAAAATAGTGACATTAGATCACGAGTAACCAATCACCCGTACTTCAGCTACCAAGCGATCTTTTATATTTAAATTCAAAGCGCAAAACTTAAAAAAGGCCTAGAATTATCTCTTATTTTTTTCAAATATTCGTTGAAATCTTGAAGAGAAAAATGGTACAGAAAAACTTTAATATCACGTTTTCCTTATAACATTCAAAATTTTCCTAGTTCTGTTAATTCTAACATAATTAAAATATACTCTCAGTAGCTCAACCACAAGTTGGTCAATTAATTTTCGAAAGCGTCCGAGCTAGCCAGTATGTAACTGACAGCTTTACAATAGTTAAAACCTATCGGAAATGTCAATTCAAAACCGAATTGAATTTAACTCTAGTACTATTGGTAGAAAACAAACGAATTGAAAGTATTATTTTATATATTTTCAACTTCAAAAAAAAAAGAGTCAATCACGCTTCGGATATCGTCTATCTACCTGGTGGTGGACTGGTAGAGATTTTCAAACTCTCATTGTTAGATAATATTGGACGAGAATGTTTCATTTAAAAGTGGGAAATATTTGTTTTTGTAAATGTATGAACCGAGTTCAAAGTGTAATAAAACAACTATTTGCAAAGTAAATTGTAAACTACACCGATTGTAGGAGATTAATATCCTATAACTAAGAGCACAAAGTTGCGATAATGAACAAGTATAAATAATTATATTTTCGATATAAATTAATACTTATTTATCGGGAATATTAGTACTTATCAAAGAATTATTAAATTTGTGTTAAATATACGCGCTTTATCTGTACAAACTGTTAAATGTATGATATAGGCAAGTAAAAACATTACCTACTGTCATTAATATTTCAGTGAAATCTAAGTTGGCGTTAAGCACATCTCACTCAGTAAATGATTCTGGAGCGTGCAAGTGTGTAATACTTGTGGTTGCTAAGTCATGTAAAACGTGAAGCTTGACCTAATTCTTAGCCGAGTTTATAACTGGGATATTTAAGAGAAAAGTAATTTTGACCTAATATAACGTTTTTATAACAATTCGTGTTATATTTAATAGGTGTGCCACAAGTTTTCACCCGCGTTAATTTTTGACCCTTTCTCTATAAATGGACTATTCCACACAAAGAGGATTTTTCAATTCAAACCAGTAGGTCCTGAAACTAACACATTTAACCAACCAAACTCAGCTGTATTAGTATAGATGAAATGTCTTTAAAATGTAGAGTATTCCTGACTATGTCTGCATGTCTATGGTAATCATGCTTTTAATTATTATGTTATTTCTTAATAGGCCTGTGAAAAACAGACTATAATTTGTCTGTTCAATACCTAACTTGGTTACGAGGTTTCACTAAATGAAATATTAAATATAAATCACATTTAATTGCTAATTCACTAAATTGTTCAAGCTTTGCGCCAGAGTTCTTATTGTTTAAAACTAGGAGAAACAAAAAATGTTTCAGTTGGGTAGACACAGAATTAATATCACCATGTCTGTAAAAAAATATCAGTAGAACACATATAACGTATTAAACGATGGTGGAACACGTAAAATGTCTGCCCCTGCCCCAATAGATGTTATGCAGAATTATAGAATACTTTTTTTACGTTATTATTATTCACACAGATTTAATTGTTAGCCTGTGTGAGTGAGCCTTAAGACCCGCGTCAATATTGCAACGTCGAGGTGCTGAGATCTGAAGATAATCCGAGAGCGGGTGGAATTGATTCGGCTTAGTCCTACTTAGTTATGCCACACGTTCATAAATTATGTAATTCGTGTGATTTAAGTATATTTATTGTTATTTACAAATGCTTTTCGTCTTAAAAACCTAACAAAAAATGCGTGCTTATTTTAAGAATGTATTTTATTTTTAGACAATTCTTGCAAAATATACAGTAAATTGAAAACATGTATCATGTGTTATTGTATTTCAACAAGTCGAGAAACTTGAGATATACGAGATAATAATATGACGTTGTCATTATACCGGTTTACGTGACCTACTCAGCTCAACTAATTAATCATAGTTAAGTGATTTACAGATATAATTGATCAGCAACAATTGAACTAACATTTGTTACAATATTATTTATAAAAAGAAAAAACACCTTTATTTTTAGATCTAGAGAAGAGAGGAACTACACCACAAGGTCTGGAGCTTATGTATACCTTTTCTAAAAGCACATTTTTATTTACGAAAATATCAAAATTTTCACATTCGAACGATGAGATCATACTTTTACTCTGAGATTTAATCGTGTATTAAAATTCCGTACTTCAGGTATTGATTGAGAATCTAATTGACTGTTGATAACTCTGTAAAGGGTTAGGAGATCAGCCAGTAAAGACACAGAGGGTTACATGGATTCGATTCAAGGAAAATTTATTCATCTCACGTAATATCATTTATGTAAGTGGACATCATCCAGTTTCTCTAATATAATTGTAAAGTTTCCTATGTTTGTATTTAGTGCCCGTTTGTCAAACTTCTACCAGTATTTCATAGGAGCACGTAACTTTAAACTGTTACATATGAGTAACGATCGCGCTGCAAATCATCATCGTTGCACATCGATATCCTTAATGGATTATGTTGTTTGAAATTGTGTTTCTGCTCATCTTTTTAAGCTCCTATACTACCACTTCGGGAACGAAATAAGTCAGGCTCAAAAGAGATTAGATTTTAATTGAGTTTGGTTTTGTTAACACAAAGCGTAGCCCGGTTATGTACGAGATAGTACATACACCAGAATTTTAACAACATGAAATCTTTAATTTTAAATGATTAAACTTCATTTCTCGTACCCCCATACAAACAAACACATAGACACGCCAAAATTGTAACTGCTCTCTTTTTTCATAAAAGTGTATTTCCGTAAGAGGGGCATGGAGCAGACACATTTCTGTATCTGTTACACTGATCATTTTCTTTGCAGGCAAGTAAGTGATCAGACTTTTGTGCCTATTCAAACGAAACATTCATTTGTTTTCCCGGAATTTCAATCCAAGACCTCCGGCACAATACGTAGACCATGAACCACTTAGCAACGGAGGCCGTCGAACCTACCTCTTTTTACATATGTCGTTAAAAATGTCATCTTACCACATACAAATTTTAAAATAATTATTATTTTTATTAGGCAAAATTGTGGACAGGTGAAACCATACTGCCTCTAAAAATGGTTATCATTATATTTGAATGTAATAAAAACGCGTAAATGGTTAATAGTTTAAGATATTTTTTAATCTTATTAAAAGGTTAAAAACAAGAAAAGTTATTACAAATTTAGAATTTCATTCATATGTATTTGAATTCATAAATTTCATTCTTAAATAATAAACAGTGAAGGAAACGGAAGTGAAAGAATATATTTTCACCTGCGATTCCGGAGTCGGTGAAGCCGGCTTTTATGAAAACCAAATTTCATGAATAATGTATGCCATAGAAGAGCATTCACCGATATTATAGAAACTTGGGATTCTGTGACCTTTAGCCTGAATATGTATTGATAGTACATTTGCACGGAATTGGAAAATTAGAATAATTCAAATAGGGTATATTGTATAACTTCTAGTGAGAGTTGTGTAAAACATATATTTAAGCTTAAATGCTTGTGAACACTGATAATAGTATGATATTAATGGTTAATAGCTAATTTAAATTAAATAAATTAGATTCTTATATTTTTGTTCCTTTTGGAGTACAGACTTTGGGTCCATGGGGGCCAGAAGCACGTCGATTGTTTAAAGGGATATCGACGCGCTTAGTTGAGACCACAAAAAACCCGAAAGCTGGCTCATAGTTCGGCCAACGCGTTAGTACAACGATACAACGCGGTAATGTAGCCAGTATTTTGAGTACGCACCCCAACGGCTTTGATGAGCCTTTTTTTTTGAAAATATATTTAAGTACATTATTGTAAGTAAATTTAATTAATTAAAAGACCATTTAAATTTTACAATAAAACCGACGTTGCTGTCGCACAAGAAATGTCGGGAAAATTTAGTTTTACTATAATAATTGTGATATTTCAAATTATGTTAAATAACCGCACTTACTCTATAGAAACTGTTTTCTTTGAATGTGTGATAGGAACTTGCGTAAATAAAAAGATATACATAGACCGAGTCAAAAGTGAAGACATGTGTATGAAAATATTTTCCACTACATTATTTTGTTAACATATCTTCACATGTTACGAAAAGGTTTATTAGCCTTAAGGGAAACTCTAAACGTATGGATGTCTAATCATTGTGTAAACGAAATAAACAATTTTTGTTTTATTTACGATAGAGTTATAAATTGATGGAGGAACTAAATCTTGTAGATCCATGTATTTTTGATCTTTTTGATTGAAATTCTTTCATATCTTTTTTAGAGTTGAAATCTAATTTTATGAATAATAGTTGAGAGATTTTTATATCAGAGGGATAAATAGGCAGTTAACTTGAGATAGAGATGAAATTCTGCTTGGATTTACAATATTATAAATCTCAGGCTCGATTGAGGGACCTTTTCTCAAAAAAATAGACAAAAACTAGCTAACTATCTAGCTATTTAGTATGGAAATTTTAAATAATGCATTATGGATAGTTTATAGAAGTAAACAAAACAGTTTTGTAAAGTGGCAACACGGAAAGAGCAATGAACCCGTTGAAATCGCGTCGGTCACGATACGAGCGTTGAGGTGAAATTGATTGCAGCCAAGTGCCGTTCCTTGTTAGAACACTTCTGAGAGATTTGTACGTGTTCAACTTTCAGCGCCGTACGAAAATACATTTTATTTCATACTACCGACTCAACGATAGCTCTATACAAGTCTAGTAAATTATTTTTCGATAAAGTCTGCGTTAATTACTTGTATGGAGGATATTACAGCACTCCTTAGTGGCTAGGACCACTTGACCACTATGGGATTGACAGCTTTCCAATAATAAAAACCTGACGATATATCATCATCACATCGATAGTAACCTCATAGTTGACGTGCAGTTTTATCAATGACATAATCTTAAAGGACCACTCTTCCACTATACCGTACCATACTATGACCGTGCTATGAACGTATTAAGATCGAAAAGCAACACAATACGCTCTACTATGCCCACTGGATCAAAATATTCTCGCAGATAATTACTTAAGGTGCTGGTCGGTGTTTAACGGTCTAGTGGGCATAACCTCATACCTTCCAATACAAAGAATATTTTTTTGTCAGACACGTTCCTATTACGGTCATAGTATGATACGTTGTAGTGGTCAGAGTCCTTAAATTCAATGCAATTGTTGTAACATCAATTGAAATATAAATTATATTTATTTATATTATCACATTATTACGCCTATTTCCTAAAGATGAAGGTACAGACTGCAACCTGCCACGATCTCTTTGTACCTCTTTCGCTTCATCCAGTGTCAAAAAATAATTATATTAATTTGAAATTGAAGACTATTAAGAATTAAAATACCTCATAAACGGAGGAACAAATCTCCATAAATTGTATGTAGGCTCCATCTTGATCAGCTTTCAAACAAAAAAAAAACCCAATCGAAATCGGACTAAGGAGCTGCGATATTACAGGCAGACCCACAAACCCACAGATACAAAGCATACATACGCACACACCCATATTTTTCATCAAGGGTCAAAGTACGAATTCATAACACTCAACAAAGTGCTACTCGAAAGCCATTAACACTACATAATAATTATTTAATGTCATAGCTTTATTACGAATACACATCGCTCGTTAGGAGCTAAAATTGGCTCAGCTTGCTAAATTATTCATGCAAATATTCAATACAAACGTCCCTAAAATAGATTTGACGTTTGACAATATCGGAACAGTCTAATCAAGGTAACATCTGATATCGGCTGGTGTTCTTTAACGTCAACTGTTTTATTAACTTGTTACATCTAGGGCGTCTTTTCATCTTGTCATCAGCTGTTACTACAAAGATCTAGCTCATAGTACCTAGAATCTAAATAGATAATGGCGTCACGTTGAGAGTTATCCTATGTACCTAGTGGATAGAAAATGTCACAAGATGAGTTTTATGAACACAATACGGAACCTATAGGTATTATATGACCTATAACTTGTCTACGTGGAATTAAGCAATAGTTTATAAAAAAAATAGTTTATAAAAAGTACGAAAAAATTGACGTATGACGTATTCAATGAGTAAAGGCGTTTGGTCTCATTTTCTTTTTCAAAACATCAACGAGAAATAACTCTGTCTTAAATGTACCTTAATTTATGAAAGTACCACGTCATATTTAAAAGAAAACAATTTGAATGGATTAGTCGCCCGTGACCATGAAAGCTATAAATCACGCGAAGTGTCGGCAAAATTTAGTGATATGTTAAATCATTGTAAAAATGTGATTACATGTATTTAAAAAGCAAAAATTATTTTAATCAGTTCATTCATTTGCATCTCTAATTAAGTATATAAAAGTGTGTTAAACGAAAGATATATATTGTGAAGTTTTTAAATGCAAAATAATCAGTTTAAAATCTCCATTCGGGTAATTTTAAAGACCAATTTTAATATGCAAAAGAGCGTAAGGTGAAAAATCGAAATTAACTCTGAACGAGGTAATGGATACTATTAAGGCATCGTATTTCTCTTGAGTTTTATAAATAATTGCTTTTATTGCGTTAACTTCTCTTATAAGTTATTTGAGGGTGAAACATTAGATCTGAATAAGGAGTGGTCGGAGCGGGTTTTTATTATTTTCGGAGATGAATTAGAGTTTTTGTTAAATTACATTTATTTGTCTTTGTGTAAAATGAAGCTTATTATTTTAATTTTATGTTGTAAATGTAAGACTTAATGAAATTATTTTAATATGATCTATACTTATATCATAGAGAAGATGAAATATTTTTTGGTTTAGTTAAAGAACAAAATTTTTTAAAAAACTAAAAAAAATTGTTCGATACGATATTACATGTTGCAAAATGTCGCTTCAATCAGCAAAAACCTTTTGAGAGCGGGTGAAACCGCGGGGCATACCTCGTGTATATATAAAAATTACTGAAATTGACAATGAATGACTATTTCAAAGAGGATAAATATTCGCCAGCAATATTGGTGGATGTTAACAGGTACCAGATTATATACATAAAACATACATTTTTGACATTTACACTAACATAGACAAACACAAGATATTGTTGTAATAAAGCTATAGAAAGCATCAGTTAGTTAAATATAATTTTAAAACTTGTGTTTAAATATTTAAAAAATAGTAGGTAGCTTCTATTAAATTTTTTATATTTAAAAGAGAATCGCTTTCTCAAATAGACATTTAAAAATAAAGCTCTTTATAAAAACAGCACAGCTTTACCAAACCGTAAAAATAGAAAGAATTTCTTTGCCTCATTTGTCTTGCTTGAAAAATTCTCTCTACACTTGCGAAGGTAAAATTTTTCTTCGTATTTTATGTTATTTTTTTGAATACTCTGCTTCAATTTATTTATTCTTTACATAAGCCTAATTCATAATATATAATTAACAATAATTCATAAGCATAATTTGACTCAAATGGAGTTTTATGATAACGTGTGTCTGTATGTAGTTATAAACTTCTAAACGATTTTTTTTTTGTTTAAAAGCTTATGCAGTTTATTAAGTTTTGTTTCTCCATTTATGTTATATATTTATTATCTAATTTTACTTGTGAAATGTTTAGCCACGTCCTTCAGCGTAACATATAATAACGTAAATATTAATAGACTTGCGAACGGAAGTATTTTTTGAATAAAAACAAAATTTAATAAGACTTTTTTAAGTACGTACGTAAATCGTAATAAACAGTTGTCTTTCAACTGTAATATTCTTTGATTATCTACTATAAGATAACCCCTTTTTTGAGTGTAATACAGCTCACAACATTTACATTTACTTGTGAAAATTTCTAACAAGATCAACGTAAGTTATATAATATTTGTAATTTAAAGGATTACTCTGCGTTATTCGAACTGTATTTTGAGTTTCATAACAATTTTCCTCCGTTTTCCTTATTATTAAAAATCCGTTTCAATCTTCTAAGAAATGATTTTCCTTTTTGAGATCTTATGAAAGTTGTTTTTGTGTCAAGGACTTTAGGAAGAAATTTATATGTACATACTTACAAATACATTTATATTAAATATCATAAAATTTGAGCCCCTGTATAACCCTAACGCTTTTATTAAATATAAAAGCATCACCAATATATTTAAAAAGAGCTTTTCTAAGGAATAATAAACTTTCTCCGATCAATACTTAAGTCGACTTTCTTTGATGAAATTGTGTCAAGCGAGAATTTTTAAGTCGTAGACGCCAATACACTATACAAAAATAAGTTTATATTCTTCGATAGTAATAATTTCAAACAACATCGTAAAAGATGATTATTAATTCATTCTTTCTTATTCGTTTATTACGCTTTTAGAAATAATCAAATTATTAATGTTTTAATCATTATGTTTTATAATAATAATGATTTAGAACCAAAGCACCCTTAATATTAGCTGTAATAACTTAATAAAGAGCCATCGTATTAAATAATAATTTTATCTCAACTCTTAACTAATAATAATACTAATAAAGTAACTTTATATATCTGTAACGCTCTCACACATAAATCACTGAATGAATTTTGATGAAAATGAAACAGACTAGAGATTGAGAAAGTACAAGTGGAAACTTTTATGCGACCACGCGGACGGAGTCATTATCATATCATTGTATTATATTTTTATAAGCCTTATTATAAAAAAAGGTACAAATAATGAAATTTATGAGTTCCTATGCTTGTGTAGAAGAAATTCGATAGGGAGATTTAAAGTAAATCAGTGGCATCTCTTGATATTTAGCCATAACATTTGAAATTCACACATTTTTTTTAATGCGATGTGTGTAACTAATATAGCTATGAAAGTTGCAAAGCACCTTTAAGCATTTTACTAATAAACTCGTATTAATTAGTCTAAAAATAACAAGTAATTAAAAGAATATCAAATGAATGTTTCCTTGTAATTGTCGCGTTAAATGCCTGGGGATTTAAATTAATCTAGACTTCCAATTAAACAAAAAGCATTTGATATCTCTGAAGTCGTTTTTCCTGAAAACATCTTTAGGCCTCGTTCAGATGCCTATTCTTGTGTATATACTGAAACTACTGTGTCCCACAGCTTCCAAATTCTCAATATAAGATAGCTAATTACCTAATTTATCACAACCATTTTGTCACAAGTCTGTGGTCCCTGCCTACCCCTTCGGGAAAAAGATGTGGTAATATAAATATGTAAATAAAATTAAGTAGTTTATTACTGTAATTAAAAGTACCGGTTTAATTACAAGCACATTACTTAGCCCTTTAACACAAGTGTTTGGTAACTCGATACTATTAAGTACAATGTAGGTTTTTAATTACTACCGCATTTTAATTAAAATAAAATGAAGCTATTGCTGTGAAATTGGAGCTTTAAGCGAGTTAATTAAAGTATGTTTCGATTCAAATTATATAAGCTTGTATTTGCGGACAATTAAACGATTTTAATATGAATTTATATATATAAATGATATTCATAGCTGTATTATTCCAATGAACGACTTTAAGCTATTATTTCAATTAAAAAATGTGGTTCTCAATTTGGCGTATGTTTTTTTTGTATTTTTATTACAATAAAAGTAATAAATGAAAAAGAAATAATCATTATACAAAGCAAATATTTGTAAGTCGTCGTCAAAATGTAACAGAAATTAAGAACTTTTAGCCATAAGACACTTGTTTCACTAATTATATAACTGTTAATAAACAAATAAATAAATGAAAGTTCTCCAAAAATAAAAATAAGAACCTTTTTTTTAGGTTAATCAGTCTCCGTGTTTCCCGTGAATGTGATTTCATTGCAAATTTCGCGCGAGGACCTGACTTCAAATCCCAGGGAAACAAAACAATGGTTTACTTAAAGCATATACAGCTGATCACCGCCTTGCACTTAAGTGTAGCTGTCTCATGCCTTATTTTGGATTTCGTTAAAATTCCGTGAAAATAATCATAGAATTAGGTAGGTAGTCAATTGATACTTTTTACTCGGAAATTTGTTAAACGTGAAAGGTCAGTGTATGAATATTTAATTATATGAGAATTATGATTTCTATGAACTTAATTACGTAAGCACGTGAAGGGTTCTAAAGCGTAATTAGATATGTGAATATTATTATTTTTATAGAAAATCATTCATTAGTCATTATTTCATGGCTTTTGCCTACCAAAATCCCAAGCGAGGAAAAAGGATTGTCTATAGATAAATAAAAATCTATTTTTTAATTAATTGTTAAGGCCGTTATAAAACGATTATTTATATAAGTGATATTTGCGCTTGGAAATAAACTGCTCCAATTTAAAACGTATCTTTTGCGAAAAAAATGTGAACCTAACTAATTTAGCCGCATTCTGACAGTAATTTTAAGAGACCTAATAATCGTACGTAGTTCTATATGAGTAAATATATTTTTGACTTTGATGCATGAAAAAAATTTAGAATATTTTAAATGTTTTAATGATGTAGATTCATTATTATACATATACCAGCTGACCCGGCAAACGTTGTTTTGCTATTTCAATTATTGGGTTGGGCTACCCTTATCACTTAGGGGTATGAAAAATAGATAGTAGCCGATTCTCAGATCTACTGAATTTGTTAAAAATCAGTAAAGCCGTTTCGGAGGAGTAAGGTAACTAACATTGTGACATGGCAATTATAACAATAAGATTTAATATTCATTAAAAATTTAATTTATTACCTCAACGCAAGGTGTTATAAAAGTTTTACGTGTCTGTGACATAGTAAATCCTAAACGATTAAACCGATCCAGTTTTTTTTGGTTGGATCTTAGCTACAAGATCTATTCATCCATTTTTGAGGTATATTATTCGTAATTAACATTTCATTTCACTTATTATGATTGTTAATTTTATTAAATAAATATATTACAAAAATAAACTTAATTGAGTCATTATGTTGGTTACTCGTGCAGTGAAATTGAGAGAGTAATGAATAATACCAATTGTATTCAGTAATTGCTCATATGAAATTGTTTTATAAATGAAATTTAAGAGCGTGAAACTTTAATGCACTGAAAACAATATTACTTTATAACCGTTTTTCTAAAATTAAGTCGTTTATTAAATATTTACAATAATGTAATTAAATATATTTACAAAAATACCAAAAGCTCATCAAAGCATCAAAATTAGGGTGCGTACCAAAAATACTGGCTACATTACCGCGTTGTATTGCTATACTAACACGTTGGCCGAAATATGAGCCAGCTTTCGGGTTTCGGCTTTAAACAATCGACGCGCTTCTGGCCTCCATGGACCGAAAGTCTCCACTCCAAAAGGAACGAAAATATAAAATAAATTAATAAATATTTCTAAATAAATAAATAAAGTTTATAAAGATCTGTTTATTGTAAGTTTATTCAAAGTCCTATACATTGTACATGATAAACATAACGGCACACACAGAACAAAACAAAGAAAAGTGTACATTTATATTACATTGAAACAAAGTGATAGGTACATAAAAAAAGATAGAAAGAATATATAACTAAACGAAGAATAAGTAAACGATTTTACTCTTATTCTATCCGTCAGATGGACATGAACTTTTTTTATCGACTTAATACTATTTAAACGGTTCTTTATACGTATCCCTTTATGTGGCAGGTCTGCGGTCTATACTTTCAAAACGTATAATTTAAAAAATCCTCTAAACCCATTGCTGTATCTTTTTCACTGATCTTATTAAAAGCTTAGTCCAATAAAGGTATAAGATATTTTTAGTTTTCTAAGTATATTTTTCATTAAGTTTAATATCCAAAGGGCAATCTAAATGAACTTAAAAAGTATGCAAACGACTGACACTGTTAATATTATTTGTGACATTTAAATTATAGTTCTATATTTAAGTATAATCTACTTTATATATACTCTGACATTTGAGTGTGAGCTATTTCAGTACCTATTAGCTTATAATTCAATTATTAGTAGGTCAGTATTGGAAAAACTAATTATTTATTAATTAGTTTTAAAGGGGCGAAATATTAAATTTAAATTAAACAAGGTAATTTTCATACACTTTACCGGATGGCGGTGAAGCGAAAAAATTTTTTTGTTTGACTTTCAAGGCATGTCTATTACTAAGCCACCTTGTAACTATTTATCATTATTGATTCTAAAAAATGATAGTTAATAGTTAAAACTAGTATTTTTATGTTTATGTGATGGAGGAATTCAAGTGAAGACGGTACTGTAACTGTAAACCATCTAATCCATAAGAGTACCCTCTAACAATATAGAGCGTAAAGAGATTGAATTAAATTATAAATTTTATCAATAAATAATAAAAAATTGTAAATATAAAAGCATTGAAAAGCCCCATTGGTCCGTGTAGATGTCAAAAGCCAATCACTTTAAATCAAAGTGATACGCAATTTCGCATGCTCTTTGATCAAAGTACTAAGAGTAACGTGTCGGCGGTGACCTTTTGCGGCACGTGTCGTGACGATGCAGGCTTTGCTTTGACAGACACTTGCTACGTGACGCGATTCCTCGCCACTCCTCGCCTACTTCTGCCTATCTCTATCACTCTAAAAGTAAATAAACGTCAACGTATCACCAACTATCGAACTTATTGAATGCTTACTTCGTTCTAATAATAATTCCGAATAAGAACCTATTTTTTATTTATTTATACACTACAAAAACAATACAAATATGACGACATCATAAGACTCGTATTATATTTAAATAGGTAACATGGTAACATTTATTTGTCTTTGTTACAAAAATAATTTACTGTCTGAAATTAGGATATGTATTTACATTTTATTCAGAATATTACTAAGCCGTGCGATGTTACAATTATATGTCGTATATTTTTTCGATGAGTTTCGTCAAAGTTAAATTTTACCTAACTTAATTAAAATTTAAAAATGTCTAATAGAAATTACAGAAGTTTTTCATTAATTACAAACTTTATTTATTTAATAAACAAAACTTTATCATAATTATTAAGATATTATCCATACCTTCATCGTATTGCAATAGCGTATTCTAAGTAGTAACTTAATGATATATTACAAGAAGTTTTTCAATTTCAAATTTAATCGTTACATTGATGTTTAATGAAGACTTGTAACCGCTATTTCCTATTAAAAGTTATTACACCTAGTGTAACCTTTACAACATTTAGCGGGCATCGGGTCAGATAGTCTACTTGACGTGTTTCTGTCAAGTTAGAACCGTTAGTGAAGTTTTATCTAAGTGCGAGTGTGAATGAGAGGCCCCGGGCGGTAATATCGACTCGCGCGCCACGCATGCGCAGACGCTCACCTGTTGCCGTGAACGCGAGGTCGTGGAAAGATACCTACTCAAATTTAAACACCTGATACTAAAATAAAACCACTATATGAAAACAAACTTTGTGGTTTTAAACTATATCTTTTTAGTTTTTTTTTTAAGTGCACGATCCAATTATTTTATTAATTCTTATTAATAATATTAATATGTAATTTGTATACTAACTTTGGTCCGTGGTTCCGTTTGTCCTATTTCAACCCCTTCAAGCCTTTTTTCACAGTTAAAGGTATGTCCTTATTTAAGCTCTAGTCTACTTTCTGCACTAAATTTCATATTTCGCGGGTAAAAGTAAATAATGAATAAAACGTAATGCTACGAAACACTGAGTGCTACGCCGTAGCTAGGACAAAGAAATGTTTGCTTACAACAATAGACTAAGATTCTTATCTTTATTGGAATATATCAAATAGTGTATGAAGATCTAATAAAATGACACCTATTTACGGCTCATAATAAAACTTACTTATGTAGACGAAGTTCTTTTAATATCATCTGAGTTTTCTAAGCGTTTTATATGCCTTTTACGTCATAAAAATGTCGTGAGGTAATATTTTATCCTATATATTACTGAAACTTAGGGTATATTAGTGTACAGTTAATGGATTGAAATTTGTGAAGTGCGTGTCGGATTACATCAATTTGTGTGATCAAAATAAAATAGAAGTTTCGATTCCGAAATCTCTTACGTATTTCAAAACAAATACATAAGGGACGTTGAAAATAAATCTTTCTTTATAATATAATATAAAATAAAAATATACGTTTTTTTTAAGTTTAATTTGTACATGGTGCATGTTAATCGAAGTATGATTACATTAAAAATTAAATGGTTAATGCTAGCTATGAATAGCCAATGGTATATAGATTTTTTTATGTTATATAAAAGCGGAAAATAAGGCAGGTCCCCCTGATGTTAAGAGATCACCGCCACCCAGGGGAAACCGTGCCGCGATTCGGTAAAGTTACGTTGTCGGATTTTTAGGAATCGGTACGCACGCCCCTTTAAATTCTCTAGGTTGAATCCACTGGTGAATTTAGATCGGGGAAGTTCGTTCCACAAGCAGGTAATGCGAGGAAGAAAGTGGCGAGCGAAGCGTACCGTGGACTAATTCCAATGATGCAAGTGATTACTATTTAAATTCTCTGTGTAGTGGTTCGCTAGTGGAACTGGGCAGGAGAGATTGTTTCGAAAACGTCTTCGTCCGAGTATTCGCCGTTTATAAATACGGTAAAAGACACTCAATGAGAAATATCTCTGCGTAAAGGCAGTGAATCAAGTAAGTAGTTTTGTTTCTCATGCCCTTATCTAAGCGACTTTTGAATTAAATAAATAAGATCTATGACAAATCAAAACACTAGTGAGACGTATGACAAATAAAACGCTATGCTTAGTGTTAATCCGTGTGGGAGTTTACAGCTTTCCTTGAATATTGTGGAGCAACTTCCCAGAAAAGGTTACTATACTTTACTGCGACTAGTAATGGCTATGGAAACATTTACGTAGTGTTATGTCGATAATAAAACAGTTTGCCTGTGAAATATAGCGAGATTGTTTTTCGTACTTTATGTATTAAAGTTGTTTGAGTTATATATAAATTATAGTTAGGTACTTTTATTTTAACTGTAATGATAGTTTTTAATACTGGAAATATATATAAATATAGAATGTAAATATTATTTGGTTGTATTACTATTATGTACATAAAATATATAATAAAACAATAAATAAATAGTACATAAATGTAGTTAAAGTTATCGTATAAAAACAAATTAAAACTCAGAGACAAAGATGTTATTTGCATAAATACTAGACATAAATAGGAATATTACTTATTGTCATTTTTAATAACTGTTATTGTGACTTGTATGGACTGCAAAACGGACAAATAAATTTATTCTTGACCAACTGAAAAAATAATTTATTATGTTTATCTCTAAAGCAAAATGATCAGTGAAACAGACCTAGAAATGTATCTACACTCGAGAGCAATGAATCTGGGTCACTTAAAGAAACTTATAAATCTTGGAAACTAAGAATGCTAGCTTAATTATATAAATTGTATACAATATAATACCCCTTAATTGAAAGTAATAAAATTTATTCACTCAAAATAACACGAAGAAAAAAAATCTCAAATCTTGCCATAAAACAAAAATAGGAAATTTGTCATTTTTTAATAACATTTTTCTTAAATTTTAATACTTAGTATTGCCTCCTCGTGCTTCCATTGCCCATTGTACTCCAATTAGCTTATTATTTGTACTCTATTGTCGTTTAAAATAAAAGAAACTTTAGTTAGACAAACTACCTGCTCTCGTCTTAGTAAAATATTTGCATGAATTATCTTACAGCGTCAAAAGCGATTACAATCTAATTTCAGCGCTCTGAGATTGATGCCTTTCAAGAATCTTTTTAAAAATCATTTTTAACGATTGAGAACTCGAAAATATATAATCAATACTCTTCCTCGGTTTAAAACATTCTTTGATTCTACGGTATTTATTGAGAAATTTGACTGTCTATTTACTTATTTAGGTCAGGTGAGGTTAAGTTAGGGTGTATCAGTTGGAAGTCGTATGATAAATAATTTGAGACACGCTGTTGATAATACTCTTTTGGTTCAAACAAAATAAGATTTGGAAGAACCTTTGAAACATCTGGAAGCACCGAGTCTCCAATATGGACTTGCCATGAATAGAAGCAAGAGCAAAGTAATGATAGTAGACCGAGCGGACAGTTCGATAATTTAGAAATAAAGAAGAAATAGAGAAGTATTGCGAGAAAGATATCGACCCTGGCTAACCATAATAGCTCTGGCAAGAGCTTACGAATAAGAAGAAGAAATTGAAGCCACATAATACATGTTACAACAATCACAAGGAGAAATAGACACCACAAACATTCAAACACGCATTACAGAGGCCAACACAACAATTACAATAAAATAATGTACTTAATTAAATAGAATTTTAGAATATAAGATCATCATAGCATAAAATTGGCTTCGACATAAATTCAATAACGCTAACTTTTAAGCTTAAAATGCCTAAAAGTTTATGTTGTTTAGAACAAGAAAGTCCATTATGATTTAACGAAGTTATTTTTCCAAACTAATCTTCTGCTAAGGACTGAAAGATTAAAGAGGGTATTAAGGAAAAAATAACTTTAGGTGGAGTCAATTAGTTCAACAAAGCAAAATAATTTCTTTCTAAATGTTATAGTTGATATTTTTTGAAGTGGAAGTAAAATTACATCCCTTTTATAAACGTTGATAAACTTGAAACTTAACATTGTTTCAAATGTTTGTCACTTTCTCGCTTACGTGCAATTTTTATCGAAAAAACGAGACAAAACACTGAGCAATGATCATAATTTTTAAAATTTTAGCGTAGCTTTTTTCAATGTATCGATGCATAAGAATCTACATGTTGTGTTATGTTTTTTGTTTATTTTTGATATAATATTTAGCTTAACGCTCTAAATAAACATTCATTGAATAAATCATAATACGAGTATATAAATTTTGTCAATATGATCAGAGAAAATTATAACCGTACTAAATTTAGGTGACGCTCATAAGCGATCATAAAATATGTGATTCTGTATGAAAAAATAAAGGAGCTACGAGCTTTTAACGACACAAATAGACATTTATATTTTATTTTGTAAGTGAACATAAGAAATACATTATCGTTCATTATGTTTCTCACCTTATACCCTTAGTATCGCCAAAACCTTTTAAGTCCCGCCGCAGAAGGCCAATTATAAGTTTTTTAAAAACAAATTTTATTCCGCGCTTTTGAGTGGAATATATGCAAGACTTTAACAATGAACATAAATTTATCCTTTCCTCCTTTATAATATAGATTAATGACTAACCCCAATTTATAATCCCGACCCAAAAATAGGGTTGTTATAAGTTTAATAAATGACGCATTATCGATTTTTATGCACTGTTATTTGCTAGTTGACGTATTCAAAATAGATCTACAACGACGAACTGTTTTTTCAGATATTTTTATTTGTAATTAACTTCACTTTAATAACAGATCTGTAGATCCATAGACACTTATAACACCTCTTTTTCGTGTGGGTTTAAATACCAACGCAAAATAGACAAATATACCAAGATGCCATTAGTGCAACAGGTTCGCTGTTTCCATTGAGCAGCTGCTCGCCACTCAGAAGGCCCTATTACCGCAGGCACGTCTCAATACCACATTGTTTAGAACTACCTAATCGGCTTAACACAGAAAGTGGAGTTTCACTCGGGATTTCAACAGTTATTAGTTTTCAAACACTGTTATTGTTAAGCTTATCACGTAACGTAATTTCACTATAAGTTTAATATAATCAAAGTAAAAAATATCTTTATATATATTACCTATATAAATGATCTCTTTTAAACCGCTTTTTTAAAAAAAAGATTATAGGCTGCTTAAGAACGCGTTCAAATCTGAGAACAGTCAAGAAACTCATTATAGAATTATTCGATAGTTACTTTTGGGGAACTGTCAATTCCATAGTGGACATGTGTCATTGATTGTGAATTGAACTTACATTTCACATGTAACCACTAGGGGCGCTGATATATTTTTAACCGACCTTCAAAAAAACCAAAAAGGAGGTTATCAATTCGACGTGTTTTTTTTTTTTTTTTTTTTTTTTTTTTTTTTTTTTTTACCGATGTTCCGCTCGTACGTCGCCATTTGTAAACCGATTTGGATGAGTGAGGTGTCAAACGATAGGGTAACTCGTCGAAGTGGTCCCATTTTTTTTTAGAATTTTTACGATCAATAGTTTTCAGCATATTGAAAGAATAGTTTCACAATCGGACGAGAAATCGCTGAATTCCGCGCGACCATGTCGTGCTTATTTGCTTATAACTCTATGATTTATGAATCCTTATCGATGAATTAGATGTTATTCGATTTAAAATTAAATTTGCAACAAGAAAGAATAAAAATCAAGATAATTTGATTTATAGTTTTAGAGATATTGAGGTTATAAAATAAAAAATTGAAAAATCTTTAATTAGTTCGCTTTAGCAATAGAGATGTCCATGTTGTATTAAATATATACTAATTATAATAAATTGATTTAATTAAAACTCATATTGCCAAGCTTTTGACGGAATTTTATGAAAATCTAAGCCATATATTTGATGTTATGGAGCAAAACTTGTCAACAGAGAAAAACATGTCATACCTTATTGTTTACGCGTCCAGTTTAGATCTCTATAGCTCGATGTAATATCAGTTTATATCGATGACTTACATACCATTTTATAAAACATTAAAAGGGTCATATATGATAGTAAAATCAATAAGGTAGAAGAAATACTTCTAGAGATAGAGAGAATATAGTAACTGAGTTCCTACGGGAAATCACAATGTGCGTTCACTTGCTTACTATAAAACACAATGAAAACTTATTTTATATGAACGATATTACTTAAATTTTTAGTATTAAACGATTCAGTTTTGCGTTTTCATATTTTCATTAATTTGAAAATATTAAATTAAATTAATCAAATTAGTTTTTAGTGTATAAGGTAAGCGTAAAGTCAGAGCGTCCATGTTAGTTTCGTTTTGATGGTATGATAACCAACTATACGGTTTAGAAGAGCCACTCAAAAGTATAAAATAAATTAATTTTAAACAAAAAAATAAAACCGACCTCAAAACGCACTGAAAAGTAAAAAATAAATTTTGTATTATAAATGAACTTACTTTAAATAAGACGTAAATAGTGTTGATAAATAAAATTCATCTAAAATTCTACAAGGGCATAAAACTTTCATGTTGTTTTTTGAAAGGCGGTGCCAAATATATAAATAAAGACTGAATTAATATTCCTGGACTTTAATAAAAAAATTAATTGAATGGCTTGGCGCCGCGTTTCAAAGAGCAACATGACAGTTTTATGTCCTTGTAGAATTTTAGATGAATTTTATTTATCAACACTATTTACGTCTTATTTAAAGTAAGTTCATTTATAATACAAAATTTATTTTTTACTTTTCAGTGCGTTTTGAGGTCGGTTTTATTTTTTTGTTTAAAATTAATTTATTCATATAAACATTTAACGAAGACGCTTTTGAAAGAATACTTGATTAAGTAAAGTTCTGGAAGCATTGCAGTATCGATACATTTGAGAAAATTTAAACACATACATTGTAGGAAACGCTGTAACGAAAGATTGAATTTTTAACTTCCAACGCAAGGAGTGTTAAAAGTTTAATGTGTCTTTATGTTTGTCTGTGCCATGTAGCTTAACGAATGATTGAATTTCGCGGATTTTTATTGCAAGTGGAATTAAAGAGGTTATGTTTAAATAAGTAAAGTAGGAGAATTTCTTCTTGTTTATGCTAAAATTAATTAAGAGTTAAATTGATTAAGGAAAGTCACCCGCTTATCAATTAATTAAGAAACCTCGACATTATGATTATGAATAGGAATATCTCTTAAATAGTTGGATCTTCCATCATAAATTTCAGCTAAGATTCGTCTTGATCACGCCAGATTTTCAAAAGCTACAATGCCACACACATACAAAGTCATAGTCACACAGACCCTCTCTTTATCTGTGTGTCTATGACGTGTCAACACTTAAATTCATCAATGATATCAGTGTTATTAAATATTCTTAAAAAAATCAGACACCAATATTACATTTCTATAGAAGATGCGATTTTTAAATAAGGAATTACAAAACTAAAAATATATAAAATACTTGGAATTTATTAAATTTGTCTGAGTGAATTAATAAAATTTCACGTCAGCCATGAATCACTTCTAATAAATAATAAAAGTGAAATGTCTGTCTAAGCATCTCATAAATTATATTTCCGATTGAAAAGCCAAGAAGCCTTTATTTTCAATTTATTAACGTTTCATTCGACCGCTTTCCTTCTTAAAAATTATGTTTTATATTTTTTCATCCTAATTTCTACAAATTTCTATTGAAATGATTGAGATGAAAACTAAAATCTTAAATAATAATTAATTTTAGGTTAAAAGGTATTTTATTAATATCATTGTTTCATAATATTCATTTTTATTACTGTTACGAGTACAAATTTTAATATAAATTTTCATTTGTAACCAAAAGGGATTATCTTACATTACCAACAAGCTTTAATTTGCAAGTTTGATCGTGTGGGCATATATAATATAGCATAAGTCATTCAGAAAGATACTAACTTCCCATCAGTGAACAGATTTCTTAAATCGGTCCATTATGTTTCTTTATACAAAAATACAAACCATTTTATATAATATGTTATTTATAAATTGCTTATGAATAAGTTACTTAGCTCCGAGTTTCGACTGTAATGTATGTACAAGTTTAAACTGTATCTCTGGTATTGCGATTAATGAGGGTGACCAAATTCTCTTATTAGAACAAATATTGATATTACAAACGCTTACATTTAACGGCCAACACAGACAGTAATTAGATTTCTCTTCCTCGTTACGCGGCGAACTGTCTAACTGGCTATAAAGTGCTACGGTATAGGCGAAAGATACGTCATTCAAATAATACTTAACTACACAAACGTATATGTATAAGATTAAGCTACTACGAAATTAATTGTTATTAAATATTTATATGATACAATTATTTAGTAAAGTAACTTTAAAGATATTTACAAGTTACTTTTATTTGATTTCATTATTGTCTTCATCTCTCGTTGTTGTAGTTTTAACAAGATTCAAAAACCCACTTACGCAGACTGTAAGGTTATCAACCTGTCTACGGGCTACACCTGAGCCTTTTATAGCCCACTGTAGACGACACTTCAAATAAATTTCAAAAAATATATTCTTCACCATCTAACGATATTGTCTCGAAATTTTCATAGTATTATTTATAACTACTTCAATTTAAAAATATCATAGTTCTAGATGAAATTATGATTTAAATCTTTATATTTCAATCATTCAAATATTTACAGACTAGAATTGGTCTCTATTTTAACATAAAAATTCAGCTAACCTTGGCGATTATTATTAAAATAAATCCCAAAATCCGTAACGGAATATTAAGTGGATAAATTTCTTCGTCTTTTTCACTGTTTATTTAATTGATTACGAAAAATTTTCTATTTGCTATGATTCAGTCCTGAGTCAATCAAATGGGTGATCTAGCGAATGTGAATATATTTTATAAAATTATAGCATGTACATATACTTGTACATGCTATATATGTTTTAAGTTTTTACGTTAGTTGTTTGTAAGTATAGTATATCTACCTATCACATAGGAGGTTCTAAGTTCAATGCTCGGAGAAACCAATCAATGTTTCGAAAGAGTCAGCACAGAGGGCTGATCACCTACTTGGCTGTAAATGATCAGTGAAACAGATATCTGTCTGTTGTCTGCCTCATGCCGCATACAGAGATTACGGGATTTCATTTCATATATATTTACTGCCTATGGTTATATAACATTTAGTTAATGAACACAAAACTTCCCGCTTTCCTCATGAAGTTATAATAAGGTAAATGTGTGGATCAGTGTACCGTGGCATGCGGAGCTTCGTGTCTGTCACATGAGCTATGAACAGGCTGAGTGAATCTCACGTACGCGAACGTGACTGAACCTTACAATCATTTCAGTAATGTATTGCCTTAATACTATCTAATAATATAACCTTTTCTCTTCATCTTTATGTTCTGTGTAATATACGTCATATAGGTATCGTCATCGTCATACGTCATAGTCTGGGTCAAATGCTCGACTCATTCGACATTTGCTTATATTTAAAAGGTACATATATTTTTATTTAAGGAAAATTAATTTAAACAATTAAATTTTAATTATTTATAGGATATACTCAAAGCACAAGTCTCATCAATGGTTGAGTTTAGCTAAATTAACCAAGTAAGCCATTTCGTGTGTATCAAGGGAGTAGTGAGGTAGATACGTGTTACCTCATGACCTCATTACAAAGACTGTATTATACTTGTGACCTCTGTGGCTGTGTAAATGGAAGTGCTTCTCGTTAGGACAAAAATGTTTTTAAATGAAAATGATGGTCACATTTCTGGATATTTTTCATTGATTATATTTTTCAACCGATAAAAAGCGTTTCTCAATACACTTGTGTTTTTTATATGTTTTTTAACCGATTTACTTAATTTTTTTTACAAAAAATACATACCAACTTTAAAGTAGATATACAAATTGGTGCCAAAGTATAACAAAAATAAAAAAATGAATATCTTCAACCTGAGGCACATTTAAGCAAAGCACCGACTTTCAGATATAATATGTCTGTTTTATTTATTACTTTAATGCACTTAATATTTTAAGCTTCTTTTAATTTTGGTCGATTGACCACTGAAATATAATATTTTTTACCTAGGTTATTTTGGATTGTTGTGTATGCTTGTCATCAGAGTTCGTGATCGCATGTTCAATTGAAATTTTCGATACTTTGTTTTACTACCAGGATCTCAGTTCCTTGACTTATCGGAACACAATACATACTAGTATAATGCACGACACACGTTCACGTTTAATTGGTCACCGAGATTAGAATATCAAAATGGCGTCCGCGCAGCTTCTCGGCGGGGCTAGTGACGTCACGCATTCGCGTGAACAACTTTAATAATTGTAGTAAGGTTTATCGTGATTATTCTTCACTCAATTGTTAAGAATTTTATTATTCAAAGAATATAAAACATACAAATTTAGTTATTTTTTATAAAAAAAAACTACTTCTGCAATTATTAGAAATATTTTTTTTTCTTAAGTATGTGTTTAGTAGTCTGAATAAAATCATTTCCCAAAAATTAATCATTTATTAGGTCGGATTCAGCTTGAATGGCAGATTTGTCAACAATCTGAGTTACGCTGATAACATGGTGCTGCTTAGACTCGCGATAAAAGGACTGCGGCAACTTACATATGTGAAAGGTATGCATGATGTAGTATATAATTAAAAAAAAAAACAAAGATTGTAGAGTGTTTTAGGTACTGGTTACATTTTTACATCTAAATTAACGGACAATGAAGATATGGATCATCAGGGACGTGCTTTGTGCATTGTGGGTAGAAATGCCAGAAAATTTTATAGAGCAGAGTCTGAAGTGAAAATTATACTAAGACATTTTGCCAAACGTTCTACATGTGTCTGGACCGAATATACCTTGAAGTCGCGTGACAACCTGAGAGTAACATATAAAAATATCTTCAGACATCTGATGAGTCAGCGGTGCTACAGCGCCTTGGGAATGTTTGTTGACGCACGTGTAGATACATTCAGTGCCATTCAAGGTAAAAGAATGGCATCCTTCATGTCCAGAGTTGACATGTGTAAAAATTCGTGTAGAAGTATGGCAGACAGGCTGTCGCTGATTGCAACTTACCGACGGTGGTTGGCTATAGGTATTGCAACCTAAACGTTATTTTATTTTAGATTATTATTAGTATGGACGAAATGTCCGAAATAAAGTATTATTATTATTTATTATCAATTCTAAATAAATGTACCCTGTTGAAATATTTCTGTATATCGCCAACAATCTTATGTGTTAACAATGAAACCCTAACGCAAAACGGAAGGGGCAAATTCATCATTGTCGGAGTAATCAGCACCGCAACAGTTTATGTTAATTTCTGTTGGAATATTACAAGATTTACGCTTTTTACGAGTCGTAAAGGGTTATTGTTGTCTCGATTGGAGTGTTAATTCTATTTTTATAACTTTAACTAACTGTACCCAGCGATTTCATCCGCTCTCTCGATAAAAATTTTGGGTGGGGGTAGGAGGGTGAAATATAATTTATGACCTATTCTCCTACCAACAAAATATAGACAAAATTGTTTAAAACTGTTTCGGGAGAATATAAACACAAACACCGTGACAGGAAATTTTATATATATAGATTTTTTATTTGTTGTCGGTTTATAGTTTTTTGAATATTTTTTAATTTCTGAAGTATTAGTGAGTAATTTAAATATAATTTTACCTTTTTAAATATATTATCTTTGTTGGTGCGAGCCCTAAAGGTTTCCACACTCCATTACACAGCTAGTAATTTTATAAATTTATTTAACAATAAATAGAGAAAGTTTTTCTTAAATTTTCAGAAAGTATCCCAACATTGGACGATCATTAAAAAAGAATTATCGGTTCAAATTTGTAAAAAGTGATATATATTCAGAACCTCTTATTTAGAACACAAATTCTAAATAGATAAATTCAGAAACAGCTTTAATGAATTTATTCGTGACATTTGTTGAACGGACGTCATTAATCGAGGGAGTTTATCGATAAATTAAATTTACGATTTGGTGATTTTATTTAATTTGATTATATTTAATTTGAAATTAACTTAATGCAATACGAGGAAGCCCCTTTTTAATACAGTTTACAATAAAACAAAATTTTATTGAATATCGATTAAACATAAATTATACAGCCACTTTTATTAACTTAAAAAACCAAAATATTTAATTAAAAATCGCGCATTTCGTTTAATAAAAGTAAATATTTTACGGATTGTTTGCGCAAAACTGTTAAATTTAACTGTGATTGCATTGCATCACGTACTTCAACGATGTTGCGTTAAATTATTTATAATTTTAATAGATATATTTATACATTGGATATGAATTCAGAAATATTTATGAAATCTTGCAATATTGATTAAAATTAAAATCTTAGTGAATTGTTTGGCACACACTGAGGTTTTTACACTGGAGTGCATATGCGGTGTGCAGTTTACGAATTTTTACAAGTTAAATTGAAGATTATTAATTATAAACCCCTGAGAAAACAGTTGGAATAGATTAAGCGCGGATTCAGAATCTTCTCTTTTGAAGTCAGTTGAAATGAAGCTTTACAAAATTCAAAATCATAAAAAAACCTTCAAATTTTCGTTCCCTTAAAACGTTGAAATATAAAAATATAAAAAAATATCGAGTAAGTTTTTAAAATTTATTAAAACCTTTGTTTTTAGAGAAAGATTTCAAAATTCTAAACAAGAAAATTAGAAATTAAATGTAAGAAAAACGATAGTAATTCACTTATTTAATTTCATATAACAACACAATCGAGATTATTATTTCAAAGGAAAAAGTATCATGATGTAAGTACATAACTTGATACAAAGAAGTTGCAAGTTGCCATAAATCAAATATTTGTCGGAGTGTTTCCAAAAGATTCTCAAGAACACAATTAGAATCTGCCGTTTCTATTAAAAACTTTTGCTGGAAATTATACAGTAAATATATATCTTGTAGCATGTTGTCAACTCTCTCGATATTGCTACTATAATAAAATATACCTGGTTATTTATTTGATTGTAGTTTCAAGTAGGACTGTATTGTTGTATTTATTATAATTAGTTACATTCTGCCATGTCTCATATTACGCAAACTATTAATTATATAACGTGATATATGAAAGGTCTTGTATTAAATTTCCGATAAAACAAAGCAATTACTTGTAAAGTGTTCAATCAAATTTTGTTACCACGTTGCCACGTAACCACTTGGCAATAGTGGCCTCGAATACGGACACAAATATTTCGAAAATGTATTTGCCCCATTTTGGATTACACCATCATGCTTCCATACCCCACTAGCAGCTGTGGGATTTCAGTTCAGACTTCAAAACAGTAGAATAATATCATTAACATAATATTTATTCAAAGATTCATAAACATGCAAAATGTTCTAAATGGCGGGACCATAATAAAATTAGTTTATGATATTTTAATCCGATCCCTTGATCATTTGAACGCCAGGTTTAGAACAGACGGGAATACCCGATCGGACGAAAGAGATATTAAAAATAACACACCATTTTAAAGAATGTGTTCCTATATTTTGGACTGGAAAATGTCTTTTACTTAAAAAAAGAAATATTATTCGTGCAAGCTACAGTTATATTTAAGGAAGATGTTATTTTTTAACAATTCAATCATTTTTTTTTTATTTTAAGATTGAATTATACTTTCATTACTGTTGAATAAAATCTATAGATGAGCATAATAACTTGAAATTTTTGATTTTTATTTATATCAAAAAAGAAATGGTTTCTAACGAGACATGATTTTTAGAGCAACATATTAGTTATATTAACAAAATAAGTGTTTTTAATATTAAATCAACGACATTTAAAAAGTTTTTCTCTACCATTCTATATTTACTTAAAATTACACATGTCAAGAAGTTCAATGAACTATAGCAGGTGCCATACATAAATAAGAGGAAGTAATCTCTGGCTAGACAAGTATTGTTACTCCCCCAGGTATATTGGCTTGTGTATTATGAGACTGAAATATCTACAAAAAAAGAGAAAAATATTCGGTAAGTATTTTACATCATTTATTTTATTATTGTTATAAATATCTTTTAACACCCGAGCTCCAAAAATGAATAAACAGATGTTTATAAATTGTCCAACTCGGTCTCGTCAACTCTCAAACAAATTAACATCATAAACGACTAGTCGTTTAGGAGATACGAAGCCACAGACAGGCATGTCAAACTTATAAGACTGCATTGGGAAAGAGACTTCTATTTCTTATAAAAGCCATACATTAGTGGACTTTAAACCTCTTTTTGCATCGTAGTAAACACAATCATATACGTATTTCCTTAGGCCAACAAGTTTTCATAAGTTATTCCACTCATTAACAATCATAATTACAAATTTCACTTCAATACATATTGCCCTGCGTCACTCAGGCTCATTTCACGTTTTTCTCATGTCTATTAATCTGTATTCAATGCTCTCAATACATTTTTCAATATCTTAAATCATTTTTGCCTTGTTATAAATTCTAAATTTAAAACCAAAGTGTTAAAAAACTTAATACATGAGTTGAGTTAATAAATTCTATAACTAGTTTTGCCCCGCGGCACAAATTCATCGTAACGTGATGTTATGTAGTCTTTAAAATACTCGTATATCTAAATTTATAAAATAAAACATACAGTGTCTTTTTTGAGGGATTGTTCCTTAGGGATATTTTCCTAAGGATAACTTAAAATATGATGTCATTTATTTTATTTGCAACGTAGGTATAATACCTAAACAATTTTACACTGAAGTTGAAAAGTAGAATGCTCGTATCTCTAAATTATCATAAAGTATATTAATTGAGACGACCGCCTCCTTGATCTAGTGGTAAGCGCGTAAGCGTTACAACCGAGAGGTCCTGGGTTCGATTCTCGGTGGAGATAAAAAAATCTCGGTCTAGCAGGGCATAGAAGGCTGATCACCTACTTGCCCCTAAAGAAAAAATCGATCAGTGAAACAGATATGAAATGCATCTGCCCCATACCCCACTAGGGGACACGGGACTTCACTTTATATTAATTGAGAGCATATTTTACTTGCGTGTCAAATTTCATTTAAATCCGTTCAGCTGTTTAAGAGTGATTAAGTCACAATCATCCATTTAACCCCAGAAACATTCGCATTTATAATATTAGTGGTATTGTATAAAGTTCGATATTTATCTTTAAATTAAATAAGGAGAACGTGCAAGAGCGCTCTATGAATGAAATATCGCTGGAGTCAACTGCTACCCATTATATCGCACCGCTCATGAATCAGTAATGCTTTGCGCCAGCCGATCCACTGGCTTATCTATTATTTAGATATATTTAGATTATATAATCTATCGTAAATATTTACGATAGGGCTGAAATATTGGATTTTAATCGAATATTGCCTAAATTTTAATTATTATTAAAGTGCGTCTTTAAAGTTACATGTTGTAATTTTACAGTTAACAATCGATTTTTTAAAGTCAAATTATTATTATTAAAAACTTATTAAAAATCAGAAAGTTGATTTCGTTTTAATTAATTAATAATCTAATTAATTAATTAATATAACACGGTCAGTATTTTTTCTATATTTTTAATGAGAATTTATTATAGAGTAAATAGAGTATTATAGAGTACTTATAAATATGTATATAACTTGATTAGTTTATATTGTGTTCTCTTAAAACTTAATATAAGTTATAAAACAATACAAAATATTAAAATGTTCCTCTATTATCCTTATTAAAACTGGGCAAAAATAACTTCCAAACAGTTCACTAGTTTCCGTAATAAGTTTTGTAAATGCCGTAAGAGTAATATTTTAAGTTTAATTAAAAAGATGTCAGGACAGAGCACTTTCTGCAGCATAATATTAAAATAGAACACGAGAAAGTATTATAGTTGGTTAAAGGCTGCTCATAAAACAATAAACCTTGTTGTTCTTACAAGTTAAGTCCGAGAATGAAGCTCGCTTATGACTTGGGCTTGTAACATTAGTATTACACAAAGTATTATATGTATATATTCAGAGCTATAAAATTTGTATTTATTTGTATTTTATTTAAAGTTTCAATACTTAAAAAATGTATGAATTGCTACGGTGCTACGCAGTCCAATATCGAGTGCTACGGATTGCTACGAATTTACAAAAGTGATCATTATATACTACTGTAAACTCTTAAGTTTTAGTTATAGTAAAAGTATAGTAATTGACTTACCTATCTGAGGAACATCATAGGCTCGTCCTGATCGTGCTGCCCTCAGCATCATCTGACTTGCAACTTCGCCAGGCAGCCGCGGCGCGCGTTTATTGGTACGAGAGCGTCGTCTTTCCTTATGCACAGGTGAGATATAATTTCGCTCCGGTTCAGTGGCCGTGGTATCCGATTCAAAAAGTTCATGTAGGGGTCGCGAACGGATCTGAAGCTCGCGTCCAGCGCGCCATTCGGTCGGGTACCGGCGGGGTGTTGGGTCAGCGGCTGAGCGCAGCGCCAACGCCGCTAACATCGTCGTGACGCAACACACCCGCATGTTGACGGTGCCCAACCTCCACAGTCGCATTTCCCACCACTAAGTGCAGAAGCCTACATAACCCGTACGCGACATTATCCGATCTCCAATACTTATCACGTGGTATGCTGCACTAAATACGCGATTTTTACCTGGAAAGAAAGAAATGTAGTTGTAAAAATCGATGAAATATATTAATTTTCAATAAAAAATAAAACCGACCTCAAAACGCACTAAAAAGTAAAAAATAAATTTTGTGTCATAAATGAATCTATTAAAAATAGTGTTGAAAAGTAATATTCATGTAAAATTCAACAAGGGCATAAAATTGTCATGTTGCTCTTTGAAAGCCGGCGCTAAGCCATTCAATTTATATTTTATTTATATTACGTTAATATATATTTATATAATCTCCAATTTCCGTGGGCGATAGTTTTGTATTGAATAATGTAGATTATTTCATAAATTATTTACATCATCAGCTATATGTTTTTACTACTGTTAAGGTAGCGTTTTTATAAAAACACAAAAACACGTATCTTAATAATTGGTTTTCTCCCAGGATAAAATGTTTTGGAATATAATCTCATAATAGAAAGGTTTTTGCGAATTAAATTATGAAACATTATACAAAAACTTAATTAAAATGATGAAATCTCAATTATGAACAACATAAATCTTTATAAACTTTATAAAATTGGGTTAGACCGCCTAAAGAACATGGATTCAGTAATATTATTAATTATTATACGTTTATTATTAAAATTATCTTTATCTAATTTAATTTTTGAAAATATTTTTGATATTTAGAATTAGATGTTGGAATGTTTCTAATTGTATGGTTAAGTATACGTAATGAATTATTAAATAATACTGTAAAAAATTAACAGATTTGAAATAGGAGGAAGTTTAAAGTTCGACTGTATGTTTTTTGTATGTTTGTAAAAAGTTTAAAAGGACCAATAATTATAATTCATAACGCTCTTTTTAAAACAAAACACTAAATATGAAATTTAAATATAAATAAAAAGTATAGTTATAGTTAAGAAAATCTAAACAGTTATATTAGTAGCAGCAGTAATGTATTATTTACGTGAGACAAACAATCGTCTATATTTGGATACAAACAAACATAATCGTCTTGACTTTGCACGCAAACTAATCTAGTAGAAACTGAGTTTTTTATAGACAAGGGTCAAATCAATTGAATGAATGATCTACGAATGTCCGATGTGCTAAACGAATGATCGATGAGCTGAACTTGTTGCAGATTAAACGTGAAAATTCGAGAGTCATTTTCCAGTCATTTTAAAAACTTCAAATTGACCATATTTGATATTCCTATACAAAGGGGAATGCCGAAACCTAGGCCACTTTGCGTCACTCATACGTCTTAACGATTTAGATTTAAAAAATCCTATTTTGAATTATATTATTATTTGCATTTATATTATTCATTTTATTCATAAGCGAATGGGTGTTAAAAGTAATTCATATATTGAATTCAAAATAAGCGAAACCGTCATTTTAATGTCTCCAAATGATGCCAGTTTCATACGAACTCCATTTTTAAAGCGAAATATAATTTCGTACTAGAATAGTGAATTGCCATAACCACCTAGTAGGGCATAGGGCAGACACATTTTTGGTGTTAGTGAACCATTTCCTTTACATGCAAGCAGGTGATCAGCCTTTTGTGCTTACGTCTTAAATAGGTATGTTATTTAAAAAACCCACATAAATTATTTTCATTAGTCGATGACTATTTAATGAAATCATAATTATGAAGTTTTTCTTTTTGATTAAAAATATGCAAAATAATAAGAAAATGTAGTAATGTTATTTATGTTTCTTCAAATATTTTTGAGTACCCACATATTTTTATTCTACTGGCAACCCTGATCGAGGAGGTATATTGTTCTGTGATTATGGTCGTTATGGTTACTATATTTTGTACTTTATTAGAATAAAATAGGCATTGGAACTCTCTACGTGTTTAAATGAATCAGATTTTTGAAAACTCTAATCGAATATCTTCAAGATTTTTGCAATGTTAATTCGGAAATGACAACGGCTAAATGAGAGTTTTTATTGCTTTTGGTTATATAAAAGATCTTTAAGTCCAATAGCTAAGAAGAATATCAAGTAAACTCCAACAAAAACAACGTGACTGTCAACGTATTTTAGAATTTTATTTTCTCATTATAATAGTGATAGGATAGTCACAAAATTACGAGCCACAATAAGATTTTATCTTACTTTTTGTAGTTGCTTTTCTCTTGAAAATAATGTTATTTTAGAGTTATTTTACGAAATAACTTTTTTTGTAATAGAAACTTTTTTATTTGTATACCTAAAATTATGAGTATAAAAACAGGAAAGAAATACTAAAGTAATTTTAAAAATATAAGCTCTATGGCATATAACGCTGGCAGTAGTATTTCCATAACTTTGAATAACAATTCAAAAATGCACAGCGATAGAAACTTTATTACAAGTTTCTTAGAGATTATAATAATTTAATATAAGAATATTATAATAGATAAAAATATATAACTATATTCGTTTGAAGTGATATACAATTTTGAAAAGTTAATTAAAAAGTTCTTAGAAAATACTGTGACGCGTCATTTGTGTTTTGTGTCATAATGAAAATGAAACGATATTAATTTCGGTGGTTAATTCTAAATGTTCCTTTTGAAAAGATTAATGGTTATTAATCTGTCTTCTCATGGATAAATCTTAAGCTTTAATTACATTTTAAAGGTCGTAATTAATGTTTTAAAATGAGGGTAATTTTTATTCGGCAAGTTAAAAAGTTTTCAAATCATACTAATACGAGTATATATAAATGTGAATGAATCAGAATTTGGCATAACTTTTTATTAACTTCCGAAAAAAAGATGGGTGTTTTAAGTTTTATGTGTCTGTGTATTATCAGTAGCATCGCGGCTAATGCGGTTTTTTGTTTGAAAAGCTGACTAAGATGGATCTGTCTGCAATTTCACTTATTATTAACGACAACTTAAAATTTATGACAAATTTTTACTCATGACTATTTCCGCGTAATACCGCTTCCTTGATCCAATGGTAAGAGCGTAAGATCCTGGGATTGATTCCCGGTGGAGATAAAAAAAACTCGGTCTGGCAGGGCATAGAAGGCTGATCACCTACTAACCTTTAAAGTAAAAATCGATCAGTGAAACAGATGTGAAATGCATCTGCCCCATACCCCACTAGAGGACACGGTACTTCACACTCACACTACTTTCGCGTGTATATACTTTGTACAATATAACCTATATCGCTAAGAATATATAATAATAAATATAGCATCTCGATGGTCAAATTTTTACTGCACAACAAATAATATGATATTTGAAATAATAAATGATAAGAGTAAAAAAATTACAAACTTCTTTATTTTAATTCATTAAGAGGAATATCCATTACTAAACTTAGGTCAGTAAATGACTCGTGAAATCGATATTCGAAGAAGTCACACGTAAGGTTAGTGAACTCTAAGGTGAGTTAAATGATCACACTATGAGTAACGGCATATGGGAATGGAACGCACCAAAGATCGCGTTTATATACTTTGAATAATGATACACACTTTGTAAAAACACCCAGAGCATACTTATCTTATCCTTCTATTCGGAAAAATATATCACAAGTTAAAATATATAATAATAAATCAATAGAGCTTTTACTTATTTATATTTAGATTGTTATTTACAATTTTTTTTTAACGAAGTAAAATATGTAAATTAAAAATCAGTAATATTAAATTATAAGAAACTTGGTATTCAGAGATTGTTTTTAATCAATAAGAACTGAAAAGCTTGTTCTATTATAAAATAATTAATTTACTTTTGGTAGTTATTTGTATCCAATCTAGTAACTCAATTATTATTTTAAAAAGCACAATATTAAATGAAAAGCTTTTCAGTTTTCTAAATATTTTGGTAGTAAAGCTAAATAAATGGATTATATTTTATTTATACTTTTTATATTTAAAGCAGTGGTTTTAATAGTAACTACGCATTAAATATTTTATTTAATATGAATTACAAAATATTAATAGATTGAAATAAATCTTAAACTTTGGTACATGCTTAAAATAAAGGCCTAAAATGGTGGCGTGCTTGGCATCTTATATTTATAGTGAGGTAGCGATTGACGTCAGAGCGGAGAGGGGTTGGGCGGGCGGCGCCCTCTACGCACTTGCAAATTCGCGCCTCCATGAATGAAGGAATTGAATTATACAAACGTTGAATGTACGAACCTGACCAGAGTCTTAACAGTCAAAATACCGCTGCTACTTTAATAAAAGTCGACTTTCAACCTAAAATACCAGACAAAACCCAGCTTTGCATATATATATATCTATATCATCTACAATCATTGGATTAATAATAAATTTTCCCGACATTTCGCGTGCTTTACAGCGTGCATGGTCACGGCCGAACTTGGTTAAAACAGTTTCCTTTAAATGTGTGATACTCGCGTAAATAAAAGACATTAGATTAAATTAACCTTGATAATCTCTGTCTAAGCCCAACAGATGATTTTGAATCTAACAAAAGTTAAGTAACTTTAGGCGTTCAAAGCATACTTTACGATGCGTTCTATTGGTTTTACAACTGTCGTTGTATAATTTTGTATGAATATTAATGGTTTAATCATCCAAACCAATATTATAATTCATGAATAATTCAATTTACTCAAGTATGTTATGACAGGACCTAAAGAACCACCACCTTGAGCTCAATTTTATCAATTTTTCAAAGTGTTATATTTTGCGGTTGTCTTGTTTTAACTTTTAGGCTCAATTAATACAAGAAAAATTGTTTGCATATTTTTATAACGTAATCTTTGAAACCACCGAACCCATTCTAAAGAATACTGATAGAATTAAGACTTTTTCTGAACGATAACAGCTGTGTGTAATGTTTCCCGCGGTGAATAGAGTCGCACGTAAAGTTTAATATTCATTAATAAGAGATATTACGTTATAATAATATAGCTGTTTACTGTTCTGAGAAAGTCTTTTTTATTAATTTTAATGTGATATTGACAAGGATACAGAGAGTTAATAAATATGCAATTCTATGGCTTCCCATGTAAAAATGGATTCAGTCATTGTTCAGTTGTTGTGGGAGTATCAATCTTTAAGTTTTGAACTAGTGATAAAGAAAAAACACGTAAAAGAAGGAATATCTTTAGAGTTTTCTTATGTGCAGCATACAAAAAAAGGACAAATACTCGAGACGATATAGAACATCACATGAATACAGAATACTCAGTAGGTTACGTAAGTTTAAAGCGAGCGGAAATATTGACAGCTTTTCCTTTAGGATTTCGGTCTAGCGATGTTTAGAGGTTTCGTGTATCGTTAAATTTATCTCCTCTTTACTTTCTCGAATAAAGCGATACTACATGCAATTTTTTAATAATAAAACAATAATATTATTAAAATTTATCTGTTATATTGTAAATATGTCTATATTAATAATAAAATTCTAGAGAAGCGGGCTGAACTCAGAAGCACCTCTACTAATTTAAATAAATTGTTTATTTTTATGATTTTCTGTTATAGTTTGCCACCGACTTCCAAATGTTTGCCCCATTTTTTTAATCAATAAAATAAGAAAAAAATTATATATAAATATAGTCAAATTAAGAATCTCCTTTTTTGAAGTCGTATAAATACGTTATAAGGTTATTATTTGTTAGTAACCGTCTCCGTGGTTAACGCAGCTACGTGCTGCATAGGAGGTCCTGGGTTCGAATCCCTGGGGGACAAATGAATTTCGGTTGGGTAGGCACAGAAAGCTGATCATCTACTTGCCTGTAAAGAAATTGATCAGTGAAACAGATACAAAAATGTCTCTGCCCCATGCCCCACTATGGGTTACGGGAATTCACTCATAAGGTTATTTTTCAGATTTAGTATTCTGACGTTTAGTCTTATTACACCACTATGGATCATAAGTCATGATTATGAATACGTGTCAAAGAATCGTTATAATAAAAAAATACACAATTGATATTTGAATTGAATTTTTTAAAGGTCAGTTAATAATAGTAAACCACAGACAAAAATACTTAAAATTATAAATATTTAATATAAAAGAAACATGTATTCACCACTATTATTACGAAATTAGAATAGCCTTCGAGTTTCGTCATTAAATTTAGATTAAGGTTCGATTTATAAAATTATTTATTATCGCAATATTGAATAAGTGAAATTGAAGACCACTTTAAAAAACCTTTATAAGTAAGATAACGTCATAAGCGGATAAATAGATATTCATACGAGTAAGTGGTAGCCAAGATCAGTTTTGATGAGTTTTCACAGAAATAACCGCATTAAAATCCATTCGTTTACGAACTACGATTCCACAGTAGACACACACTACACAAGTCTTTTTGTGTTGGTTTTTTTAAGTCAATTTTCCCCCTATTTTGTCTCGTGGGACGTTGAGCTCCGAATCCTATTAAGAAACATATATTCTACAATACATGTCACAGCGGTACAATACACCGTCGGGGTTTAAAAAGGATTTATTTGTACAAATCGTTGCTTCTACTTCTCGGAGGAGTTGCAAATATTGTGACGTATTTCATTCGGGTTGAAATGTCAAGAAGGGTGCGTCGAACGCAAATATTGGGATCCGAAGACTTCGAGATATGTACTTTCACAGAAATTGACGTTGGAAGATTGATCGTTCACCGGGGAATAATTGATTCTCAAGAATCCGCATTCAAATAGTGTTATTTATTGACATTTAATTATTTGATCCTTTAAAATAATATTAGTGTATTTTTTTTATTGTTTAAAATAATATTTTTAAAAAGTAGTTTTAATAGGCATTTTTAAATTTATTTTTAGTTGTAGATGCATTTACGAGTTGCACTAGAGGGTTACGAAAACCGGAAAAAATAAATGTTTCGGTTGCATAGGCATATAGAGTTAATTACTTTCGTTATGTAAAGAAAGTGATGAGAGAAACATTTTCTTGTATCTGGCCCATGCCCGATATAGAAATTACTTATGACAAATTAGTACTATTATCGTATTTTAATAATGTTAGACATAAAGATCAGAATAATGATACTTTGGCTTAGAGTAATATTTAAAAAAAAAAAAAAACTGAGTAACGTAATTTAACTGTAGAATGTAAAAAGGTAAAAATAATAAATTGTTAGATTAGTAAATTGACTATCACTGTGTGTAAAATCTTAATTAATATTATCATCTTGAGTGAGAAGGAGGTCCTAAAATAGTTTGTATTTTTAAATAAAAGTATTTAATAACTTCAAAAATATCTGTTATATTTTTATTAGAAATTTCGGAATTTTGATTTTTATTATATCTGTATTTTTGTGTTACATAGCCGTAATTAATTAGGCTTCCAAACAGTATACTTGTTTTGTTCTATACAAAATATTTTCTTTTCAATAGAACAATGTTTCTTATCTTAGAAGTCTTAATTGGGCATGTCTTTGAACTATATAACTGTTCTTTGAATTCAGGAATTAATTTTAGTATTTCTGAGTAACAAACAAGAGGTTATTCGTGATAGCAAATTAAATCTTTCATAAGATTGTATTAAATGTAACATCAAAACATTGCTCAGTTATTCTTATATTTTTTTCTTGAAACTTATTTTTTTCCTTTAGGTCATCTCCTTTTAATAGAGTGAAATGTCTTTTAAAACTTTTTTGTTTAGAAGGGACACAAGCTTGACTATCAACTTGGCCATTTCAACAGTCAGTATCTATGTTTACATTTGGAATGCACAAACAAATTATCGGCAAAACAGACTGAAAACGCCACTTCACTTTGCCTGTGGGCATTATTTTGTAGACCGAAGCAATTGACGTTATCCACGATATTGACTTGAATAAGAAATAAACAAAACATTGTTATTTTTCGTATTCTAACGATTACAAAACAGAAGTTAGAATGTTCTTCTTTCTTCGCTTTCTATCGGTATTTCTCAGTATAAATTGTTTTTTCACTAAAAATAGATTTCTATTATCGCAACCGTATTGGTTTGGGATTGAAAAATGCACTTGTATGAAAAGCAAAGATTTCATATTTCTTCGACAAACAAAAAAGTTTGTCGAATAACAGTATTGTTGGAAAAATTATGATTGCTTTTAAGGCGCCTTTGAAGCGTGTTTTAGGTGTGTGTATTAGTGTCTCTCTTTCACATCTCCAACCCACAGACACACGGATACGTCAAAGATATAACACCTCTATTTCTATAAAAATTTATTTGACTGCTATAGGATTGACTTGTTAAAGGATAAAATATGCCAATGTAGCCTCGAATATATAACGAGCAATAAATATTTATTAAATTTTTGGTACCAAGTGCTTCTATTGGATTATTATAATAGTATATATAGGACCTATTATCAATGGTAGGTTAGAATTGTATCTAATTGCTATGATAACCTCGAGATGGCCACAATCAGTGACGTTTATACGTTCTTCATTTTATTATTTTTTAGAACGTAAAACTTAGGCAACAAACTAACTATTTGAGTGATAAAGTCAACAATGTTTTAACATTTTTGAGTGAATTATTTCCTACAAAATTGTTTATTCGAAATTTCTCATAATATAATCAAATTGAGTAAATTATAGATTTAGCTTATCTTCTAAGCTTGAAACTAAAAATATAAAAAATAATTTAAAGCTGTTTAAGTAATTTAATTTCCTCGTTGGATAATAATACTAGCTGAGGGAAGATAGCACCAGATAAGAAACTGGCCTGTTATCATTAATTACACCAACTCTGTACTTTAAATATGTAATAAAACTTTGTTTGTTCCTGTAGAATCACGCACAAAGTATTAGATAAATTTTTAAAAAAATTGTTTATGTTTTTATATATATTTCAAAAAGAGTCGAATACTTCTGATGTCATAAATTTTTTTATTTTCCTTAAAATAATCGAAAAACGTGATCCGTGCGGTAATGAGTTACATTCTCAGTCGCTATGTATCATTAGGTCTATGTAAAGACTGTTATATAAAGAAGACAGCTAGTCAAAAGAAGCAAGCTAGCTGGTGATATAGCGCTTAACATCTATATAACAGTTTGTCTTAAAAACGCATCATAAGAAGTAAATAAAAGCACAATATGTCGGGACTCAGCAAAGTAATTTAAATGTAAAGCGAACATCTTTTGTGCACAACCCACTTGGCTCGAACTTTGCCTCATGCAAAATTTCAAAGCTAAGTGCTTACCTCCTTATTTTGTTATTATATTTAACTCGTATGTTGATATCATTATGGGAAGTTTCAATTTAGTTCACTTGAAATACTTGAAATTTTCATGCAAACTACATTTAGGTGTTTTTATATTTCTCTTGATGGAATTTTACAAATTATTATTTAGCTGAGTCGAATTTATGCACTTTATTTACACATATAAATAAAAAATAACTTATAGTAATTATTAGTAATTATTAATATATAGTAATTATCAACTATTGACAGGCACTCACTCAGGAGTGTTCTAAGCTAATATCTTGTAAGGTAATATGAGTGTAATGGCTACATGTCTTCAAACCCATTGAATATGAGTATGAGACGTAAATACAGTTTGCCAGACGGGCCGGCGCGCGGCAGTCGGCTAACCTAATTGGCGGCTTTCCCTCGGATAATGCTAATTTTATGAGATGTCTCCACATTTATGTTATTTATTGTTAGGTAACATAATATGAATCTCACCTAAGAATTATTTGAAAATATTACAATAGTTTGCGGCAAAAATAGATTTAATAATAGTGTTTGATAATTTATCCATATAAAGAACAGTACCATTATCTCTACTTTTCTCTACTTTAGAAACGTTCAAATATAAATTAATAAGATCAGATCTTATCTGTTGAAACTGGAGTAATTTTTTATAATTATTTAAAGAGAATTTACGAATAAAAACGTATCGTGATCGAAAAACACGTCCTTATTGACTTTAATATAAACATTGTGTGAGCACTTCATTTTTTATGAGTTCTTACTTAAAGTTCTTTGGAATGTCTGAAAATTTTATTTTAAATCGATGTTTCGTTAAGCCGGTCATTTCCCTCGTCAGTTGATGTTGTATCACAAATGAAACCCGGTTTATCGGCCGCAGTCATTGCCTGTAAGCCATTTAAATGTTAAGCCAAAACAGGTAGATCTATGGAATTTTATTTTTTGTTATCATAAATTATTTT
The DNA here is from genome assembly GCA_912999735.1 of Aporia crataegi. NCBI lineage: Eukaryota > Metazoa > Arthropoda > Insecta > Lepidoptera > Pieridae > Aporia > Aporia crataegi. The sequence continues at coordinate 1,053,743 of OU538737.1, forward strand.
CGAAACTTTATAGATTATTATAGGAATGATTTATTAATTTAAAATGCCAAAATAATTATTAAGTAAATTATAACTGCGTTATTTATTTTGGTTTTGGTCCAACTTAGCGTTATCATACAATTATTATTTTAAAGAATATTTAATGTTTGGTATATCCGAATTATATTAGTGTTAAATATTTTCTTTATTTCTAATTAAATTTCTTGCTTCATTTACATATCTTATTAAAGTTTATATAAAATATCTTGAAGAAGAAACGTGAACTCATTTCATTAATTTTTGTAGACACACCTTGGTTGTCCTTGGTTGCTAAAAGGGCCAAATAAATTAAAAGGTAGGCGTGACATATTACAGCTTACAAACGTATAGTTACGAAACTGAATAAAAACAATTACCATATGTAATAAAGATACTTCAAACGTACTCAATTCCTCCACTGTTATCGTTATAAGGAAGTAATAAAATTGTGAACCACTGAATGTGTAATGTACTGTGGTTTTTATGAATATTATAAATGTTTCACTTTTCATACCTCCTTGGGGAGACTTGATTTCCTCTACGAAATGCCTTTACACAGTGTGTAATGAAATATATTAAATGGGTTGAACTTTTTATTAACACTAAGTTTTATTTTGAATTTCGAATGCAAATCAAATAGTATCTAATTATGAAAAAAAGCTTCAATATAAAAACAGAAGTTATAAATTTTGTAGAATTTCTTCATTCTGTCATGGCCTATGTATCATTGAAGTATTAGAACTTATAAAAAAAATTCCCCAATTACAAGAAATATAGTTTATAAAAATGCTTAACATACCTTTTATAGTGTAGTGTTTGAAATTTTTTAAATGAGATATAGTAAATTGAGCACTCCGTCCCGCTTTGAAAAATGTTGTAATATAAATCTAGTATATTAATTATATCTAGTAGTAGTTTGTGCAAGTTTCTAGTAGATTATGTGTACTGAAACTACCCAAAGACTCTTGAAACTCGGTTAAGTTTATTTTTGGGATTGCAAAGCGATGAAATAAGTCCGATAGCTAGTTTTAATTTAACTACTTTTAAAGTCGGTCTATTTTAAAGGTCGAAGTGTACAGTTTTATAAATTTTTAACGAATACTAGTGGACTTCGTATCTCGTCAGAGTTCCGAATATTAACATGTCATCTAAAACGACATTCCATACAAAATATATGAGGAACCGAATTATCTTCATAAACACTTTATCGTGAATTTTTCCATATTTTTAATTTAACAGTTATTCTGCTATTCTCGGATCAGAGGAATCCAATAAATCAGAGATTGTTTAAACAGGTCCATTCGAGTTATAAATCGAGTAAATAACCCGAATTTGTATTATTAACTAAGGAACTTTTTGAATAGAATTATTTTTGTGTTGGATGGTCCATAAATCAAGGAAAGTACGAACAATAGTAGCGAATCATCAATGAAAATGCTGCAAAAACAGGAAAAATTATTTTACAGGGTAATGTATAGGTAAGCATCTCTGTGATTTATTGGGCAGACCGCCATGATGCTAATTATAAACCGATTTTGATTGTGATTTTGCTTGGTAGGTATTCCAGGAGGTACAGATATAGATATTATTGAAATTAGTTTAAAACTTTTTGAAAATGTCAACGAAAACTAGAAATTTCCGCAACATACTAGTAGATATTTTTTTTATACCATCAACAAAATCATTGATTAGGTTATTTTTGTAACTAATATAAAGTTACGGTTATAAAAGGGTTTTAAATGCGTGCCAAATAATCTAAACAGAACCATATGCAGTGAAATGCTGCAATTAGAGAACAATGCCTTGAGACGTAATTGTTTTAGTTTAATGTTTTAAATGTAAATCGGGTAGAGTATGTGTTAGTAAGTTAAGTGAAAGTATAAACACTGAAACTTGACGACCGTAAGTATTATACAAAATAATCTATGGTGGCCAGATTGCATCGATTGTTTAGAGAGATATCGACGCGCTTAGTTGAGACCATAGGAATCCCGAAAGCTGGCTCATATTTCGGCTAACGCGTTAGTTTAGCGATATAACGCGGTAATGTAGCCGGTATTTTGGGTACGCACCCCAACGGCTTTGATGAGCCTTTTGTATTTTTTGTAAATATATAGGTAAGTACATTATTGTAAAATCAACTTATACTTGGAAATAGCTTTCAGATATATTTTCGTTTGAAATGATTATTGGTTTCCACATATTCGTATGCAACTTTTCTTGATGACAAAGGACAGAATTTTCCTGACGTAACACAAAGTCCAAGAGGCTCACTAGTATTCATAATAATATAAAGTATTAATACATTTATTTTAAACTAGTTGTGCCCTGCGGTTTCAGTCGTTAATTTCATCGTAACGTGATGTTATATAGCCTATATAATACATGTATCTCTAAATTTATAAAATAAAACATACAAATTATAATAAAGTATTTTTAACTACTTAAAACTTGTTGTCCTTTATTTTATGTGCAATGTAGGTATAATATCCAAATAATTTAATACGAAAGTTGAAAAATAGAATACTCGTGGCTTTAAATTATCCCACAGGAACACACTACTGGTATTTAAAGTATATAATATATTTATCCCGAGCATATTATATTTGCGTGCCTTTCATTCAAATCCGTTCAGCCTTTTAAGCGTTACTGAGTCATAAACATCCAAATATTCAAAAATCCTCATAAACTTTCGCATTTATAATATAAGTCGGATATAGTGTAACTAACACACAAAAATATAATACACAATGATACATTTAACAAAATATATAGAAGTATATGGACCTTAAGAATACTGATATTTATTTATTCATATTAACATTATTCGTCTAACTATTATGTTCAAAAGACATTCTGACGTATGGTTTAAAAATAACTTTCCTAAAACTAGTGTGACGGGTGAAAAACCTTTGTGAATGACGTCACTCTAACATCGTTTGTTTATATTTCTCTATTATTTTTTGGATATCAATAGCTTCTGAGAACCTGAAATCTGGTGATACAGCACGGTGTAGCCTATATTTAGTATTACGATGAACTTTTTATAAATCTGTTGTTAGAAATTTATCAATTTACCATTTAAAAAAAATAGAAATCACACTAAACATAAATATATTTCGCCCAATGACTTTTTAAGGCGAAGTAAGTCAGTACTACTTTACTCAAAATACATAACCACTGTTTAATCAGAGTTTATACCTTCAAAGAACGACTCTACAGAATAATAATGCCCCCTGGCAGCCAAGCCCACTGCTTATAAAGGCTATATTATAATGGGACAGGCCACATAGCTGCATGCGAGTTCGCAAACAGGAAGAAACTTTATTTTATGTGTTCCAATATATTAATTTAATAATTATCGGTAATTTTATTTTATATTTATTATATTATCGTTTGATAATGTTATGTTTATGTGGTTAGTTTTAATGTAATTTTAAAGTTTTCATTTATAAATTATTTTTTTAAGTAACTTGGCGCAAGCCTATAAGTTAGGTATATATATATATATATATATATATATATATATATATATATATATATGTATATTGATTGACATTTTACATTTGACCTCCATTTTATGCTTGTTTGAATGTTTGTGGTGTATTAGTGTTATGTGCTCAACCATAATAAATATAAAATAAGTTTTAGTGTGTTTTTAGTATTTAACAAATGAATAGATATACGCCCCCACATATATATGCACATCAGCTTGTATTTTAATAAGATAGAATTTATTAGACAATAACGTGGCTTAATTAAAAGTTAAACTTTACCGTTAATTGTTACCTTTAACCTTTACTCCACGTGTAAACTGATAATAATTAGTATAATCATTATGTTACACGTAAAACTTATTTGAAAATACTTTTAAGCAGAGCCTAATGTTAATGAGTTTTAAAAAAACACTAAGACAATCCTACAATCCCGCTAATATTATAAATGCGAAATTTTGTGAGGATGTTTCGACGTTTGTGACGCAATCAAGCCTAAACAGCTGAACGGATTTTAATAAAATTTGGCACGCAAATAGAATATTCTCTGGATAAACATATAAAGTACTTTAAATAATGGTAGTGTGTTCCTGTGGGATAATTTATAATGTTCTTTTATTTAAAAAACTACTAAATTGTTCGTGTATTATTATATATTGCACATAAAATAAATGACAATAATAATAATTTTAAAAATAAACCACTATTGTGATTTGTATGTTTTGTTTTATAAATTTCTAGATATGATAGACGTGTGAAACCGCGGGCATATACGTGGGCTATCATTGAAATTAGTTGTTCCTTCCTTAAGATGTGTATCAACAAAATGTATCCTTGATAGAGCCAAATAGCCTGTTGCGTGGCTTATATCTTTACTTCCCTTAACAAGTATAAATTGCTACGTAAGAGGAAATCCTTGCACGCACTTCTTTCTAATAAATTCTATAGTTTATGTCATATAAGCTTTTTCTCAAGACTTTGCTTTAGTTACGTTTGTTTAATGTCAGTATTTATGAGTATTTTTCGTATCGTGAATTTTTAAGCTGCGTCTACGCTAGACGAGCCAAGCACATAAAAGCCTCGAACGAGCATGTTTCCAGCATTTAATTCGTGCTCGACTGTGCTCCGCCAAATGTCGGTCTTTTGATGACCACCAAGACAATTGCATCGCGCTTGAGGACAGGTTATCGTTTCGTTTCGTTGTAAGTCCACACTTGACGCCACGAACAACAACGTCCAGAATGGCTCCGCTCATGCTTGGCTCGATTAGCGTAGACGCAGCTTTAGATTATTTTAAACAGAGGTTTTTAAAGTTTGACCTCTGTTTATGTGAGTCTGTTATCTCCTGTGGCATCCCAGCTACTTAACGATTTAATCAATGTCGATGTGGTTTGCGAGATCTTAGCTATATTTATGAAGATATCATCCATTTATGAAGTATTCTTATATGTAATTAACATATACGTTTAAATTGTCTTCAATTTCACTTGTTACGTAATTAATATTATAAAGCATACGTAAGCCTAACTTTGAACTTAATAATCCCAAGTAAAGTTGGCTTGTAACAACTAGTCTCCATAACAAGATAGTGGGTTGAACTAACGACTCGGTTAATTTTAAGATAAGGTTGTTCCTGCTGTAAGGTATAATTAATTTACTGTTGCCTTAATTAAGGTTCTGTGAGCTTTCAATTGTATTCCGTGTCTAATAACGAGTTTTATGCTAATAAACCTTTCAATTACCTTAATATCTTTCAGCGAAATCATTGTGATACTATTTCCAAGAAGTATTATTGTTACGTTAGCTGGACTTTGTCTATGGGGAATTGAGGTGCGCCAATTTTTTAAATTTCCTGTTCAAATGGAGGATTGTTAGACTTAAAAGGGAGAGTATAACCTGAAGCAAACAATAAACAAGAAACATCAAAATCTTTACATGTTACGTATATACATATACAAAAACATGTTAACTTTCTCATCCATTGGTGCTTTCGATTGGCATTGATGGAATTGTCATTATTTATTAGTATAAATTATCCTATTGTGTCATTTTACTGCAGCACTACCACAAGTCTGCTTAAGTATTTTTTGATAGTGTATGCGTTAAGTATTTGTATTAAAAAATTACAACTCCCTAGAATCTACGCGCAGAATTACATAATCATTATGGGATTGACAGTTTTCAGATAGTAACAAAATCTATCGAAAGTTTTTTATGATTGATGTACTGATTATTAACATTTGTAACGAATTTCCAAACGGATGGTTCTAAATTCTAAGCTCTTACACACTCAGATACAAATTAACTTAGCTACTGCTTTATTAAATTAGAAGATAAAAGACTACATTTTTCTGTTTTATCAACTATTTAATCGTCAACGTGAGTAAAAAGGCATGCGGTAAAAGCTAGTTTGTATTATAAATGTCATAAGCTTTATCAAATAAAGTTAGGTAACAAATTTGAAATAAAAGCGGCAAATGGGAGAGAAAATTTATCCAAAGGGTCTCACTTCGTTTCAAATTTCCCGGGCTAACCAAATTCGGCTTAAAATAGGAGTCTTAAAATGCAATTTCACGAAACATTTTCATATCAAAGGTTCTTTCTTTGGTTAACAGAAAAATTCGTTCATTTAATTTGTCGCACCTGAAACCACTCTATTTAATTTGACAATCTTGTTTCGACTTATTTAATGCTGGATTGCAATACTAATGCGCTTTCCTCGCTCAGCGAGGATGTTATTAATATTACTTATTTTTAATTTAAGATTTAGTTTAATTGTTTTATATTTTAAAAACTTACTTAAATATTATCTGTAATAATTATACAATTAATTAATTTAATGCTACGAGTATAATTTAAGACAATTCAAAAATATTAATTAGAAATAAAAATACCTCAAAATAGAAGAACAGTTTTTGTAAATTATCACGTCAGCTATGTAACAAAAAGTATCAAAATTGGTCCATTCACTTTCGTGCAACGAAATCATAGACACATAGCTGTGTTAAACTTATAACACTTCTTATTTTACGTCGAAGATTAAAAGCGTTTTAACATTTAAATATTTTGTTGAAGTCTAAATGTCTCTGAAACTCAAACTCAAAGCTGAAAACCATATACATACTATTACTCCTTACCTTAATTTCCTACGGGGTCCATGAGCAAATTACTATCCCAATTGAGCCAATGGAACCAATTTAAATACGCCCATGAGAAATTAACCCTCCAAAGTGGTCTAATGAGACATTACTTCATTCTTTCAACGGAATGAATTTTCCAATTCATGAATCGAAAAACTTTTTAAGGTCAGTCAAAAGTAAACGAACTCTTTATCATTATTTAATACTTGTATCATTGATTGGATTGCATTATTAAATGAGAAAGTGGCTGTTTAAGTAGACAGCATAATTTTTATTTATTTAATAGGAGGAAAACGAGTAGGAGGCACCCGAAATGCCAGTTGGATCTTGAGTACATTGCCGATCTTTTAAGAAGGAGTACTCTCTTTTCTTGAAGGTATGCCGTAATGATTCAGAAATACCTCTAAATGCAGCTGGTTCCTCAAGGTGGTGGTGTGTGAGGGAATGCCTTAGAAAACGTTCAACGACAAACATTGTGGTGATATGGATTAAATTTCGTCTGCCTTTCTGTCAACGAATTTCTATCAACAATGAGTAGATTTGCGGGCAGTGACTTGGCAGTATTATTTTAGTAGTTTGATATTAAGTCAGGTTCTAGTCCAGTCAACCAGACAAATTCTATGCAAGTGCAAATAATCCAAACCACTAACAGAGCTTGTGCAAGCAGGGATGCCAAACTTATAAATAGTGCACTTTTAAAAGAGAAACAATGTTTTATTTATATTGAAAACCATTAATTAGTACATATGCTTAATTTTATTAAGTTAATTTTTTTACTAAAATTGTAGAGATAACATGATATAAAATTATTTTGAGAATTTTAAATTTAAACTGTTGAACGTTATTTGTAAAAACTATACTGACTAACTATATTGAAAAATTAAACAAGAAGACAAATCGATAACGGAATTCAATTTAAAAAAACTAAAAAATATTTATATACTGTTTTTGTGTTTTTACTTTATTATTATAGTTAGTTCTTGATACGTGTCCAAAGTTTTAAATTAATCCGATTTTCTAAATTTCATTTCATACATACCTATATACAAGTCAAGCGGATAAAAACGTGTAAAAATGCCTGCTATTTAATTAGGTCACTCCATAATACAACCAGATGGAGTGATGCCAATTAAAAACCTCTGGTATCAAATAATGTAGCCTCATAATATCACAGTATTAAAAGTTAACTCAATTATATAGTTAAAGTTAGTCCAGCTAATGCCATGTCCCCCAAAAATACTTCACATCCCCCATTGAACCCCTAGCCCACTATTTGATCGACCTATTTTAACTATATCGAGCTTCACAGTACACATATTTTGACAATTGACATTTGTCACATTGACGTTTTCAATATTGTCGATGAATGAAGTTTAGCGATCAAAGATACCACTGTTTCGGAAAGAAGGTTCTACCCAAAACAACCGGCAAAAAACTTAGTAATTACTCTTTTCAATAACCGATTTTTACTATACTTGTACAAAAATGCTTTGTATTCTAAAATAAATGAAAACAATAAACATAACAAATGAAACACCCTCCTTGATAAAATAAAACTCCTAAAGAAACAACCCTGTTCTTGCGAAGATTTTTATCGATAAACAATTTTATTAAGTACGAGATCGTGAGAAGATATTCTTGCTACTTTGTAACAATTTCATTCTTCTCTCCTTACAAACATACTCAATTTGAACTCTCAGCTTTTTTAAACGTCTTTTATTTTTCTATGCTAATTTATGTTTCTGCTACCACACGTTTAGTCGAGTATTTTTCGGTACCGTCTATGTAAAATATATTTATAAATTTCTTATTATGCGCAAACGCAGTGAAAAATACTTTTCGAACATATTGATGACAAATTCATGGTTGACGTAGATCTTAATATTAGTTAAATCTTTGTTATGCCCAAAAAAGAAACAAATACAGCAAGAAAACATAAAAATAAATTATGAGAGCAACGGGCGGCCTTATCGTTAACAAGCTATAATTACTTTTTTAATAGTAAATGGTATGTTTAGCTTAGTAAGGTCATAAATCACAAATGTATAGGCCAGCACTGATATTTAAATTACTCGAATTCGCTACCGTAACCACCACTTGAAGAAAACATTTATTTGATTACGTTTTCTCTTATTAATTATTTATTTAATTAAAATGACTTATCAGTGCACTAAATTTTAACTATTACTTACACTTATTACCCTTAGTTAAAATTTATCGTAACCTATTTGATGATATTCTTTCTACCTTCCTTCATTTTAAAACATAAACCACGTGTCACGTGATATAGATGCGCGCGATGCTTTCAGTGTGGCCTCCGTGTATAATGTACATATATGCATGGATATAAAAATATTGAGAGCAGCTTGTGAAATCTTTAAATGTATTAACTTTGAGAGATAATGGTGTTAAACTTCACAGTTTTTATGGAAGCGCGCCTCAGATAAATCTAATTTTAAAAGTTCAACATAAATCATTTGAAAGTTAAACTAGCTTACCAACTAGTGATTATGTAACAAATATGGACGCCACTTTTATTTACTAACTACGGAAACGAGCAATCGTGTTTCAGTATGTAAATTGGGTTTGCGTCGAAGATTTAATGAATTTGCCGTTGTTTTCATGCGCAACCAGTATTTGCATTTTATATGCATTGAACATTTTTAAAAGCCATGTTTCAGTTCTTGGATTTTTCATATATTTTTTATTATAATTATTTAATGCCGATATACACTCATATCTTGCGAACACAAGCTTAATAAAACTTGACGTCTACTGAAGCTAGTAGGAAAAATCTTACCGGGACAGACACATTGCTGCGTCTGCTTCACTGACCATTTGCTTTACAGGCAAGCCTCCAATACCCAAGCAAAACTTTTATTTAATTCCCCGGGATACGAAACTTTGATCTCCGGTACAACTACTTAGGCTCTGAAATTTTTATGTATATAGAAATTTTTTGGATTGAGTTACGTTTCCCAAAATATAATTTTAAATACATCATTCACTGACACACTGAACTCCGAGGGAGCGAATTACGAAAATCGAAACCTTGTGAACCTTGAAGAAAATGTACAAAAAATTGGCCTCTACGTACAGATAAATTATTTTAAATTGTGATGTCATAAGCCTGAAAAGATGTCACATTGTGCCAATTGAATGTTTGCGCTGAATTCAGTAAAGTTCAAATGTATGAATGAAACGCTAACGAAGCTTTTTAATTCTCGTCACGTCAGGAATTCGTTATAATAAATTATACAGCACGTTTTGAACTGGTTTAACAAGTGAAACTGAAGACAGTTTAAAAACACATGATGATTACAAATAAGATTATTTCATAAATGAATGAAAAGATCTTAATAAATTGTTAATAACCTATCCATTCTTTATCAATTTTGTAAGATTCCAAAACGCATTAAAATCGGTCTATTCGTGTAAGAGTTGCGATGTCACAGACATACACAAAAAGATTTATAAACTTTTAACACCCATCTTTGCTCGTCAGGGATTTAAAAATCTTTTTTTATGAAGTTATTAAATCATCGATGTAAAACATTTGAATATGATTATGACCGCCGATTGATGATGAGGGAATTGGCAGTGCTCCTAAAAGAAATATTTGTTTCCGAGTCATTGTTGTTTTTTAATTTATATATGTATTTATTGTATCACCCTCGTTGTTTCTGATTACCATAACACAAGTGCTTCAGCTACTTACTTTGGTATTAGAGCAATATGGTGTCCCAATTATTTTTATTATTAATTACACTAAATATGCAATTAATTTCTGATATTATTTTTAAATAAAAAGGTAGTCTTTATATAAACTAGAAATACTGTTTTTACAGTTAAATAATCTAAGGCAACAATGAGGTCACATAAATGCGATCTTTTATTTGAAACAGAATGTTCTCATCTGTCACAAAGAGGAAAAATTTCGTACATTCGAACGTATAAAAGACAAAAGTTACAAAGCCATCTCGTGTCAAAGGCTTTTCTAAAATATGTACCTACGAGATTTATATCATCCCGAAAGAGTGTAATAGATTCGATTTGCTTTGGTTATCGGTATCAAAACTTATTGCTTTTTAATAAATAAAAAGTACCACAAGTAGGATACAATATTTCCTACACTATCTATTTCATAACCTCTCAACATTCTCTAAAAGTCATTAAAATTCGTTTAAATATTTTTGATTAAAAGCGTAGCAAACGAACCCACTTATGTCCTTTATAATAAGTGTTTCTTTAGTAAACTCAACTCATTAATTAGTCAAACTGGTCTACCGTTCACTATAACGTCTTTAAACTTTCAAAAGCTTTTAGTGAGGAAATAACAAGTTATTTTCACGAACTTTGTTAATAGTTACCACAATTAAGAAAGTTATTTATAGATAGTAATAACTTGAATACCGTATATTAACTACAGTCGTCCTCCCACTTCGTTAGAAAGCCGTTAAAAATTGGAGTACTATCACAATTAAACCGCCATCGTGGGTTCAAATCCCAGGGAAACACATGAATGTTTCGGTTGGGTAGGCACAGAAAGTGTGTAAAGAAAATGAATGAAACAGATAGCAATATATGCCCCCTACCCCACTCTAGGGGTTACGGGAATTCACTATCACAATTAAATGGCCCAAAATATACTATACATACATAATAAACATTGATATAGACATAACAGAACAAATAAACAGAGAATAAAAGTAACTTTATTTATAGGCATAATCAATCGTAACTTTTGCATAGCGTAACTATCAAACAACAAATTTAAGGACTTGTTCGAAAGCTGATGTGATCATACTCGAACAAAAGCAATTTCGCTGTTTTCGGTTATTTTGGTATCCCCATGGGTTTCTCATTATATAACTTTGCTAGATTTTTGTTGGTATCGATACACCTACTTAAACAGGCAGAAACAATTCTTAATATATATACCAACAGAGAATCAAAGTGAAACATACCAAAAGTAATTAAATTATTGAGGCTATGTTTGGCTTCACACATAATACTTAATTTTTACTATGAAAATAACTTAATAGTGAATAAAATTATACGTAATTTCTTTTTATTAAGAAGTTTCTTAAAATAATTTATTCATATAGAATCTCGTACGTGATCGCCTACGTCTCTTAAATCTTAGTTGACATATTGTTCAAGAACGCGCAAAATTGAAAATAGTTAGAAACTGTAGTAGCGTTCTCAATTTGTAACGATATTTACAAAAAAAATTAAATTTCAGAACAAGAAAAAATTTCTAAGCCGCTATTATCTTTAACTTTTAAAAAGCTAAGCAATAAGGCTTTTACGATTTATGTACGTCTTAAACTTAAAGTTCTCACATTTCGCTAGGGATTTTGTTTTATTAAATAATTATGTTAATGAATAATAGAATCATTAATTTGTAATTTTCAAGAAAAGATGATTTCCATTTAATTTTCTATAAATAAATCCAAAAAGCTCTTAACAGGAATTTTCTAATATCTTTTCTGTGTCGTTGGGTCGGAAAATCAATGTTTTACTATCTTATTTGGAATGAAGGATTTCATTGTACATCAGCTGTACAGTTTGTGGTTACTTTTTTTATAAATAAATCTTATATTTTATTTTATGCAGTTTATTGCATTTTTAAATATCTTAAGTTATTGTGTAGCTGTAGTTAGAGTGTGATTTCTCTGACTTTTTATAGAAGATGAAAATCACGTTAAAAGATTCCATTGTATGGATAACGAGATACGTACATAGCGTTCAAGCTAATAAAAGCTTGTAAAAAGGGAAAATTTGTAACGGACGAAGATATAACTTCGTAAGTCTTTATTTGTTGTTCATGGACTTTTGTAGAAGTGTACTCGAAGTTCGAAGTCGGCTCACTTCAACCTCGCAACACGTAGATATCACAATTAATCCCAAGATCGGTCGCGATCGATCGATCTATCCTTGAGATACTCGAATACAAAGTTTCAATTACTTTACTCATGGTTACATTCATATGAGACTAGCTGAGTAGTATAAATGTATGAAAAACATTTTGTGGTCTCTCTATGCGGGTGTATAGTTTCCAACACCTGATGAAAAAGGGTAATGTTTAATGTGTCTGTGTTTGTGGATCTATCGGATAACTTCTAATTCTAATTATTATTAATAATAAATTATAAATTGTAGCTTGAATATTTACAATAATGTACTTAAATATATTTACAAAAATACAAAAGGCTCATCAAAGCCGTTAGGGTGCGTACCCAAAATACTGGCTACATTACCGCGTTGTATTGCTATACTAACGCGGTAATTGTAGTAAAGTAAATATATAAATAAAATAAAAAAAAAATAAAAGTAAAAAAATAATTGTAGCTAAAGTCCATATCGATCACGTTGGCTTTCAAAAACCACATCAAAATCCATCATCTTAAGAGCCCTATTGCAAAATGGCGTTCATACATACGAGTACAACTCTTATGACTCACGCAACTGCCCTATCACAGAACTGACACGCACCATTTTAGTAATAACGTTATATTTGTAATTTCGATTATTAAACAATTTATAATTATATACTCGTAATATGTGAAAATACCTCTACAATAAAGAGAAATTGATAGTTAAATATAAGCGTTTTTTGTCATTTTATGGCTACGGTTGGGATTTTATTTCTTTAAATTTCATAAGAATTTCAAAGTTTGTATGGGACTGTTAATTTTGACACTATTTAATGGATATTACAACATTTATTTTTTTGTTTACTTACTCCACTAATTCAGTCCACGATCTCAAAAAACGCTCGCATTTTTTAAAGAAAAAGAAAATTTTCAGAAAAATAGCGTCAAAATTGACCATTTCTTATGTCAATTTTAAGGCACTAACTTTTTATAATTAGTACGAAAACCATGAGATTAGTATCGTAATCTTCGATTGGGTTTTTACTATCGGCAAGCTGTCAATCCCATAGTGCCCAAGAAAATTTGTAACCACTAGGGGCGCTTTTCTATACATAGAATTAAAGCTATCGAAAAATTATCCAGTTCTTTGAAAGAGAAAAATTCGTAATAGGTATAAGAAGGGTCTTTACTTGATCAAAAGCCAAAGTTTAGACCAAAAAGATCATTAAAACTTGTTTTATCAAACTCTACTGAATTTGAAATAAGTTGTAAGTCCGGTTGTTGTGACAGTGAAAATTATAAATTGACTCAAATGAAACTTTAATTTCTAATTAAACTGTTGGTTTTAATATGTTTAGAAGACAATGCTTGTTGTTTTTATTACGTTATTGCATTATTTTTTTCTTATATTCCTGTTACTATTTTGTAAATTTAAATGTAATATGTGTAAAAAATATGATAAAAGTTAAAAAAAACATCTAGTGTTACCTGAAAGATATCGCTTGTTAAAGATAAACCTAATTCATAATTTGTTTTCATACTGTGTTGTTTTCTCTATTATGCAAATAAGTGTTAATAAATAAATGAACTACAGTTACACCAAAGAGAAAAATATGTCCAATTTTAATTTTTTCTGTAATGATAAGCTTGTCTGAAAGGGACATGTTTTATATGAAGCTATACCTTTCGCCTTGCAGACGAAGTCAGGAGTAAAAAATAGTACTTAATTAAAGCTTAAATATTAGAAGAATATCTAATAATTACGAGAAGGTAGTATATTTATATTACAATACTATTTTGTATTTTTTATCACTAATCAAATTAGTTTAACTGTTAAAGTATTTATTTATTTGCAAATATTATATATAAAAACTAAAAATATATTAAAAGATGTCAATAAAACGCTAATTATTAAGTGATAACTTAAAAATAATATCTCGTAAATGGATAAACAGATTTTAATAAGCTGTAAAAATTGATCTCGCTCACGTCAGGTTTAAAAAAAATCGCATCCACATAGAGAAGGACTCACAGACATACGGACACGTCAACCGCTTCTCTGTTTTCATACTGGGTTAATGAGCTAATAAATTACGATTCGTTCAGTTTATTCGTGTATAAAATTCAATTTACATAGAGAAATCTGATATTTTCTCATCTTCAATGCTATAATGTCGAGAAAAGGTTGCGCTGGGCGCAGCCTTTCTGCTTCCGGCGTCTCATTATGTGTTTATTACCTCACTGTGCTTCGCGAATATAAATTTATGTATTTTTAACACAAAATACTCTCAACCCTTCACGACAATATTTATGGATATTACACGAACAAGCCGAGCGTAGATTCAAATTGATTACATTATCGGCAGAACGATCTCATTTATTGCCATCACTTTATAACATATTCTCATATTTTATGCCTACTAAAATTATAAATGATCTCCATGACTGTGTGCGACTGATATTCTATGGTGCATGAGATTTGGGTTCCGGTTTTTTTAGTTTTGAAGATATTCTTCGGTATTTCTTTCTGCTTGGAAGATACTTTATCACCTACTTGTCTTTAAAATGATTATAAATTCATAAAAATTTCCAAAAGAATGTCACGTTTTTCTATAGATGATATTTGTCCGCTGGGTCAGACAAATTTTTGCGACTAGCTGACTGATTTTTTTCTTTTCAGGCAATTAGGTAATCATTTTTCTGTGCCTACCCAACAGAAATATTTATGTTTTCCCATGATTCGAACCCAAGTCTTCCAACACAAAACGGAGATACGTAAACTACGAAACCCCTTTTTGAAACAATTATAATTTATATAAATTTAAATAACTATTTTTTTTATTTAAATTTATTTTATAGTTTGAGTGGCTCTTCTAAAACGTTTTGTTACTATGAAACTATAACAAGCAAGCTCTGATTTCACTTCCACCTTCATTTACTTAATTCTCTGTATCTCCAGCACTGTACATTGGATCCTATTGACTTTACTACAACATAATACCGAGATATAATGGCTAATTCAATTATATTAATTAATTATTAATGTTATTTTATCGAGAAGTAAGGACTTAAATTAGATGCGGTATAACGTGCCTACGCGTGTATGATCGGCTTTTCTCCGTTTAGAAGGTTTCCTATTTTACCTCAAAAATATGTTTAATATTTTCACTAAATTTCGTCAAGACCTTCTTAATGTATCAGTTATTAGTTAAATGAAAGTATTACAGTTAACCTTAATTTAATGTGTACAAATTACATGTACAAATTCCGGAGTCCCAAATTATAGTCATTGAAAATTGTTTGTATCTACTACATCTACATCTCTAAAACTATTAGTCTAGTTACAATAATTCTTAGATTTTATTATTAGAAATTTAATAATGAATTTAAAACATCTCATTTATTGAGAAAGGTTTACATTTTATTAGTTGTTATGCAAATAATTACAACATGATCGCTAAAATATACTAAAAAGTATGTAACATTTCATAAATATTTTTTAATGGTAACAAAAATACGCAAAACTGAATCGTTTTTCTAAAAATTAGAGTAACATCGTTCCTACAAATTATGTTTTCATATTACTTTATAATAAGCAAGTGAACGCACGTTGTAATTTATCGCATGAATTCAGTGTTCTCTTTTTCTAAAACTATCTCTCCTAAAGCTTTACAAATTACTAAATTATAAAATTAAAGTATTTAAATTAGCATAAATTAAATATAACTTTGATTTTCATAGCGAATTTCTTTTTTTAATTTTTGTTTTATTGACCGCAATATCTGTAAAACTATAAATTGAATTATTTTGATTCTTATTTTTGTTGCAAATTGAATACTAAACCTAAAAACATTTACTTAATTCATTGATAAGTATTCGTATTTCATAGAGTTTTAAGCAAATAAATACGGAGTGGTCGCGAGAATTTCAGCGATTTATCGCCCGATTGTGAAACTATTTTCTCAATATCCTGACACTATTTATAGTAAAAATTCTAAAAAAAATCATTTCGAAGATTTACCCTATCGTTTGGCACCTCATGCATCTAAATCGGTTTACGGACGGCGACGTCGGAGTGGAACATCGAAAAAAATACACGTCGAATTGATAAGCTCGGTTTTTTAGAAGCTCTGTTAAAAAAAAAGTTTTACTACATTATAGCGATCGTACGTAATGGTAATTAAAATGTCACATTTTTGGTTATATATCTAAGTGCGGTGCGATAATAGTCACTTTATGAGCATATAATATGTTGAAAATATATTTATTTCACGTAATATACACTAGCGACCTGCCCCGGCTTCGCACGGGTATATTATACATATAAACCTTCTATCTACTAAAAAAAATCGCATCAAAATCCTTTGCGTAGTTTTAAATATTTAAGCATGCAAAGGGATATAGGGAAAGAAAAAGCGACTTTGTTTTATACTATTTAATGATGATCACTTGTGAACGTCAAACTTGATTCATTCATTATAACCATTTACGCGGCTCGTCTATTGAAACTTCATTTGTACTTTTGCTATCAATTTATATCAAATTGAGGCTCTTATTTGAAAGTTATTTGCAAAATTAACAATTCACAGTAAAGCTATTATTTGACAACGATTTTTCCTTTAGATTTAATTCAGTTGCTATTATTGTTTGCAAGTTTTATTTTCCCTATTTGTAAGTAATTACGCCACAGTTCTTAAACGGAAACCAAGTTAACTAATTATTAATAAATACATAGGAAAATATATAATTAGCGAATAAACTTGCTCAATCCATCATAGCATTATATGTTGTAAATAAATATCTAAATTTTGTATATATATGTATCTATAAAAGAATAAATAATAATATATGTATGTATAAAAGAATAAATACTTATCATAATTTGATTAATTTAAAACGTATCACCTAATGAAAGCATTAAAAATAAGTTACAAATTTAAAAAACAATAAACTTAAAATTGCATTATTATACCCTTGAAAATAGAAAATTTTAGTAATAAAATGAAACTGAAATCCAAAGCTGTTAAAAGCACAACACATATAACTTACACGTTTTCTGTTGAGAGCACTATAACCATGCGTTATGTTATGCCGGCGCAGGGAAGCGCGCTGTATGAACGTATTAAGGGCGCGACGGTTGGGCAGGCACTGAGGCTCGGGCGCTGAGCGGGCGGCGGCGCAACGCGCATCCGCCCACGGCTGCCGTCATGCTTAACCCACAATCACTACCGAATAATATCGCCAAATACATTCACGGGAATTACAATTATACTTGTTTTTTTCATCCATTTTCTGCTGAACGGGAAAGCTGGATTAATTATATATGAATGTCAATTATGAGAAATATATAATATGTGTCCGTTTTTGTAAAGGTTTGGTGTATTTTATGTCTACTTATATTAAACGTATGAGATATTAGAAGAAAATTTACAACAACTTAATTGCAAGAAATAATTTTAATAAGTAAAAAGATCGTAATTTTGTAAATATTACGATCCGTTATATAATAATGTAAAGGAATTTTATGAAATTTTATTTTTTATTGCGATGAGAGACAGTATTTATTAACGAATTTCTTAAGAATCTATGAAATTATATGAAATAAATTTTCTATAATAGTTGCATTGAATCATTTTAAGATTCTTCTTCTTCTTTAACAACACAATCAGCATCTATGCAAAAATTAATGCTTTATATGTATTTTAAACATAAAAAACTAATTCTCGAGGATTTCAAAGTGAATTCACATATCAGTGAGGCATAGAGTAGACATGTTTAGGTTTCAATTATTATTTACTTTACAGCCGAATTTGATTCTCTAGTATTCAAACTCCGCAACTTCGGCCTAACAGGAAAAATACCTGAAACACTTAGCTAGGTAGGCAGGTAGGCAGTTACTTTTCAAAATGTTTTTGATGTTACATAGATTCAGTTTTTTGACTATTTAGCTACCAAGGGTCTAAACTTTGTAGACTCTGAAAACCCCAAGCAAGTTTTTTGCCGTTTGCATTAGCTTCAGGGCGCAGACTATTTTACGTCCTACACTCGGATCTAATAGGCTAATAAACTAATGAATCTTTATTCTTCGTGTCTAGGGAATACAAGTTTTACTTTAATCTTTGTATTATAACATCTCTCGTAGCAATGTAAGCTACGCGTGTAGCAATATCGTAGCAGCGTAGCTATTTGCTACGTTACAAAACTACTGCTCACATGACTCATCAGAGTTTGTCACTAATTACTTATAATAAAATATTAATAATACATTTCTATATATATGTTTAGCCTCAATATACTATTACCTTTATAATAATGTGAATCATTTAGATATCTACCTAGATTTATCTTCCCGAATTTGTAAAACATTTTTTCGAAATTGGATTTCACTAATGCGTCGTTCTTAAATATTGCGCTAGTCACAAATAACTTGTCGTAATAGCCTTATTCATATTATATTTCAATAAAAGCCAGAAAAAAGATGCGTTATCATAAAACTTGGCGAAAATCCCACAGCGCTTTCTTTACTGGAACTTGGTCAAGGTCCCACGCACTACAAATTGTAAGTAATATATTTTGTTAAGGCAACTTTATTATAAATCTTAAAGAAAATTTATTTTTAAATACTAAGAAAGCTGTTATAAAAAGTTTAACCTTCGTACAATCAAAAGTATGAGTCAAAATGTTTAAAATAATATCATTATCATTCAGCCTTTTATTTATGTACTTAATATTTCTACATATTATAAAAGATTGTTCAAGATCTCCACCAAGCATTTCCACAAATATTACTTCAGCGACTCTGTTCTATTCCATTCCGTTTCACGACATTCCATTCAACTTCTCTTTGATCTACAGCATTCCTCAACTCCTTAGCTCAGATTTTCTCAAAGCTATCGGGCAGGCTCACCACGATAATTAAGAGCTTCAAGGAGTCTTTCCTACTTTGAGAGGATGTGAGAAGACAAAGCAATATTCAAATCTGATTTATCTATTTAAAATTCCCTCTTAATTACTAAATAATTATACACACATTAATTAATTATATAACATTGTTTAAGTGAGCTGTCCGTATCCGATTGATCCGTAGATCAATCGCGTCAGTACTGTTCAATGACATCTTAACAACACTAATATTAAATACTATTCTATTTTTTTTTCTGATAGGCTTTTAACTTTATCATGCGGATGAAGTCACCAACAAATGCTAGTTTAATATAAACGGCTATTCGATAGCAAAACAAATTTAAGTAACTGACGTAGGATTTATGGGCTATTTAGAAAATAAGAGAAACTTAAAAAACTAGTAATATATTATTAAACCTTAACATCTTATCGGATCCATTTAATCATGGACATAATAGCTTTACATATAAAATGGATAAATTGGCTCTTAAAGTACCATATAATAATTCCTATTAGATTTATACTTTTCTACTGAATATATATTTTATTTAAAGTATTTTTTAAAAGTATTACAATATTAAAATAAGTTAGTATAATATTAAATGCAAAAATAACTCCTTCTGCCTATCACGCGTTCACGCCTAACCCAGTAATAACTTTAGAAAGGTCATAAGTTACCTTTTGTTTCTAAAAAAGTTATGAAAGGCTTGCAAACACATGGATGGAGTTGGCAAAGTTTAGATTATCTTTTAAAAAAATCTGTGGGTCGGCTGTAGGCGTAACGATTTGACTTTCACAGTATTTACGTGTCAATTGTCACGTGACTTACATAGACGATTATAAGCGCTCAACAATAGCTTTCAATTGTCAAAATGCACGTGCAATGGATTTTGATATGATAGCTTCTAGACAGACGTGACACGCTTTTGAATGATGGTTTACGTACTGAATATAATTATATAATACGACTATCGACAAACATTTGGCACGAAATTTAGAGAGGTACATAACAGCCAAGATTGGACAGATAGAGCATTTATACAAAAATTTATAAAATATATTTTTGTCTATTCATTGTGGCAAATTGTCAAAGATAATTTCATATTAGGTATATTTTCATTTGTTAATTACGTTTTATGTAGGTACATAAAATACTATTCATATGTTTTGTATCAATTTTTATTAAATATTTACAATAATGTAGTTAATTATATTTACAAAAATACAAAAAGCTGCAAGCTGTTGGGGTGCGTACCTAAAATACTAGCTACATTACCGCGTTGAATCGCTATACTAACGCGTTGGCCGAAATATGAGCCAGCTTTTGGGTTTTCTGTTTTTTATCACGAGTTTTTACAGTAAAGTGAAGTCCCGTGGCCCCTAGTGGGGGTATGGGGCAGATGGACTTCACATCTGTTTCACTGATCGATTTTTTCTTTAGGGGCAAGTAGGTGATCAGCCTTCTATGTTCTGCCAGACCGAGTTTTTTTTATCTCCACCGGGAATCGAACCCAGAACCTCTCGGTTGTAACGCTTATGCGCTTACCACTAGGCTAAGGAGGCGGTCATTGCTAATGTAACGAGTTCTTACAGTGCCTGGCGATAAATATTGCACATCGACTTTGGAAAGTGACAATCGACTTATTTCAGCTAAGTAGAGCATTATCTCTATCGCACACTACCTATATGATGTTTGTACAACAATAACAATAAAGTAGTTAGTTCCAATTTTAATTTTTGAAAAGCGATAAATCTAATAATTGATGAACATGGAAATTAGTATTCGTATTCGGAAATGCGATGATTGCCGATGTGCAATATTTACCGCCGCGTACTGTACAATATATTCATAATTCATTATTAATATTTAAATTTGGTCTTCAAAATATACAACAATCATTATTGATAAATGCCTAATTCTTTAGTTAAATTGTATCAGGCATTAAGTATCAGGTGGCTGTTTTATACTAAATTAATATCTATTTTTTTAATATACCATATATTATTTAAATTCAAAGTATTTAACCTCAACATCTGTTACATCTATAACATCTAACTTTCATACTATTTCTTGGGATGGTTATTTATGTGGTAAATTTCTATTGTTTCTTGAGGAGAAAATATTTTACCATATAAAAAAATTACTAATGTGTATGTTGTAATTTTAACACAAGTCTACTATAAACCCATGCCCAGGAGCTGAACACCGTGGATTTTGAACCTGTAATATTATATTTTGTAATACTAAAAATCTATTTAACTCTATACAAACCTTTGAGTTCTGTATCGTATTGAAGAGATAAAATTACGCTTAAAGCAAGAGTGGAATCCCAGGTGGGCCACACTAAGGCGGCAGAATATTCCAATTTCAGGTAAAATACTAGAGGCTGTGAACCCACTGTCATTTCAAATGTGTGATATCAAATATTCAAATTTTAATATTGGCTATCTTGAACATACTATAACATTTTTTAAACTTTAATACTTGAATTTATAGACAATTTAGAAAAATGTAACCAGTAAACATACAGATAGATACTTAAATATTAACACTCATCTTTTTTCATCAGAGTTTGAAAATCATGCCAGCATGAAAATAATTAAATAGCAATATGTAGGTTAATATTATTTATATTTAGTACTATACTCTTATATGACGAGACACTATATTTTATGATATATCTTTCTTGGAGTTTTTAAGTAAAATAGTATCGTAACCAATTAGTAAGTAACAGTACAACTTATATTCTTGTAAATTTAATATTCTCGAAGATTTGCAATTAATTCATGAACTTTCTATAAAATTATTTACCTAACAAATAAGTTATCATCGTTCAATATTGTCATTACACAGATAAGGTCAACCAATTAATCGTAAAATTCCGTTAAATTTCTTAAGATTGGACGTGAAGTGTAAATTTCGTGTACCTGTTTTTTAAAAGGTCATACTCAAATTAATATATAAATTTGGGAAATTCACTTATATGTTGGGGAACTTTTAAGTCTACATCAGACACTCAAGCATTCGCCACTTCTAGCACTTTGTTTGAACATTGTTAGATTTATCTGTTTAAATTTAGAGTGAAATTTAATTGATTTAGCATCGGATTTAAATAGGATCGTTTCAGTAATCTTAAAATACCGTCAGGGCCTTTAATTTTAGTGCATAAAGCGAACATTTATTGTATCACAGAAAAAAAAGTGGATCACACGTTTTATATTCAAGAGAAAGCTTTCTTCATAGAAAGAAAGCCTAAATGCAAAGTCCTAGATATTTTTTTTGAGGAAAAAATTATATTATAGCTTACAAAGCACACATAACTTCATCTACTTGATTTAAAGAAATCAGTGAAACATACGCGGAAATAGTATATCTGCCTCATGCCTCAATTCCCAATAAGGTGTGTTCGTGAATCTTTAGTTCGGTTTATATTTTACTACATCAATGTATTACGCCTTAGCGGCCGATATTTTAAAAAATAGAAGTTCATTTATTTATTTTAGGTTTATCCACAGATAGTAAATTTATGTTACGTAAATGCAAAAATATTTATAATAACACCTATAACGGGTTAACACAGTGTAAAAAAAAAAGTAAATACGATGTATATGTTGACCATTTATAAAAAGTGTCAGCGCATCTGAAAGGTCGTGACCCATGACAAAATATATCAATATCGGAATGTTATTGATTCACGAGCCTTGGTGTTCGAGAAAATAAGAGTTTCAACCGAGGTTGCTTTATAAGAAAAGAGCGATTTTTTTTATATACTTTATAATATAGAAAAAAGAATATCGAACTAGCCAAGATAGAAAAACGCTACTAATACGATTTATACCACTGACGATGTTTCAACTGCTTTGTTGAAGAAGATTTATGAAAGAATAAGAAGCAATTGCAGGATGAATAATAAGAATAATTTTATAGGGATATCCCATGAGTTATGATCAATAGGAGCTAACTGTAAACAGCGCATGGAACACATGAGCCTGTATAAGTGGCTCTAAGAGATCCATATTGATCACAGCAGCTTCCTCACAAAAACCTGCATTGAAATCGGTCCATTCGTTAAGAAGTTGTGATGCCATAAACATATTATAGACACGTCAAAAATTTCTCTTTTTCAACAGGATTTACAAAACACCTAGTTTATCTACCACGCATACATAACGTAGCACAAAATGGAGTATTGCAATCGTTTTATTGAATGTTCGGTGCACAACATAAAAGAAAACTGAAGCTATTGTGTTGTTTACGCGTTTGTTTACAACATTCGCGATTGAGAGCCACATTGTACCAAGCTTTTGAATTGAACACGTCACCGTATACCACGACTGCGCTTTTATAAACAGAGGAAAATTTTACACTGAAGTTGTACGTAACGTAAGGTGCCATGACGTTAAACTTACGTACGTAAACTACTGAAGGAAACGGAGTAAAATTGCCTATAAATTTCAATCAGCTTGCTTTCTCTCGTAAGCATTCCAACATCAATTCAATATTAAATCTTATATACACATTTTAGGAAGTTTCAAAGTTGCAAGTGCTAAAGTTGACACAATTATTGATTTAAATTAATCTCGATTTAAGGAGTTTGCTCTAAGATTTTACAATTGCGTCAAGGAAATCATTTTTTTTTTTTTCAATTTACATTGTCTATTAATTAAAAGATAAAAACCTTAGGATACATTCAATTTTGTTATACTATTATAACGATGTTTAAATATCATTGTATAGGTATGTGAAAATACTTTTTAATTAATGACTTTTGAAATGTTCGAAACGCCGAATGTCTGAATTTATGGTGAAGTGCACAACGTTAGAGCATTAGTTTGTTAATTTTATTTTTTGTGTTTCTTAGTGTTTATTTGTAATATGTGTGTAATTTTATTGAAAATAAACTATAAGACAATGACACAGCTATAGTCAAATTAAGTCCAGCGACCCGTCGCGTCGTGACGTAATAATCGCGTGCACGAGATAATCCCCTCCAGTGAGTGTGGTCAAACCTTTCTCTCACAGTGGCACAGTGACCGTGGCTTGCCATGCACCAGTTAACTGTTACAATGCTCTTGATAGTTACAGTGCGGGTCAGCGCGCAGTTCGATAGCTTGGCCGAAAATTTGTACTCCAGATTGTCTGGTGCATGTAAGTGACCTTGTCTTATGACCTTGTAAGAGTTATAATAACTTGAGACTTTTGGTAATTGCATTTTAAATTTAGTCTCTCAATAAGGTTAGTTAACAGATAACGCGAGAGTAACAAATTAAATTGAAAACAATTAAAGAACCTACGATATTATGGTTACAGTTAGAATATTTCATAAATAGATGAAGAGATGTTTATCAATTGTAGCTTAAAGCTCCAATAAAGCTATATTTATACTTCTTAAATCAGGCCTCTCTCCTAGACCATCGGCTAGCGACGACCTTGATTGTCCCATTTGACTAATAGTTGCAATAACTACACACACTTTAAAAAATGTATCTAACAAGATTTAAGCGAAAATCGTAATAACGAAAACTTCTTACAAGATCATATTTCACGAAACTGATCAATTTATTTGTTTCGCTCTTTTTGCAATTCTAATAATGAACGCTTGATGAAATGTCACTGTTATTAAAGCTTGGTGTTCTATAGGTTTTTAATGTATCATTTCAGGCAGAGCATTAATGAGCCTACAGCACGATTCAATGAAAAGTCAAAATGAAATTTTGTCAACAATGAAGATATATTATTTAAACGACGATGAGGTGATAAGCTTTCCGATTAACAATTCATATAAAGCTCTTATTAAGCCACGTATGTTTGATATAACAATACAAACGAAGGTCATCATACACGGCTACAAAGACAACGCCCAGTCGTCAATATCACTGGATTTAGCCAAGGCATATCATAAAAAGAAAATGTTTAATGTACTTTTAGTAGATTCTGAGGAAATGATGAATAAAAATTATTTAGTATCTGTTCACAATTCTCGACTTATTGGAAAGCGATTGGCTAATCTATTAGCGAATTTGGAGGACTTTGGAGCTAATGCTAGTGACTTCCACCTATTAGGCATTAGTTTAGGTGCGCACATCGCTGGATGGACCGGAAAATATTTTCAACGATATAAAAAGATCAAACTTGGTCGTATTACGGGTTTGGACCCAGCTGGGCCGTGCTTTTCCTCAGCGTACCCAGAACAGAGGTTGGACAAAACAGATGCGGAGTACGTAGATATAATACATACGAATAAACTAGTGCAAGGAATAACAGAGGCGTTGGGCCACGTGGACTTTTTCGTGAACGGAGGGGGACCTATGCAGCCGGGCTGTTTTCTACCGTCGTGTAGTCATTTACGCGCTGTTAATTTGTATTTAGAGAGTGTAGAGACACCAAAGTCAATTATTGGAGTTAAATGTAAGAGTTGGAAGCAGTTTGAGTTGAATGCTTGCGAAGATAAAGAATTTGCAGTCCTCGGTTACGGCTCTTCAACGTCGACTCAAGGGATGTATTTTTTACGGACGTCAGCGAGTGCTCCTTTCGGCCTCGGGGTGGATGGAACTAAAAATAATGAGCGGACAGTGAACTCTTGGGAAAGTTTAGTCAATTTTTAGTCATACTTTATTTAAATCTTCATCAAGAGTTGAAAAAAATCTATGTATATAATATATTTTTCTATACTTGTTCTAGTTACAGTATGTTAAGCTATATATATATAAATTACAAAATTATAAATTTAAAAAATTAGTCCATTAGTTATTGGATTTATTCATTACAAACAAAAATAAACAATCAGTTTCATTAATAAAGGTGTAACTCCACATTATGTATTTTCTATTTTTGTAAATAAATACAGAAATAAATAAATATATAAATAAGAATTAGTTGCTGCCAGTTTATTATTTTTTCTTCATGTTATATTTTTAGTTAGACTATCACAAAACAAACCTGTTTAGTACATTATGTGTTGAACGCATAGAAATATATAAATAGATTACCCTTGTATTATATATAAGTTTCATAAATTTTATCATTATGGTACAATTCTACTGTATATTTAAAAATATGGTTTGAAAATAGTTTCTAAATATTAAGATAAACGTCACGTTTACTTTGATTAGAGCCATTTGAAGTAAAACAGTTGAATTTGTATGTACCTGACCCTAAAACAAACGACGCTCTCTACCTTGCGTCACAGTTTCACAAGTACAGCCGTGATAAATCCAAAGTACACACGCCATTAAGAAAATGAGCCTTCTTTTTATTACGTAAAGCAGAAAAAGTATTGTGATCATATTTATCAAATAATATAATGAATAATCGAAGAATATAATGATATAAGATGGAATATGAAAATAAACACAAAATCTTTTTAAATATTTAACGAACACATTTGTAACTCTGAAAAAGTCAGTCAGGTTGCAAGAGGATGCATTATAATCGCGTAGTTAATGCCTATTCAAGAAGGTACCCACACGCTGCACAGTCAGTAAACTCATGCCGACTCATGTACTGAGTTGAAGTTAGTTTTCACTATTTAGTCGTAGCTTACAGTTGTTTACTAACTACCCAGATAGGGCAGGAAATTGTTTCCCAAATAACAAATCCAGGACTCACTCATAAGAAGCTAGAATACTTCCAAGTAACATAGTCTATGTTTTTGTATGCCTATACGGAGTCTGACTTATGAAGTCACAAATTAAGGCAAGTAATGAAGATAAGACTTCAAATACTATGAACCAAATTATAATACTTTATTTCAAAATACCACTTTATGCGCTTAATGTCAACTTATAACGAAACATGCAATGCATAAATTATAAGTTAGTTTTGTTCTTGTTATATTTAAATTGTTAAGAAACCTTATATATTACAAGTAAATGTTATAACTCCAGCAAAATAAATACTTAATAAAATTAAATATGTATTTATATGCATAACCAATTTTTGTACGAACAGAAATCTCTGGATACAAATTCGGGCTATCTGTAAACTGCGTTTTGGAATAAGGCAGAATATTTTTAAATTGTCTTCAAAAAAGAACGACTCAAAACCACTGTACTATGTTTATTTTATATTTGTTATATAGTTCTGAAGGCAGTTATATAACGATTATTGAACTTTTTGTATCTTTTATTTGTTTTAATTGTAACATTTATAGTTTAAGGATTGATGCTTTGGGCTGTCCTTGGTTAAACAAATACATGCAACGAATTAACTAAATATAAATATCACGTTTCACATATATATCTAGTACAATGTTTTAAAATCAAACCATATGTAAGGATTACCACCACTATATCTTTGACTACACTCGTACTACTCAACTGCTATTCGGTAGCATCGTCCAAGATAGAGCCCTGTGATTTTTCCCGTCACCCAGAGCGCCGCGCCACCTTGATATAGAGATATCCATACCTACGGTATGTTCTGAGCCCCAAACAATAACTTAAACAATAAACCTAACCCATATCTATTTAAGTCTATTTAACCTTTTAACTCCTCCAAAGTAATTTTGTTCACTGTTCTTTTTATCTACTACACATTTAAGCAAACAAGAACAGAAAACAACAAAATAAAATAAATACGGAAAACTATCCTAAAAGATCCCCTCTACATCAAATATCTTAACTCCTGAGCAAATTTTTCGAGCAAAATCGTTTCAAATGAACTGTGAACTTTGACCTTTTAAGTTCCAAACTCTTAAAGTAAATTTACTATATAACTAGCTGTGCCCATGACTTTATCCACTTACTTAAATGATGAAATAAACTATCAATTACCCATAAAAGATTAGTGAAAAGTGCATTCCAATTCTTTTAAGCCGTTTCAACGCCGAAATTTAATAACAGGTAGCAATAGAGCGTTGGCTGGGTCATTTTGAACGAATGAGCCAAGACCAAAATGAAGGCTGAGCCAGGTATCGTTGAATGGATAGAGTTGAAGCTGACCTGCATGAGCTGGATGTCAGCAATTACGAAAACGTAATGCAGGAGAGAACAGTGGAGAATGGTCGCTTCGAAGGTAAATAATTTGGGTCCCTGAACCTTAAGAGTAGAAAAGGGAGCGCTAAGTAACTGAGGGAATAACTTTGCTTAAAAACGTTTTACAAATAAATCATCATAACGCTTCATAAAGCGACAAGTCATCTCAGCAAATGTAAAACTATTTTACATTGAAAACCACCCTAGGTGAGTTCACTTAGGTCACCCCTGAAGACCTTTCAGAGAGGCTTATATATTTAGTGATTAAGATGTAATTAGTTCTGGTTTTATTAAGGCATACTCCCTCAATTCGGTCCAGCGCCTATTCAATTTGATTTGGCACTTTCGTATTAGGATTAAACCTTGCCTCGTCCTTGTGTACTTTGTAAAGTTAGTTAATCTAAATAGAGGCTTAAACAAAGTCTTTGTTTAAAAAACTTGGTTATAAACTGATTCTAATTAAACAATTTGAACATGCTATTAAAAGTATTTTAATAAACCGAAACTTTCAAAACTCTACGTTTTATGTTACGTGACTCGATAATTTTGTCACTTTAAGAGGGTAGGTACGTCACTTTAAGGAGAATTATTATTCTATAAACAAATTATAACATAAACCAGAATAGCAGTCAATAATCAGTCAAAGTCAGTACGTATGGTTTTTAAGATCATAAGGTTTATATTTTCAACTTTTTAAATATAAAGATACCAAATCCACAGTATTTTCGATTTATGAAAATTCTTATCATTTTTGACTCTTTCATGTGTATGCGTTTAAGCATCATGCAAAATCTACTAGATGGATTTTGACGAAACTTTTTGCAGAAAATTCTTTCGTTTCCTCGGAAAATCTTTTTCAACAAAATCACAATGTTACGACAACGAAGTCTCGTCAGCTAATTTTATTTATAAAATAGAAACAAATTGTAAAACTAAAGTGTTGTTTCACGCTCGTAATAAGGCTATCATTAATTTCGATCAAATCTAAATATTACCTGGGCAAGGGTGAAAAGCTCACCGTACTTAACTTAATTATGAAATATTCAGCGCCTTTGAACAAATTTGTTAACTAAAATATTTACTCAGAAATTCGAATTTCGATTCGAAATTACATAAAATTACTAATGAATAATTTGCTTCCGTCTAATCCTATTTGATTATATTTTAATTAATTTCTATGATGGTATGATTTGGTAATTAGATTTTTTTATAATTAAAGAATTGTAAAATTTGTTATATAAGATATGTATTCGGGACAGCACTATAAGTGCTACTCCATTATTACAACTGTCATATTATTTGAAAAAGGCGTTTTTTAGTTTGGGGCCAAGGCGTCTGTAAATTTACTTTTATTATATCAATAAACGAAGTTTCTAGTAAATACTATTTCTCATATTTTATTTACGTGTCATGAAAGCCTCGAAACACATCAATATATACGCGCTTATTCCGTTCAAGTAGTTTTGAGATAATGTGTTGTGTGTTGTAATAATTGCGGCTGTTGTTAATTTTATTATATATTATGTAATAACTTTTAGTTACTTTTAACAAATTGCATTATACTTTAAGCAATATCCAATTGTCGCAGTGTTTGTGTTGAAAATAAAATAAATAAAATTATTAACTTATCGCTTGTTGTTAAAAGAAAGAGACTTTAAAAAAAGCCTCTTTTCAGCAAAGAGCCGTTAACCAATGTTAAATTATACTCGTAAATAACTTCTACGTAGATATTGAATATAGTATTTGTTGCTTTAATTTACTTACGTTCATTTTTGAATAATTCTTTAGAATGCAATTGATTTTTAAGTCAAACCCTACGTAGATGATAGATAAAGGTATGTCCAGTCCAACTATGAGAAAATATTTTAAAATGAAAGAGTAGGCAGCTAGCAACCTACGTAAAATAAATCCAAATCAGTCTTTAAAGACTAATTGGAAAAGTAAATTCTAATAACAGTAACCTTAAGGCAAATTGTAACATTTTCTTATTTGATCCTTATCTTAAGAATACCTATTGGTTAGGTTTATTGTAGGAATAAAATTTAATACTAGTTTCACGAGAACCGAAAGTTTCCAGACAACAAGAAATAACGCCTGTGTCTATTTCAAAGCAAGAGCCGAAATTGCAAATATCGTTACTGTCACTTATAGTTTAATGATCCTTTTTAACCGATCCTAAAAACACTGAAAAGGGGGTTATAAATTTGACGTATAATTTTTTTTTTTTTTTGGATTTTCAACTCCTACGTCGCCGTCCATGGACTGATTTAGTTAAGTGAGGTGTCAAACGATAGAGTAACACGTCAAAGTGGTCCCATTTGAAATGTTTACAATCAATAAGCAACATGGCCTTTGTTGAAATTTACATGAATTTTATTTGTCAACTCCATTTACGTCTTTCATTTATAATAAAAATGTATTATATTTTTCACTTTTTTATTGCGTTTTGAAATCGGTTTTATTTTTTTATTTACAATCTCATATATAAAATTCTCGTGTCAGAATGTTAGTTACCTTACTCCTCCGAAACGGCTTTACTGATTTTTACCAAATTTTATGTGCATATTGAGTAGGTCTGAGAATCGGCTACTATCTATTTTTCATACCCCTAAGTGATAAGGGTAGCCCACCCCAAAAATTAATATGGCAATACAACGTTTGCCGGGTCAGCTAGTTAATCAATATTTCAAACAACGAACGAGTAGCATATTCAAGTCTTGTGGAAATAAGAATAAACGAACACATACCGCGAGCATCTTTTTCTTCCATATTTTGTGTTGCCTACAAATAAGTTAATGCAATATGTTTATTTAATATATTGCTTATACAATTTGGCAGTAATTTATTTATTAACAATAGCCCAAAACAGAAAACAATACAGCAAGAAATTTTGTATAATTAATTAGGAGTGTAACAGGTGGTCTCATCACTGTCGAGCAATCTCTTCCAGTCTAATTTTTTTTCTTTAATAAAGGCAAAAATTTGGTTATTTTTCAAATAATAAATATGCTTTTAAGAAAGTTATACTGGATGGACTTCTTTTCTTAACTGAAGACGTAACTGGTTTTTGCTTATTAATTATTATCACAAGTGAAGTGCTACATCGATTACCTTTCCATCTCATTAATTTAAAACTATATTTAGAATTTAAAATGAAGTATTTTAGAAAACTTAATTCACAAGATAAAGTATCAAAACGACAAAGAAAATAATTTCCAAGTCGCAGTATAGTGAGCAATCTGAGTCCGCGAGCAGAAAAGTGGTTTTACGAAACTCCGAGTATAGTCAAGTACAAATCCCATTTGAAACCATAAAGTGGATAAGACGATGACTACGTATTTTTAGATTATGATTTCAAGACGGAATACAAGCGATAGTACTTTTTCAGTTACGTAAATTTCTTGGGGGATTTTTGTACGGCATCAGTTTTAAATCCTTGAAACAAAGAGGAGGCAGTTATAAATTTGACGTGTCTGTGCCACGTTGGCTCATCTACGAATGCATAGTTTTCCATGCCGTGTATTTTTTTAAAAGCTGACGTGTTTAAGATGGATTTTTGAGGATCTGTTCATTCTTTCATTATGTTTTTTATTGGTAAAGAGTCATTTCGGGGAGGTTTTAAATTGTCTTCAAATTCAGTTGCATTTTGCATTTGAAAAATAAGAAATATACAAACACTGAGAAGTTTTATACTGAATATAAATGTTGAGTTTATTTAATAAGGTCGCAATATTGCCTAAGAAATGTTAATATTCCAGTTTAATATCCAAAGGATTTTTTCTCATAATTTTCTGTTACTTGGTTTCGATGCTTAATAAATCTCATGATTTCTAATAAATAAATTTCAGCAGTTGCAAAAATATAACTACAACTTAAAAAAATTGGTTGTTTGTAAAGTCGGTTTACGTACGATAATTTTAAGTGATAACGTCTTAAAAAACATTAATAAAAAATTGCATACTTTTATGAATTGAATTGAATTATTACCTACGCTTAGGCCGATCCTGCCTCTATGGTTTGTTCCGCGCTCTCGCTTGCAAGCTCGGCTCAGGCGGAACGTGACAATGAGTCATGCTTTTGCGTGCGTGCAGCCGGCGTTCATCGATTTATAAGACGTTATCACGTCAAAAAGTAATGGACAAAGAGTTCAAAGCGATTACCAGTTATTACCGTCAACGATAATTTGAACCGGGCATATCTATGACAAAACACATTCTACATGTTGATATTTACAATACATACTCGCAACATTTTTTATGGATGCTTCTGCAGTGGTTCGTGAGATTTGCACTTTCAACTAAACAAACAAACTCATCAGTTTTATCATATGACATTATGGTAATGTCTTATATTTACGCGGGTACGAAGATTTAATAATTGTAAAATTTTATTAAATCAAAGTGCTTGATGCGCTTAAACTGTTTTCTTTAAATATTTGGATAGACAAACAGTTATTGGAAATTAAAATTAGGTGAAAAGTATAGAATTAACTTCCGATGATCCATATTTAAGACGCTCCAATAGCAAGTGCATAGAGATGAGAACTAAAATTATTTTGGTTGGTTGGCGCCTGGCATGGATTCAATCGACTATCAGGGCTGTCATAATAGATATTATTAAAAAGTATTAAAACACTTACAACCTAACACCACTTACAACCTAACACCTACCATAGGGTGTGTCATTTAATTGGCAGACTATACTAATCAAAGTATAACGAAATTAGGTTGATGAGACTTTCCTTTAAATAAATGATAGTTCTAAGTCTGCACTTCACTTAATGGTAGATGGAGAGGCTATTTATAAAAGTTTTTGTTCATTAATCTTGCATAAAGTTTAAAAAACAATAAACAAACAAATTCTTAGAACAAAAAAGCGTGTGTGTTTACACACTAATTGTTCATAAAGTGACTCTTATCGCAACGCACTTACACCCACCCACAAAGGTATAAAAAGACTCTTGTAACCAAACAGTGTGATATTTTTATTACCATTAAGTACATGTGCGATCATGTAGTAAAACCATTTTTTTATATGTACCTCTTTGTTCTTAAAACGGAGTTGCAATAAGAAATGAAATTACATTGGATTGTCGCGTTCAATAGTATAAACTAGAGTCTTACTTGCTTATTTCATGACATTTCATGTTTAAATAAACAAGTTTAACTTGTACATTACATGTGTAATAAATAAATCTTTCATTCAAATAAAATTTTATAATTTTTAGTCTGTGGTTGTTATTTTTAGATGCGCGTGCATAAGTCAATCTTTTTGTTTACTAAATAAAAGTTATTTTTCATTTAATTTTATTCACAAGTTTGTTGAAAAACGTCGTATGATACATGTGAATTACACCGCCGAGGCGGTAATCACTAACTTTACACACATATCATAATGTAGGTAGGTCCTATTAACCTACTTAGCTTACTTAATCTACTGAAACTAAGATTACACAGTATAATAATTATACAAATTATTTAAGCGGACTTAAATTATTTAAGTCATCTTAATAGTTAAATTTAAGTATTAATTAGTTAAATTTTTACATGTATTTAAGTCTCTCGTTATAAGTTATAGTTGTTTCTATGAGAATTAAAAGAAAATAAAAGCTAGTTTATACATATACTTTACTAGTGTTCATTAGTATTAAAAGTCTTTTAAAGATGTATGAAAAAATTCACAATTATTCGTATATAAAAAATATATATATAAATCACAAATTTTCTCTATTGTTGTGCCAGCCCTTAAACTGATGCTATTTGGTGTTGCTGAACATCTTAGTCGTCAGCGGCATACTTACAAAAATACATTATGCTTGTGAAATGGCCACGTCATAGTTTCATACACTCATATTCAGCCTCTTGTAGTATTTATTAAAAAATCGTTGACTATACTCTTTTTAGACCTAGATTCTTGAAAGTTTTTGGTTCAATATATTTACTTACATATACTTATATGTAACATCTAATATTTTTTTTGTGCATTTGTTTACCTTTGTCTCTATGGCTAAGTGCGTGTTACGTTGGAGATCCTGGGTTCCAATTCCGGGGAAACAATTAAATGTTTCGGTTACCAATTAGGTTAAGTTAAGTTTAATTAAGTTATACGGAGTACCCGTAGAAGGCTACTGAATGCGTAATTGGTCAGTGAATGTGTCTGTTCCGTTAAAGTTTACGACATTTCACATATAACCAGTTCTTGATTGAGAATTCCGGGAACCTTTTAATCGGGCTTATTTTTCGGCCAACGCGTTATACGATACAACGTTGTAATTAAGCTAGTTGTTTGGGTAAGCACCCCCAATATTTGAAATAATATGGCCTTTTGTACGTTTGTAATTTATTTTGTAATGTCTATATAAACATAGGGGTTACCGGATTTCAAACTTAGATATGTCAAACCACATTCATTCACATCAATCGACAGAAACTATTCGAAAAGACGATTCGAGTGTCAAATATATCACAGTCCACAAAGCACACTTCCATATTATTGTCTAGCGTCGAGCATTCATTCATTGTTACTTAAAACGCTACAAATTTACATACGCCAGAAATAATTACTTTCACGCAGATATAACTCTTAAAACATTTGCATACGGTTGATTTTGCTCCATAACAATTTTAACATAATTTCGTGTATTTAGAAAGGTAGTTCACCGAGGTAGAACACTAGTACGGATACAATTTTAATCCCAAAACAAAACAGATTTGTATGAAACCATAAATGTTGAGATTTCTTGCGACTTTCATATAAAATAAGTTTTCTGCTTATGATTATGTCTTTAATTTATAGTCGCGGTTTTCCATTTTCCCAACGCTTTAAATGCTTACTTACCTACTTGAAAAAAAAGGAAGTTCGATCATAAATTCTGTATGTTTGTTACGCAATTTAGTGAATTATGAACCTTTATGATATTTTTGTTCGATTACAATTTAATTTCAATCTCTGTTCATTGTTTATTATGGTTTCGGGAAGGATTTTTTCAAATTCACAAGGGAGAAAAAATGATTACTTCTTTCTTTATAACAGTTACCCTTTCCGACCCAAATATGCTTTCAAACCATTATACTGATGTATTAAAAGGTAATAAAAATCTACGTCAATCAAGCATAAAGTCCTTTAGCTTCAAGTTTCAAGGGCTGTCCTAACAAATGTTATTTTTGTTTGATACAAACTTTTATTACATTGACATTCTTTTAATACTTACATAAATATTCTAAATTAGCGGTCTGCCTTACCTTTTCACGGATTACGTTATCCCCAATTTTCCCGATTTTGCAACATTTTTCATTGATGCTCCGATCATATTGCTCGTAACATGATTTGACATAGTTTGACCTTCCTCGATAAATGGACTATCTAACGAAAATCATTTATCAATTCAAACCGGTAGTTCCTGTGATTAGCGCGTTCAAACAAACATATTTTATATAATTTATATTATAAGATAATATTATTTGTATTCAGCTTCATATTATTTTAGTATTTATTCAAAAGTAGTGGAAACCGCACACATCTTATCGCTTCAGAGTTCCGAATAACGTGTCATTCCATAGAAAATGTATGAGAAACGAATTCTCTTTATACTTTTAATATATTTTTGGATTAGACGGATCCAACAAATGAGAGATTATCAAATTCGGTCCATCCTTCTTGAGTTATAAATGGTGTAAATAATCTGACTTTGTTTTATATATATAGATATTATGTCTTCATAAATCGCAGTTCCAGTTATTGTCAATATCCGTTACTTAGACGGTCTCTCTCGGGGTTTGAGAGAGTTCACAAAACGACAAGATCTATTCATGTTATTTATAAGAAAATACATATTTGCAAACCTAAACAAATTGTATATTTTGCTTATACCTAATCAAACATACGGAATATGATTCATACAACAATAATTCATATGAAGAATATGAATTATTGTATAATTCCTATGAAGAATATGTGTTATTGTATACATGACATATTAGCTTAATAGTGACTTAGGAGCATATAACTTTACGCCTAGAGTCTATCTTCATTAACCAGACTTGTGGTAGAGCTACTGAATTCGCGAAAATTCTCTTCAAAACTCCTAAACGATAATAGATAGCCAAAATAATGTAGAACTGACAATGATCCGGGAGATTTTTGGTTTAATTGGATCCCAGATTTTTTGCAACATTGTGTGAGTTTATATTGTAAAGTTTAATTATTTATCACGCATTAAAACATTAATTCCAGTACATAAACATCACACATTAACGCACTCTGAGCACAGTGTGAAAATGTAATTACACCTACAGTTATTTCTATTAAAAACCTTTAAATATAACAATTATGTTCCTGTAAAAAATTCAATTTTCTATATTTAAACAAACTTTATTTACGCGTCAGTTCGTGGCAGCGAAGTAAGTACCAAAGAAAGCTATTTATTTGGTGCATTAAGTGCTTTTCATCCAGAATATACATAGATTTTTCCTTAAATTGTATTTCTATAAACACCCGATTGCATCCTACTTAGTTCATGATTGTGGCAGATAATTTCCTATTTCAACATATACGCTTCACAGAGATTTAAAAAGTTGAATGATATGTCTAACAACTAACAATATTTAATGTATATTTTACACAATTTTTATTGTTAAATTTAAATTTTTATTACTTAATATTTGTTACAAAAGCAAGTTTATCACGATTTCACGCTCACTCAAGCTTATCATTAATTTTGCTTCAATTTCTATAGTGATAAGAAAAGATGTGCAGGTTTATATTTTTCTAATGAACTTGTATTTTGCGATAACTTCTAAAACATTCATTACAATTATTATATGATATAAATAGTTATTATAATGTAATGCTTAAAGTGAGATAAACATCTATAAAAGCTTTCTCATTATCCCGTTGTGTGATAATTTTTTAGAAGTTAGAATGGCTATAGTAAACTGTCCTTAAAATATATTTCGCTGCTTTTTTTAAATTTCAACAATTTTCGCCATACCAATTTCGCCAATCGGTCGTCAAATTAAACAAGTTAACCTGCCCTAGGAACTACTTTTAGCTGATAAAAGTATAGAAATCCGTTCAGCAGATTTTGAGTTTTTGGTGAACAAAAAACAGGCAGAAGCCACGAGGAGGGATTTTATTATACTTATTACTTGTTAATTCCATAGTAAATATTGGCTTTTTGCTCCTATTAAAACCTAACAAGTCATGGATAGTTGTAAAATAAAGAATATTTAAAACACTGTAAAGCAATACAAAAAATATGTTGAAATAACTTTGACCTTTGCAGGAAAATTGTGTGCGGAATAATATTACGATAAAATTGTAAAGCGGATAGCTGTTATATTTATATTCAGTAAGGCTGAAGGAGACAATACGAGGCATAATTTAATTTAAACAGTGGCGAGACTAACTCTAGAACGTTGCAAAAACGGGTTCACAATTCCCACTGGTATCAATAGACACGAGATTTATTATAAAATACTTTATAACATTTCAATTGTTATAATTTTCATAGCTGATGTCCGTTAAAACACATAAAACATATAGTAAAATAAGAACAAAGGAGTAGAAAAGCAGCAAAAACTTTTTTTAAATACATGGCCTTCGGTACAACACGTATAGATAATTAAATTATTATATCTTCGTTCATTATTTACTTGGTGCGTTTTTTTCATAGAGTTTCAACTGAAAAGTATTCTGTGGTTAATGTTGAGCACTGCCAGTAGCGGTATAATGCAACAGGCTGATTAAATCAGTTCTTTATACTTTAAATATTATTAATACAGTTGCTACGCGTTTTTGCAAATCGGATTTGTTTCTCAAAAGAGTAAGAAATAAAAGTGAATATATTTATGAGCATTTTAAGTAGCGTTTTAAACTAGATTTTTCAAACTTTTCACGTTGAATAAAGCTTTCGTAGCCCCATAAGTTATAAATAACGGAATAAAATTGCTGTAAAATTTGATATTATTTTTCAATTTATCAGCTGAAGGATGCAAACAAGATTATCGCCTAGAGGCTTCGAAGTAATTAAAAAGTTTAAGCGAAAAATAATTGTGATTATAGAAAACAAAACGAGGCAAACGCCGCTACATAACCGGAATGATCATGCGTCTATTATACAGAATTATTATATTACGTTTTATTATATAATGTTGATATATTTATATATACAACTTTAAGCTTTCGAAATTGCCCCTTTCTATGTTACAATGTTGTTCGAAAATAAAACAGATATAGTGAGCTACGCTAAACGGTAGAAACCGCGGACGTTTTGTTCGGTGCATTTCGAGATTAGAGCGAGTACACAGTAAAACGCGGCAAAAGCCATCATTTTATTAAAATCCGTGTGATTTTCTTGTTGTTTGTAAGCTGATGTAATCGAAATAGATCTTAAGCTTCAACGTATGAAATTACGTTCATGTGATTAATACGTCAAATGGTTTTTAAAATGTCTACAATTTGACGTATAATTTATGTAGACGCTAATTTCGTCTAGGTCTCGTAATCTTTTTATTATTAAAAGATCCAAATGAAAGGATACAATTACAAAGCCAGTTGCCCACATGCATGTAAATCTGCGTTACCGCGGCATAAGGTTATATTTGAATTGCAAATGCAAATTAAGCCTTTGCAGTCCCATCTGTCCGCCTCACTGAATAACCTACTAACTATCGTGATTACTAACCTTGTCTCTAATAGTTGAAAATTGTGGTTTTTCGATATTTAACATTTTAAATATGCAACTTCTTTATTTTTAGGAAAAAAAAAAATTTTGGCTTGGACGGATTAGGCGTGTATTTTTAACAAATTTTACAATTCCGTGACCAAACACTACCTTCGGCTTTTGAAATTTAACATCTGTAACCATGACATGACCTGCCCGTAACCATGCAGAATGTAAAGCAAGCTAAACGTCTGAGAAATTTAGTTTTGATCAAAGAATTGTTGCAAAATTAATCCGTACAAGCTGTTTTGTATAAATGTATGACATTTCTTAGAGAGTTTAAATAATTTTCTTAGTTATTTCTTATCATTTTATTCTACGCATAGAAAAATGTAATTTTGGATTAATATTTTTTTATGTTTAAACTGATTTAGAAATGCAATAAAAAGTATTAAATAAGAAATAATAATTATACAAAGAGGATATATGTTAATCGATGCCTTATTGTAAAAGATTTTAATACACTTTAGAGTTTAGACTGAGTTAAAAGATAGAGAAGAAAATATATTTTATTTAAACTTAATTACAAAGTCAAGCTTAGTATTTTCTATTAGTATTCCTAGCAGTACAAAAGAACTTATTGATTCCACTAACCAGAAGTTTCCGGTTTGGGAATTTGGATTAAGGTAATTTTGGGCAAACATTTCTTTGGGCCCCTTTTAGGGTAATTTTATTTAGTTATACTCTGTTCATTACTTATTATCTAAAAATGGTTCTTATAGAATACAATTTAACGCCTAAGACATTCTTTAGACTTGTATGATGTAATAGTTTAGTAGAAAAAGTGCAATTATAATGTGAATGAAATGTTTATAGTAAATTAACTATTGAAATAATTTAATTCGTTATGTAATATTGTCTTTTACCTCTTAGCTGGAAAGCTAAAATAATAATTAGAAAATTATTCAATTTTATGTGACTATTTTCGTCGAAGTTAGAACAGGTATATATAGTTCTTAAACTGTATGCATTCGCTCCTGGCGCTTTTTGTTGACCTAAAGAAGATAAATATTTTCGTAACATTTCAATTACTTCTGTAGCCTTTCCTATGGATACCTAGTATATTGGTGAAATTATATAACACTTAGAAGTTAGTTATATAAAAATATCAGAGTATGCGATAAACGCACTTGATGTAAAACATTCGTGTTGGATTACTACCCATCTACGGTAATCTTGCCACCGAAAACAGAGCCATAAACTTACTCGTCCTTTATCTCGTCCACACTAGTTATGTCCCTGGTTATTTATGTTTCAGCTTCCAAGTTGTGCGCTGTTAGTACGATTTCTGAGTATCGGAAATCCCCGTGAGTAGACGAGTCACTTTGTCAAGCGAACTGTGTTGTATTTTTTAATATAATTAGAATTCGAGATACAATTAGACATTGCATTTGATCTTTGAATTAATATTAAATAATAGTTATTCGACTAATAATAGTCGAAAAACTTTTTAATCGACTTTTTCAGTCAAAAAAGTAAAAATACGAATTATACAAAAAGTTATGTTTGTAACCTATGACTCAAATATTATATCTACTGTTTGTGATATCGTATCTCATAAAGGAATAGATTATGACGCAGCTTTTTATTCAAAAAACCCAAAGGTTTACAATCCGAAGTCTATTTTTTGCTTGAAAGCTAACGTGATGGAGATGGTTCTTAGCTACAATTTATGAAGATTTATTCTTCTATTAGGTATTCATATTTGTAATTATAATTACTGTCATAAGAGGTACGGTTTGACAGTTTTTTAAAATAGGGATTGGATCAAATAAATCGTTTCTTATAATATTCGATTTTTAAGAGATATCGATAACAATCGATAGAATTCCTTTGTCCTTCCTTTGAATCAATTATTATATTACATAGAATTTAGACTATTTTACTTAAAATTGCGTTAACTTACAATATTTTTATTTTTAATGATACGCTTCCGTTAATAGTTGAATGTCAGCTGAAAGTTGAGTATTATTAAATGCTAAAAGACGACTGGACTAAAAACGACTGTAGTAGATGAGCAATTAAGTATTTGTTTATTTTTTTCTCTGTAACAGTAATATATTAAAGAATATATATAGTTTTTGTTGAAGGAAAATTGTCGACAAAGTGCGTTTTTTAGCTGCCGGCAACTCTGTCGCCGGGGACCTTTCTTGAAACTATGAATTTACATTTTATTTCTTTTTTAAAGGTATTAGTACAACTACAGTAACAACTACAACTAAAGTACAACTACAAATTAACAACCAGTTACGGGCGGACATAAAAACCAACATACAATAAATTAATGCAAGAATAAAACATATTTATTTTAAAATATTATCAGTGTAACATATTGGTTTGGAGACTGGTAACTCTTCTGGAAGTTTATAAACCTGTATTAGAAGAGTCCTCTCTTGTTCGTGGCTCACGAATTTGTAATATCTCATCTATCTTAATACAGGCTAAATATAGTTTGTAATGTACATATATAGAAGATTAAATAATTAAATACACTTATTTTTATCTTCGCTACAGTATTTATTTATTCTATTTAGGAGACATAACACATATCACAAAACAGCACAATAACAACAAAAACACAATGATATGCCGTACAATAACGCTTCACTATAACAAACACGCAAATCAAGGAAATATATGAAGAGTATGCGAAAAAACACTAACTATTACTTAACTCGCAGACCGGGAAGCGGACAAAAACTCTTTTTTAACAAACGTTTAATGAAACGTATCGAACGAAAACACATCGTCATCAGCAGGTGTATTATGTATCTTACAAACGATAAGCAATGAGTGATTTTAGCAATAATTGCTCGCAAATTGCGTTTTTGCGGGTATGAATCAAAAGACTCTCACATTCTCCGTAGAGACGTTCAACACAGTCGGGTATGCATGTGAAGCATATCGGTAATACAGGAGAGGAATCTGGAATGCCAAATTGCGAATACGTACCAATTTAGAAAGGTCGATATTTCGAGTTGTGCGTATTTTACTCAATGACGTGGCTCCTCTATTTTTTCTGGTGTTTGTGTCCAATACTTTTACATGTAGCCTTGGATAGTAATAAACTTTAGTGGTCGCAGTAACGTATTCGTTCACGACGTAGCACGTAATAAAATGGATAAATATGATTTATGGATGCGATAAACTGAATTCCCACTTTGGGCATTCACTTCTTTATTCTAAGAACTTACTCATTAATAAAAATCAAAACATTTCATTAAGCTTACTTTATTTAAAGATTGAAAGGAGAAAATAATCTACCTTCTTAATAAATTTTATATTAATTTTAAATGTAACGGAAACATGCCTAAAATAGACTCAAATAATTTTATAAGAAATACTGAAGAATATTTATTAGCCTTCTTAGCAAAGCTAATTACGCGCCTAATTGTTGTTTTGTTTCTTTGAAATATGTTTATTACAAAATAATTAATGTTAACAATAATTTAATGTTTATTAGTAACATGTAATACTAATTGTTTATTAGTATTATTGTAATAGTATTACTTAGTAAGATTACAATTTATAATGATTTTAAATAACCCATTCGGTCTGAATTTTGTGATTAATTCTCAACGTTATATTCACAAAAAAAAAATCTCTAGATAATAAGAAAATCTTTATATATATATAATTATTCTGAAAACTATTGAATGTGATTTACGGTAAGCATCAGATTCAATTGCAATTTTTAATTCACGTCGCAAAATTGTCTTTACTAAATTAGCTTTCGAACAACGTTATACAATAACCCAGCTGGGCGTAAATTTCAAATCACTAACTAGGATAATTGATAGTCTCCCAGCAATTACTAGTACAGTTTCACCTATCGAAAGCTGATACCAGATGAATTTGCGTTAAATTGATACGGATCGAAGTTCCGGGAACGATCTGCCTATTTTAAGGTTGGCCTAAAATAACTGACATTAAGCGGTCACTCACGTTAAGGTATTCATTCAAGATATTATAAAGGCCTTCGACACGTGTATATTGTTAATTGTTAAAGTTTCGTCTGTTCTATTTAATTACTGAAACGTAGTTTGACATTTTGAATCTATATTTTAATGAACTAGGACTTCTGGTAAATACATACTTTGTCAACCTTATGAAGCGTCTCAAGAGATTTTCAATGATTTCGTTACGTAATCGGAGAACATTAGCTGATATAATTTGCTTTTATAAATTAATCCATGCGCAAATACGTGGCAGTAGTCTCCTGAAACTAATTGATATTGCTATTCCCCAGACTTATATAAGAATCAGAATAAATAAAATATTCTATCTACTTGCTATTAGGATCCCCTTTTCTTAATTTTGCATGCTTACAACCACCTAAATGGTGCTCATGCGGAGCTTAACGTGTTCAGGGTCGGGTTGTATTTTCTTAGGCTAAGGCTGTTTGAGTTCTTAGTTCCTTAATGACGTAGGTATTAAAAAAGTGAATTCCCGGAACTAGTGAGGCATGGGACAGACACATTTCTGTATCTATTTCACTTATTTTTTTTTCAGGCAAGTAGGTTATCCGACTTCTTTGCCTATCCAACCGATATGTACATTTGTTTCCCCGGGATCCTGCGAACCAAGGACCTCCTGCTCAACTCGTAGACGCATTAACCACTTATTGTATTTTTTTAGTTAATTTCATGTAATTTGTAGGTAATTGTTTTGTAGGACTTAATTGTATTAAATGATTGAATTTTTGAGGTGTATATTTCTTTCTGTGACTGATTTAACATTTTATTTTTATTTTTTCTGTACTGAAATAAATAAATAATAGATTTCTTCTGAATTTTTTTTTTTCATTAATTATATACGTGTTAAAATAGAGATGTTATAAGTTTGTGGTATCTGTCTCGGT
Source organism: Aporia crataegi (assembly GCA_912999735.1). Taxonomy (NCBI): domain Eukaryota; kingdom Metazoa; phylum Arthropoda; class Insecta; order Lepidoptera; family Pieridae; genus Aporia; species Aporia crataegi. The sequence continues at coordinate 1,097,737 of OU538737.1, forward strand.
ATGATTGTAGCCTCGTATCTCTGAAAGAAATGGACAAAACTGAATGGAAATATCAAGCAAGCAAAGCTAACACAAATATTACAATTTATTTATTGAAAACTTAAAATAAGAAAAATGCACTATACCTAACTGTAGTAAGGCAGAACATAAACCTGTATATCTTTTCCGTCCACCATATTCGTCGCCTATATTCAAAATAAACAATACAAAAATAATATAGTTGGTACAATTAAACAAATTGTGTAGAGTCTGATATGTTGTTTGTTATACTATAATCTCTATCATTAAAATAAATTACAACAGAGATATATATTGTTCTGGAGAATATATTTTTACTACAATATTTTGTGAAATCAAAGTCAAGATAATTATACTCTGACATCAGATCTTATCCCTGTGGGCGAACGGGAACAATTTTTCATCTTGGCTTACATGATTTTAAGACACCTACGCATTCAAACATTCACCATTAAGTGTAGTGTTGATAAACTCATGTCAACTGTAATGAAATACCTAGGTTATTGGTCTCTAGAGTAATTTTATATTCTTTTATATACATTTATATTCTCCTTACCTTTTACAGCGAAATTCGTATTGTTCGCTAGAAACTACTAGCTGTTCAATATTGTGTTGTCACTTTACTGACCTTAGTTCAGTTTAGATACACAATTTGATATAAATTACGCTAAAGTAAGGAATTTGCTATATCAAGCAAATCGATAAGATTTTTTTTCAAGTTCGATTCAATTGCGTTGTTGTTAGTACGTTTCTATGGCAATTTACACTAAAACCCCATAGAACCCCACGTAGTGGTTGTATGTCGTGGTCCGGGCAACGCATCCAGCATTCAGAGGTATTTCTGCAACCATCCCGACTATGATTATTACATGTAGGTAGAAAAAGTAATGAAATATTAAATAAATAACAATTACAAAGTAACAAATAGATATATTATCTTTATCCTAGCAAAGTTAATAAATTATTTGGTAGTCTCTTGCGTTATTTTTGTATTTAATTATAAAATACCTATCCAAAAAAAAAACATTCACACCGCTTGCCAAAAATACGTCGGGAAATTTTATAAACTACATACGAAAGTAGATAATAAATATTATGAAGTTGTTTAAAATTAAACATAGCGGCCGCAGTATACCGCGATTCGCCGACACCGCGCGCCGTTTGCCCACGCGCAGTGCATTAAGTATGTCACATTATTATGTAATAGTGATATATGTGTTTTTAGTGTAGTGATTTGTGGTTTTAGTCGTTTTCCTACTAATCAATAAATCATATAATCAAGTCATAAAACCCTTAAGCTTAAGATCTTTTAAGTATTAATTTTTAACGCCTTTTCCCAAAGGGTAAACAATGATTATAGACCTCTACCCGCTTAGATCGTAATATTACTGTTTATCCCTAAAATCAATAACTATACACTTTTCGAAAAGGGGAAAGTGGTGAAATTAAACCTGCATTTATAGCAAAACAGATATAATTTTTTAAAGCTTTTGATCTGTTATTATTTTTATTCATACGTTTGCTTTTCCCCAAAAGGGGAAAGTTTAAAACCGTTGCACGTCGTTTACTTCCTCTTATTTAAATACGTACTGAGGAATAAGCAGTGATAAAAGGCTTTCATTCGCTATAACCCCGACTACCTCTTTCTTCATCGACTCTTATTACATTCACCATATAATATCACTTATGAGTTCTTTAGTTCTAACGAAGTTCTTCTTGTACCTTTTCAAGGCTAGATCTTCTTTAAAATTAAGTAAATATTAACAACCGATAAGCACTTTGAATTAAGAGTTATAATTAATGCAAGGCAAGTAATGTAAAATGTTTAGAAAAAAAGTTAAGCAAAAAATGTTATCTAAAGCTGAAGGCTCATATTTTCATATTATTGTTTTCATATAATTTATTGTTTATTGTATATACCTACAGAAATTTGTGTGGATGTTTTCTTTATGAAAGATATTCTTGGTATTTGTATTAGACTTTGTATGTTTTTCATTGCTTGAATTAAATATTAATAATGTATGAGCTGAATAAGTGATTCACGAAATATCGTAAATATAGAAATAAGTAAGAATCAACAAAATTAGTAATTTATTAAGAAATTCGTTTGCCTAGTCATATTCTTAAATAAACTTTTGCGTATCTCATTGAAAATAAGTTATTTGGAATTTCGATAAAAACTTGTTTAATTATAATAATTTATTAAATATTAAAGTGTGTGATGCCGAAATCTATACGACTTCAAAGTACACTAGAAAGTTTTAATAAAAAAGGAATAATAATTATACAAGAAAAGTATTTGGAAGCTTGGTGTCGTAGGGTAAAATATATTTGTTTTACGACTCATAATAAAGCTATAGTTTTATTATCATTTTATCATAATCACTACCATGCCATGTTTTAAATTTTAAGTTACAATTTGAGTACATAAGTAAGTTATTGTCCAAATATGCATAAAAATAAAATTTCTTTCGAAAAACATAATGAAGTCCTCGAAGATACAATCTCCGAAAGAAAAACTAATTAACATTTTCTTTTGAGGATGCTCAAATTCACGATTAAAATTGAGGTAATAAAGCAATTACAAATTCTTATTTTCTCTTTTCAAACATCACGAATTTGGCTTTCTTAAAATATCATTATGTTTTATAGTATTAGATACTGATAATTAAACTAGCTATGTTTGACCTTATGAGCGTAGGAGGACAAGAAGTAATGTTATTTAGCTGTTCAACACTAGCAAATTGAAATATATTAAACAAGCTGTCTATAATCCACGTTGTGTCGTTTACTCTGAGTACTAAATATGATGTTAGAAAATATTAAATAGTATGAACTTGAAATGCTATCGCTTAATGTCACAAAACAATGCTGTACAGCAACCATGATATTACGTTGCAAATTTTCGATAGGTTTTTAGCATGTCCCTGTCAAACTACAAGTGCTTAAATACTAAACAAAACTCAATAAAAAACAGGTAGTCGTTAATTGCTTCCTACGTAAAGCGAAAATACCTCGCGGCGTTTACTGCTTTATTATATTTCACAAGTAAATTACCTGACAACAGGTCTAAATAGTATTTGGCAGAACAATATTAATCTCACGCAAATACAACTTATTCATATAATTTATATGGGATCTGTGTTGTGTCTTTCAATTACTTTGCGATTTATTGCGCGGGATTATAAACAATTCAATAGATAATATTAGGGAAACTATACATTCATATATGGTTAGTTTAGTTTTTAAGGAAAGCTGCACTCGTGCTAAATTTATGCATACGAACAAGGCCTGTTTTAAACAACCCAACCCTAACGTATGTATATCATCGTCACGTACGTTCTGTGGTATCGTAGCTCCAAAATGAATAGATCGAAAACGATGCATTTTTATTTAATTTAAAAGCTGCCTTTTTTATTATGAAGATCTATTCATCCGTGTTTCTCCCTTTGTATGGTGTGAAGGTAATTAAACATAAACCCCAACCCGGTAATTTATTAATGAAAAGGGCATGAAAATACATTGTGTAGATTACCACAAAGAGACGTAGTCATGCAGCGAGGAACTCTGTTTCAGAATGTGTACATTTCTGAAAATTTATAAACGTAAAAACAAAATCTGTTATGTAAATTTCAGTCAGCGTTGAAGTTGATTTATTAAAATAAAGTGAGTCTGCAACTGAAATAGATTTGACAAGAATGCTCTGGTACACATACTGTACATTTGCTTTCTTAGGCTGAACATTTTTTAATCTTATAGTCATCACAAATCGTGAATTCCTTGTGGTTTAACAACATTTCTACCAAAGAGTGGAAGATGGTCACGTACACTACAGAGAATATGTATACAAGCAGTAGGGAAGCTTCATACAAAACGATCGAAACGAAGTACTCACGCAGACGCGCGTCGCTACATTCTACAAAGCCCCTGAGGCACTCTCGAGGTACCGTCAGTTGCAAGTGTCGAGAAAAGAGGCCGTGCTTTGTGTCTGTTGCGTGTACTCTAGACAGTCCACGATCTTTTTTATTCTAAAAATGCCAAGAGCGTTTTGTGCCTTATACGACTGCTAACTATATGAAAAACTAACCAACCGCATCTTCTTCTTCTTCGTCCCTACACTCTTTTCAGAGTAGTCGAGTTCATAATGGGGGTAACAATCCACTGATTATACAAAAATCTTTTCAATTTTACTAAAATTAATTCGACAACCCTAACGCTCCATTGGAGCGTAGGTATTTATCTCAAAAATCAGGTCGAGCTCTCATACTGCTTGATCTATTTTTACTGTGCCTACACTCTATTACCATTAATTAATTTTAAATTAGCCTAGCATTTCTTATATCTTTTGTTGTTTATGAGTGACAAGTATTATTAAAATAAGTAGTTTAAAAAACATTTTTTTCTATAATTCTATAATCTATGGCTGAGATTCAAACGCTGCACAATGGTTTATTTGGATTATATAAAATCCGGACATGATCAATAACGATTTTCTCGTTATTATAAAATGCAAAAGTTTCACATCATCTTTCATTTTACTCTGTCAATTAAAAAAAATACGCGTCGAATTGATAACCTCCTTTTTGGGTTATTTTTAAGGTTAGTTTTAAAAATCTAATTATGCAGCGACACATTACTTCGCAATGTATTTAACCATACCCATACATTGTTGATCCATCCTTTAAGTACAAATGGAACAATAATAACAATGTTTACATTACACACATCATTCGATACTAAATGATCGCGCGTTATCAAGTTTTGTGTCGAATGAACTCTGGACTTTTTGTGTCCAGCTCTTCCACAAGTCGATAGTGTTTGCGATAATTATTTGTATGGAAATCTCACAGCACCCTACTATAAGTGGTTATGCGTTAAGTTACTTAGCTTTCCGATAGTAAAAAACTTATTGGAAACTTCATTTGTAATCTCTTGGTTGACACATCTTTATCACAAGATGCATCAAGTAATTTTCGATACTCTGCGTCAAGTATTTGTTTGGAAAATCTTACAGCACCCTTGTAGTGGTTACGCGAAAACTCTCTTGGCCGCTTTGAGATTGAAAGCTTCTAATACTTCTAATAGTTGGCGTACTGTTCTCCGTCGCTTAAATCGTCAATTAAATCTAAGTTAACAGGCTGTTCAAAAATGTGCCTAAATATTAGAAGATCAAACTCGATTCTTAATTTATCAGTGAAACAACAGTACCTACAGATATGCTCAATGTCTTAACATGAGATTAAGACATAACACTACAAACAATTATTACGCTTTGAACTTTTACTTTCAAACAAATACACCCACGTTACATTCTGAATATAAATCAACATTTCAGGTCGGATATCTGTTTGTCACGAACAAATGTGCGATGACTAGCGAACGTTATTTATGTAATGCAAAGATAGGTCAGTGGGGATTTATAAATCTAATGAAAGGGATTTAATCTTAGTTTTTTCTTAGTAGCTTTCCTGTCCACGTGAGTGTAATAATAAATAAATCTAAATAGCCCTAGATAAATCTTATGTCAAGGACTATATTTGATATATCACTTGAAAGAGATATTTTTTATTTAGATTACCCACAAGGGCTACGTGTTATTTACTTGCAGCTTTCTGAACATTTTTCACTATGTACTAAAATAGTATTCTACGCATCTATATACCCAGCTGAAGTTTATGAGCGTAAATAATATAGACTACCACAAAGATAATTATAAATAAAATTGTTTTATTAAAATTATTAACTAACATATAAAGCTTAAAATAACTACAGAACTGTACCATATTTTCAATTGCGATGTAGAGCAAATTTGTGGTTGAAGTTAGTTCTGAAACTCCAATTAAGTGAACAAAATACGGAATCGCAGTCCTTAACGAACGCTACTGCTAACACTGGGAAATGGCTTATGTTTATATGGCTGAAATGTTTATGGTACTAGCGGCCCGCCGAAGCCTATCAGAGATTGCTATATGTTATTTTCGACATACTAACGACAGGTAACGTACTCAGAAAGAGCTCTGGCTTACGTATTTCACTCAAAAAGTCTGCTTCCTCAGCTGTGTCGGTGAAAAATTGTAACTCTTTCACTGACACAGCTAAAGAAACTTGACTCTTCTTGAGTAACATAGGTTATATTCTACGCAGGAAATTACAAGTAAAAGCTAGTTTTATAAAACCATAGCTCCGGAAACCACTTCCGTTTATATTAACAAAATGAGTTATAAAGCTGATCATTAAATAAAATTTGAAATTTAAAAATAAAACTTGTGGCTCATTTTTTCTCAACACGTAGATGTTGTAGGAATTTTGCATCTACGCGTTTTTTATTTTAAATTTGTTCTTGATCTTAATAAAAATAATGACTAATAAGTTTCAAAGAAATTGATTATATATGTCACTACACAAGATATACCTAAAATAATATACTACCGTCGTCCACTATTATTAACCACAGATGCAAAAAGAGAGGTGTTATAAAATTGAATTGTCTGTGTGTTTGAAATATCGTAGCTTCTAAACGAATGGAGAGATTTTGATCCGTTTTTTTAAAGGTGACGTGATCGAGATGGGTCTTATAATTTATATGATATATAAATCTGTTCATCCATTCATGATATATTCTTATTTGTAAGGTTTTTAAATTTTCTTCATTTTTACTTGTTTGCCATAGTCTAAGATAAAACTATTTTAATTCTGTTGTTTAGGTATGTTACTAACAATGCATTAAATGAAACGATAAAAATATTAAGACATATAAATCAAAAATATAGATTTATGTTTGTGTTTATTGGTTAGCTCCATTACCAATTGAATATCAGATGAGACTGCAATCAAAGATGTCTCGGTTGATAGGAAACAAACTGTGTTCAACCGAATATTCAGCAATGTTCTACGCCCACTCGTCGTAGAAGCACGAAGTATGACGTCACAATCACAGCCAATGAGCTTCTAATTTCAAATTCGGGGAAAATTGGATTAAAACATCCAATTTTCGTCATTCCTTGATCAGTGCAAGTTTAAATTAATTTCAGGTTTGGGCTCCGATAACCCAATTTTGAAATGAAATATTTCATTTCAAATAAATTCAAACGAATTACAAATAACAATATTTGTTAGATCATTTTCATTCGTAAAAAAAACAATACGTCCAACACTTCTAAGAAAAAGAGAAATGTATAAGTATGCATGAGACATAATAATCAATATTTTTTAACTAACGCCCGCGCGTTTTATGTTCATAAACGAGTCTAGAAGATTTTCATAATACCAGCAAACACCTGAAACGGATTTCCTATACAAACAACCTTTTGTGGCACGCATTTGCAAGCAAACATTTATTTATTAAATAATATTTATGAATTACAAAATAGTGTGGTCACAACGTAATTACTGAAATATTGAGCTTGTAAAAACCATTATATTTTATGTGGGTGGTATTGTAAATTTTCTTTATTATCCTAATAAAACTTATCATATCTTTATTAAGCAATTCTCTAGGTTATTATTACCTTCGTAGAAAGCTTCACTTTCTTTGTGTAACATAAATTTTATTTTTAGTATTATACAGACTGAATTTTATAAGTGTTTGTAAAAAAAAAGCTAAAAGAAGTTTCGGTACGATTTTGATAAAAACAAAAGATTTACTTAGATTTATAAAAAACCGTTGGGTAGATTTTTATACGGACGTAGCTTAAGAGAATAATGAAGTGACGATACGCGGCGCGAGTAGGTGTTTTAAAAAATGCTATCTCTTTCATACCGCTTTGCCTCACTCCAGACGTGCGATAGAGAGAGTTGCAAATCTTAGAGGCAATTATGTACATTTCCTTTTTAAAATAGTTTTGGGCGATAACGTTTTCACCCCCCTAAATATTTACGAAATGAGATAATTTTGGTCTCTTTAGATTCAGTACAGCTTAATCTAGGTCTATACGTTTTTTTTAGTAATTCTGTTTAGTTTAATTTTAAAAAATAAAAACGCTCGAGGAAGATTTTACGTCAAAAATATAGATGTTTGGATGCTAATAACTTCTATCATACGCAATATTTCTTTAAAATAAAAACGTACGGATCTAGTTTTTCATTTTATCTTCAACATTTCCAAAAAAATTGAAAATTAAACTGTGTTCATGGGGGGAAAAACTTTATCACTTTTTGTATGAAAATGTCACACAATCTAACAACTTCACAATCCTCTTAAATGAATGTCTATATTAAAATTTTTTGTAACACAAACTAACCCGTAGACCAATTACCGTATGTAGCCTGCATAGGGTTTGCGTAGATTATTCATAGAACGTTATTCGAAAAGTAGCAAGAAAACGATGCAATCAAAGTATTATTAAACAAGATCGTTTCCTGGGGTTATTTAAAAGCGGATATGCAAGGAGCGCCCTTAAGGAATATCTAATTTCATATCGTAGGTGTGGCTTAATTAAAAACCCTATACCTTTCAAAGGTTAAGCTAAGTACATATATATATATATAGATAAACTTGTAATGAAATAAAAAATTAATATGTTTTATCCACTTTATAAATATGTAGATAATCAATTCATGTTTTTTAAACGAGGATAGACCTACTCCCTTAAGGTAGCGGTTCGAGTCCGAGACCGCGACGTGAGACCGAGACGCGAGACCGAGACGCGAGACCGAGACGCGAGACCGAGACGCGAGACCGAGACGCGAGACCGAGACGCGAGACCGAGACGCGAGACCGAGACGCGAGACCGAGACGCGAGACCGAGACGCGAGACCGAGACGCGAGACCGAGACGCGAGACCGAGACGCGAGACCGAGACGCGAGACCGAGACGCGAGACCGAGACGCGAGACCGAGACGCGAGACCGAGACGCGAGACCGAGACGCTATGAAATGTATGAGCGCCAGTTCGCGAGCGAGACCGCGACCAGAGACCGAGACGCGAGACGCGCAACAGCATGACGGTCGTTGCCCCGGTCAAATAGTGTCTCCGGTCGCGCTAGAAAAGCACATATATTTAGAGTTTATGGAACAAGAAATGCAAATATTTAAATCTCTCATTTGGCATTATAAGATTATTAAGGGTATATCAATAAGCGATACGGATGTCTGCAAACCGAATTTAAGATTTTCAAATAACTATTCCGAAATTATAACTTACTAGCTGTGCACCGCGATTTCACCCGCGTTAACTTCGTCGTAATGAGATGTTATATAGTCTAAAAGCTTTTAGCACTAAAAATGACGATACTTCCATAGAACGTTTCATCCTGCTTGTCGCGGTCTCCCGTCGCGGTCTCGGCCTACAGTACATGCCGGAGAGACCGAGACACTTGTTGCGGTCTCAGGTCGCGGTCTCGCGTCTCTGTCGCGGCGCCAACCGCTACCTTTAGGGTCTGGCAAAAGATTCACTATTTTTACTTTTTTTCGTGCATAGATGTATTTTTTTGTGTTTTGCTATTGATCAAATATTATTAAAATATGCAAACCTAAACTATCTAATTTTCTTTATTTGTGCATGACAAATAATCAATATATATTATATAAAAGATGTGTTTTCTTTAGAAAAGTGAAAATGGCGGCGGGAGACGTGACCCGTCGTGCATCGATCACAGCGCCCTCTATGCATCGCCGTCCTTCAGCACGACGAGGCTCGCTTATTAAGAATCCACAGTCACCATCACAGGTAAGCTCTGTCCTTTCTATAAGTTATTATTCATAACTTAAGAAAATTACAGAACCTTTTTACCACTTCCCTTGCAAACTCTTTAATCACCTAGCAAAGTGGTTCACATATCTGATATTCTGAGAACTTGTTGAGGAGGCTGGTCACCATTCTTGTAAAGAAAAAAGAAATGAAAAGTGAAATAGATGCAGAAATATTTCTGAAATATAGCATTTTATTATTATTATTATATTTATCGGTAAGAAAGCAGTATACATGGACAACAATTACATTTTAAATCATTTAAATCTCCTTATCATCAATATCATATCATAGAATTTGAGGGTAATCGGCATAGAAACAACACAGACAAAAAAGTAGACCATGTAGTGTGCGGCAACTGCGTGTTCTTAATATTAGTTCAGTCTCGTAAAATTAACATTTAAGACCGCAAAAGACCTTGAGATTGAAATTTAACACATAATAGCTATATAACATTGGAACTCGTCATCCTGCTTCGTTTATGTAATCACAGTAAAATTTAATAGTCATAAAATTTTTAGTATTTTCATAAAATGTTATAGTTTCCTATATTACCCGTGGCTTGCCATTTCAATATAAGAGTTAAAAGTCGATAAATTTTCTCATCTGAATATCGGCAACCTTTAACTTATACGATGAATCTTAGATTTATATCTGTCGAGGAAATGTACAAGAGTGAATTATATTTGCATTTTTCATTGCATCTAACCAACTCAGATTCCAGGTATAAACACTATTTTGGTACTTTACAAGTGAAATTGAAGACAATATAAAAAACTCCCTGTTAATTACAAATGAAAAATACCTACATAAACATATGTACATCCATCACAATCACGTCAGATTTCAAAGATAAAAACGCATATCGATCGGTCAATTGGTTTAGGAGCTACTATGCAACAAACATACACACAGATACGTCAAACTTATCTTTTATACCTCTTTAAAAATAACTTTGTAAGAATAGTTTACCATAGAACTCTCGCTATGGGAAATTAATAAATTAAATATTTACTTTCACTCTTTTCATTCCGACTTTCATTTCATACAATAATAAAACATAATTATTTTAATCCATTATTTTTAAAGGTCATATGCAATACTCTAATAAAATAAAATATTTTCATAATATAGTAACCTTGACCTCTTCGGTAAATCAATAGACAAAGGCGGCAATCACAATGAAGAGGCATGTTTTTCAAAATAAATCTCTCCTGGAATAAGCCTCGGCTAATCCGACCCTCTTCCGATTGTTTAATCCGCCTAAAAGATTAAAGGTAGATTATTTGAGTTTCAAGATAGTTTTCGCAATAAATTGTACCGTTTTACGATGTTTGTAAGCAATACATGATTGATTACAATAAATTATTGTTAGTATGTCAAATATAAAATATAAATGTTCGTGTTGATAGATATATCTTGAATAACACTAGAATCACTCAATCTTTTTTAAAAGTCGTTTAAAATTTCTGCCACAAAGCTAAAGAAAACACTTCTACCTCCATTCGTTAACCATCCTTCAAAAACCTCCTACATAATAATATTACGACTAAATATTCTATTAAATTTAATATTGCTTATTATTTCTGTATTAAACTTAGTATAAATAAATAATTCTAGAATGGGGAAATCAGAAATGATCTCCATGAACGTGCTTTACACCATACAATTTAAATAAATATTTTGAATGGTTATCGCAAAATTAAAATAAATATTCGATAAAATAAGATTAAGCGTTCTTAGAACGATGCGACGCGGGTAATGGAAACGTAGAAGGAAACTCTTACAAAGCTAGGGTGGGCTTATAGTGGTATAAAAGAAGGTTTTACAAAACAATTATTTCTTTCAGGAGGTGCCATGGGATATAATAGATAGATGCGCCTTGCCGATAGTGTTATGCCATGCCCTGGCCGTTGTCCTTTCCGCACTGCTGAACGCTTTTCATATCAGCCAAATCTCCGTTTTCACGCTTTTCCTCTGGTTTTCCATCTCCGTGACGGGGTCACTCTGGTTCTACCATAACTTGCAAGTAAGTGTTGAGTTTTTATTAATACTTATTTATAGAGAAAATCACTAAAACTTATGGTATAATTGATGATATACTTTAATGTTTGTACGATAGAACTATAATAGTGCTATTTATCAGCGCCATCTCTTGACATTTGATCGCAATATTTCAAATTTTAAATTTTCTTTTTTTTATTCCTACTAACCTACTCTCCGGCAGCTTATATTCTCAGGGGTTGTAATAAGAATAGCTAAATTAAAATACATGTAAAATTAATGGAAAGGGACATGGAGAAATTTTGCGATTTGATACAATTAATTCTGATTCATTTTCTTCAATTAAAATTTCAATTGCTCTTTAAAAGCCTATAACTTTTAAAGAACAATAGTTCTTTAAAAGAAACGATCTCTAATGTTCGATGTCTGGTTCAATAGAACCAGACATGGAACTGCTTAAATGTTATGTTATTATTAACCTGAATTAACTTAATTGTAGCGTTCCTAGATAAATAGTCTAACACAGAATAAATTTTCTATTCAATCTAGTGTTTCCTTGGATTAGCTCGTTCAACTAACCAAATAAATTTTTCAGCAATATTATATACAATAGCTTCAAAGTTATACTAAAGTATTTGTAATTCACCTGGAAATTATTCGCTTAATTGAGTGAAACGAACAGAATTTCAAGATCATCAAACACACCAAAGAAAAGTTATAAATAAATGAATAGCGTTATACAGGTTCTTTAGCCACGCGAATAAAGTCGGGTCTAAATAAAAACGAAAGATATTTAAGTCTTTTCCGCCTACACTAAGATCTATTAATCAAGAAATATTTGGAGCGCCGAACATTTTAAAGTTCTTTATTTGTATTCCAAAACGCCTACACGATATAACTTTCTTAGCTTGTATAATATCTTTATTTTAAATGGATAATAAAGTGGTTTTTGAAATATCAGGTTAACGTTTTATCTTATTAACTCCGTCTGAAGCTTTTTTCTCGCCTCTAAATTTTTACGTCGAGCTGAGCAGCCAGCTCGACGCCTAAACGAAGTGAAGAATATAAATAAAAATCCTGTAATTCCTAGGGCAGATGTATACATGATAATTACAAAAAATAATATCTCATACATGGAGGAACATATTTCCATGAATTGTAAGTTGTAATCTATATCATTCGTAGATTGTAACTAAGATCTGGCACAGAAACACTCACCCACAGATAAGCAGACATGTCAAAATTATTATACCTCTCTTTTTTCGTCAGGGGTTATATTAAATAAACAGGGGAGTAGATATTAAACAGACAGAAATTGGAAACGAAATAAATATATTTATCCCAAGATTTCAATATAACTGGTGTTCACTAACGTCGAGTCTAGTTGTGGTTGCCTCTCGAGGGTTGAACTGAAACAATTTAGTTGCCATAGTTCTGAACTACGCTTTCCCACACCAATGATTATTATTTAATATTATAAAACACGTAAGCATAAGTGATGTAAATATAACTAAAAAAAACAATATTATGATTAAAAATATGATAATCTCATCAGTTCTTGCATGTTGCACCAGAAAAAGTGTATTCGAATCTCGGGAAGCAAATGTTTCGATTTAAGGTTAACTGAAATATAAAAAATTAAGTTCTAAGTTTAAAGGTTAAACAGGTTAAACCTTAAAGGTACAAACAAAAGAAAAGGTTTTCTTTCAGGGAAACAATTTTCTTTGTGTCTTTGTAAATTGTAAACAATACTTAATTAAAAACTTTGTGAGCCCATAGAAATGAAACAATAACTTTTGGTAACAAAATCATACAACCATCGTTGTGGGTTTCATAAAAGTAGGTATTTATGAATAGGCTATTATATTTTCATTTAGTCAAAAAAAACAAAATCGTTTTTTACGATATAATATGTATAAATTTTAAAATATGATCGTAATAATTTTAATAATTCTATGAATTTTTATGTCCTCGCACCAAACTGTACTCAATTCATTACTAGAATCCAACACAATTTGGCTTATATAATATATGTATTTCGTTATTATAAATATGTAATGTACATAATAACGAAAATATGAACTTATTACACCTATTGATGTTTTCTTAATTATCATAATATGTCAGAGGCGCATGTGTTTGCCACCCATCAACGACGGTTAGAAAACATAACACCCACACATGACGTCATAGTTGAGAAAAAAATTATGTTTAAAATAGTGGCGACTATTTAAAAATGTTTTTTTAATTTGAATGTTAATGTCTAAAAGCTCTGTCACTTTCTCGCTGACGAGGATTACTTGTTGCAAAAATAAGACAAAATACTAAATAATGATTTTAGTTGAGTAACGTTTATAAGAGGATATATTTCAGTTAGAACGCTGATCATCTACTTGCCTGTAAAGAAAGTGATCCTTGCGTCCTTATGTACTAGCGGCTAACCGCACGGTTCCATTTTAATAAAATAAGTAATTATATCACCTGACCTGTATTAAAGCTACAGCGATGCTGGATGTGTAGACAAGAGAGACATTTATGAAAAGGCTTAAGAGAGGTCTACGCCATAGAGGAAAATTCTATGGTGCATTTAAATCTTCTTTTTATTGTTTACTTGCAAAAAAGTTATATATCTCACATAAAATAGTTTTGAGTAAGTACAGCAATAAACTCTATGACATAAGGCTACTTTTCAAATCGAAATCACATTTACTTTCTTTAATACTTAATTTCAAGATAAAGTATCAACTGAAATTGGCCTTGGTAGTCAAGCGAAAGTTCTCAAATTACGCATGTTGTTCAGAATGTAACCTACATTTAACAAAAAAAAAAAAAACAACTTAACTGGCAAGCGTCCTAAAGGAACGCGTAGGCGTTTATAGCTTTAGTCACATAGATAACTAAAAGGTCATGCACTTACGTGGGTGAATAATAGCATGATTTACATGGCATAGTTTACGTCGGAGATAAAATTTGCCAAACTTTTATTTCTACCAATAATACTTTCTTTACATTCGGGTTCTTAGTCAGCCATCATGTGACTCATTCGCTCGATGGCTGATTAAGGATGGGTTGTTTTAAACGAGTTGCGTGTGGGAGACGCTTAGGGGTTCAGATTTTTAAGACTGCCGAGATCTGCCATTAAGAAAGAGACTTTTTTCTGTTTTAATGGCAGAGTCCGGCATTGTGTGGTAGTGGGTATGGTATAATGTCTTCAGAGATATTTTCAAATCGTTACGCCTTTAAGAAAAGTGCGTTCCTTTCTTTAAAAGGCTAGCGACTTCTTTCTGGTCTACTAACAGTAAGTAACCATTCTGCTCACTGGGCTTCCTTTTTATAAAGACATTGCCTGAGTTTTAAAATAACCCTCCACACAAAAAGCCGCGCAGGTATGTAGGAAAAAGTTTCTCACATATTATCTCGAATCTTGTGACGCATTTCATTTTCAATTCGTATAGTCATTACGCGATTTCGCCAGTTATGAAATGATTTTAGTAATTTTTTGTTTGATCGATCACACAGGTTTATTTTTGAGACCGACACACAAAAAAATTATTTGTAGAATTTTTATTTCTGTTTTATTAATTTTTATAGTGCTCTTCGGAATTGGTTTATATTAAAAAAATATAATTTTAATCGGTAACTTAAAGTAATTTTTTTACATATGGCCTATGTAATTGTTATTTGATATGACCGGCCCTAGCCTCTAGCACATCATGAATATGATTCATTACAAAATATTACGTATGACTAAGTGATGTACCTATATGGTGTGACTAAGGAAATAGCCTTAAAAAGTGATTCATAAAATGTACATATACAACTGTAAGCTTTCAACTTTCAAAATTCAACTCGCATGAACAAGGCCCACGCCTTCAGACGTAAAATATCGAATATAACCTTAAATTATCTTTGATTCAAATTTCAAAAAGATTCTAAAAATACAATACTGTTCTACAGCATTAAGGCTTTTCCTCGTGACTTTATTCGTGTGGTCGTATATGACAGGATTTGTGTCACACAGAATGAGTTTAGCTTCCCATAATTGAAAGAATCTTGAATTACGTCCAGTAGTTTTTAGCAGTAAGTAGTAGTTTTTAGTAGTAACATTGATAACTTTTATGAAGAAAATCATTAAGAAAACCCTGATCGTTCAAAATATTATGTGAAGATTTTATTTTTTAAATAACGCGTTATTATAGGCGAGAATGCGGTAATGCAACCAATATTATGGGTACGCCGTGTTACCCCAAGAGTTGCGTTGAGCCTTTTGTATCTATATTTATTCATATTATTTTTTAATGTCAAATGTAAATAAGTAGGTATGTAAATATTTTTTTTTATGTTTTTCTATTATTGGGCTGGAGAATAATCTAAGAAATAAAAAATTGTTACAGTCAAGTCATTCTACTTTAACTAACCCTATTCTGTAAGATATATTTCTTAAGAAAATGTTTAAATTTCTAGTGAATTTTTCTTTAAGTTCATAAAACAACATAATAAGTAAAGCGAAAACCTTAGGGGAAATCGCCGCGACTAAATGAATAAACGGAATAACGTTGAACTAGGGTCAATGTTGAGTCCATTATGAATGGGCCCGTAAAACAAGTTTCTAATAGCAGAAGCCTTACTGTTGGTTCACAATAACTTAGAACTATGTAATTTTTTATTAAAACTTATACGAAGAAAACCTCTTTATTCGTATAGATACAGACATAGTTTATTAGTATTTGATCAAATTGAACCAGAAATGTTTATTACAGTGAACACACGATTTGACTTTTGATTCGTTACGTTGATACGAATTATAAATATACAGTTCATACAAAATGTATGTATTCTTGTTTATAGACTCCCGTCTTCGACGTCAAATCTTTTATACGCCTTCGGTAAAGTACTTATCGGATGTATTTATACATTTCCTTATAGTATATTAATAAATTTATAAAAAGAGACAGAAATGTTCCATCCATATGATACATAGCGAAGGATTCGCGTTTCCATTAGATATAAGAAGTAGTAACTTATTGTTACTAGCCAAGTCGTAATTTGGATCTTAGCATCAACATTTTAAGCGATTTATAGAGATTATAACTTAGTTTTTTAGGTCTGTTGCAGATTACCAGAAACTTGAAATAACACAACGCACACCACAGTAACATATAGAGATAAATTACTAGTGAAATTTATCAATATAAAAAAAAACTATTGTGAACATAATCGGCAAATACCCAATTGAATTTCTTAGCTGTTCTTCTCAATCTTGAGATTGACGTTTAAGTACATTTAATAAATGTACTAAGTGAAATAAACTATTCTTAAATTGATTTGGATTTTGAATGAAGAAAACATTATAAATATACTAGCTGACCTGGCAAACATTGTTTTGCCATATAAATTATTTTTAGACTTGAAAATTATTACAAGTACTAATATCGCTATAAAAAAGTAAGGTTTGGTGGTAGAAGACTCAAAATGAAGGGTTATATGTATTTTTTATGCTAAATAAAAAAATTAAATTAAATTTTTTTGACTAAAAATAAATTGGTGCCAGCCTTATCACTTACGGGTATTAAAAATAGTTTACGAGCTCAGACCTAACAATATAAACAAAATATGTCATAAAAATCGGTCAAGCCGTTTCGGAGGACTTTGATCACAAACACTGTGACATGAGAATTAAATATACATTGATTTGGAAAAACATTTGTAAATATGTAATATATTATTTCGATTAATAATAGGTATAATACACAATTTGAGTAAATTTATGTCCTGAATAATCATTTATAGTGGTGGGGTTGATGAGGCCTGTAGGTACAGAGTACACACTCATGTTTGCGCGTTGATCTAATTATTTTAGACAAAGCCAAATTACCTAACCGTAATTTTACATTAGGGTTATTAAATTTTATGCAATGTTTTCTCTGTTGTTTTATTCCTCGAGTGTGGACACAATTGTATGGTGAACTAGCCTGTAAAGTGTAATATGTTTATATGTAACTTATAACGATATTTTTAAGTACATACAATACATCACTAATTATTTTCTTTATCGGCAAGTAGACGATAAGCCTTCTGTACCTACCCCATCAAATATATATTCCTCATCGCAACACGTATTTAGGCTGGCCTCACACAGCCATAATTATCTCTCTTAATTCAGATTCTTCATTCAGAAAGCTCAGAATTCCATACAACGTCAGGCTCCATATATATTCTGATTACCTAGTTATTTGAAGTAAATTGAAATATCGCTATACAAATCACAGTAAAGAAAAATGTTAAAATATATTTTTTAACTATGTTCTATCGAATGGAATATAAATTTTTAATATTGATGAATATAACAAAAGTGCATTAGACTATTGTTGAAATTTTTTATATTGAAGTCTCTCTTTCTGGTCGGTCCAGACCATCCAGATGCATCAGGGTTGCATCTGGATTTATATTGAAGTACCTACTTAATTGTCATTTTGTTTCATTTATTAAAAAGCGGTTGAATACTCACCTACTAGATGCTTGCACTCCATAAGGCCATCACCATTAAAAAATGTAGATTATAGATATAGTCCTAAAGTTTCACTCAAAATTCTGCAAGTTTTTTTTTCTTATTTGTAATTGTTTATAAACATATAAAATGGAACAATATTACAAAAACACTGCTATCCAATACATTTTACACAAATATTTTTATAAAATATATGGATTCATTTTGATACGAATGTTTTACAGGAGCTATTATCGTAAAATTGTTCTCAGGACAAGAAATCTCGAGATAAAGTGACGTTCTAATCTTAAATTATTTGTGCCATGCATGTTGGGGAATTTATTTGTTTTGAAATTGTAATAATATGCTTTTCTAACTTTAGCAGATTTATTAGTCTGCTTTCGGTATTGGATACTCTTAAGAATACTACTTGAATATTTTTAATTTCATTTAAATTAAACTTTGTTAATAATAACAGAATAGTTATACCGCCACCGTGGCTAAGTGGTTTACGCGTCTGCGTGTTGCGCCGGAGGTACAGGGTTCGAATCCCTGTGGTACTAATAAAAGTTTCAGTTTGATAGGCACAGTAGGCTGATCACCTACTTGCCAATAAATAAAATCATCAGTGAAACAGATACAGCAATGTGTTTTCCCCTAACCCCACTAGGGGTTACGCGAATTCACTTTAATAATAACAAAATAATTCTTAAGTGTTCAAAATATACTTTATAATTTGGAAAGGTGAATGTATTACGACTATGAATTTGAGCCCAAGTGAATGGATATTAATTATGCTTATAATAGGTTACGTAATCTTTGCTATAAATTACAACATTTAATGAAGAACTAGGCGTTCATTTTAGAGCAGACTATTATTAAAATATTTACTGCGACCTAAATTAGATTCGTTAAATTTCTGTAAAATGTAGTTACAAATTAATATAATATAGTATGAGAGTGATGACTCAAATCTGTTTCTAACCTCTAACGAAAATGAGAGATGTTATTAGTTTGATAAATCTGTGTATCTGTGAATCTGTGACTCTGTGGCATCGAAATTCCTAAACGAATGTAATCGAATTGGATCTTAGCTTCACCATACATCAATTCATGAAAATCTCTTTATCGATATGAGATATTCTTCTTATATTCATCTAGTCGGTAATTCATTTTAATCGTATACAACTTCGAAAATGTTCACATAATTCAAAAGAATATATGTGGAACAAATCAAATAGAAAAAATTACGTAATCATCTAAAGAACTGTTATTAGAACATTTTTATATTTCTAAACGAATAGCCAAACTCAAAGGAATTGCTCTACGTTACCAACATTTCTTTTATTTTGTATATTGATCATAGATAAATATTATAGCAGAAAAAACAGTTTGAAATGGCTAAAATTCAAAAGATCGCGAAAATGTTTTCCGCTGAAAACTTACGGCTTAGATATTATATTTTTTTAATAAGAAATGACGTAGTAATAAGCCTACTAGTTTTCACAATTATTAATGTGGTTTTTTTTTAAATGTGATAATTTTTTTGAGATGATACTTCCCGTAATAGGTAAAACAGATATATCATAGGCATACCCTCTAGGGAATATCATTCGATTGTTTAATATAAATACATATTTTTAACCTTTATCTCACTTACTTATTGTTCTTCAATTTTGTTCTCTCAGTATTGTTTGTCTCTTTTTTGGAACCATTGACACCATTCACACGTCTGTAAGGAGGTGACTGACTATGTTAGACAGAATTGAATAAAGTTTATAAGTAACCAAGCTGATTCTGCGAACTTCGTACAGCTAATAAAAAATAGGTATAGTAAGCTATCCTTAAAAGATTAGATATATACCACCAAAGACTTTTTTCTGATCTATAAAAGATAAATATACCACCATGCATTGTTTTGTTATATCTCAAAGCGATCAGGCAGCTGTTTCGATGAAAACTTCCAGAGGGCTTGACTTTTTTCAACAATAATTATCAATGTTTCAACCAATTTACATACAATATATCTGGACCTTCCTCATGAATTATTTTATCTATTGGTGAAATTCGCATGATAATTCGATCAATAGTTTTTAAATTTATCGCGAACAAACAGACTATGAATATGTTGTGAAGTAATATTATGTATTTTAATTACATTCTATACATTTTGTCGGGGTTTAAAACTAGTACGAAACTATGAAAAATAATTAAAGCTTTGAATAATACAATACTTTATATCCATTACGTTCCTCACGTATGTAACTTCTTCCTCGAGTGTCTTTTCGTTGTAATAAAAATTTATACCATTGTATTTGACCATTTTCAAAGTAATACATCGTTGTAATGAAAGATTTATTACAAGAATTGGAACACTGATTGTAAATACGTTTGTATAAATAAACATTGTATTTATAGCTATTTATACTATCTTACTAGATTTATCTTGGCAACATTGGAGGTCTAGTAACCAAATTTTAGTGAAATTATTTATAGCATTATGGTTTACAAAAGTGCATTGACACGTATAACTGCCCATCTACAAACAGACACGTGTAATTTCGTTTATTAAATAATATATTTTTTTTTAAATTGCAATATTTGTAATCATGCTGCTAAATTCCGGATTTTAAAAATAAATAAATTGAAATGTATTGCAAAAAGAAGGGCGCTATTGACTACAATTATAGTAACTATCAAATATGTCAAAGGCTTTTATAACTTCAGAGAATAAGAGCGTCAAAATTTACCATTTTATGCAAAAGAACTCCATTAAAATTTATTGAATAAAATGAAGTAGGTACCTTAATAAATAATAAATGGCTATCGTTTATATTAACAATTATTTTTTTATATAAAACATATGAAATAAAATGAACTTTTACTTCTGAGATTTCTCTAGAGACAGCTTGAACAATTAACGTGTAATTATTCATTTTACACTTAACTTCCAGCAAATAATTACTCAGATGGGTTTAGGTAAAGGTCACAGCCGTCCATAGAGAAACAATTTATTGAGATAAATTCTACCAAATGAATTGAAATATTACAAAATATATTTTTAAGAAATTTAGAAAATTGATGATTCAATAAAAACTAATATGAGTTACAATTATCAATACACTACAATACAAAAAAGACCTTTGGAGTTAAATCTAAAACAAGAAGATAAAGCCTAAAATTATTAACCACCGCTCCACCTTCTTTTATGCATCTGAAGAATATTATAAGTTAAAAAGAGATGAGAAGAGATGATATTGGTTTTAATAACAAACAGATTTAGTTAGAACTACGACTGTTAATATATAACTAATATGGTTTACGTTTTATATTTTAAAAGAAGAACTGTTAAAACACCTGACATTTCTACAGAGTCGCTATGGGTCAATAAACCCAGCCTAAAATAAGTCTGACGACTTTATAATAACGCTACGACCACTATAAGCGTAGTATCATTGAAAAAGGTTGCAAAAACGGCAAAAAATTATTCCTTTTGAGAGATTCTTTTTTACGTAATTGGCTAGTTATGCAAATATCATATATGACGGAATTATTCCCGTTTAAAAGTTCTAAATAAAGTCTTTAATATGAAGTTGGGATTAGGATTCTATTCAATCAAAAGAAGCCCTCGGACCGTTCGAATTATAGAAATAGCGTGTTGTGCCAATCTCCGTGCAGCGCTTACGTCATTCAATACGAAAGTCTTATATAAAAATAGGCTAATGGCCGATGCATGGTCTGCGCTCGGCGACTTTCTATTTAAAGAACACAATCTTAAATAGACATCGAAATTACTTGCATTAATGGATATCGGAACTATTTTCACAACAACAATTGTCCTTACTTTTTAAACGATACATTTTAAGTATTTTCGCTTTTGCAACAATTGCAAGTTTGAGATATTATTTTATTTTATAATGGATAATTGTTAAAATTAAGGGATATAAGCCACTAATGATAAAAATTGACACATAAAGACTGTTTTTATTTATATTATATTTGATTAGAATGAGATTCGAAGAGGAATCTTCGTGTATAGATTCTGATCTACGCTCCTTGTAGCTACGCTAGGAAGATATGCAAGAATAAAAAATCAGAACTTCTGAGTTATCTATTTGCTCAGTGCCATTTAAATAGGATTTGTATAAGTACTAAATAAATAATCCCAAATAAATAATCCTAAATAAATTTCAATTAGCTTCGTGGTGCCGGGTAGTTATAAAAACGGTTTGGAGGTAAAGAAAATCAATACAACGGATGCAGATGTATCTGCGACATGTTATTAAAGACTTACAGACAAACACAAGAGGACTTCTGGTCATAAATTTGGTCTGTATACTGAACTGTACGGTTATGATAAATGTTGATTCGCTGTAAATACCTTTTTGTAAATAAATAGACAAAATATATAAATAATATCGCTCTTCGAGCATAACTGAACAAAATATAAATTCAACTGTTATAATAAGAGCTATCAATCAAGCCGCCGACATCTATTATCAACGAAAACTTCATTCCGTCGCTGCTTCTATTATGTTATAACAATCTTCAGCCTCATCCGATGAACATCAATTATTATTATTATATCGAACATATGGTATCTACCAATAATATTATCTGTTCGAATTTTAAATAAATTTAAAATTTTATCTTTTTGTTTTTTCTGCCGTTTGTTTATAGTTTATCGTTGCTATCATAAAATAAATAAAGAAAATTTTGCCTATTTCTATAATTTACGTAAATAAATAAAAATAATAGAAAGTTTTATCAACAAATACATAATTGTGTGTATCTCTGAAAGATTTTATCTGTGGTTTTTATGATCAATCAGATGCGATACAATTTTACAAACAAAAGTTCAATTTAATATTAGTACCAAATACCACTTGTTCAAAATTATTTATAAATTTCAGTTATCGAAGGTCGCCGATATCAAGTATAAATTCATTGAAAAGTCTCTGTCTAAACGAAGCAGAAATTCCGTACCTACTTAATAGGTAGGTATAGGTTTTTTAATCAGAGCTCCATAGAAGCACATTCGAAGCCATGGAAAATATGTGATTATTTTAATATTTCATTTCTCCCCACGAACATAATTTTCACTAAATATATTTTACATTCGACTGTCAATTCTATACAGTTTGGACGTCTCTGCGTCAGCCAATTTGATTACAAATTGATGTGTTGCGTATTAACATGAATTGCTGATTCTAATTAAAAAATGACACGAGGGATTTGTATGACAAGATGATGTCAAGGCGAACTGTTTTTGTAATAGACGAATTTACTGATGCTTGTTGTTTATGAAGCAAAAACCCACATTTTCATTACAATTTTTTAAACTTTATTATTAAACGTTTTTTTACATTGATTAACTTTTGTTATAACGGAGAGAAAGTCCTTGCAAAACTAAGGTAGAAAAAGAAAAAGGTAATATATAGATAAACATTCATTGACGGTAGCATAAAACAGCTGTCAAACAGGTGTCACTATTGACGCATTTCTTCGTCATTAAAACGTGACGCATTTACTGCTTGCGAAGTGTTGAAACTTGAGAGCATTAATTTTGTAATAATATGGAAAATTCTAGTTAATAATGATTTATTTTTGATAAACGAAGTCATTTGTGATCGTGTGACTAACCAAGTATCGATAATTAAAAGAAATATGGTGAATCATAATAGCGTATTCTCTGAATTTGTTAATGTTTTCATAAAAGATGCAAGCAGGAAGAATCGCTTATATTACTTGTATGTGTGAGGTCATGAGCAAAATTTTTTGTTGGCAAAATTATTTTTCTTTAGTTTATAATCATTTCCAGACAGCAATATTTTGTAGTACATCTAATTGTAATAAAATATGAAACGTTTTATCTTTAGAATGGGCATTCTATTTTCATGTACAACTCATGACGATAAAAACTTTAGATAATATAATATGTAATATTTGCACGTCTGCAAGAACGTGTAAGTTGTTTTTAGTAGTTTTATTTGTGAAGCATCCATTAATTCAAATCATATCACGTTAAAAAGAATAACCATCTCTTTCGGATTGTCGACAGAAAATTCACGTCGAACTTTGTTAGAAATATCCAACAAAATAAAATGGTTTTTCCTTAACTAATAGGATTTTATTTTTGCATTGATTTCAGGTTACTGCTGCCGGAAAAGCAGTGTTAGTTACTGGATGTGACAACGTCTTGGGCAACGCTCTAGCTAGACGGCTGGATGACTTAGGATATCATGTGTTCGCTGGTTTCCAGAATAAAGCTGGCAATATTGACGCTGATATGCTAAAAGAGGACTGCTCGGGAAGATTACATACACTTCAGCTGGATGTTACCTCAGAAACACAGGTGTTTACTTAATAATTATTTATTTAATTTATCTATTGCCAAAATTCACGGATAAGAAACTTAAAATTATGCCTTGCGTGGAGTAGCCATATAAAAAGAAAAGTCATAAAAATGAAAAGAACAATTTAATATTTTACATTAAAAACTTGAACATGTTTTTATAAATTTGAACACAGGACCTCCGGCATAACAAGCAGACGCGAGCACGTTGTATCTGATATGACAGATTATCCTATGAATTACACGAAATTTTATACCGTTAAGTAGTTGTTAATTAAAATTGAAGTACATGAACACAATTAGGGATACATAAACAAGAGCCGTAAGTCCCAATCTTTTGAATAAAAAAGTCTTTGAAGTCCCAAAAACAAATTAAACTTTGAGCGCTAAAGAAAAATTGTATTAACTAAATTTCGCCTGTGTACGACTATTTCTCAGTAAAATATATTTTTCTTTAAAAATTGCTGTGCCTACGACTTCGTTTGGTTGAAATGAGGACACATATATTTTATACCTATTACCACACAGTATTGAGAATTTAATAAAAGCCGCATTTCTATCGGTTGAGCTATTTCTTACTCTGTTGCCTAAACAAACGAATGGCTTCTTGGACTTTTTTTTAGTATACAATCGATCAAATAATTATTATCACACTGATTAAAACAAGAACACAAAGAAAAAAATCTCGCTTATATTACGAACTGCTTTTTATTTGCCATTAAATCTAAAGGCCAATAAAAACAAAGTAAAAAATATATAAAAATGGAAACTCTCTTATAATGTTAGTATCGGTAATTTAATGAATTAAACTTCTGACATTTAGAATAGTTTCAAGTTTCATCTCTTCAAACTTTACAGAACTCCTAACGCCATCTATTACCTAGTAATACAAATTATATAAATAAATATCCTATCTCTTGAATATAATATTTATATAATTTTTTTGAATAAATTTACAGCATCTTTACAATTTTCCTAACGCCATCTATTATTTAGTAATACAATGTTAGAAGTAATTGTTTCAGATTCTTTCAGCATCGCTATACATCGTAGACCATTTACCAGAGGGCGCTCAAGGCTTATGGGCTATTGTGAACTGTGAGTCTTGGTGCGCTCTAGGTGAACTAGAATGGGTGCCATTTTCAGTCATCCGTCGCGCTATGGAAGTCAACCTTTTGGGTTCGTATCTGAGTGCATTTATATTTAAATATAAACAATGTAGATGGCACTACATGTTGATGTAAGAAAATTTTAATTTAACGAAACCAGTACCACAAAAATATAGAATGTTAATAGGTAGTTTGTTTCAAGTCTGCCATTACCCGTATGAGTACTTACTTACTTTTACAAGTAAATAACATATTATTAAACTATGTATACGTATATAATATATAATTGATAAATTAAACATAATATTATGTTATCTAAAAATGAAGGTTTTATATTAAACTCTCCCCGGAAATTACTCAATCTATTGGTGAAAACCGTTCGTTAAATTTTGAGATTAGCGCAACCAGACAAATGCGGCGTGAGACACTACTATATAATCTGTATTCAAAATGATATATTTTTCATCATAATATTAATACGCGAAGCAAAAACTTTGTATCCTTTGTGTCACAACTTTGAAAACTGAATCGGATACGCCCTAACACATTGTGTATTTAACTTAAAATTGCATACTATACTTTTTATTTTGGCTAATAAAGTGTCCTCTAGAAATTTCTGTTTTGTTCTGTCCTGTTTAACCTCAGACAGACAAGTTTTACATGTCTGTGTGTATGTGTCTGTGACTGTGTTAGTCTGCTGTGGCATCGTAGTCGACCCAGGGACTGATTTCATCCATTTATTAAATATTCTTATTTGAAATTATCATATCGGGTTATTTTTTTAATTCTCGTCAAAAAATTTAACTTTTTTTAATAATCATCTTCAGGTATCTTCATACTTAGTACATATGATATCCTTAGTATTATGACGGCTGATGGCGCAATAGGTTAGAGCTCCTGTCTTTTGCGCCAAAAGATTGGAATGCACCTAGCATTTATTTATGAAATAAGCACGAATGTTTGTTTCCGAGTCTTGGTTGTTTATAAACATATATATGTATTTATTGTGGTACCTCCGTTGTTTCTGATTACGAGAACACAAGTATTTCATCTACTTATTTTGGGACTAGAGACTCACATAGAGCTGTCTCAATTATTATTATATATGCTCAGTATGAGGTAATGTGATGCGATGGAATTCAAGCTTATCACTCCAGGAATCTCGTCATGTAGAAATTATGTATTAGGGAGACATAAATAGCAGGATTTATGTATACACAATACAAATATACCGGATGTAATCGTTAAGTGTGTACAGGCGATTATTACGTAACTATTACAGATATCAAAAAACTTTAAAACTGATATCGTAAATATTTTACCTAATGAATAAAATGACAATAATAACTTTTTAAAAATAAAACGAGAAATATCCAAAAAAATTACATCATATAAATCGCCTGTGCACACTTAACGATTACACCCGATATATATATACACACGCTTTTTTGCAGGGTTTTGGTGGCTCGTACTGTGCGTTGACCGATGGTAATATTAAACCACTCTTACTAATCATTTAGCTAATCCGAGCACCGCATCAAGGCTTGCTTGATGGTGATTTCTAGAAATTTATATTATTTATAATGGTTATCGCCTTACGCTGTTCAACAAAGATTTGTCCAAAATGTTTTGTCTTACTACTACAATTGCACCTTCGTAAGGAAGAAAAAAAAAACATTTAAGATATTTTTTGAAGTTATACAACACTTATAAGTAGAAATGAAAGTGTTTGAGTTTTCAAACTCCACCAACCTACAATTCTAATGTTGCACTACCTTATTTTCTATTTTTCTCTAAACCAATTATTATTAAAGCGCTAACCGAACATAGTATGAAAAGTTTAAGCATTTTTGAATAAAGTTTCAACATTTTACTCTTGGTAGTTTTGTCAAGGGCTTCATAATTATCCACTGCAGCAATGACGGTCTGTACATTTATGAAAAATCTAGTATTTTGTTTCACAGTTCTTCTTTATGTTTAACAAAAAGAAGTTTACTTCAACCAGGTCAGGATTACGTTTCTGAACAACTATACTCATTAATATTTTAACATTTTAATTATATTTTTCATTCAATTACTGTAAATTCTCAGTAAATTTTATTAATTTGAACAATTAATATTATATTAATACTAGTGGACCCCACAAACTTCATATCGCTTCAGAGTTCCGAATAATAACAGTTCATTGAAAACGTAATTCCATAGAAAATGTATCAGGAAATGAATTTCCTTCATAAACACTTTTTCGTGAATTATTCTATATTCTTAACAGTTAATCTGCTATTCTTGGATAAGACAAATCCAACAAATCAGAGATCATCAAAATCAGTCTATCGGTTCTTGAGTTATAAATGGTGTAAGCAACCCGACGTTGTTTTATACTTTATTAGGTATATTAGGAGTATAAATATTTTTTGACATTATTATTTGTTTTTTTTTATATAAAATAGCTGACTCTGGAGGCAGAAGTATTCGGCTTCGCTCTTGTTTATGTGTTGTATATTGTTTTTGTTATTAAAAGATAATATACATTATTGTAAAGTGAGTAATTTAGAAGACATAAGAACGGAAAAAATCTTACTTTCACGTTTGTAATATTAGTAAGTCTGGAATGCCAATTATCTTAAATAAGTTTTATTAGACATAATATCTTAAATTAAAATTGTATACAGGTATTCCCAATTCTTAATACCGTATTCAAATTAATATAGTAAGTTTTCCAATGGACACACGGTTGGCTGTGCGCCAAAACTATAATATTCCACGAGCTGAATATTATTTTGACATTGAAATAAAATTAAATGTATATTTGTAACCTCTGACGTGAGAAAAATATGTTTAAAAAAAATAATTGACTTAATTTATCAATTGTACAAAATAATGCTACGCCGTAGCGCATTCGTAGAACTGACGTAGCACTAATTCTAAAGTAATGATTCCACAACACCCGATCCCTAGCTTATATAACAACTACCTTTTACACGTGATTTCGTCCGTGTTATACACAACTTAGTCTACGACACTCAGAAAAAGACTTGCTTTCCATCAATTAAGTGATAAAAAAATTAAAACCAAAATATTTTTCTCTTTAAGATGTTAGTATTGATAAGTAAAACCGCACTCATTGCTAAGATATTCATTCGTGAGAACAGATAAATGTTTGGGTTGACGTGTCTGTAAAGATAATGCATCCATAAAAAAGATGCAGAAATGTGTCTGCATTGTGACACACCGGTCACGGGGTTTTACACTTAATTCTGTTTAACAAAAATAACACACCTATTTCACTAAACATTTTAATAATAAGAAACAAGAAAAATAAGTCCTTGGGTCGTCAGGTAGGGTTATCGTCTTACACGTGTCGTCTTTCTAAAGGTCTTATTTTCCTAATTGAATACTTAAGTCGGTGCTTCTATTGTCTCTGGATCATATTAAAATAAGGCTCGTTTCATGTGAATGTTCCTAAACGTTAATTATGGACTCTAGCTTACCTAGAGACGTCTTATGTAAGTAGAGCTTTTCATCCGTGAAACAATTTATTACAAACAAAATACAAATCTTTTATCTCAATAATATCCCTGCGTGCGTGTTTCTATCCGTTTGTGCAAATCTCAAAATCTACTTAATGGTTTTTATGCGATTTTCATTAATAGATATAATGATTCCTGAGGCAATTTAATTTGTTAAGGTGTTTGTAAATTTTT
The DNA here is from genome assembly GCA_912999735.1 of Aporia crataegi. Taxonomy (NCBI): domain Eukaryota; kingdom Metazoa; phylum Arthropoda; class Insecta; order Lepidoptera; family Pieridae; genus Aporia; species Aporia crataegi. The sequence continues at coordinate 1,127,102 of OU538737.1, forward strand.
TGTAAGATGAAAAAATATGAGCCACCTGCAGTCATTAAAAATGCTTACCAGGATATTTTGCGAGTATATAGCGAAGCGGGTAGCCGCTAGATGAGTATAATGTAGAAATATGTGCAGATAGTAGCGTACTGTAATTCCAACTCATTTAGCTTACAACCCTAATTAAAAAAAATCATTGCTTACATAAGCAATGTTGGTGAAAAATTTTAATTTTCAACTTCCAAAGTTTGGAGCTTTAGACTCGAGCTTATTAAAAAGTTGTGCAGAAACCAGAATTAACGCTTGTTTTTATTATAAGGATGGCTAGATCCTACGAAGCTGGGATTTTTATCCTAGCTCTGATAAGCTTTAACACAAAACTGAAAATATTTGAAATCATTTATCTATCTATTAGACGCGATCAATGAAGAAAATTTATTTAAAAAAAACTATCTATAAAAAAATTTAAAGTAATAAATAAAACAAAAACAATATTTTAACAAAGAAAATACTTTGAAATCGATGCAGAACTTTAACCGAAAATAATAAATTAAATATCATAAATTGCAAGAGTAAAAATAGTTCTCGTGACCACGGCTGTTGCAACACGGTCGAAACGTCGAGGTAAGTCCCGTTATATTTAATAATAATGAGTTCAAATCGCGAGTCTAAAGTTTATGAAGAATAAAAATATATGTTACAATACAATCAGTTCATAGTTGGTAATTGGCATCACAAAAAAACATAAATAACTGAATTGAGAACCACGTCCTGTTTTAAGTTCAGTTAATAAGGAGTTTGTATATTTAATCTCTGTGCTATTTAAAAATGGTAGATGAAACATATAAAATGAGTTGTTACTTAAGGTAAGAAATACTTATGCGTAATACCTAAACAATAAAGTATTTTTTAAGATATAAAAATATTTAAATGTACTCGATTTATAACCTACAACTAAAGTCACTGTTTTTATTTAAATGGGTATTTAATATTTTCTTGCCTCGTACCGTCTGAATTATGAGTTTATAATATTATTAAAAACGTTCTACTTTTCATGCGTCATAAAATACATGTCGGAATCCTGAGTAACAAACGATGGAATGTTGGATTCTGCAAAGGAATTGGTTTCAAATACCAAGAGATGATAGGCGCACTTGAGCGAGGTTGAAATTCTTGAAACGACACAAATCGTAGTTTTAAATCCTCGATGAAAAAAGAAGGGTGTTATAAGTTTGACGTGTCTGTATGTCTATCTGTAGAATTGTAGATACTAAACGAATAAATTTTTTTGTTTGAATGCTGATTTAATCGGGATGGACTGTTTTGGAAGAAGTGAAAAATTGAGAATGTAAGCATCTTTAGTTCCATGTGTGAGTATATTTAATCAAAAGCCGATAACCAAGCCTCATCTATATAAAAACAATAGAGGTTTACAGACTAAAAATTAGTTAGTTGCTAAGACAAGCTATATGTATTTTATGTTCGCTTCAATGGTAATATGTTTTTCATTATTTCTTATAAATCTTAAAATAATTACTATATTATATGTGCGAAGTGGAGGACACCAAAATAATATCATTAAAATTTCTTATGAAAACCCTAGACTTCGTGTCACACACACGTTATTACTTCAGAGAATGTTCATACGAGCATTGTGGCCGTACTTAACCCAATGTTCTAGGTTGCATAAACAAGAACATTTCCCCTACGGGGCTAATCAATTATGAACAAAACAACATTAATGAACGTACGCCCGGGCTGTTTTAGTTATTTTACGCTGCTATAATTAATATTCTTGACTCTCACCGTATTAAACTAATTATAGGTATGAAAATCATACTGTATGGGATTTGAAAAACTTACAGAATAGACTAAACCTTAAATGGCATAGTGGACGTTTCTGCTTCTGTTTCAATGATTTTTTACAGACAAGTAGATTATTCTGTGTGTTCCAAAGCAATTTTTTTATAATTTCCTCTGAAATCGATTGCAAGTAGTTCGACAAACCATCTATCAAACGAATGGTGACTAAGCTATGGAGTTTAAAACTATTAAGTAAAGAATATCCAGAATGGATATATGTAATTCTATTTACTACACAACTTTTCATCCTACTCCGGTGAAGCTCAAAAGAAGGGTATATGTATACCTAAGTCCATACTAACTGATTTTGTTTAATCAGTTGAGCGATCGTTATTAGATTAGTCTTAAATAGATAAAACTGTTTTTTCGATCGCATTCGATTAGAAGCTTTCATTTTGTTTTTTCATGTATATTTTCTATGTAATTTCAGGCCCAGCACGCTTAGTCCAAGTGATGTTACCGCTGGTACGCAAAGCTCGTGGCAGGGTTGTTCTTGCGTCTTCCATTCTGACTCACGTAGCTGCTCCCGTGAGAGGTGTCCATGCAGCTTCACTGGCAGCCCTTGATGCACTGGCTGCCTGCTTAAGACGAGAACTGAAACCACGTGGTGTTGATGTTGTAAGTAGCGGTCGTATTTTTGTTTTTCTTAATTTCTTACTTATTGTTGCACTACAGCCTTTATAGGCCTTGCCCTGGTCGGTCCAATCCTTCAGTTTAATAAAATATTTTTACAAATATTTAAGAATTTTGTTAAATATATTTTTTTTACCAGTAATTGAAAAAAACATAAAACATACCGAACCAAAATTCTCTTTTACACAGAAGACATGGAAAGTGACAGCGTTTGAGACATTGTTTAAACAATGTTTATAAGTAAGGTGTGTAAAGTCTATAGAGTGTATATTGTCTACACGTATTCAAGCGATCGCTTGAAGCTTTTATGCATGAATAAACAATGCATTCATATCCATTGGACCGTGAGAATGTTGCAAACATATATACCAAAACTTTATTATCTATAACTAATTTTTAACCTCAGATGAAAATGAGTGGTGTTAAAAGTTTGATGTCTGTGTGTTTGTCTGGTGTTTTTTTATCCACTATTTTTATTATTTAAAATTGATTCATAGTTGGTTACTCAATCGCGTAACATACATGCAAAAAACAAACACACGAATTATATCTCTTTATTATATTAGTATAGTTGATAATTACTACAAATACAATATAATAAATGTCTTAGCTAAGCCGCATTAATACCGCAAGCTTACTTTAACTCAAATAATTAATAATTCGATTAGAAAATTAAATTATGTCTGAATAACTCGTTCATTTTTATTACGAGAAAAGCTTGTTTGGAAATTTTATTCAATTTTAGCGTATTAAACAATTTAGCATTAAAATAATAATAATAGAACAAAACTACACTAAACACTTTGTCTAATGACTTCCATATTTACTCAAAATTAACAATCATTACTTTCGTACGACTACCGTTCCTGGCATAGACAAGTTCCAACACGAAACTTCGCCGACCCAATTAGCTTCTAACTTGATGTTTTGAATTCAGTACTTACAAAATCAGCATCTACTTATTCGCTCTATAGAAAACTCAATATTATCAGTCTTGAATAGTACAGTTCTGAGTTCAAATTTCAAATTGAAATTGCCTTGGTTCTTTATTCTGTGCAAAAGTAACTGAATCGTTCCTTTTTATCATTATACTTTACCCCGTATTTATTCAATCGTTTCATATTTTATTGTGTTCGGTTTAAAGTGAACGTAAGTTGACTTTTGAGTAAGACAAATAAATACAGAGTAAACTTCTTGGAATAAACATTGTAGCCTATTGTTCTATAGAGGATATATGTGGCCATAACGTTAAATATTTGATCATTACATATGAAATTGGCGTTTTGTAGGGAAAAATTAAAACCACAAACAAAAGGAAATAATATATTAAATAAATCAAAGAATATACCATTATTAAGCCATTTTATAGGAAGTTTCTTTGATTCCTTTACAATAAACCTTTGAAGGCGGTTTGGATTTACTTATTTATCAGAATTGAATTTTTTCCCGTGGTAATCTGATAAAGTGATAATCTGTTAGAGAAAATTCTGGGAGGAATGGTGGTTATCGGAGACATTCTAATCCCAGCTCCTGTAGCTTACCGACCGTTCGTTGTGCAGTGCAGACTTTGTCTTAAAGCAGCAATGGGCTAGAGCAATTGACAAGTCTTGGTTGTTTAACGGCTAGTTTTTCCATTATTGTTTGCAATCGTTGATAATACACATCTGTCGTCATTGTTTGCCAGAACTCATGAAGCTATAGTGGGCGACTTCAGCACTGGTCCACCCGATGCTCACCAGTAACTTTTTCTGGGACAACTTTCTCTTGGAGTGAGATTTGACCGATTCTCTTGGATTCATTGCGAAGCGAGTTTCTTATTATGGTACAGGATCCATTATTTGTCATAAGTAACGATACGATTCAAAATCTCCTCGTTATTGTGATAGTTGAGTAAATTAACGCAGCACTCGATGCGTGTTAGTTGGTGTGCTTCACTCAATCAATGCGATACCGATTTTTCGAGCTTTTTTTACTTTATCAATGTATTTTAAATGAATCAAAATTTTCTTATCACTGCTATAAATGTAAAATTCGTAAACAAAACGATATCAAAGAAAATCATATGAATCACTAAATTTAAAACTCAAATAAATAAGCCTAAATTTGAAATAAATTTATAAAAATAATAATCATTTGAAGTTCCTAACCAAGTGTTACATATTTGATTTGACAAAATGGCCAGTGCAATTAAACGCCAATTTAATATATAATGACCTAATGTATTCCTTACATATTTGGATATCTCTCATCTTGGCGTGAAATTAAAATTTTATGTCATAAGCCTGACAAACTTAGTTACAGAGGCGGTTCACCGTCTTCTCACTTAAACATAATTAACTTTTGTTTGATAAATCTCTATATAATTTAATTATTTTGTTAACTTATTCCAGTGCATGTTCTTCAGCTTATTATAAATGTAAATAACTAATAAGTCGACATTCACGCCTAAACTATATAAAACGCCCATATATAAAGAAAACATTGTGAAAAATACACAAATATGACGCCTCTCTTTATAATTCGTCATCGCTACCTACATTTGCGTGTATTCTTATACAAAACTTTCCATTATAACGAATATATAAACAACAAACTGCCGAATAAAGCTTACGAGCTAATAAACAATGCCTAGTTTCGCGCTTCAAACCTGTGCTCAATTCCCCAAGCTTAAACTAATGTTTACAAGTTAGTAACATTATCATGTTTCATTCGGCTTCATAGCCGGTAAACTAGGTTAAAAGTCTAGTTCTAATGAGAGGCATATTAAAAGTTTAATGTCCCAGCCGACCAGCACGTTTCTCTTCACGGTCTGAATCTTTTAAAGTACCAATTTAGTAATTTCGTTACTGAGTAACTACTATAAAATTTGAATTCTTTATATCTATACTAATTTTTGTCTATACCAAAAGAATTATATATAAATATAAATTTTCGTTTAGTAAACTAAAATAGAAAAATATTTTTGCTTCAAATTAAAAAAAAATCTATTTCAGTAATGAGCAGCTAAGTTTTTTGCGAATAAAACATTGTAATCATGAAAGTCTAAACTTTTCTTTGATTTATATCAAGAAAAATCCAATGGCTCTTAAATAAGGTAATTTATTTGTTCTTGTACATAATAATGTTTAGTTATAATAATTTTTGCATATTAAACTCTGCTTTATATCAAAAGTAGTATTCTATTAGTTTATTTTGTTAATTTGTTATTTATTTCAGTTTATACTATCTTAATTTGAAGACAATATTTTTTAGATTTGATACATTTGTGTCGTTTTTTTGAACACTCGAGATAAAACATGTTTCTCAATATTTCATATTCGTAATCTAGACAGAGGTAAATATATAATCGTGTTTTTACATTTTCAGAGAGTTCAAAAAGCATCAGCCTATTTCATACCTACATGTCAGCAAATCTCTCTTTTTACTTTAGCTGTATAGGTTAACTGATTAATACTTGTTTGGAAAAAGATGCGACAGTGAATTATTACGTTAGTATCCTTTTCCGACATATCTTTTAAAAGTTTTGCAAAACTTTCAATAGTTTTTATCTCAATCCCTATTTCTAGGGTGGCCATAAGATTGCCTAGAGCGCAAATATGAGATTCATCTTTGGGTAATGCAATTAATCTATTTTTCTATTAAAATATCAGAAGGTGCAGTACATTCGGTTAATAATTTTCCGATAGCAAAGCGAATGTTACGCGCAAACTTACCTACCAGATTGACCTTTACAAAATTTCCATAATACAGATCCTAAACAAGTAACACTGATAGATAAAGGTATTCGTACATTCTTCATACATTATTCAACGTATTAGTTCTAAGGAACCTTTGAAGTAGATATACGAAATAATATATTGAAAGAAAACACAAGACTGTTATTAAAACAGTTTTATCGCTTCCATCTTGAGGATGTCTATATAGATATTTTGTAGTTGATTTTATAAAAATGTGTGGATGCGATAGTTCAAAACATAAAGATACATAATTTAAGATTCGTATATTTTTCGTCTATAGTTGATTTTTGTTAAATATATCAGATTTGGAAAAGAACAAAATGCCAACCTGAAATTGAGCGTGAATTGATGTTTAAGCAGCCACCACAAATGATGCCTCATTTCACCAAGCTCGTCGGTTGTTATTATTATTTATTTTTTATGAATTTTTCATTACAAAAAAAGGATACACGTAAAACATGGTTGCAGTTTTGTCTTATCGCTATCAAACGATCTCTTCCAAGCAACCCAAGAAACTAGACAGTGAAATCATCTAATCAGAGGAAATGAAGAGGTAATAGTTATGTAAGAGGGTCTTGAAAGAGGAAATAGAACAAGCAAGATGAATATCATTGAAAAGGGAATTACAAAGCTTGATAGAAGAGATAATAAAAGAGTTAGAGAAGAAATTATTTCTGTGGTTAGGAACTTGCAGAAGGAGTTTTTCCGTAGACCGCAATGGGTATTCATTGGAAATTTAAAATGTTTTTTTCAAATAAGAGGGGGCGGAGGGAGCTGAAGGTTATGGGTATCTTTTGACCTTTTCGTTCTCAGATACGTCCTCGATCTGGTCCAGAATAGTACGGCTAGGTTTATACGCACCCACTTCACCATACTCATCCTAACGAATTTTGTGTAGACTTATTTCTCAAAATTTTCTATAATATACGTGTATTTTAATTTAAAAAAAAAATATTTTTAAGTTTGAATATTATACAAACAGTTGGAGTGCGTTCATGTGATGTGCTATCTAAAACAATTTGCCTTTTAATTTAATATAAATGGCAGAGTCGTTCAATAGATCAGTGTTTCGATTCGATTGAGGTTAAACGTTTCCATTTAAATTCACGAATCACAGTTAATTACTGTACCAACTCTATAGATTCAAACTCTGATGTGTTTCAATGAATAATTGAATATAAGTGAAATTGTAGACAACTTAAAAACCCCTCGGCAAGTTATTTACAAAATAAGAATCCACTTATATAATAAATGCGAAAGTTAGTGAGGATATTTGTATGTTTGTAACTAAACCATGCTTAAACAGCTGCATGGATTTGAATGAGGTTTAGAATATAATCTGCATTATTCTTTATATACCGTTAGTGTGTTCCTGTAGTATAATTTAGAGATATATGTACTATGTTTTTCAATTTTGGTATATGGTATATTTGGTATAAATTTGGTTTAGTAAATTGTTCGGATAATAACATCGGTAATGTATAAACATTGCACGTAAATAACGGATATCATGTTTTAAGTTATCCTTAGGGTACTGCCCTTAAAGATAATTAAACACTTTATCGCAGTTTGTATGTTTTATTTTATAAATTTAGAGATATGGGTATTACGACGAAATCAAGGCGGATAAAACCGCGGGGCATAACTATTATAAATGCATGAATAGATAAAAAATTATAGCGGAGATTACGTCAATTTTCAAACGGAAAAAACCACATCATATTGTCTATTCGTTTCACACAAGGATACTTCTTCTTCTGGATCTTGTTGCATTTATTTGAGGTCGGCCTTCTCTCTCCACATTTTCCATTTAGCTCGGTTTTGTGTCGTGTCAGATGATACCCCCAGCTCATTCAGTTTTTTTTTCAGTATCGTCATTCATGTAGTCTACCACGAGTTAGCCTCGCGGTTGGCAGGTCGAAGCCAGCTTCACCATATGGTCTACAGGGCGTCTTTGTACGTTACCGAAGCATTTCTCTCTGCCTTTTTGGCTATCGGGGCTGTTTTAAAACTTCCTCTTGTGTATTCATTTCGGAATTAGACTCTATTTTTTCATTGAGTTGTAAGGTGGTATTCAATTTCACTTATTACAATATTTAGCTCTAATCTGTACTCAAACTGTAATTGACCTTAGGCTAAGTTAATAATTTAACAGCTTATGCTTTTCCCACAGCTGTAGAACAAAAATCACTAAATTGTTAGAATGAAAAAACTGACTTTCAATTTCAAAATATAACGAAGAAAAAGATTTCATCTAAATATAATATACTCGTACAAGAAATTTTATTACAAAAAATTTCCTCAACATGGAAAAACGGACGGAAATTGATAATTCATTTAGGCTGGTCGTCATAGAGATCGCTCGCGATTTCTTTTACATAAATTGAGATGTTTTAGGGACGAAAGTTGTTCTTTATGGGTCTTATATCTTGTATAATAAGTATTATTTAATTGAATAATATAATTAAAAGTCTAGCTACCTATTTAAGAATATTACAAGAACATACTCTTGGGCGATAATGCTTAAAATCGTTTGCTAGATCGACTTCACTCTATTTTATTGAACCACTTGATGAAAAAATAAACGATTTGACGTTTCTGTGTGCCTCTGTGTCTGTGGGTCTATGGCATCGACACCTTGACGAATGGACCGATTTCGATGTGATTTTTGGTTTGAAATGTGACGTTATTGAAACAGATCTTAGCTTTTTAGACTTTAGAATTTATTAAAATTTGGTCATCCATTAATAGATATTTTTTGTAATCACCATTTTGGAGTATTTTTAAGTTATCTTAAACTTTACTTGTAATTTTCATATAACTTTACAGGTGGTCGTGGCAGCTGGTGAATATACCACAGGTAGCGCTTGGCTTTCTGAGGAAAAGCTGCTGGAACAAGCTCGTGATATGTGGAAGAGGCTGAGTGACGAACAAAAGGGAGCATATGGCGAAGACTACTTCGAACAGGCGCTGAGAAGTCTTGAGAAATACACTAAGAATGCGGTTAGTACAGTTTCATTAATTTTTGATTCAAAAACGCTTAAATCAAAAATAAACAAACAAACACAAATAAACTGTATCCTGGTATTCTGTAACATATTAACTCAAAAAGTACTGGACATATTTTAAAACTTTTTAATTGATTGGAAGTTTGACTCATGAGTGACATAAAGCATAAAATTGACAATTTTTTCCCGTGGGCGTAAGAATAACTTATTGACGCATAGTTTTACTTTATTTAAAATACTTTATTGTTCATTAGATAGTAAAAGATATATTACAGCCTATAAATTGTATGATATACAAATGTAGTCTAAATATAGGCTTATCGCATTTGCTCTTGACATTTTAAAACAAAGCGCTTGATTCTAAAGAGATTATAAAAGAGGTCATGTCAAAACTTCAAAAGCCTTCAGATTATTTTATTAATTATATAAACTTTCATTTCACGACTTATTACACATTCTTATTGAGAAGTTTAGATTTTTTCATTATTATAAGTTAAACGTTGTTTCTCTAAGTCAAAGTTTTATCTTTTGTTTAAATTTGTTTGCGTAAATATTAATTTTAGAAGACACTTTTATGACAATTCTACGTCGTTTTTTTAATTTCAGTTGCATATACCTGTGACGAAATTTTTAAAAATTTAGTACGTATATTCCTCGAGAATTAAATTTGGAAGAGGAAAGAATAATTAGGTGAGAGGTTTGTTGATTAAATGAAAATTGAACCTTGATTTTAGGTCGATTTTACCACAACGTTTTGGAACTACCATTATGTTTTGAAATTCAGCCATTTCATCATTAACGCGATCAGACGGACAGACAAAAAAGCTGTGTGGTACCTATTTTGTCGGTAAAATTTAATAATAATTTAAATAATTCTGATAAATATACGCCCTTTCACCCGGTCAACTAATTTCTTTTAAAAATAGTCAGTAAGAAAGCTCTATTACAGTTAGAGATTAAATTCAAAATTACAAGGCTTTATGTAATAAGTGTGAAAATCTCAGTTGTAGACGGAAATTGCACTGCGACGTGGCTGTAATTTAACGATGACCTTTTCGTCATACGGCTTACATCTACGTGTGAACAGTGTTGAAAGTAAAGCGAGGTATGAAAGGCTCAAAACTGAATGTTAGTTAGAGCTCTGTCATTCTGAATGACTGCTTAAATTTCATAGATTTATTCAATGAAATACAATTTTAGTGTCTATAAGGAGTTAGATTAATTTTTTCTCACGGCTAAAAATAAGGGTGTTCAGTTTGACGTGTCTGGGGTAATGCAGCTCTTACAAATGAACTGATTTTGATGTTTTTTGGTTTTAAACCTGATATGATCGAGACGAATCTAGACGAGGACGAATAAACGGGCGATTTTTAAAAATATCTTGAATTTCATTTCTATTGTCTATGACATAAAACCATAGATAACACAGAGAAAAGGCTTTGAGAGACGGGTGAAAGCAATGCACTTTGTGTTCATTACTCTGTGAGGGCAACTAAAGCTCGGTATAGCCTAGTTTGCGACACTCACAACCCTCTTAGTTGGAGTCTGGAGACTCCTCAACGCTGTGAAGTGGTTTTCACCCGCCCTTTTGCTCGTCTCTAAGTCATTTCCACAGATAATCTGCTTGTTCTGGAAAAATATGTTGCATAATTAGAATGGCGTCTCTTGAAAATCAGTAATATATCTTTGCTGTAAGCTCTGGCAATTTTTCCCAGTGACATCTTGTTAGTCACCTTGTTAGTTTTTTGTTCTGTCCTTTATCATTCCCATTTTACCCCATTTCCTATTAATAACTGTCCATTTCCCGTCCCTCATATATTTTTTCACAATCTGGTGGTGGCGATAAAGCAATCCATTACACTTTTACTATATTTTTTGTGTATTATTTATTTTTTGTTTTGTGATATATAAGATATAAAACAAGATATATGTGTAAATGTTTTAATTTAAGAATATTTCACAGCTGAAGTAAAGAAAATTACGTAATCAATACTATCAGTATTATGAGGTAAATGTACATATAAATTAATGATTATAATAAAACTATAGACAGGAACTAGTTTTAAACACAGTCAAAATATAAAGATATGCATTTATTGGTATGCTAGAATATGCTAGTCTGTTATCTGTGTTCCTAAAAACGGAAATTAAACATTGATTTAAGTCGACCTCAGCCACAATGACTGGTTTATTGTGGCATTTCATTGTTTTAAAGTTTGCGATTGGATAATAATGACGAAATTAAGTAGTTTAACTACTTGTTATATCAAGAAAACATCTCTTGATTGTTATTTCGCTGACCTAACCTTGTCACTGCTCGTTATGAAATAGCCATTCATAAAATTAGCTTTTATTCGCCATACAACTTTAGCTAACTTTTTACTTTAATGCCTTAGTTAATTTCTTTATTTCAAATATATGTTAAGGCCATTTTATAACGTAATCAATACTCAATTGAAAGCTTTTGCTGCGTATAAATTTTAATAATGCAAAAGCAAAATAAATTCCGGAATTTAATAATATTATTTTACCAATAACAGGCGCATAGTAATTAATTCATGTAAAAGTTTCCGTAACATACTTATACATTAATGATTATTATAAAATGTGCTCTTTACGAGTATATAAAGCTAGGTTTATAAAAATAGAAGTTATTTCGCACCGCTAATAAAAACTTAAACTCCATTCTAAAAAATTTTTCTACGTGATTAGAACCTAGTGTTTACAGCACGATAAGACTATAAAAGTCAGCTACTCCAACCACATAGCCACGGAGGCATAAAAAAGTTGAACTGAAGACTACAATAAATGCTAGTTTTACACTTAATGTTGCAACTTTTTAAAGTATACATCTACGCCCGTGACTAAGCGCTGCGTGTCGTGTCATTATACCTGAGTACTAATTTTGGGGAAATAAATGTTTTGACTGGGTAAGCAGAGATAGATGACCAACTAAAGTGTGAAGAGTGTGTGTGTGTAGTGTGTATCGATGAAAAAGATGCAGAAATATATTTGTTTCACATCTCTTTAGTGGTTATGGTATTTCACTGTTACTTTAAATTAAAATCTATTTAAATCGTCAACATAAAATGTAGGTTTTATGACGCAATGCTGCACTTTGTTCTCTTTATTCTCAGTCAGCTTTGTTGTCACGTTATGAGAAACTGCATTCTATAAAAGGAGTGACTTGTCGCAACTTACAAAACACACAACAGAACTCTTATTTGTATTTTCTTGGTGAGAATGAAACGAAAAAACGAAGAAGGTTAGGTAGTTTTATGAAACAATTAGTTCAGACCTACTAAAACAACAGTTTTATTTTTGTTGAATCATTTATGTTTTGATATAAATAGATTTTATTATTTTAACCGCCTTCGAATGTAACTTGAACTTTCAAGCTACTCAATGAATTATCTATTGAATTCATTTTCAGAACTATTAATAAATTGCCAATAACAAATTGGCTAAAAAAAGACATTTAATTCATATTAAATGTTTATTTGCTAATTTGTTCAAATTTAGAAGATTTATAATTTAGATACAACTTCGGTGCGAAGTAAGATAGTTTACAGTGTACGGTGATATTAATTATAATTTGTGACCGAAATTTTATTTAATATTTCGAACGCCGACCTCTATGTATATAAGCCTCGGAAATACCAACAGAAGAATTAATTATTTATTAAAAATTTCCAGTAAAGTTTTATCAATATGGATTTCAGACGAAATGGATTTACCGTACCGTTTTATTATATATTATGCACAATGATGACGCTGAAACCTGTAATACACATAATAAGTTAAAGCTTTTTACTTATTTTTTTGTTATTCGCATTGTACTTTGTTTGTTTTATTTTTAAAAATGTTTACGTGCCGATGCTTAGTATCTTTAAATTGTGTGTACAGCTTTTAAATAGTCAGTTTCTAAATTTTTGTTCACTTTTTGTATTGTCTTCTCTTGTGTACACCCCAGATTAAAATATAATATTTAGTACACCTACGAACAGTAATTGTATTGATAAAATTCCTTTTTTTCAGGATGTGGATCTGACAGCCGTCACTCATGCCCTGAGTAACGGTGTGACACGCACTTTCCCACTTGCCCGCTACACACCAGTCTCTCCCCGGGAGAAACTCAAGTCCATCCTTGCTGAACATATGCCCCGATGCCTCTACGAAGGATTATACGCTGACTAAATACTACAAAGTACTAACACTATCATGAAATAGGAAAATCAATCTTACCTTATATTTATAGTATAGTATGTTTTCAAATCAAATCAAAATTATTTATTTATAAACTCTATAATTCTATTATCACCTCTTTAATTTATAGATAATATTAACAATTATATAAATATTCTTTTAGGTGTATTTTGTGAAATTTTAATCAAAATAATATTAAAAATAACATACTTCAAATGAGCAGCATTTCAATATATTTCATATCAATTAATGACCGACAGAGATTAATGTATCAATATTTAATATGCTCATTACTTATAAAAAGATGATTTCTCACAACCCCTAGCAGGGCATGGGGCAGACAATGTTTTGTATCCTATCCACTGGATTGTTTTTAAAAGTCTTAACTAAAGATAAATATTTAAAACTTTTGAATAAATAAAAAACGTTAAATTTAGAACGTTTATTAAAGATTTAAAGCCAATAGAAATACTGGGAAAAAATTCATGGCGCGCTACCCTGCTGCAAAAATACTAAATACTGCAAAGCGCGTTGCCCTCAAAAACTTAGAAATAAAGTATATTGAATATACATTTTTACTTTAGCAATTCAGAAAAAAGGATCTTCATATTCTTAATAAATTTTAATAATTCAAAATGCAATATCTTTTAATTATATTAAATATCGCTTTTAGAAAATCTCGGTATTCACTGCGAAGTACCTCGTAGCGTCACGTAACAGTTCTACGAAGTGTCTACGCCATGTAAAACAACGAGTTGAAGCTTGCAAAGTTTAAAACTTTTAAGTAATATCTTAAAACGTACATTTCTGTGAGACCGGTGTGAATATTTGCAAATATTAAATAGCTTTGAAACACACAAATGTGTTTAAAATAACAGACTAAATTGAAGTAAAATGTCTATTTCACTAGCTTTCAATCAGCGAATTATTTTTTTATCGATTAGTAGGAATAGTTTTAGAATTCATAAAAAAAGTAAAAATTTTCTTCTCTTTCTATATTCATATAATTCAATTTTTTTAAATCTCTTTATATGATTAATATAGATTTATTAAGCAATTTTTTAAAGCAAATCATAAATTGGTAAATGATTCACAATTCGAGGTGTTAGTACATAGAATGTTTCTTTTGACGGAGATCTTGGGTTTGCATCGCGTGGAAATAAAAATTTCGGCAAAATATCATATCATAAATAAAACAGGTGCTAAAATGTTTCTCGCCCATGTTCCACTAATGGTTGTGGGATTTCTTTTTTTTATTTTGAACAATTGTTGTACACTGTATATTTGTAGAAACATTTGAAAAATACAATACAATTTGTTACAGTACAATAATTCTGTTATATAGACAGTTTCCATTGCATTTTCATATATATAATATATTATTTAGGTTGTCTTATTAAACCAACGAAATCCCTGTTACTGGTACACTTGAATACTTGATCGACGGTGAGTTAACTGTAGCAGCGTTAAATTAGTGTTACCTATTAATTCGGCAATTAAATTGTTCCCGTATAACACGAAGCCTCGCCGCACAGCCGACTATTGTATAATGAATAAGCTTTGATTAGGTTTCGACCTTCCACTGGGTTTATATCCTTTTAATAATAAACTGGTGTCCTGTCTTTGTTAATCATACTAATTTGATAAAAAGTAGTTAAAACCAGCTGTTCTCACGGTTTCGTACGCTAAAATATTGATTTAAAAATATCTGATACTAACCAGCGACTTGCCATAACATTTTAATGAAAATTATATTACAATTAGTAAGTCGTTTCTGAGATTAGTGCAAATAAATACTTAGCTTAGCATCTTTAGGATTCTTGTATAGATAATTTTTGAGATAAAAACGCGACTGCGATATAAATAATTGTTCGTACCTACTGATACGCCATCAAAATAAATCTTGGTAACACCGTAGTTAAGAGTGGGCATGGACACACTCCACGTGTGTCCAAGTGTTTTATACATACAGGTAAAACACTTTTCGGTTTCCACGCAGGCGGCTAAAAAGATTCTGCTAAGTCTTATTTATTTTCCTTACGTATTTTTAGGTATTTTTTAGGACTAGTGATACGAATAAAAGGTCCATGCTTCCCATAATTGCTCATAAAAGCTATTGCACCTAAAATGAAAATGCTGCTTTTATAGCCTTTGCAGTTATAAAATGTTTACTATCAACGTGTCGCTTTTTGTGTCGTTTTTCTTTATCAATTTTATATGAATTTACTTGCACTTCAATCTATATCGCTGGAGTGCCATACATTTTCATTTAGATGTATTTTTATCGGAGTTTTGCGCTCATATTTATTGAGCTTAAATAATTTCCCTGGTTTTTAAGCATTGGGTTCGTTTTAACACATTTATTACATATTATTTGTTTGGTTAACCTATTTATGTATTTTAAAAGAAATAAGTTTTTATTATTAAATAATATGGTATTTTATGACATTTAATTATACAATTATTTTACAATCTTAACTTAATGTTAATTAACCTGTCACTTGGTATATAATATCTATTAGTAATATAATATGATTAATATATTACTTTTAAAAGTAACTTTCATTTATATGTTCGATAAAATATAATATGTATATAATTATATTTTTATTATTTATCAGAGAAATAACACTTTTTTTGTTTTACTATTTTGAATATTTAATTGTTTTATTTGTATGTTTGTTTTAGTAAAGGGCATAAAAAATTTATAATTAGTCTAGTCAACTTAGCTGTGTAAGCTTATATGTTACCGCCTGGCTTATAAACGTTATTCAACTAAAATATTTGCTCGAAGTATCTTATTTTTGCAACTATAATTGCACGTCCGCTAGAAATTAACTTCGGTTCAAGTTAAATAACCTTTATAAGTAAGGGAATTAGCCTTAAAATAGCTAGAAATACACTTCAGTCTTAGTGACGTACTCAACAGATATTTAGCAACGTATTGTAAGCAATTTTTATTATATATATCTAATATTTCAGTCGACCTCAAGTAGGAGAAGTTTTAACACGAACTGTTAATTGTGGAACGCTTTGTGAAGAAAAAACATTAAATAGATGTTATTTTTTTCTTCGTATATTTTTAACTTATCTGAATATAATAGAAGTTGGTTTTCTGTAGTTTCAAATTCTTCGGAACATAAACATATAAGTAAACTTATCCGCTTAATATTGTAGTGAATTTAAGCAAATCTTTATCATTGCAGTAATCTGTCATTTTTAATTATTTTCTTTATCACGGCTTTCATTGTTCTGATATATTATTTCTTAAAGCTTGAAATGAAAATCTGTATTTATTTATATCTTGTAAATTTGTTTCATAACTTTTTGTTTGAAAATATTTTAGTTTGCGTATTTTTATTCTTTAGGAAGTTATATCAAAGATTTTTCTTTTTAAAATATGGCTAGGCCAAGAAACGTTTTATAAATAACTGTTTTATTTATTTACACAAAGCAACATTATATAATTTCATTATAACTTTATTTATAAATACAGCCAATAACAGATTTCTTTTATGTTTCCAAGAAAATTTTAAAATTGCTTGAAAAATTTAATATTCATATTTCGTTATTTTTAAATTAATATTAATTTTTAATAACGTAGAATACGTATTGTAATATGGCTATAAGTTGGATACTTTTTTACTTTGTTACATATTTAAGCTTATACACCCCATTTGGCGGCGCTGAAATCTTAATACAGTAAGAGAGTAATTTTAAAAATTTACCACGTCTTTAAGTTATAGGCTGACCTATTTCTATACAAGTTCACATTTAAATATGCATTTAAATTTGTATCCGATACCCGCATGTTAAATTGTGTGTACTTTAGTAATTTTATGGAAAAAATAAAATAAAAAATTGAAATTTATTTAATTTGCTGACAGTCTTACTCAATTCGTCCAAAGAAACCCACAGACAATACACCATGTATTGTCTGTGGTTTCTTGGTTAGTGTGTGTATCTGTAATATCATAGCATCTAAAGTCTAAATGAATGGGTTGATTTCGATCCAGTTTTTTATTTGAATTGTAGCCATTTAAAACCTATGTGTAACGTTATATTATTTCTACGAAAAGGTATTTTCCGTTACCGCTCTCAAAATATTCACCAGTAATTAACATAGATAAAAATGAGGTGCTTACATCGCTATATAAATATAACGTTTTAAAGCTTGTGTGGCAACTTTATGGCGTGATTCAATTACGCCAGTTAAAGTTCCATGAACCGGAAATTCTGCGACTGGCCTTGCAGCTGACTTTACCAACCACCTAAAAACATTGAAATTATTATTTTCACGCATTGTCCAAAAATGTTGTAGAATAGATGTTTATTTTTCTCGCTAAAACTCAAAAACAGCTTCACCAAACGGAAATTTATGTTTTGATATTTAAGAAAAAACATCACTGAGAACCTGAGAAATAGTTTTAAGTCTTCTTAAGATTTGGTGAGAGTAATATTATCGATTCAATTATGTTGCTTTACTCGTCTAGAAATGTAGAAAACTTGTAAGTTTATAACAAGTTTGTAACAAAATATGGATGCTGACTTAACACCGCTGGTTATTAAGGTTAAAATATTATCGTGAGAGACACGAAAGTATAAAGTTTTACTCGCAACCTTACGTGGAAAATATCATATTCTTAGTGCTTTCAAATATCAATAAAACATTACAAAATACCCTTACAAATTACGTAGTAATTTGGAAAGTATTATGTTTTAATTTTAGATAATGAACATACTTATAATTTACTGGTATGATTTGAAAATTTCTTTCACTAATGGAAAGCTTGACTTGACATGAGATTATTATATCTCATTTCAAGTCAAGATAAAAAGCAAATCGATAAATAATTTTATTTTGAAAACCTCATCTGCCAAGTGCACTGCTGAAGGGACTGCTGAAAGTTTCAAACGGACGAGCCGATGTCACACTGACCTACTTCAGTACCTACATCAGGAAATTGGATGTAAATCTTATTAATTTATTAGTCTTACATATAATATGTATTTACATATTCATATTAACTCTAATAATCTAATTAAAAACTTCCTATTCATACTTTTGGACTTTTCTTAGGAATTACGAAGTGCAATTTTTTATGATTGGTAAACATAACGATATAAATTTTGTCAAAATTAATTAAAATCTTAAAATAATTCAACAAAAATAAATCATATCATTAGGACAGACAGATTCCGAACTGTTACAAAAAAATCATAAACACATATATTTAACATGACCCGATGTCTTGCAACTATTGGTTGAATGATTATTAAATAAACGCAAAATTTCCATTTTATTTATTAAATTTTAGTCCACTATGAAGTTTGATTATACAAATAGTTATTTAGGTAATATTTTTTTAAATATTATTCGTTTTCCTTTTTCCCTTTTTATTTTTTCCAGCAACCAAGAATATTTTACCGGCAACAAAGTATACACCACGCTGAAGTCTATAGTTTGTTTCCGGAATAATATTTTTGATGTTGTTTGTAGCTCTGAAGTGTATAGTTTTTTTTACTGAATGTTTAAAAAAGGTATCATTGAAATTGGTTCATAAGTGGCCTCACAATCGCTTCCGAACAACCCAGAAAATTACTATATATTATTATTATATTTTGAATAACCCAGAAAGGCTGTTGTTCTCGTAGTGGTTTTAAAAATCATCAAAATACGTTTCTTTATACGTGTTAAGCACATTATTAAGTGCAGTTTAATTATACTATATGCTATGCTTATGAATATGCTCGATTACAAGTTTTTTAATTGAAGTGTTTTCTACGGCATAAATTTATAATTTTCTCTACGTAGTGATTTTCCTCATCTAATTTATATTTTATCAAAAATTATTAAATATTAATATCTGAGAAGTTTTTATTACGAAACATCAATAATAGTTAGTTGTGGCTTCTTAAGACTGCAATACGCATAGGGTCAAAAGAAATTACTGAGTGATAAAAGTGATATAATATCAAATATCTATGTTAAATATCAAATGTCAACTAGGATTGTCAATCTTTTTTAAGTAAACTTTTTCTTAAGTATCTTTAAAATATGTAAAGAAATCCTTGAAATCCTTTAAAACATAGCACAATAAAGTGAATTACCGTAACCCCTCCTTGTTCCTCCAGATGATCCGATGGGGCATATATATTTCTGTATTATCATTTTCTTTACAGGACAGTAGGTGATCAGCCTTCTTTACCTACCCAACAGAAACATTAATTTGACCCCCCGGTATTCGAATCCAGGATCTCCGGCTCAAGAGACGCTTTAACCACTTACGCGTAATCCGCGGAAGCGGTTAACTATAGCAATGGTTGATGTTTATTATTATTATTTCTTGCATTAATATAAATGTTCCGCCTATAAAAAAAACGCATCCAATTGTCAAGTAGAAGTTATAACGAACCCGCTAATTACCCATTATAGTAACGTTGACAAGAGATATAGAACAAAACAACCAGCGAAGTGGAAGTTTCCTCATCATCAATAGCTTTTCTTTTAATCCATAAACCAACTGGAATTACCGTTTTGACTCTAAATAATCTGTATAGAAATGAAATTTAAGACAGTCAAAATAACCCCTAACAATGATTCCAAATAAGAATATCTCATAAATGCATCAACATATTTTTTTTTATAAATTTCGACTAAATATGATGCATTTTTCTTTTGTTTCAAAGCTGATATGATTGAGATGAATCTTAGCTACAACTTATGAAGATCTGTTCATCAATTTTTGAAATATGCTTATTTGTAACTAAAATTTCAGGAGTTTTATGTTGTCTCCGATTTCACTACCTAACGAGTGAAACACAAAGAACACAAAGGACAGACATCTCAATCTTATAACACCCTCTTTTTTCGTAACAGTTAAAAAACAACGAATTTAAAATGTTTTCATAATTTCTTTTTTTTTAATTGTTTTTAATTTACTCTACTTCCAATTTAAAATTTTCCAAAAGAATAGTAAAATATGAAAATATTTTCCTTTGATTTGGAATTGAGAATCGCCCAATTTTCGTATTTTTATACACCGTTGACATTTCAGTAACGAATTTTAATTAAAAACAATAAAATGTTTCATTCCTATGAATATTTTGATAGAATATACTTCTTTTCAATGAGTATGACTCGATTTGAAGCAAAGCTTAATTCAATTAAAATGTCTTTATTTAACGTCAATCATAAATTTTAAGTTTACAAGAGTACGCACACAAATCTGAAAAAAACATCCAAGAAACTCAGCCGGGTTATACAACTCAATTACGTTATCAACTCAATTATGGGGCTTTGTTTAATTACAATTTAACAGCTTCATTTATTAATTCATAACGTGAAGATTGCTCTAAGTAAGTATCAAAACAAGTCAAAAATCACGAATTCATTTAGAATGACATACACGATTGCTTATCATTTAAATGTAGGTTTACTGTTCAATCGCGTCCAACAATGAAAACAGCCAAGAAACTCAGAGCGGTTTTCATCAGTTCAATTAAGTTTTAACTGACAAAAATCACTATCAAGCACTATCATTCATTAAATCAACAGTTTTATAAAAAAGCCTATGTTTAACGTAAGTTTTAACTTCCAAGAACAATTTTTGTATTTTGCTTGGGCTTTTAGTAACGTTTACAATTGCATTAAAATGAGTTAATCATAACTGCTTAAAACTGCCTATTTCGTGATGAAAATGTTTTTCAAGGAAGGAAAATTCGTGCTCGCCATCAATAGATTATAATTTATATTGAAATTTCGTAGTTATCTGTTCGTGTTTAATTATAATTAAACCTAAAGCGGCTTCCCAAATTCATTCATTACCTTAAACATGATAGCTGCAAATGTTATAATTATATCGCTCGTGTATTAATGTATCGCGATGGACTGATTGATTCTACAAACTGAAATTGATGGATGGATAATGGTTAAAGCATTGCCAGTGTATCCATTACACAATCAAAAATATGTTTATACTAGCCTTGCCTCAGCTTCGCGGGGGTTGTTAGTATTTTTATTTTGCGATATCTCTGTACGCCTCTGTGTGTTGCGGAAAGGTCCTAGTTTTAAATCCCAGGGAAACAGTTTTCGGTTGGATAGACACAAAAGGCTGATCACGTTTTTATCTATAATGGAAATAATCAAAGAAATAGATGCAAAAATATATTGCCCTTGTCCCCAGGGCTTCGTGATTTTGCTTGTGTTTAATTTTTTATGCTGTTCGGAGTGGAAGCAAATAACTAACTTAACTTTCTTTTATTCAAGTATACATAAAGTCTGTGTAATCTGATATCTCAAATCTAAGATACATTGATGGCGTAGTTATTATTCTTTAAAATTCTCTTAAAAGAGTTCTAGTGATTTGAAATATAACAAAAAAATACATAAGAAAAAGCATTGTTAAAAATGTTAGTGCCATTCTGTAATGCTGTGTTAACGAAGCCCATCAGATCGTGTGTTAGAAATATGGCCGTAGTTAAGTAAGAAAAATGTTCACGCTATTGCATTTACTTGTCACTACATGATAGATCACTCATATTCTCGTCTCACGAGTATTGTGAAAACACTTTTAGCATAAAGAGTTAAGTTGCGGGTTGTCACAGGTATATTACTCTGATATAAGTAGATATTGGAATAAGTTTTTTTCTATAAAATTAAAATATATTCGTAGTATTTTAAAAAGTCAATCTATCATGTGAATAATTTTATTTATTTACTGCACTTACGCCAAACAAAAGACAATACATACTAAACGCTTCATACCAAAAACAATGAACTTCAAGACGGAAAATCTATTCCTTCACATCCACTTTAGTAATTGTTTATAATGAAAGAATTTTTGATTGCGCGATTTAGGTATCAACATATGGATATTCACCCACAACATTTCAAGTCATATACTGTTGTTGTTAATAACAATACTAATAAATAATAGTTGTTTTTAAGTTTAGTTCTAATCTATAACTATACAGTTAACTGGACGTCAGGGGTTACCTATAACAATCTCTGGGGCAAGCTGCTAGTATTTAAATATATTACTTTAGCCACAGACATACTGTCGCAGCACTAGCAGAAAATGTAGCGGATGATATTAATGCAAACAAGTGAATATGTGGCCCCCAGGGGAGTAGACTCGAGCGACCTTTACCCGCGGCATCAGGTCGAGGTCGTCAGTTCACATCGGCTTATACATTTGTAGGCATTTAATTAAATTGTCAGAGACAACAATAAATAGTTCTCTTGTCTCTAATTCACATTTGTCAGAGACTTGTTCTTTGATACTAATAATTACTGCTAATGGAATTAGTAGGTATCTTTATATTCGTCGCTCGATATCTGAGATATTTTTGAGACACTTATTCGTGTTAAGCACAACAGCACCTTCAGAGTTGTTTGCGAACCGTTACGACGTATGGTCATTTATGAATAAAGTGTACCACTTTTTGAAGGGCCAACAACGTACTTGCAACCAAATGCTAGTCTGTATTTTACATTAGGTGAGCCTCCTGTCCGTTTGTTTTATTTTTCATAAATTTAAATAAAATGAACAACCTACATGAATTGTGCAAAAATGCAAAAGGTCAAAGGGCGTTCGTATGTATTTATAGGATACATTATCGTTTTAAAAATTATTAGATGTATGTTAATTGCTGGCGGTTCAAATCCTGTTTGTATAGGCGTAATAGCGTATACAAACAGAATACGTGTATTGTATATATTTATCTGATTTTTAGAACTTTAGTATTTTGTATAGGTTTCGTAGATTTAGTTTTTAGTCATAGTATTATCATTACATTAATGTTAAGTTGCTATGTATAAGTATAGATAATAAGGACAAATAAATAAATAATAAAAAGATAAATCATTCCCTGGATTTCGTTTATAAAAAGTTTGGTTTTGGAAAGCATTGAAGCTTGATCGCCTAATTGGCGGTATATATCAGTGAAAATATTGCGAAATGCATCTGACTATGGCACTAAAATTTATAAAGTTTATCATATCATCAGTATCAGTACATAAAATTACATAATTCTTACAGAAATTCTTGAAAATAGTTCTTCTCAATTGTCATTCTTTGCTGTTTTCGTCTGGGTGAGTTTGAATTCGACTTCACTAGGCCAAGGTAGATGTCACCTGGCCCCGTGCTAGCGATTCCGTAATGAGTTCTCACGAATTTAGAACTTGGGAAAAAATTTATATGACTTTCTTTATATGACTTAAATACTAAGAAACAAACAATAATTCTTTCTAGTTATCTACCGTGTGCAGTCTTAATTCAACTACCTTTTCACCTGATTTCGTCTTCTAGAATGAAAGAGTATTTAAAATTGGTGTATCCATAGATTATATCCTACAGTCAAAATTTTATATAGCGAACAGTTGCCTTAGGCGGCTGAGACTTTCTTCTATCTCCTTTTTTATGCCTTTTTTGATACCTGCATACTGGCATACCTGAAGGTATGCCGGATTCCCCACACATCACCATCGTACTCAAAATCGTTACGAATGAGACTTTCCGGAATCGCTCTAAGAGTCTAGACAGTTGTCAGGGATTATATTATACACGTATAGTCTATAAACTTTTTAATTCTCCTTAATCAATATTAAATAAATTTTCTATTTAATTAAAGACAATTATCCCAAGTCCTAATAAAAAACAAATTTTCATCTCAAAAAATGGCCCTATCTTTATCTGTCTTATCAAAATCCTCAAATTTAAGTTGTAATTTAATTTTTAACTGTTCATTTTCTAAATTCTCAGCCATAGTCCTCGTGCATGAAGAAAATTAAAAAGAAAGCACGCATGAACAACATTACTTTGACTACGGATTTTACATTATTTTACAGATTACATCTTGCTTACATATAAACTATAAAATGTTTCAGTTATAAATAGGCAATGTAATATGGCAGTTAAAGTGCCATATTAATACACGTGTAAGCAATTAATGAACTGTCGATAATTTTTTATTCATAGTACTGAGAACAAAGTATTGTAAGGTATTATTAAAGAAAACAGTTTCACCGGGTGAAGCGCCTCGAAATTTTTCCGACGTTTCGCGCGCTTTTGCTTTATAGCCTGCACGGTCAAGGGTGTTTCAATACATTACTATGTACGTATTATTTATATTCAAAGGGCAAAAGGGCTACATTAGGTTATATATAGCCAATTTATATAAAGCCAACAAATAATTAAATATATGTATAGCCAATTTATTACAAGTACATTTTCTTAAGATACATTTGAGATATTTTTTTACTATGTTTACACTTAAATGCAACTACGGTCACTAGGCCCTCGATCAATCGTACAACAAAATAAACGAGTCCTACAATCCTTCCATTTGGTGTTTTATATATTTTAATTATTCATGAAGGTACCATTGGGGTGAGATTAAATTATTCAATATTCGTGTTAGGCTGAATATTAACAAGTTTTGTCTGCAAATGGCAAACAGTCGAAGCTTAGTTTAACCAGATTGAAGCACGAATATTTATCACAGTTTACAGATTGATCTTTACATGCCTGTGACATGAAGCGTCGGGAAAATCTCGTAATGAGTTAAATCACTACATAGTATAAAACAAAGTCGCTTTTTCTTCCCCTATATATTATAATATTGAGTTTTGAACTTTGACAACTATTTATGGCATCATTAAATGGTATAAATGAGAAGGTTTTTGAGTAACTTGCGAAAGTTAGGTTACGCATTTTTTAGCTTTTAAAAATACGACTTTGTACTGCCCTTTTACTAATGTATAGACCCACCCTTAAGATGTGTAGCGGTGACTTGAGCTTGCATGTATAAATATGTAAGAAACACTTTTTGGTTTTACGTGGTCTGAATATATTCTGCCTGATTTATTGAGAAATTTGCTGTATAAATGACAAGTACAGATCTTGGGAAAAATTCTTTATCAGGAACAACTTTGCGTCTGTTCATTAAATCTTTTCTTGTAAAACGAATATGCCTTGAAAAACCGAAACAATTTTTCTTATTTTCTCCAAAATCAAACAAGTGATCTTCGTATCTCAGGATTGAATTTCGGATTTATCAAACCGCATATATTTGTGATTGGTATAGTTAATAAATATTAGTATAATTAATGCATTCTAAAATAGCATAATTTTAAATTGCATAAAACAAACAAATATCATTCCGTTTCGGATACTTAAGTCTAATAAAAATACAGCAACGAAGGCCCGATAAACGGAAAAACCTCTTATTATTTAGATTTATACGGGAAAAAACAAACCAAACTATGAAAACGGAACTTAAATCTTCCAACACGGCTGGACACCGTGGAAGATTGTGACCAATAGCCAAATAACCAATAACCAAACGCCTCCAAGGAAAACCAATCACACCAAACAAGGACAATCCCAGGACTTCCTTCTAATGAACATTTGTTAGAACTAGAAAAATGCTTGACTATGACATAATCGGAATTTCATATGAATGAACCCCTAAGCCATTAAATAGATTATACAATAATAGGTTTAGGTACCTACTTTATTGTTTACACTAAATTGAAATTAAAGGCTTTGTATATTATATTTATATTCTAATCTGCATTTTAATACTACATTTGTTACGTAAATACATGGTTGAGAGGATAATTAATTCTAAGATATTTTATTTGAGTATAAGCAATGTTCTGCATCCGTTTATATTGCAAAAAAATTAAGACACATATACCTACTATAGGAGAAATTAAAAAGAATTTTTCTGTGCCTCTTCGTTTAGCCATTTTTTTTTTCAATTTTCGTTCTGGCAGTGAGTGTATTTGCCAAAGGCCGAATTGGTATTTTAAGGTAAATAAAGTTCTTTGTGAAACATCTTATTTGAACCTTTCGCTGCTATTAAATAAACAAGCTTTTTCGGTAAAACAAAATATTTCCGAAACTATAAAACAGTAAAATCTAGATTTAACCCCCGATGCAAAAAGTGGAGTGTAATTAGTTTTACGTGTTGTGTGCCTGTGTCTGTCTGTGGCATTGTAGCTTCTAGACAAATCGATTTCGGTGCGGTTATTTTTGTTTGAAAGCTGACGTAATCGATATGGATCTTTGCTACAATTTATATTGTATTGTTGTATAATAAATGTTGTTTATGTTGAAACTGCGGGGCACAGTTAGTTGAAAATAAAATAGTCTATGTTACTGAAAAATTATAATTGGTCGAAGGTGGTACGGATATCGCTATAGGTACATTATTTAAGCCTCCTATTTCTATAGTAGGGACAACCATCAGGTTTCGGTAGTTAAATATAACCAAAACAAACCATAGTAGATTCTAAAAATCTAAACAAATGCTCAGTTGATGGAACCATGAGTATCTAAATTTTAGATGAGTCTCCAGCTAAGAGGCGCTGACCGCTGCAACATTTTCGAAACAAATATTAGGGGAAAATTAAATTTTAACAATCCTTTATTATCTCGTAAAGTGCCGCCGCGGAAAATGAACGTTTAATAACGGTGACCGCTAACGGCGAGCAGCTTGTTGCATTATAATAAATAATAGGCAAGTTAAGATAACTTTAAATAATGTCTAGGCAAGATAGCAGGTGGAGGTAAGCGGTGCAAAGTGCATTCTTGAAGATGGAGTGGGGGCAAAAAGGGTGGCGGGTGTTTTATTGATCCCCGCCCGTCGCGCCATGCTGTGACCGAATGTAACCCTCGGCAACACTATCTGCCCTTCAGTGATCTCTCAGTCTTCATCAATATTCTCTAGCAATTCGACGACCAGAGTAAATGATATTGGGCTGATATAGGATATATGCGCGAATATATTTTCGACTCGATACGCATTTTATTATTACGCTTTTTTTATTATCATTATACTTGATTGATTGACGTACTTGATTAAAGTTTTGTTGCCATTTTAAAAAAGGTTGTTATGGTCGATTAATTAATGTGATCTTTGTATAACCGCCTCCGTGGCTAAGTGGTTTACGCATCTGCGCGATGCGCCGGAGGTCCTGTATACACTGAAGGCTGATCACCTACTTGCCTTTAAAGAAAATGATCAGTGAAACAGATACAGAAATGTGTCTGCCGCATGGGTTTTCGTTACGAGAATTCACACATTTACGTTGATACATAATTAGAGACAAACCTTGAGAAATAAAGGCTTTATTCAGTTTTAAAACAAGACATTAGAATAACAGACAATATATGAATGACAGTGACATCAATCAGCTAGTAGCAAGGAGTATTCTATATCATTCACCCCTTCCTTGAAACGTAACATAATCATTAA
Source organism: Aporia crataegi (assembly GCA_912999735.1). NCBI lineage: Eukaryota > Metazoa > Arthropoda > Insecta > Lepidoptera > Pieridae > Aporia > Aporia crataegi. The sequence goes on from OU538737.1 coordinate 1,154,796, forward strand.
GATGAACTGGTGGACGTCTGGAGCGCTCAGAGCGGCGTAACTCAGCCAATGACACTTCACTTCTTTCTCTTACGCCACTAGTTGTAGGGACATTGACTGTTTGCTCTGTGGGAACTATTTCAGCAGCATCAGGCTCACCTTCATCTGCGTAAGACTCATCTTCATCTGAAGAATATTCATCATGGGCGGAAGGTAGAGGAGCCAGGTGTCTATTCGATATCGTGCCCTCCCTTCCGTCTGTATACCTGACATAAGAATAGTGTGGATTACTTTGCAAAAGTTGTCCTTCTTCTACAAGAGGCTCAAACTTTGAGTTACGGACATTTCTTTTTATGAGAATTGGGCCAGGTGTCATGAGCCACGCTGACAGGGAAATACCATTAGGACTTCTGCGGGAATGATGAAACATTCTCTCATGGGGAGTAGCATTAGTAGAGGTGCACAACAGCGAGCGAATTGAGTGTAGAGCTACGGGCAAGACTTTCTCCCAGTCTGACGTCTCCAGGCCTCTCGACTTAAGACTGAGTTGGATAGTTTTCCAAAGAGTTCCATTCAAGCGCTCGACTTGGCCATTCCCCTGCGGATTGTATGGAGTAGTCCTACTGGAAGCAATTCCAAGAGAAGTGAGATATTGAGTAAGTTCTTGAGACATGAATGAGCTTCCTCTATCCGAATGGATGTACATTGGCGTTCCAAAAATGTAAAAAACCTCGTTCAAACATTTTATTACTGTGCTCGATGATATGTCTTTACATGCGAAAGCAAAGGGGAATCGACTGTACTCATCAATGATCGTCAAGATATACTTGTTTTGTGTTTTCGATGGTAAGGGTCCTTTAAAATCAATGTTGAGACGTTCAAATGGAGTTGTCGCTTTTATTAAGTTGCCTTGAAGTCGTGAAAATCTCGGTTTTATTTCAGAACAGACTTGACAATCAGCAGTTATTCGTCGGACATCATTTACTGAATAAGGCAGATTTTTCGACCGAATCCAATGATACATACGAGCTACCCCGGGATGACATAAATTTTGGTGGAGTGTTTTAAGACTGTTTTCGTCTTCCGCGCTATGGCGTCTCGAGCGAACAGCGATCGGTTTCGTATTTGGCGATAAATTAGTAAAAAGAGAAGCTGGAGATAGAGATGCTGACATTACGCTGCATATCTTTAAAGGTTCTCGTGTTCCTCCGAAATCAAGGTGCAATGATGAATGATTTTTGAGCAAGTCATGTCCAATTATAATATCGGCACAGAGATTATTCACAATAAGCAAGGGATGTTGTCTGTATTGATAATCGTTAAGTTGGATTGTTGCATGACAAACACCTTCGACAAACGAAGTGTGGCTTAAGGAAGCCAACGTAATAGATTGTTTACAAGGTTTTATCTTTAGTTTGATTTCTCGGGCTAAATCCCTATCTATAAAACTTACAGAGCTACCAGTATCGATGAGTGCATCTGCCCGGTATTCATTTACAGTTACAGGTACGGTTGCTTTGCTAAGGCTGCTTGGCGAGGCAGCTAATATTGCAGATAGTCCTTCGTTGCTATTCGTATCTTGTGGTTCAGTAGTTATAGCGTGAGCTCGTTGGCTGCTCCTACAGACATTTGCAAAATGACCCTTTTTAGAACATAGTTGGCATTCGACGTGAAAAGCCGGGCATTTTACTCTTTGGTGTATTTTTCCACCACAAAAGAAGCAGCGTCTTGGTTTAGAGAGCGGACGAGTTGTTGATCTCACAGCGGCTACATTTGGATTGGAGTTTGATACAGCGTTCAAGATAAAAGAATTTGTTCTTGTGTTAGTAAATACTTGCGTATTCGCTTCAGCGTCTTCTAGAGACATTGCTACATTTACGGCATCATCTAAAGTTATGTTTAGTTTTTCAAGTAGTCTTTCTCTTATTTTTTGTGAGCTTATACCAGCTATAAACGCACCACGCATTGTTTCGTTACGGTGCTCCTCAGCGGTAACTTGCTTGAAATTACACTCTAGTGATAATGCTCTAAGAGATTGAACGTACTCCTTTATGGACTCACCTGACTTTTGTTTACAAGTATTCAGTAAGTGGCGAGCAAGTATTTCATTTTTACGCTTCACGTAGATACTTTCTAAAACCTTCATAGCTTCTTCGTATGAAGAGATGTCCCGAATAAAAGAGAAAATATTTGGCGAAACATGATTCACCAAGAGTTTTAGTTTCATAGAATCTGAGATTTCTTCCTTGCATTCTTCTGACAGGAAATTTTCGAATGTGTACCTCCAATGCTTCCATTTTGTATCCGCGGCAGAAGAATTCGGCTCTTCTTCAAAGCGATCTGGTCGAAGATACCGCATCATGGCGGATTTGGTGTGATCGGTTTTGTTATCTGTTTCTTTCTTGGGCGGCATTTTCTTATGTTTTATTTTAGTGATTTTAAATTTAAAACTGAATAAATTGATACATAATTAGAGACAAACCTTGAGAAATAAAGGCTTTATTCAGTTTTAAAACAAGACATTAGAATAACAGACAATATATGAATGACAGTGACATCAATCAGCTAGTAGCAAGGAGTATTCTATATCATACGTATTTAAAGAAACACAATACAGTGTCATGGTATTATGATGCCTTTACATCTAATTTTTATGAGCCCATTAATAGTATAACTAATTTGTATCTCCTAACTGTTATAATATCTATATTATAGGTATTATGACATACGTCCTACGCTAAGCCCGGCCGCACATTATCAGAAATTTCTGTCAGAAAAATCCTAACGCACCAATCAGAAACGGCCGTGCCGTTAGAAATTTCCTAACAGTGTGCGGGAGCTAATACAAAATATATGCACGGAGCGCCTTCCGGCGAGCGTTAGAATTTTTCTAACAGAAATTTCTGATAATGTGCGGCCGGGCTAAGGCGCCCTTAGTTTACCTAGGTACTACATTGATACATTCACACATTCAGCAAGTCGATGTTAAACGAGACAGTCGTTTGACTGGCTAGCAGTGTGATTTGATATATCGGTAAACTTACATTTCAGTGAAATCAGCAACAATAATAAAAATATAGTGAAAGTAATTATTATAATTAGTTCAGTTTAATTCTATATTTATGAAAATATTACATAAGAAGAAATAATTTAATTAAAAAAAAATTAAGAAAGCAGTTTTGAATTTTGATAACTGGCAATTTTAATTTCTTATTGTCATTTAAGCGTCTATTATCACTTATCAGCACTCAGCAGTTTCAACTTTCAGACTTCAGTAAAAGCCCGTGTCCCGAGCCGTGTAGACTGCAGAGCGTAGACTTGGAAGAAAAAGAGACTTGGAACTTTTGTGTTTTTTAATTAACAGTATTATGAAAATTGTATAAAAACAGAGAAATTAGATCGATCCATTCTGTTCTCAAGTAAAAAGTGTCTGTAAACATAATGGAGGAAGGTTTAAACAAGCCATACAAAATTTGTGATGTAAGTCGCGAAAAGAAGAAAGGAGTTGTGGCTTGTACTCTAGAAGACTTGCTGACCAAAGTACCAGAGAAACTTGGTATGCCTGCTGAGAACTTGACTGTGGTGTTAGAATGTGATGGTACTGAGGTAGATGATGAGGATTACTTCTCCACGTTAGATCCTGACACTTCGCTCATGATTTTACATGGAACTGAAAAATGGGCACCAAATATGCCAAAATATCAGATATCTTTAGACCAAACTGATGAAATTGGAGATAAGACCCAAGTTGCAAATCTGGTAGGACGACTTCAGCACAATTTATGTCACATTTCTTTGTTAGGTGGTCAGGACTTGGAATTGTTGTCAGATATGGACCCAGACAGTCTAGCTGATATTGTGACAGATAAGGACAATAAAATAATTTTGGAACATATAAAAGAAGCATCAGGGAGGTAAACATTTTTGTTGATTGATTTAGAGATTTAAAACTCATTTTTTTGGTGAAATAGCAAAAAAAAAAAATATATACAGAACTTCATTTTATTTATCTCTACATAAATGCAAAAACACTGGACCGGATTTAAAAAAATAATAACTCTAGTTACTATAAAAATTGTTATAATTAATATTATTATGTATTCTATGGTATTAGATAAATGTAGATTTAAGTAGTCAAGAAAATTTAACTATTTTTAAGAAATATTAGTAATTATAATTTCAAATATATTTATCAAAATGAAAGAGAAATAAACACTTAAATATTGTGTATTTTTATAGAATATTACTGGAGAAACGACAAGCTCAAGATGCTATGGAGTTATTGAAGTTATACCATCAGAGTGTAGCAAATGGCGCAGAGGATGTATCACCTCCAAGTCAAGAGCAAGTGTAACTATAATTATCTACTATATAATCTTAGTGTAACCTTTAATTATTTCTTTGATGGGATGGTGTATCTCAAAAGTTTACAAAGGTACTTGCTTTATTTTAAATAGTTGTAAAATGATGCTCCATCTCCATAACTCTAAAAACACCAATAATTAAGGAGGCCTTGTTTAAATGCTAAATTTATATAGAATTATTTAAAGTCTTTAGTTAGATTATACATTATACAAATGATTTTAATAAATTGAAGGATTTGCATTATTTAAGGTAGATGTAAGGGCAGTAAGTAGTATAAGAAGCTAATCTTATGAATCTGAGCTGTAATTCAATGTATGAACATTTTAAATGTTAATTATAGGTAAGCATGTAATTCCATTTTACACCTTTGTATTGTAGTTTGATGTCCCTGTATCATAATAATCAGTGTTAAGTATTATTTATAGAAACAACCTTTAATCCGTTCAGTGACTCAAGTATCATATTTGCCTAATAAATTTAATTAATGTAGGATGCTGAGATGTTTTACATCCAGAGACATAATGGATTTGCTAAGATTTTATGTAGTAGTAGTAGTAGATTTTAAGTAGATGTTATTATATTATGTTATGCATTTTTGATTTTAAGAATATACCTCCCTATTTCTATTGAAGTTTAAATAACAATCAGTTTATCATTGTTACAATGCTGATTATAAAAATGAAAATAAATATTTGATATTTAAAAGTTAATATTTTCTAATAATAGAGTAGGCATGTATTAATTTCTAGGTTTTTGTTTCTTTGCTTTTTTGTAAACTTTTGAGAGATTAAAATGCTACAAGGTTGATAATCAACATCAATTTAAAAGACTGATAGTTGGTAAATTTCATTTTTTATATATAGTTTTACCCCTAGAATAAGATTTATTCATTTAAATTCCAAATTTGCTCAACAATTTACAAGTGTAAAATAAGTTTTACCCATATTCAATTCCACTGCCGTAAAAAAAAAATACTTTTGCTTAGATCTTAAGAATACTATAGATTTCAAGGAATTGTAACTTTGATATTGTTAGACATAAAAGAATTAGAGGTTTTTATTACATTGCTTGCAAGATTCAAATCTGAATATTGTACCATAAACTCTGAAGAACACTATTTTGCAATATAAAATCAATGTCATAAATTTTACCACTTATTACAAATTGATCCCACAAAAATTAACACATTTGAGACATCAATAATGTATTAAAATAAAAAATTCTAAGTTCATTTCCATTTATAGTGCACTTAAAAGTTTGTAGTTGTTTTAAAGTAGGTTAAGAATATTATTAAATTACAATTTATTCCGTACACTATTTGCTAGTTATAAAATATATTGTCTACTTTTTTTAATTATTGAAAATCATTTTTTCAATACCCATTAACTGTAAATGATAACCTGTGTGACTTATAATTTAAACCTTAAGGTAATGTCTAGACTAGATTACAAAATGCTCAAGCCTCTATTCAGTATTTGCATGAAAGTGTAAAATTATAGAATATAAAAATGTAGATCACATAAATAAAGAAGTTGATGCCAACTGCCAAGACTGTTTTCTTGTTTAAATCTTCGAATCAGTTGGTTAGTGTGTCAGGTTATACAGATTACACCTGTAGGCTGTAACCAGACAATATTATTATATTATATAGGTATAATATAAAAGATATTTATCTGTCATGAAATATTGTTTCTAATGTCCCTTTTAGACTTGATTTTTTATAAACGAAATATAAACTACATGAGTAGATAAAATTTTTTATTGAGCCTACAACATTAAAGATAATACTTTAGAATATAAATAAAATTTTAAAATGTTACAAATATTTCTGAGATAGTTCAATTCCTGTTGCTGAAAGGAGGATTTCAAATTATAAATACCAAGCTTACATATAAACACCAAATTACTGAGCTCACACTTTTTACAAAACAGTGCAAGAACTTTTTTCGCGGAATGGGTTCACTTTTTGACTAGTAAAGCCTACTAGAAGACAATCTTCTTGCTCATGCTCGCTTATGAATCGGACAATGTCCGCTACGGCGGCGGACACGGGAACACGTTTTATTGCTGCTTCTCGTCGCAGCTGCTCGGTTACAGCCCGCTGCTGTTGTAATGTTGACACCATCATGTCCATAACGGCAGTATCTGAGAGGCCTATGTTGACAGCAAAACAAACAACGAAGTATAACAAAAGGGCGTAGCCTTCCACTACAACCGTGATCTGCAAATAAAATAATTACACATCAACAACGGTACAAAATAACTTTAAGTCAACTCACTGTGTTAAAATAACTTTCGTTACCTAATGATTTTATAATATCGGTTTGATTTTATAGTTCAACAATCACAATGAATTGAATAGGAAATAGGAATTAGACACCAACTTGACAGTTCAAAGTATATTTAATATCATAGACTATAGAGGTGTCAATTTATTCTTTACGCTTGGAGGTTAGAGAGAAGGACATTAATTGCTTACCTATTATATTATTAGCATTAGCCCGCGTGTCCCTGAAAATTTGTAAAATTTATAATTCGTAATATTTCAGCCACCAGCTGCTCTGCCATCTGTAAACAATTCCTGCAAAGTTAGTTGTTTATGACTATGTACAAGTAGATGAAATTAGTTGAATACGTAAGAGAGATATACAAGAACGGGACACTATTTTCTACAAAGATTGTTCTCCTTCTCTCTAACCTCCATGTCTTTGTTGTTTCAACAAGTCCACAAAAAATTTATATTCTATGGTACATAGACCATACTGATTAGTGATTACCTATGGTAAATAAAAATTGTAATTTGTAAATGATATAAAATACCTAGTAAAAAGTATTTCTAGTTTCATTATAACTGAAAGAAATGGAAGGCGATGGAAAAGAAAACACGAAATCCTTTTCAGGAATACCAGAAGCATTCTTTGTTGTAAGTAAAAAAATATATATTAAATTCTAATTATAAATAATGTTTCTAGGAGACGTTGAGGTTATTTTTGCATCTGGTGATATGAGTTCTTGTATCTCATGTATTATATGAAATTATACATAAAAATCTTTTAAATTTTATCATTTACCTTGAAATAATGGTGTCAAGTTCGTAAATATAAATCTAATACCCTATTTATCTATATCTTCTAGGAAAATGTTGATGAATTTATGAGTTTGCCTGAAAACTCTGAAGGAGTTGAAAAGGTTCTTAAAAAACTAGATGAACAACATGGGAAATATAAATTTATGGAATACACATTAAACACAAAGAGGAGGCGACTGCGGCAACAAATCCCAGACTTGGCTCGATCTCTTGAAATGATTGAAAAGTTAAAAGCACAAAAGGAAACTATGGAAATGCAGTTCTTGCTTAGTGATCAAGTTTTCGTTAAGGTGGTTTTACTTAAAAATATAGTAGATGGATTAACAAGTAAATAAATCTTGAAAAATAATATAATTAAGTAATTAAAACAAAAAAATTTTTGTTATTTTTACAGGCTGAAGTACCACCCACAAACAATGTGTGCTTATGGCTTGGAGCTAATGTTATGCTTGAATACACATTGGATGATGCAGAACAACTTCTTACAACAAATATGGCAACAGCTAAAAAAAATCTTGCATGTGTTGAACATGATTTGGACTTCTTGAGGTTAATATTCTTAACATAATACTTTTTAATACTTTATGATTTTTTTAAATATTTTAAAATAATTTAATAAAGCTATTGTTATGATCAACTTTCTTAGTAAAATTATTTTTTTAATATCATTTTTATATTACAGAGATCAATGGACAACTACAGAAGTTAATATGGCTCGAGTGTATAACTGGGATGTTAAGAGGCGTCAGGCTGCCAGGGCTTCTAGTTAATAATATAATCGATTTAAAAATGACAACTAATACAAGCTTGAATATGATAAAAATGCTCAAAATCTCATCTTTGAAGTTTGAGCATATATTTATATCTATGATTATACTGGGTATAAACAGACCACCTGGAAAAAACAAACCTTACACTACATTCATGATTCTAAATAGAAATTTTAAAAATAAATTTTTTAGAAATGATATTTAAGTTTAAATATGTTAGTACAATGATATTTTCCAAAAATAAACTTATTCTTTTTTTTAAAAAAGCCATTGTGATGTCAAATGGAACTCATAACTGTAACAAAATAGTTGAACGATAGACAACCTAAGGGGTGGGTGTGCATTTATTTATGTTTGAGGAAAGTATTTTGGGCCTTTAATTTGAAGCGGTCTTTTTATAGCCTGTATATATGCATATATTATTTAAAATAGGCTTGCTTATTTCAATGAATGTTGTTAACAAAATTCTCCTATTGCTAAAAATATGATTACTAAATTGAAAATTTATTGTATTATTTTTGCCATTTACCAATTCATTGTATTTTATGTGTTTGTTTACAGGTCATAATAAATATATTATCTTCTATTCACATACAATCACATACATTATTTTTTATAAGTGTAAAAAAATTAATGTATGTATTTATGGATATGCAGACTGCATTGTATTATTATTTTCAATTGTTTTTTATTAATAGACAATTTCACATTTTAAATATTAGTTTTACTAATAATTGTTTACGAATAGATCCATAAATTTAAGAGTTGAAAAATGAAATAGGCCTTCACTATTTATATAATATTAAGGCTATGGCATAGAATTAAACTATTTTATCGATGTAAGCATTATTTGTAAAATAATGTTACCATGACTATAATTTTTTACACAAGTTTCTACTAAATTTTTTATTGTATAGCCCGACCAGTAAAAAACCTCGTCATATTGCAATCTTTAAGGTATTGTCATCTGTCAAAGTGCGATTGTACGTGATCTATTTTTTGGGTATTGAATATTTCGTACATTAAAATGTTGAAACAATATTAAAAGCCAGCTTAAGAAAAGTTATTTACAATATAACAAAGTATTTGTCTAAAGGAATGGACTCTATCACTCTAATTAAAATCACAGACCTTGTTGTCAACATGACAGATAGGTACATCATTTACTAAGTGCATGAAAATTGGCTAATTTGTATTTTGTGACTAATTATTCAATTCTAAAGTTTGATTTTTGTTAAGTATTTTCAATCTTTCGTAATGATTATAGTCAATTAAATCTACCATTTACTTTAGGAGACTAGGTGGTATGTTCGAAAAACTTTAGTCTGCCTTTTAGGCGAATATTCGCAAATCGACGGCAACGAGTAAATCGCAACTGGCAACAAAAAAGAGCAAACGAAAGTAATCTGTCAAAACAGCTGAATTTTTATGTCTTTTAATTTATTAACTAAATATAAATATTTTTTCACTTTAAAATAAGCAGGTAAGGACTTTTCTATGGATTTACTTAGACTGACATAATATTTAAGTATTTTTAATGTAAATGAATAATACATATATAATAAATGCCTAACTATGTGCCACATCACATAGTACTGACAAAAGTAGTTTCATTTAAATTTCTAACATCACTACATAGTATAAAACAGTCGCTTTTTCTTCCCCTATATCCCTTTGTATGCTTATATCTTTAAAACCACGCAACGGATTTTGATGCAGTTTTTTTTAATAGATAGAGTGACTGAAGAGGAAGGTTTTTATATGTTTTATACCCGTGCAAAGCCGGGACGGGTCGCTTGTTTATTATAAAATAATAAAAATTTCATAAATAATATGTAGTATAGTCATGGTTAGCTCCTCTATCTACTTACAGAAATGGCTCCATCTACTGATTGGGATGAAATAAAGAGGTTAGCTGCTGACTTTCAAAAAGCTCAGCTTAGCACTACATCTCAGAGGTAAATGATATTTTTTTAAAATTCTCTACATTCTTTATTTTATATTATGGCTAGATAGTGTTTTTAATTTAAATGTGATTTTCAGGTTATCAGAAAGAAATTGTGTAGAAATTGTATCAAAATTATTAGAACTTAAATTGATAGAAGTTATATTTACATCCGATGGTAAAGAATACCTTACACCACAACAGTTGGTGAAGGAGATTAAAGATGAGCTGTATGTAAGGGGAGGTAGAGTTAATACAGTGGATTTGGCTAAAGAGCTGAGTGTTGATCTTAATCAAATTAACATAAACATCACTGACATTATAAAATCAAAAGATGTACAACTCATATCTGGGTATCTTATATCTAATAGTTACATACAAAAGATTGCTAGAGAAATAAATGAAAAGCTTCAGTTACAGGGTCAAATATCAGTAGATGAACTGACTTTGCAATATGATTTACCTGCAGATTTTTTGTTACAAAGTGTTCTAGAAGCATTTTTAGATAAAATTATCATTGGAAAACAAGATCCTTCAGAACCTCGGATATTTTATACTGAAGAGTACATAACAAGAACAAAAGCTAAAATTAGAGGAGCTGTAATGGGATTACTGAAACCCACCCAAATTAGTATCATTATAGGACATTGTAATGTTGCAGAAAGGTTGTTCATGATGCTCTTTGACCAGTTAAATGCTCCAGGTGTTTTAACAGGACGTTCGGCAAGTGCTCTCTATGTGCCATCTTGTTATACAAAAGCCCAAAATGAATGGGTCATGAGCTTTTGGAAACAAAATAACTATTTGGAATATGATGCATTGCAAAGGCTGGGTATATCTGATCCAAAAGTTTATATTAAAAAAGTTTTACAAGGAGAAGCCGTGACTTTCTTGAGTAGTTGTATTATAGGCTATCAAATTAAACAGCAACTTGATAGTGCATTAGAAGAATGTATTGCATCAAAAACATATTTAGATATTGTCAATTTATTGCCATCTGTACTCTCTGATAAAGATATAGAAAATGTTCTAGATGTGTTACTGAAGAATAATTCAAAATCTACTATTTTATTTGATAATACAGGTATGCTTATAATAAAATTTACTTTGAAAAGTTAGCTCATAATCAAAACAGAAAAGTGAAGTGACATCCTATAACTCCTAGTAGTGCAAGCAGACACATTTCTGCATCTGTTTTGTATTCTGTGCCTGTCTGTGTTTTGTTGGTGCAAAACGAACACACGGAAACTGCAATTTGGGTTTCTTGTAATGGGGTTGTGAAGCCAATTAAGATTTTGTTTGATAGAGCATATGTCAGATGTGGTCTCAATTTTGTTGAAATTGATTAGGCTCTTGACAAATTCTACAAAAAAAAACAATTGTTGATATTGATTGATCACTGAAATGTTTTGAAACTTTTTTAATTGGAAATAAAATTTAATTTAATTTTGCACTAAAGTAATAACAGTAATAATAATTCTATGTAGCAGAATTTGCTGCCAAATTAATAGAAAAATAATAGTAACAAATAATCCTAAAGCTCTGGCTTTGTAAAATGAATATTTCTGTTTTATTTTCCTTTAAAAATATTTTTACTGTTAATTTAGGTGACTCCTAAGTGACCGACAGTTACATAAGAATTTATTCGGTTAGTGATAGTGGCCATACTGATATTTTTTAAAGCAAAACTATTATTACAGTTTTCAGTCATCAATTTATTGAAAACCTCAAGCAAGCTTGTATACCCATGATGCAGTCCAAAGCTGAGGCAGTAGTTAAGTCAGGGAAATACCAGCAATTCTGCTTGGAGAAGCAAATTGCTAAAGCAGAGCAATTACAAACACAAACAGATCATAAGACAGAAAAACGTGAAGAAAGAAGGAGAAAAGCTACAAGTGGGAAAGGCGGTGGTGGTACACAGGGACGGGAAACTAAGACAAAAGCAGTTAAGAAACACCTTAGGTAATTAATTTAATTACAATTAGGTATTGTACAATCTACCGCCTCCTTGGTCTAGTGGTAAGCGCGTAAGCGTTACAACCGAGAGGTCCTGGGTTCGATTCCCGGCGGAGATAAAAAAAAAAAACTCGGTCTGGCAGGGCATAGAAGGCTGATCACCTACTTGCCCCTAAAATAAAAAATCGATCAGTGAAACAGATGTGAAATGCATCTGCCCCATACCCCACTAGGGGACACGGGATTTCACTATATTGTACAATCTACAATACCATTCATAACGAAATTTAAAAATCTCTGGGACATAAAATTTTCTTATAATATTAAATATATTGTTACAAGTAAATTGGCTGATGTCGTTAATGCTCTGGTGGAGTTTCATATTAAAATTTGTCGTTTTGATTTGCTCGAAGTTCGAAGCCATGCTACTTTGTATCAGGAATGAGGATTTACTTACTTTTAATTTAAATGACGGACTTGGCAGCCGGCCGCCATTATTTAACGGTCGCTCGTAAAAAATTGCATTCTATAAGTAGTTGATCTTAGAAAGGAGCATTCTATAGTTGTTCCTAGAAGGATAAACTCTGTCTGATTGAACAATGGTTATGTATTCTGAGTAAATAGGCAAGTCATTGTACGATGTGTATTCATGTATTGTGCGGTTTCTATTATTTTTTTAATGGTAAATTTATGAATTTCTAACAATATGTACTAAGAAAAAGCACTAATATGGAGTTTTAAAGCACTGGTTACCAACGAGCATGTATTATGTATGATGAATTCATTAACATTGGGCAATGTGAACAAATTCCAGGGAAAGTTTACATAATATACAAACTCTTTAAAAGCACCCAGCCATAGTCACCGAGGCGGTCATTTCAAACATGATATAATTTCAGGCCAAAGCAAATAGCGCATGAATCCGACTCTGAAGAGGATTTATCTTCTAAGAAAGCAACAGCACAACTTGAGATTGTGTCAGTGGTAGATGTATATAACATTATAAAGGAAACTTTAGAAAATGAAGGCTTAGAAGATTTGGTGCAGCAGATTGCTGAATATCTCCAAAGGCAAGTTTATTAAAGAAATGCACTTTACACTTTTATCTGTTTTTACTATTAATGTAATTTTTTATTTTTGATAAGCTATAACGTAAATTTTAAACACCTCACCTTGACTTCACCTCAGGATGTCCTGGGTTCGATTCACGGCATAGAAGGCTGTTAACCTATTTGAACCTAAAGAAAAAAAAATAGATCAGTAAAGTTTAGTTAGTAACCACAATAAAACCTTACAGAATATTAAACCAAACAGCATTAAGCATAGCGAAGGATCTCACTGAGAAGTTACTACAAAACACTAACCAGAACAAGAAACAATCTCACTCATCTGCTCAAGACAAAATTAATGTTCTTGTAAATGATATAAAGTTATATGAAAAGGGTCTGAAGTTATTCCCTAATGAGCAACAAGCACCTTATATTAAATATTTGTTGAAGTCATTTGGAGCAGATGTTCTTGGTGAATTTTGCAAATATGCAGCAAACCAGTGCAATATATCAGTTCAAATTGATGTATTATCTACTGAACAAAGGAATAAAATTATAAATGATTTATCAGAAGAATATATGAAGCCATTAAGGGCATTGAATAGTACATTGTCGGATAATTTAGAAGCCTTTTATCAAGCGGTCGATGTTTGTTTAACAGAATGTGGAATGATACTGAAGAAAGTGAATAAAAAGGAAGATAAGTGAGTATACTTTGTGAAGAAGATTAATTATCATTAACTAACTTTCCATGCCTTAATTTCTTATATTTGAGTTGGCCATTGATTAATATCAAACCAACAGTTATATAGCATTTTTTATATTATATCCGTAATGTTATGTTTCAGGTCTCTCATTTTGAACCATAGAGAAAAATTGATAGCTGAATTAGAAAACTGTGATGACCCTGCCTTAGTTTTGCATTTGGCAGTTTTGGCAATATTTACTATCTTACATCAAAATATGTTGCATGCTTCTGGACGTCAAGTGCCATCCATTATCGCCTTCTTGAAGACTCAATTGAAGAATGAAGACTATTTGAAATTGCAAGAATATCATGGTATGAAGTCTATTAACAATTAATAGTATAAGATTCCACTATAGAATGACCTTTACTTCCTTGCAATATATTTATTGACATATTTAATTGAATATAAAATAGTTTAGGTGGGATAGATACAGAAGCTAAATCGAATTTGAGATGACGGCAAAGTAGTTTACCATTTCACTGGTAACATAGTATATGGTAGGTAGTGGGACTATATTTTTCAAGAAGTATTTTAGATAAATTTTGTATTTTTTGATTTTTTGCAATATACATTTTTTCTCTTTTTTTAGAATCTGTTATGAAGTTTTTAACTGCGCCTGAAGAAGAAAAAAGTACTTTAGAAGAAGCACTGAAGGATGAATTGCCAGCTATTAAAAATTTGGTTATCGAAGTGAAGAAATATAAATAATATATAAATAAGTGTTAAAATGTATTTTCTAATAAATCTTTTTTTACTTTATTTTACACTTTTTTCAATAATATACACTATAATAACGATACATCATGAAAGTATTATGTGCCCACCATTTTTGAAAAGTTATATTTAGGATCTAATGTTGTGCGATCCCGGTTCTTTGGATTAGTTCAATTGCGAATGACACATCTATTTAATTATTATTAATAAGTACTGAGTACTGACATGGATGGAATGTAGAGATGCAACGTCGAACAGTTCGTGAACGATATATCGATGTTTTTTTCAGCAGAAATGAGGCAATAATTTATTTATTTTTAACAAATAATAATTATTTTATAACTGAAAACAGGTATGTATTTTTGTTAGACGGAATTTAAAAATAATAAAATTTTATAATTCATCAGAAGTCTCATTTGCGCTCGTTTTATTACTCATTAAGTAATTGTTTATGTAAATGACTTTTCCCTCGTCATAGGATCTTTAAAATGTATTAGCTTGAATCGAGGATCCAAAGCGGTTGTCACAATTAACAATAACTTGTGACTAAGAGAGCTGAGAGATATAATTAGGTATGTTTGTGTCGTGTGTGTACCTTATATCTTTCTTGGAACATCGTTCATGAAGAACGATGTTACATCGATGTTTATGAACGATATATCGATGTTTGAAAAACATCGATGTATGCATCCCTCGATGTACGTTTGCATCCCTCTGGAATGGCTATTGGCTTGACGTCGCGTTAAAAGTACCTAGAGATATACCTGTTGTGAATACAACCTCATTTTAATTATATTTTTTATTTCTTTAGAATATTGTTTTTAAATAATTGTCACTTTCAAAAAGAATGTCATATTGGAAAAATGAAGTAAAACACAAAAATGTTTTTTATTATATACCTAATAGCAAATAATTATTAGTTCTTAGAGTTTATAAATAGTGCATGATGCATCAAAGAATCTGTTCAAGGAAGTATATTTCCATAATAGTTTTATATATTTCCACAATAGTTGGCGACCGTGAGGAAAAATGGATGTACTAAAGCGGAAACGCACTCAGCAGAGAAGGGAGTTCACACTCGCCGCGGATGATTTGCAAAAAGAGATTGAGAAGCAAGGTATCTCACCTTGCTTCACCTTGCTTAATATATAATAATCGCAGTTGCAATTAAGTTTTGCAAATCTTACCGCAACTGCTGAGGTTTTGTTTCAAACAGAAGAAGCTCTAAGAAAGGAATGGCTGCAAGCTGTCGATTTTGATGAAAAATCATATGAAGCAGACCAAGATAAATTTGTTATTTATCGGAAAAGGTGGGTCGAGTTACGATTTAGATATGACCAAATAATAAAAGCTAACTCTGCGTCTTCCTTACTCTTGAATGTTTCAAATGCTCATAAAAGCAGATTTGATTCGGATCAGGAAGATGAAGATAAGAGGCGACGGCGGTATAGATTGCCATTGTTAGGGTTAGCTAAGTTTGATGTTAATATACGTCGATGGATAACGTTCTGGGATGAAACTATGGATGATGACGACAAGTTTCAATACTTGCTTCAATCGATGACCCCAGATTCCAGCGCGAGGCAGCTTGTAGAAAGTTACCCACCATCTGGAAGTAACTACCTTAAAGCTGTTGAAGCACTAAAATCCCGATTTGCCAGAGACGAGATGTTAATCGAAGCGTATGTAAGAGACCTTAATTTAGTTTTACGTCAAGCTAAAGGCCAAAATTTTGATTTACGTACACTCTATGACAAACTACAAACTCAGCTTCAAACATTGGACACATTAGGAGTTACAAAAGATAAATATGCGTCAATGTTGATTCCTATGGTGGAGTCTGCTCTCCCTGAAGAAATTTTACGTATTTGGAATAGAATGAGAGCAAATACTGCTAAAACGGAAGAAACGGATGAGCTGAGTAGGCTACTTACTTTCTTGAAAAGAGAAACAGAGTCTGAAGAGCGTATAGAGCTGGCAAGATCAGGATTTAATGAGATTTCTAGCGATGATGCAAAGTTATCATTACGTCATCCTACGATGACATGTCTCGCAACTTCAAAACATAACAAACGTGAAAAGAAAGTTCCTCAAGAAAGTGAGCAACAAACTAAAGTTTGTTTATGGTGCGGAAAAGATTCACATGCAAGCACAGAGTATATGAAAGCTTCAAAAATGACTTTAGAAGAAAGAAAAGAATACATATGTAATAAGAAAGCGTGCAAAATATGTTTAAAAGTCGGTCATTTTGCTAAGAAATGTAGAAGCTATCCAAAGTGTTTGTATTGTAAAAAGCGCCATACTACATTAATGTGTTACGATTTAGATAAAAAAGCGAATACAGAATCTACGACTAAGTCTAAAAAACAAGAGGTTTTGTTATGTAAAAAAGAAATTACGACACTTTTGCCTACTGTACTTGTAGAAATTTTTCAAGGAGTAAAAAGTTTCAAAACTAGAGCGCTTTTTGACAGTGGTGCACAAAGGTCATTTTTAAAAATAGATGTTGCTAACAAATTAAACTTAAAAACTATAAGTAAAGAAAAAATGAGCCATAGTATTTTTGGTTGCGTCGAGACTCACACAAAAGAACATCCAGTATATACATTAAATTTAAGAAGCTTGGACAAGAAGTTTGACGCTAAAATTACCGCTGTAAGAGAAAAGGACATTTGTGGTTATTCGCCGAAGTTAGGTAACATTTAACTTATAGATAAGTTGACTCGACACGGTATAACATTGACTGAGGTAACTGATAACTGCCCTACAAATATTTCCCTACTTATTGGAGCGGATTATTCAGGTTTATTTATGACTGGAGAAATTATTCAACTTTACAATAACATGACAGCTATAGGTACAAAACTTGGTTGGACAGTTCAAGGGAAAGCGACTGACTGTGGAGAACGATCGCATACCTTATTTTGTGTTTCTAATGTCAATGTCAGTGACCTCTGGAGCCTTGAAACTTTAGGTATTCGAGATCCCATAGAACAAGATCTCAAGGCTTCAAAGGATTTTCAAATTTTGCAGGATTTCAAGAAAACCATAAAATTTAATGATGAGGGAAGGTATGAAGTCCACTTACCTTGGCGTGATATGCCTCGACCACTAAATAATTTTAATTAGCCAAAAAACGGTTAGATTCAACATGTAAGCGGTTAGTGCAATTAGGTAAGTTAGAGCAATATAATAATGTTTTTAGGGAATGGTTAAACTTAGGTAATAACGAAGTAGCACCAAACAATGATTTTTCACACGGGTACTATATGCCACACCATGCGGTATTTAAAGAGAGTAGCCCAACTACAAAAATTAGACCGGTTTTTGACGCATCCGCTAAGGACTCCTACGGCATATCTTTGAACTCATGTCTTGAAAAGGGTGTAAATCTTTTAGAGCTCATACCTAATTTATTGTTAAATTTTAGAAAGGGTGCTATTGGTGTGACAGCAGACATCGCCAAAGCTTTTCTTCAGATAGCAGTATTCCCCGAAGATAGAGATTTTTTGAAGTTTTTGTGGTATGATATGTCAGACTTTAACGATGGTAAGAAAATACTTTTATCATACAGACACAAGAGAGTTGTGTTTGGCGTCACGTCTAGCCCATTTCATTTAATTGCTACAATAGGAGTGCATTTAGATAATGCACCTGATTTATTTCAAAAGAACGCTCAAAAACTTCAAAAGTCATATTATGTAGATAATTGTATCACGAGTGTGGAGTCTGAATATGAGTTGAATAAGTTTATTTCGGAGTCAAAAACCTTGATGCAGATGGGGAATTTTGATCTTCGACAATGGGTGACTGCTCTAATACGGGTAGACTAGTGTAGTAGAAGTGTCAGTTTTAGGTATTCTGTGGGACACTGAAACCGATTTATTGCGTTGTAACTTAGGCTCATATAAAGATACCGGGAAGTATACAAAGAGACGTTTACTTTCTATAACACAAGCAATTTTCGATCCGATAGGTATAACATGTCCAACTACTATTGTACCAAAAATTATTTTACAAAAATGTTGGTCTATGAAACTCGGGTGGGATGACAAGCTCCCATCGGATACTTGTACAAGTAAGTTCAAAAAATGGTTGAAACATTTGCACTGTTTAGGTAGTCTTAAAATACCTAGACGTTTAACACGGTTTGCCATAGATTTATGTGATATTGAAATACATACGTTTTGCGATGCTAGTCAGAATGCATATTCTACTTGCATATTTCTTCGGTCTATACATGGCAGTGACGTCACACTAAGACTAGTTGTTTCCAAGTCACGTGTTACGCCAGTTAAACGAAATAATACCATACCTCGGTTAGAATTATTAGCTTGTGTTGTGGGTGCTAGGTTGTATAAACAAATATCTGATGCATTAAAGTTACAAAAGTTTTTTCTGGACGGATTCAAACGTTGCGTTATGTTGGATCAAGGGAAATTGTGAGTGGGGTATGTTTGTTGACAATAGAGTTCTTGACATAAAAAAATTGTCCAGTTTTTGTTTTTTTGTTTAAATAATACTTTGCAAGTATATAGTACAGAGGTAAATAGCGAATTAGTTTGTCAGTCTGTTAGCAACGTATTAACTGAAAATGTACATTTTGTAAATAGATTATATTATTTTTCTTCGTATATAAAAATTGTGCGAATGATTGGATGGATGCTTAGATTTAAAAATAAAACTAATCGGTCTAATGGTAATTTGTCTAGTGAAGAGATTGTTTATGCAGAACATGCATTATTCAGAGCTATACAAAACAAATATTTCACTAGTTTAACTCAGTTAAAAAACCTTGAAATTTTTAAAGATGATAATAATATATTGAGATTAAAAACTAGGTTAGAGTTAAGTAACGAAAATATTAATTTCAAATTCCCTATTGGGAGTGAGAATTTGGTTTATCGCTTTGTTGAATATAGACACATAACTATGTGTCATATAGGTGTAAACTCTTTGATGGTAAATCTACGTGAAAGTTTTTGGATAATTTGTTTGAGAAAACTAGCTAAAAGGGTGGTGCATAAATGTATAATATGTAAGAGATTTAAAGTTAAACCATATACCACCCCTTCAATTGGCTTACCTCTCGATCGTGTTACACCAGGTAAAGCTTTTGAGGTAACAGGAGTAGACCTAGCTGGCCCCTTGCTTCTTCGGTCAAACGAAAGGTGCTGGATAGTACTTTTTACTTGTGCGGTATATCGTGCTATTCATTTGGAGATTGTGAGTTCTTTGTCTACTGATTCGTTTAAAATGTCATTGAGAAGGTTTTTTGCACGACGTGGACGAGTGAAGGTAATATTTTCGGACAATGCTACCAACTTTGTAGGGACCAAAAATCTGTTAGATACAGTCGATTATGAAAATATTGTTAATACTTGTGGCATCGAAAAAATCAATTGGAAATTTATTGTCCCCGGTGCTCCTTTGTGGGGAGGCTGGTGGGAGAGGCTTATAGGGGTAGTTAAACAAATGTTACGAAGGATTTTAGGAAGAGCTTCTGTAAGTTATATTGAGCTAGAGACGGTGTTGTGTGACTGTGAATCTGTTATCAATAATCGACCTCTTATTTACGTTGCGGACGATAAGGAAAATCTTAAACCTTTAACGCCTGCTTTATTTATTCAACCTCTCTCGACTTGTGATGTGGATGATTTAGATGTCATAGATTCTACCTTTAAAGGTATAAACAGTCGAAATAAGTATCTGCAAAATCTTAGGGAAAATTTTCGACAGAGATTCAGAAATGAATATTTGGCTCTATTAGTACATAGACATTGGAATACGGGTAGAAGTGTTACGGTAGGAGATGTTGTTTTAGTTGAAACCGACAGTAAGAGGTTATACTGGCCTCTAGGTATTATAATTGAGACCTTTCCAGGTACAGACGGGGTCGTACGAGCAGTAAAAGTTAAGACTGCTTCCAATGTTTTATTACGACCAGTACAGAAATGGTATCCGTTGGAACTTCAAACAAATGAGATTTTGACTACTGACGCTACACCCTCAACATTACAGTCTGACTATGCGGTTCCGAACTCAAAACGTAAATTAGACTTTCTTGATGTGTCAGTTAATGATGACAATACAATGACTAATAGCGCCAAGCCTAGTGGGGTGAATATAACTCGTTCTGGAAGAAATGTGAAATTACGTGCTCGGTTCCAAAACTGAGTAATAAGTATATAATTTTTTTTGCAGTTGTTATCACATTGCAACGCCCCGGACGATGTTGTGAATACAACCTCATTTTAATTATATTTTTTATTTCTTTAGAATATTGTTTTTAAATAATTGTCACTTTCAAAAAGAATGTCATATTGGAAAAAATGAAGTAAAACACAAAAATGTTTTTTATTATATAATAGCAAATAATTATTAGTTCTTAGAGTTTATAAATAGTGCATCAAAGAATCTGTTCAAGGAAGTATATTTCCATAATAGTTTTATATATTTCCACAATAATACCCTTCTGATATGTCAGTTTGGCAGATTTGTAATGCAAAGGTTAAATTAAATTTTTTTTGTTAAATATTTTGTGTTACGACTGGTCTTAAGGCGTCTTCACAAAGTACATTGACGTCTCCTTACTCCTTAGTAGTTCTTACTTCTTAGTGTTCTGTGTTGACTGTTGAGGGGGTCGTCTCACAAGTCACAACTCACTCAACTCAGTACTATACATGTGTCGTTCGCTCGATCTGAAAGATCTGAATCAATACTGAGCCATTGACAAAATGATCTGGTTCGTTCGACCCGTTCAATCAAACGATTGATTCAATTTAAACGAACTAAAGGTCATTTCGAACTGAGACGTTTCGGGTTGTAAAATAACTTTGGTTCAGAGTATGTATGTGTCGTTCGCGATTGATATGATTATTAATCAAAATTAGTTAAGCTGAATCCACCAACACCTCTTTAAGTTTTATAGATAGAGCTATATATGTATTCATTATATACTTAAGTTACTTTAACAAATAACAATTTCATAATAGTTTTCTATGAGATCGCGAATGAGCTGATTACCCAAGCCTACCTACACATCGGGATATCGGAGCACGGTACAACATAAATCGATCATTAATACATAAAAATATTTAGTTATAGAAAACAAATATAAATTATTGAAATAACTTACTTAATAAATCAATAGCTCTAAACTTATTATGTTATAACGTACTTTAAAAAAGAGAAACTTTCGTAATTAATCACTTTCACGCGCCACTTCGTTAACAACAACACGTCAAAGGCACTGAAATATAAAATTGAAATGGGACCTTTTTTTGTTTTAAAGAATAAAAGTAAATTTTCAAAATATATCAGCTAGTTCAAGTAGTTTCACAATAATATAACTACGACTAATATTGAAGTTTGAACCTTATTTGTATCGTCATAAAATAGCTTATTAAACTGAAGTCGAAGCAAACTAAAACTATAAAATAGATTCTAGCTCCAAATAACCTACATTTAAGAATCATATTCGATTGTTTCTGTCGTAAATTTTAAATACCACATCGTCGGCTCGCGCTTGGTTCGTTCGTTACTTCGTCTCAATACTCATAGCTCACTTACCCATGGATCGCTACGGCTCACCGCGAGTCGCGACCTTATTGAGCGAACGAATCATTTTTAACGAAGTGACCCATTCGTTAGCGAGGATTTTAAGATCTGGTTCTTTTGAACCGATCAATCGCGAACGACACATACATACTCAGTACTATCAAGTCAGTCACAATAATTATCAGTTATCACTTATCACTCACCATCGAAATGTTGTAAAATGTGCGTAATATTTATTAATCAATATTGAATGAAATTGTTTGATTATTAACATATAATTAAAGTTTTCGTTTTTTTTATTCATTTTTTTCTAACAGAGAATTACTGGCTAACCTCAGGTTGGAGAGCCATGCGCTTTATGTTGTAAGAGCAATAAGAAAAGAACTCGTAAGCAAATATGGATAAAGAAAATATAGAAAATAGTGATTTATTGACTGGAAAAGTCGTAACGAAGTCTGAAGAACGCAATTTATCAAAAGAGCCACCCGATGGAGGTTTCCGAGCATATTCTATTGTAATTGGATCCTTTCTAACAAATGGCCTACTATTTGGTGTAATCAATTCCTACGGTGTTATTTTTACTGTACTAAATCAGCAACTACATGATCAGAATGTTCCAAATGCAGAAAGTAAAGCAGGTAAGAGAAGTTCCTAATAATTTTTGTACTTTAAAGACTTCAACCTCATATTATCCATTAATAAATAAATAATTTTAATATTAAAGTTATTAATATTGTAGATATAAATAATCTTATTAATATATGTATAAAAATTAACTGTATTGTATTTAAATAATATTAAATACATATAATACATATGTATATTTATACCTAGTTTATGAAG
This sequence comes from Aporia crataegi, assembly GCA_912999735.1. NCBI lineage: Eukaryota > Metazoa > Arthropoda > Insecta > Lepidoptera > Pieridae > Aporia > Aporia crataegi. The sequence continues at coordinate 1,177,814 of OU538737.1, forward strand.
AACGGGCTTATTTCCGCAACTCGACGTCTACACTGCGCCTATTTTGCGTATTGAGCTGGGTGGCTATTGGCTAATCCTGCCATCCCAGCTCCTCCCAAAAAGTTTATACCTATACGAAATAATTATTATTCATCAACTTTTAAGTATTGTAAGATTAGAATTTAGACAATACTTAATATATATAATTTGTAGTTAATATATGTATATAACTCCACAGTTTATTAAATATTATTTCAATACATTAAACTACAAATAAAAGCGCTACTAACAGAAAACATAAAATGAAGATATCACCAATTCAAGTATGTTTATTATCAAATATAAAAGAATTTAATGTTAGTAACCTTAGAATTATAACTAAGTGATTTATACTTTCAACACTGTAGCATCAGGGATGTTGATTTCAATCTCAGGGAAACTATAAAATGTTTTGATTGGGTGCAGAAGGCCCACTTTCTCGTCTGTAGAGATATGATTTGTAAACCTAAGTAGAATTGTCTGCCCATGCCTCACTGCAGTTATGGGATTTCTCTAACAAAATTGTCAAAACAATTCCAGTGACAAGAATGAGGTATTCTTCAATCTATTAAAAATCCTTTGTTATGTATACGTTGTAATAACTAATTATAAATTGCTAGTAACATATGCCATCTCATGGACTATAAACAGACTGATAAGACATATACTGTTATGCTATCAGTTCAATATAAGTTTTTATTGCTGATTTAACCGCTGTTTATTTCTCTGTTAAAGTGCAAAAATACTTGCTGGAATATTATATATCATATCTTTAATTTCAAATGCTGCTACTTGATTCAATTTTAAATAAAGTACCTACCTATTTGCAAAACATTACATTTTAAAAAGCAATTTCACACCACATAAAAGCTTAATTTAAAAAATTACTGTTCATAAAGATTCACACTATTAAATTTTGTGTCATTTAAATAAACTGTGATATAATAGACAATCTATACTACTTCACAAATTTTATAAATTCTTTCACTGTTAGGAAGCTACACTTCTACCGAATGACAAGGCCATATTATATACTTTGCTATTTCTTTTTAACAATATCTTATTTAAATTCTATAAATGGGTAGTAAATCCTGTTTATGTCTGGATGTCTTAGTAAAACAACAAAAAAATGAACCAAGACTAATTAAATAATCCAGTTTAAAAAAGTTACAAATCAAATGTATTCTTAGACCTCAACTGATTGGCATTAATTAAATTCTAGACGACAAATAGCTTGGAATTCAACTAACTCTAACATAATTACCAAACCCATAATCAAAACTTACAACTAATTCAAAAGCTCTAAAACAAACATTAAATGTTACTTTTGATTTTTAACATTATCTTTACGTTATATTACCTAATACTAAAATTGTTTGAATCGGATATTTCGAAATTCGAATGGGCAAGTGATTTTTAACAGACATTCAAAAAAACTAAAAAGAAGGTTACCCACAATCCCTCCCAACTAATCATAAATCAAAAAACCGGTTTTTTTTTGTATATATACACAATGTCAGGAGTAGGTATGAAGAAGGAAATATTAAGGCACTTTTCATAAGAAAATTAATATCAACGCAAGCGACAAGTTCATAAAATATTTCCTATCCACCATGTACCTACCTACCTGACTTTATCAAGATTCATTCTTCTTATTCCGTAGCGTTAAAAAATCAATTTATTATGGCATTAAATCGACTATTGTCGCAATTAGAAGACGTTGGATATTTTTTAGCTGATTCGCTAATGTAATAATGATTCAAATTGGTAATAATATAATTAAAAGAACTAGGCTGTTAAGTATAATTAGTAACATTAAAAGGCGAATGTTTTTTTTAAATATTCTCCTTCAACCCTCATGCGCATTGGAGTAAACCGAGACTCCGAATCTATTTAAATTGTCTCAAAATTGTTAATTGTTAATATATTGTTGTTTATAATATTATCATTATGGTTGAAAAGCTCGATTACATTTAAGTTATGAAAACCCTTTGGATTTACGTTGAGAGATCAATAGGTACAATTAGATTATCTAAATATCTTTTAACGGCAAGGTTGTACATTTTATTGTACCCCGTAAACATATCCATTAAGTGAATTCCCGTAACCCCTAGTGGAGCATGGTGCAGACACATTGCTGTGTCTGTTTCACTGATCATTTTATTTACAGGCAATAGGTGATTAACCTTCTGTGCCTACTTAATTTTTGTACCTGGGATTTGAACCCAGGACCTCCAGCGCAACACGCATACGCGTAAACCACTTAGCCACGGAAGCGGTAAATACACTCATAGTTCCTCTTATTTTTATATCGAAACCGCAATTAAAACAGGCGACAGTGCGGCGTCGTTGATTGTATAAATATCTAACTGTTGCAAACATTTCATTGCAATTGACACGGGTGAGTCATGAATTGCGATGTTGGGTATTCCGTATTCACAGACATAGGTACAACGATATTTGAACAAATAATAGGAAATCTCGTAGAACTAATTGTGTACCTTTGAGGGGTACAAATACATAAAATGTATAATCTGTAATTTTAACTGCTGTTCTGGGGTTACAACTTACAAGAATGCGATTCACTAATATGTACCTACTTGCGAATAAATAAATAAAATTTTCATCCATATCACCTCGATGATTATCTTTTTCTGAGCTTTTAACTACCTTCAGAGGTATTTTAGAAAGAGGAAGGGTACGACGAGGACCTTCAAGAAAATATAGTAAAAGAATCGGCAACGAGGAGATATTATTAGGTTACGAAATATTTAAAAAACAAAAATTGAGCTATAATGATTGTAAATGTTTTTTGGTAAGGTGAATCTTCAATTTTTCTTTAAACATATAACTTGACAGTGATAAAGTGGCACACAATGTATCATAATCTAATCAGGTCACGGAATTCAGATTCTATACGTATTCATCTCTTATCGGAACTTGCAACTAGCAAATAGGGCTCTAAAGATAATACCTACATCCACGTTATGGATTCATTTCGTAAACAGCATAAAAATATATTTCCATTTACTTCAAACGGGGTTTTCGCGGTCATTCCGAATTCAAAAATGTCTTAATCCATACCTATCTGCCATGTATGGATTAAGACAGAGCTACCATGTAGAAAGATCTTGATAGAAATGCATGAATATTTTAATCTAGACATGATTTACGATTCGTAACGTAAAAAATCGATTTGACTAAGAACGTTGTTTAGTGTTTTGTCTCGTTTGTGCGACAACAATTGAACGTCAGCGAGACAGTGACAAGGCATTTGTGAACTTTCTAGTTAAGCAACATTTAGAAGGGGATATTTATTTATGTCTTTTAATTTGTCACTGATTATAGGCACGTGTCGCAAAGAAATTATAAAATACTAGCTGACCCGGCAAACGTTGTTTTGCCATATAAATTATTTCTAGTGAATGTTTCGGTATTAATCAGTTATCGACTACTGAGAGTTGAAAATTAATTCGGTACTAATATCGCTATTAAAAAATGGGGTTTGGTGGTAAAATGGTGAAATTTAAGGGTTATATGCATTTTTTATTTCCATATAAAAAAAAATCTGGGATGGGCTACCCTTATCACTTAGGATTATAAAAATATTAATTAATATACATATAATAAAGTACATAGATGAATAGATTTTCATAAATGTAGCTAAAATCACTTCGATCAAAACAAAATTCATACTGTATCAAAATCGGTCCATTCCCTTAGAAACTAGGAACGACGCCACAGATTATAACAATTTAACCTTACGTCAGTGATTAAAGAGAACACATATCATACGAATGCGTTGAACTAAATTCCATAAACTAGTAAATTACATCTTGGGAAAGGATGCTGTAATTTCGCCGACTGATTGTTGCTTTAACAAGGATAATCCATTAATTTTACACAGCATTTTCTCTGAAACCAATTGGTGTAATCTTGCAAACTCGCACTGTGTTTGCAAGATTAGGAAGTAGGTACTCAATTTAAATATTGGTCAGATTAAATCTTATATCTGTCCTAAATCAAAATTTATTAATGTTTAGCGATAACACAAACACTATCTATACTTTATCAACCGTATTAAAAACAAGTTAAATTGAAGGCAATTTAAAAAATCGACATGTAAATCACAAATATCTCATGAATGGAAGATGAGATCTTCATAAATTGCTAAAATCAATCTCGATCTCGAGCCTTCTAAACAAAACCGCAAATCGTTTAAGAGCTGCGATGTTACAGACAGACACAAATAATTACATCGTACCTAAACTAACAAAAACTATTCTCGTCGGGGTCTTAAAAGGTTCTCAATTTGACTGGTTGTTTTTTGGAGGTTCTCTTGAACTGATTCTTTTGTTTAGAAATTTAGATCATGCTTCAGTCCCATAAATGATTTATCACTCAATATCAAATAATTTTATCGAAAAAATATTTCTTACAGGCATAAATACCTTATCAATCGTAAAAATAAATAAATTTTATAACGTTTAATGAGGTTTAATACACCTCGCAGACTGAGCGATGTATCCAATTTACAAATCAATATCAATCAAACACCGATAGTGTTTCAGAATACTGAAGGTTGAATTTTAACATTGAACATACTTATTAGCTATACCACAAAATGTTCTATTCTTATAATATAACCACAATATTGTTATATGCGATTGACTCAATAAAATAGATTAGGGGCTTGTATAATTTTATAATTAAACTGAATGTTTTAGTAATAACAGTTTCTATTTTGTTTCAGCATTGGTGGGTTCGTTAACGTTGAGTATGACGTTCCTATTGTCTCCAGTATCCGGTGTCCTCACCGGTCTTTTGGGACTGCGTCTGACAGCGGTTCTTGGTGGTACTCTAGCAACTGCCGGCTTGGTCATCACTTCTTTTGTTGTTCATAATGTAGAAGCTCTATACTTTACTTATGGTGTTATGTATGGAGTCGGAGCATCTCTCGCGTACACTCCTTCTCTCGCAATCCTAGGGCATTACTTCAAGAAGTACCTAGGACGTGTTAATGGCTTCGTTACCATCGGTAGCTCAATTTTCACAGTCATCATGACACCAATCATGACCCACACTATAAATAATTACGGTCTCGAGTGGATGTTCCGAATGCTAGCTGTGATAACTTTTGGCATCGCTTTGTGCGGCTTGCTCTTCAAACCTATCCCCGTTGTGGTAATCGAGAAACCATCGCAAGAAACGAACACCTTTAAAAAAATTATGAAAACGATTATCAATGTCCAAATCTGGAAAAACAGTCGATATAGGTTGTGGGCTATTTCAATGCCAGTCGCTTTATTTGGTTATTTTGTTCCCTATGTGCATATTCAGAATTTTATTAAATATAACTTCAATAATACTACATCTGATTTACCTCTTCAATGTATTGCAGCTATGTCCGGTTTGGGGAGGTTGATGTTCGGCTTCTTAGCAGATAGGAATGGGGTGGACAGAATTCTACTGCAACAAATATCGTTTTACGTTATTGGGACATTAACGATAGTTTTACCCTTTGTTAAGTCTTTTGAGCTGTTGCTTGTGATTTGTTTAGGTATTGGGTTATTTGATGGTGGGTTTATATCATTGATTGGTCCGATAGCTTTTGAGTTTTGCGGCAGTGCGTATGCTGCTCAAGCTATTGGCTGTATGTTGGGGTTATCTGCAATGCCTGTGTCTGTAGGGCCTCCTGTAGCCGCTCGACTCTTTGAAGTATATAAGTCCTATACGCTACCATTTGTGTTGGCTGGTATATCTCCCCTCGTTGGTGCTACATTAATGTTTATGATTCGGTTTCGAACACGAAACCAAGATATCAAAGAAGCTACTACGAATGGACACGTGTCTCCTGCGCCGGATGTTGGTGAGTTTATTAAAATGAAATATATTATATAAAACACATCTAATTCAAGAACGGCCAGACCGATTTATATTTCAATTTCTATCGAAATATTAGAAATATTCAGGAAAAAAGTATTTTTGAAGCAAATTTGTTTTTTCCATATATTGTCTATTACGTTTTATACGTTAAATATTATTATTTATTAACACTTCGTTGCAATAACAATAAAATACAAATAGTAATGCCATCCCATCTCTCCAAGCGGAAGGAGACTCACAAGAAGAGATAGAAAAATTGAGAATATTAGTAACACAGTAATATAACAGGTGAAACAAGCAAGTCATGAATCATGATGCGACTTACTTGATCACAACCAACTGCATTGGAAGATATAGACATTATTCTCTTATCCACGTCTTTTCAGATCTATCGATGTGTCGGCACTGTGTCCATTATATTTTAATATATTTAATTAAATATTTTTAGTGCGTGTCAGTTGTCCAAGAGGGATAGATAAAGTTTTTAGAGTCAATCCAGTCTATTTTTATTTAACAATCAATTTAACTATTTTATGACATTCGTATAAATTACAAGTAAGTAATGTAGTACCTATGTATATTTAGAGATTTCTTATTATTTTCAGAAAGTCCACGTTTGCATCGAGCGAATGGCGTTGGCCAGCAGACATCCTTATAACACTGGCTAAAACTATACACAAAACTAATAATAATAAGATAAGTAGTTATCTGAATCTCCTACATCTCTCTACCATTATTACTAAGCACAAAATCTAATTAAAAATCAAGAGAACTGAATAATGTATGCAGGCCTAGTTAATATATTATGATCCATCGATATAACTTATGCATTATATTTGTATATATTTCACTTAATTATATTTCAATAAAACTAACATTGAGATTGGATAGTTAATATTTGTGAAAATCTTATTGGTTCTACGTACCTATAAATAAAATATAAATATACCAAATTAGGGACCATTATTGATTTTAACTAGCTTTCAAAACGTATTTTAAAGTTTTCTTTAGATATATTCACAATTTTTTTTTGTTACTACAGATGAATTTAAATGACATCTGGCTTTTAACTGACATTGGCGATGGCCTTCACTGCTTTTTGGAAGTTTAAACTATAAAAAATCAACTAAATGGTACTAAGGTGTGATTACTAAAAATTTTCTATTTCATATATAAAATAATAATTAAGTGACCTGTCCTTATATTTCTTCGCTTAAATAATTGCTCAAATAATTTATTTTCCTTTTAAAAGATCTTTTCATTGCATCATACACAATAATCTCAACTTCGCATGTATTAAACATCGAATCAAAAAAGGAGGTCTTATTTACTATTGATGAAGAAATTGGTTGATAATAGTGTGTTGATAAATGTGCGAACGAACATAATTACAGGAAAAATCATTATTAAATTCATTTATAAGCAATCCAGAATGTATATGAATATTCCTTTATACAAAAAAATGTTAAATTTACCTTTTTCCTACTTATTTAAGACTTTTAAAATTATATAATCTATTTCTATAGATATAGTTTAAATGTTTGTTTTTTTATAATATATCAGCCATTAGCGATATTGTTATCAATCTTATTTCAGCAAAAAATGCTTAAGTAACAAATTTATCTCATATCGCATAAACATAAGCTTTTTCAAACACGTGTAGAAAAATAAATTAATTGTATTTTTCTTATATTTTTCTAAGAAATGACGCAATACGGCGAATGTCAATACATATTTGGTTTTCTCTGATAAGATCGGGCCTCTGTATGTTGTCCGAATACACCCTCAGCCACTCCAATATTTGGACCTTTAATTTATAGACACCATAGTAGAAATTTTTTTATGGATATAATATATATTTTTACTAAGACGTTGGAAAAGTGAATCGACAAACTAGATTCTTGATTATTTATCTATATTTATTAATTTTTAGATCTAAACAATATTAAGAATGTTGGTGAAAATGTGATGGAAATGAGTGGTGCTATGATAACTGTAAAATATATTTAAGTATTCTAAATACTTTATATAATTTATTTATACTTCGTCTTTATTTATTCGAATAGTTTTTTTTATTTAACTTAAATTTTGTATAGATATATCTACTGGACTCCTGAAAACATGCAAATATTTGTTTATCCATGATATTTAAATGATTTTTAAAAAATATAAGTAGAAAAATTAATCTTTTACAAAAACATTCAATTTCAGATTTTTGATACAATATCAAATGATATGTCTAGATTAATACTTTGAAATCGTAGATTAATCAAAGGAGAAAAAATAATTACTTATAGGTAAATTACAAATTCTTTATATTATTATAAATTCATACATAGAGTTACATACTTAGACTATCAAATATTTCGATCGAACACAGACAACCAAGTTTTTCTAAATCAAATTCAAGAACCCTCGCGAACTACAGACTTATCAGCCTATATTTTATCGGGCTCTCAAGGGCCCTATTATGTTTTAAGCTTACTACTTTTTGTGTAAAATTGACAATTTTGACGCTGTTATTCTCTGAAAGTGAAAGCCTTTGATAAATTTTACTTAAGAAATAGTATAGAATATTTATTATGATAGTCCATAGCGGCCCCGTTTTTTGCAATACATTACAACTTATTTAAATACATCCGAAATTAAGCAGTATGATTTTCATAAAATGCGCGACAACTGTTTTTGAGGTTGTGGACTGATTTATTGGAATAAGCAAACAAAATGAAATATATGTTATAATGTCAATTAATAGAAATTTTTAGAAATAAAATCCAATCATAACCATAAAATTAAAAAAAAATGCGTCGACTCGATAAGCTTCCTTTTTGGTTTTTGAAGGCCGATTAAAAAAATGCTCAGATTTAATTAACTATTTCTCTTTATTGTACTTCTCTTTATTGTATAGGTAGGTACTTTTAGGCAAAATTTATATCTAAATATTTGTTAAATCATACTAGAGCAAATTGTTTTATAAAAAGTTTAATTTTAAGTTATTTAATTTTTTATTAAATTATATAATCCTAATTATTATAGGTATATTATATATTTTCAGTTATAACGCACAGTTTTATGTGTTAACGCAATTTTGTAATAGGGCTCTTAATCAATATAAATATGTGTTGAAGTCGTCCGATACCAAATCTGTGTGCATACTTCCATACATGTTCCTATTGATTAACCTTCCGATTAAAACTATCGGCCAATACAAAGACTAGTGTACGCAGCCTTAAATAGACTCTAGACTCTAGAGTCTAGGTCCTGTAGTTTACATTAGCAATAACTAATAAACTATTTATTGATATCTTGAATTAATTGTTCAATATCTTAGGTATAACTAAGCGCAATTACAATCAATTAACTGTTAATTGATAGTTAAATATAGAACACGAAATAGAAAACATTTATTAGCATTTTTAATGGTTAGTTATTTAGTAATTATGTTCCTAATGGCAGCACTATGAGTTACCTAAAAGTTCCTAATTTTAACATACTTTATTTTATGTTTAAATTGTCTTATATATTGAATAATAGCAACCGCCAGTTTTCTCGATAGATGGGAACACGTGTAAGGTATTATTATATTATTTCGTTATGTTCATAGCGATCAGGTTGTGTGGTTTACAATATTTTTTATTAATATTTTATAACAAACCGTGTTTTTCTATTAAAATTATGTTTATTAACATATACATAGTTATATAATGTGTTGTCTGAAAGGTTGTTTGCAAAACACCATTCGTATTTTATATATTTACGAATGTTTACACTGATCCAATCTAAGTTTAGTATATACTGGCTCTCATTTTAAATAGATAAGAACATGTTAATAGAATTTACTACGTATATCTTACTGTTTAAATAGATAAGAACATGTTAATAGAATTTACTACGTATATCTTACTGTTATTGTTGTAAGATCCCAAGCGAAGTATAAACATTATTGATAAATTGAAGAGACAATATGTAAATTATTTAAATGAACTCTTGTTAGTGAATATTCTTCTAAGACTTGGGCGCGACGAAGTCGACACGAGAATTTTATATATAAGACGAGAATTTTATATATAAGATTACGTGAAATGAATTTGTCGTGAATAAAAATAAACATGAAGCATTAACTTAGGTTTACGGAATTTCCTAAGTTTAGAATGGGCGAGTGAAAATTGTAATTTGATTAATTTTTTCATGAACTAGGTTAATAAACTGCATTTCGAAATAATAATTTCCGTGTTAAAATTTAACTCTGCGAATGTTTAAATTGTTAATTAAAAAAATCTACTATTTACAGTTAAAATATTTTGTAAATTAGAAAAAGGTACTTACTACTAATTTTCAGACATTTGCCTGTTTACAAAATAATCATTTTTCTTGTTGAAAAATAGCTGACATATCTATTTTCGACTGATGTAGGTTGTTTTTAAATTTTTTTTTTTAAATATTCTTCGTTTTATTTCCTATATGTGTTTCACGAAAGTATATAAAACCACTTTCGTACTTTATGTATAATTTACGTTAAGCGAATATTGTGCAAATATTATATCACTTTCAGATTATTTAGTAAAATGTTTCGCTGAGAACCAATTTTTTTATTTTAATTAAGTGTCGCAAGTACATTGTAATTATGGGAAAGTAAATTCTTAATATTTCATTTTATAAATTCTTAATTCAAGTCCAATGTGGCACTCGTAAATATAAATTGGACTGATGAAAAACGCCAACGAAAAATTTGAAAAAAGCGGGTTATAATTTTGACCTGTCTGTCCGAGGCATCGTAGCCTCTAAACTTATTAACCGATTTCGATGCAGTTTTTTCTGTTAGAAAGCTGACTGGATCGAGAAGGATTTGAGATATATTTTATGAAAATCTATAATTAGATTATCTCATTTGTAATCATCATGTCGGCGTTTTTTAAATCTGCAATTTCAATCACTTTCCGATTTGAATTATTAATGTATTTCTAATGCATTTTATATAAAAAATAGCTTTATGCACTTCTGTATAAAAACTGTGGAAACTTTCCACGATTACCCCTTCACGCAATTTTCGTTAAAAGGGGTACAAAGTTTTTGCTTTACGTATTAATATTATGATTAAAGTATAATATTATTCGTTTAAGAGCTGCGATGCCACAGATATGTCAGAGTTTCTGGGGTTAATGAAAGCCCAAATTCAATCAGTTATTTATTTTGCTTACTTCGACATCGTCTACACGTTTTAAGAATGAAAAGCCAGCTTCGTCTAAATCCTATCGGCTGAGCTCGAATGATTTCATCAGAATCATTTCCCTCAATACTGAAGGAATGAACTCTCATTTCTGATTCTTCGTGTGAAGGAGAGTTGGTTCTTTGAGCCACCCACCGCAACGGTTTTGATAACCTAGAAGATATTTTTAACTATTACAAGTAAATTGAAAACAATTTTTAAAAAACTCCGACATTATTATAGCCAAGTAAGAAAGTATTATAAACTGATGAATCGATTTTCATCAATTGTATCTAAAATCAATTTCGATCAATTTAGCTTTCGGCCAAAAAGCGTTGAAATCGGTCCATTCGTTTAGGGAGATACGTGCTACAAACAGACACTCATACGCATCAAACTTAAAAAGTTAAATCCCATAACCCCTAGTCAGCCAGATACATTTCTGCGCCTGTCTCACTGATCATTTTCTTTACAGGCAAGTTGATCAGCTTTCTGTGCCTACCCAATCACAACACTTGTTTTTACGTGATTCGAACTCAGTATCTCAACCGCAACATGCAGACTCGTGAACCACTTGGCCACGGAGGAGATTCAAACTTATAATAAAGAGAAAAGGTTTCTTCTAATGATTATACTCAAAAACGAATACGACCACATTTTAAAACATCTATAAGTAATAATAACTTACTCTGAAAAATAATCCATATCCTTTAAGGTATCTGGCAGTTCCCTCCCATCAATATCCGGTAAGATTCCACACATACAAATAAGCACCAATGTTATAACTACACACACTGTCACCATAGTTACTTCATGAATATCTTGAGGTGATAATAGATATCCTATGATAGTGCCAAGGTTTCCTGCTGCGATGCAGCTACCAAAGAATGTCGCTCTGTACGTTGTGGCCAAGATCCGTGGTGTTATGTTCAGGAGTAGAGCGTGACTTGTTACACCCGATGCCATACCTATTGTTGAAACGATTTCATTTGTGAGAACCTGAAAAAATATTCAATTACTTGAGTTGTTTTATCCATGAAAAAAAATTAACATTACCTTTAAGCAAAGATTTCTGCTCACTTCTGAAATGTAGTTCTTGTATTATTTTTGACAATTAGAAGAAGCAAATTAAAAAACGCATGAAGATTTTTTTAAGCAATTACAATATATAAAAGTAATACATAATATGATTAAAAAAGAAAATAAGAATTTTATGTGCTGCTGAGAAAAAAATAAGAGTTGTACTCGCGTCATTAATCTTAATCTAATAAAGTGAATTCATTTAACTCCTAGTGAGGCATAGGGTAGACACATTGCTTTATCTGTTTCATTGATCATTTCCTTTACAGGAATTAACCCAACAAAAACATGCATTTTCCCGGGATTTGAACGCAGAACCTGCGGCGAAACACGCAGATGCGTAAACCACTTAGCCACGGAGGCAGTCTAAACCAAATCTAATGTTCTATCAAAATAAGTTGAACTGTGTAGTTACGAGTGTCTACAGGAACGAACATTGCCTCGCCGCAGAACTTTATTCGCCTGATAAAAACTGTCGAAATATAGAAAATAGGTAGGTACACAAGTTAATATTTAACTGTTAAGTATGCGTAAAAATTACTTACACTTAGATGTAATTTCTTCATTAAGAATATAACACATGTAGAAGTCCCCAAGATAAAAATATTTATCACCAACAAGCATCTAAACTTAATCCTTTTCTCCAAACAAACGTTCAAAACTCCCATAAAAGCTGTTGTTGGTAATATTTTTATTATAGCATATCTCGGTTCTTTATACACTTTTATGTATATAGGAGATAAAAGAAAGAAGTATAGAGTCCAGGTTAGGAGACAGTAGAAAACAATTACTCTTACATTGTGTGTACATAATACATTAAGGCATGACCTTTCCTCATCCAAACAATGATACGCCTGAAAAAAAATGTTTAGCAATGTTTACGTAGTGCAAAATTACTCTTGTAATTTTGGAAGGAAATATTATTTATTATATTCCACGTTATCCACTTGATACACAAAAGTAAATGTTTGGATAATAACAGAGTTAGTTTGAGCTTTGACACTAATTTTTAGTAAGAGCTGTTAACATTAAATATGAAATATACTGAAATAAAATATTCCTAATGCGTATAACATATAAACTTAGAGCAATATTTTTTGTTTAAAATAATAAATTTACTTATTTATAAAATTTATGATTATGTATTACAGACAACGAACTCCCAATCATACAACGAATTATAATAAATAAGTGGTATGTTTGATAGTTACCATTGGGTTGTTGACTTAAATTACCTCCAACAATAATAAAGGTGTACGTACTGTCAATTATAGCTGTTGCTGATTGCTTCTTAGGTGCTATTTTTAAAATTGTTTTACGTCATATAAAAACAAATCATTAATCTCGTTATCGTTTATTAATAATGTTATTTATATTTGCCCTCCGATGACTGCATACTCCATATAATTACATTACATTATGTTTTTTAGACCGCCTCCTTGGTCTAGTGGTAAGCGCGTAAGCGTTACAACCGAGAGGTCCTGGGTTCGATTCCCTGTGGAGATAATAAAAAAAAACTCGGTCTGGCAGGATATAGAAAGCTGATCACCTTCTTGCCCCTAAAAGAAAAAAACGGATCAGTGAAACAGATGTGCATCCGCCACATACCCCACTAGGGGACACGGAACTTCACTTTGTTTTTAAGCGGCATAATATGAAAATTGCATCAAAGGTGCTGTAGTTTCTACCAACAAAAATATAGACAAAAATAATCTAAAAACAATTGTTTTTATAACCTCTTTAGTCTATATGCACAGCACAGACAATAAATCGGCATTAACTTACAATATATTTGTGTACAAATATAAACTTTACAATAACAAGCCGACCATACCTACTCTATGGTCAACGGGTCTTATTTTGAAGTCGTTGCATAATTCCACGCGATTTTTCTTTGCAGCATCTACTAATATTTTCTCAGCCGCCGATATTCTCGTATTGTACAGGAGCCATTGTGGTGATTCAGGAATCCATCTACAATTATTATAAGAAAATAACGAGATATTTAACAAAGTGGGAGTGAAAATATGGATCGTAAAAAACCTATTCCCTCATTCATCGCCACGTTTAATACATTTGATAATTTTGACCACAAAAAGAACCAATTTCAAGGAAAATCAATCCAATACTTACCTAATCATTTGTGTGAACTTTTATATTTTATTGAAGTTTTTTCCTTCTATTTATAATTGTATTAATTATATAACCACACTACACCAGGGGTTTGCCCCTCTCCCGAGTAGCCTCAAATAACTTTCTAGTATAATGAGCTTTCGAATAAATACTTCGCTTGGATAGACACATACTTATCTATAAATAAAATAATCAATGAAACAGACACTAAAAATGCGTTTGCTCCACGTTTATCAATTCAGCCTAGAATTGATCAAAATATATGAGCTACAACTATAAAAGACAATTCACCTACCTTATTACAAACAGTGGTAGTAGACACACAAAGAATGCAATGAAGTTATGTGTTTCAAAATTAGGCGCTGAATTTGCAATTGGTAGTATAGAAATAGAAGCCACAACACGCGGGAAAGACACGAATAAACATAGTAAAGTACGCCATTTATTGCTTGCGATTTCGCACACTGAAAGAAAATTGGAATTTCAACATACATAGGTACTTCTCATCATATCATCAGGGGCTCCCCAACGGGACGCACGTCCAACCTTCAGGCCCTTTTGTACTTTACATAGGTACTTACTTAGTTATCAAACAACAAACATACCTCGTTAAACCCCGAGCAAACCTGCAGAGCAACTCTTGTTCTCTAATATTTTTAACAAAAAAATCAACTCCAAATTGTAACTCTAAAACTACTAAATAGATGTTGATGAAATTAAAATGGGACCACACGGGAAGCACCAGCTTTTAAAGAAAAAAAGAATCATCAAAATCGGTTCATCCAGTCGAAAGTTCTGAGGTTTGTTACCTAAAAAAAATACGGCCGAATTGAGAAACTTTTCCTTTTTTTGAAGTCGGTTACAAATGTATATTCAGCTCTAGACGTTTTTCGTAGAATAATCGCTCAGCGAGGCGGATATTAGTATTAAGATAATAATTAATTGTATGAGAGACCTCAGCACCTGAGTTGAAATTTGTTCTACATTTTTTTTTTATTTGGATTGATTCATGATTGTTCCAGCGATTTGAGAGTGATTAAATATGATAATATTAAATAAACTCACTCTCGTACTTGTATTTGCATTAGATACGTTTTCCTCGCGTATCCTTAGGGACTAAATACCAGAATGTTACCTTGATCAAGGCTTATCTACATCCTACATTTAAATTATTGCGTTGATATTTCCCACGGGAAACCCGTTTCGTATTACTAATCAGTTTAAATAATCCTATCACGTATCTATTGTCACGATTCTTTCAACAAATATTTATAACCTAAGACATTAAAAAGTCATATAGAAAATTCAATAAAATTTTCTAAAAACTACAAGCAAAAAATAATCTAGCGTCGTGTAAACAGAACTAGCGTGTTCCAAGCCAGGTCAGTTTAGTAGAGAACTAGCTTGCTATCCTAGCTTGAAAGACTAGCCTTGTGTATCCCGGGCATAATAAGTGATTTCAGTTTTACGCTATTGTTTGTGATGCGATTGTGAAGCCAATTATAAACCCATTCTTTCTTGTTTTATGGGTCACATAAACCTTCCGCGAGAATGCGGAATGATAGACAAACCTGCGAGGGACTTACCGATTATGTATTCACTACTTTAGATAAATAAAAAGAAAGTATATGTAAACTTATTTATTGTATAATATTAAATATGTATGTACCTATTTTGTATATGTATATTGAAAGTACGTATACTTTATTACTATTTATGAAAACTATAAATTTAACAATAGAAATATTAAATTACATAGATACTATTTATAAATAAAAAGAATTGAGTAAAAATACACTTATTTACAAATAATAAATCGGCTCCAAGTTGCTACCGCTGGGCAGGGTGCCAAAGAGGCTGGCCGCATTAAAGAAAGATACTCTGAGTTCCTTCTGAGTTTGATATTGTTCATTTGAAAATCTTTTTCAATTTCTATTTAACTGCTGTATATAAGCTTATCTTAAAGAGATTTAAATAAATTAAATGTACCTATAACTATTCCCAGATAATGAAGACCACTCGTTAATATTGACTTGAGAAAAATTAGCAGAAGATACCAGCTTTCCGAATTGCAAAGAGTTAACGCAAGTCGTAATATGGGTTCAGGTATTATATTTATGTATATCGCTATTTTTCTTCCAAGACTGAAAAATATAATTGTAAAAATATATCAAAACACTGTTAATCGATTAATTATTATCGATCATCTTTGTAAGTAATTATATCGTTTCTTATGATTTTTTTTCCCGTAGTAAAAGCCCACTAAACTAAGAAGACATAAAGGGGAAAGAACGATCAGTTCCGAGAAATATTCTATAAACCAAATATAGTTATTATATAATATATATAATATAATATATATAATATTTCAATATTAAACACTGACTGGCAAGCAATGACATAATTAATATTTATAATAATTTACTAGTGGACTCCGCGAACTTCGTATCGCGTCAGAGTTCCAAATAATAAGGTGTGACCTAAAACGTCATTCCATAGAAAATGTAGGAGGTAACGAATTTTCTTCATAAAGACTTTTTCGTGAATGATTAGATATTCTTGGTCGCTGCATTATCCTTACTAATATTATAAATGCCAAAGAAACTCTGTTTCTCTGTCTGTATTCTGTCGCGGTTTCACGCCAAAACTACTGAACCGAATTAAATTAAATTTGATACACAGCATACTACTACTACTACTTGAGCATGAGAAAAGACATCTAGGCTACTTTTTAATGCGAAAAAAGGGTTAGAAGGCTTAAAGGGGAGGAGGGAGAGAGAGAGAGGGATGAAAAGTTCTATTCTATGGAAATATCACAGTTTTTAGAGCTAAAAGCTTTTAGTTAAAATCACATCAAAACAAGTCACAGACAAACACTTATAAGACAGATGTTTTTTGATGTGTGCGATTATTATTACATCTTTTTATTTGTTATCATCATGTCTGAGGATTTTTAAAATTGTTTTCAATTCCACTTGTTAACTTAATTAACACTTTGACAAAATTTATTCCAGAAGTAATTGCAGATACAGATACTAAGTAATCAGATAAATATTTTTTTTTTAATTACCTGTCTGATATGAGTCCGAATATAATACTTCCAAGAACTAAACCGAAACGACAAATCACAGTGAAATTTAAGAGCATAATTTGATCTTCATCACAGAATATAAGCCACTGAAAACAAAGGATATTACTAAGTATGTTTTAATCGGTTATCTGGTCACGACAACAAAAATTATCATTTGATAAAATCTTGCATTCAATTATACAAAAACATATAATATATAGATAATTCATTAACTCATTTATCATGGTGTAATAAAGTACAATGTGAATTTATTTATATTAGGTACTTTTACACGTTCGTTTTCACGTCGTTTTATATAGGTATGTAGCTAATATTGTGCCATAAATGATAAACCTAAGCATTCTTTACAGCGAGAAGAAAACAAACAATATCCATTCAAAATTGTTTAAGCTTTTTGACTGTGGTCGCACAAGAACAGCTTAAGGCCTGACATAAGCTGTTCTGGAATGGGGGGAATAACATCTCACCGTTCGTTTAATCCAAACCAGCCATATGAATCGAACTTGCCAAACGTCACACATTACCTCAGTCCCATTAACAGTATAATATGCACACAGAGACACATTTGATGCTTTATAACTATTCTCGCAAACAACGCCATCTGGCGATTGCAAAAGAAACAAATCTTCATATTGATTAAAAATAATTGGGACAGCTAAAATGGTCGAAAGTATTGTAACAATCCATTGCCATGCACCGATATTTCCAAGGACTTCACTTGTTATATCTTCGTGGATAGTGCCAATTCTGAAAAAAATATTTTTTATTTAAATGTCTTAATGAAACTTCCCGTTGGAATGCTCCGTTTGAGATAATGAAATGTTATTCATCTAGTATTATCATGTAAGAAATCACCTCTGTATTAATGTTATTGTAATAATTAAAATGCACGTATGAATTAATAAGATACATCCATCACAATATCACATAAAATGATAATATTTATTGACGTAATATCTACGCAAAATTATGAAATTTTGTCTTACACTGACGTTGTGGTCATTATCTTCTTTGTTTAATCTTATTAAAGGTCTTCAACCAATGTTACGTTCTTAGCCAACTAGATTTGTTAAATCAATATTTATTTCATACTAACTGAACATCAAGAACTGGATATCAAAACAGTATCTTTCTTATTACGTATTTATAGCTTCTGACGCAACGCAAAAAAATGTTTTTATTTCTGTGTCTGTTGTGTCATAGCTCCAAGCGGGTAAACCGATTTTGATATTCATTTAAAAGGAGTCTTGATTCTCAACAGAAATGTTGGTAGATGACAATGACGGACAATGTAATAAATTCGTGTTTATTACATTGTCCGTTAATTTTTTTTTATTAAAATGATTCTAACAATGAACCATCCACTTTTGTAGATCTCCTTGAAAATGATGGTTCTATTGACTTGACATTGATAAGTGTGAATCTATTTTTTTAGCATAGATATTTTATATTTTTATCATGGTCGTCATGAAAATGCCTCGCTTGATTAATATTTGAAAAGTTAAATTTCATTCGTGTTTTGAAAAGGATATAATCTAATCCGAGAGTAACAGCATAATCATTAAAAATATTTAAAAAATCAGGCAAAAATGTTTATGAACAAAAATCGTTTCCTCATAGATTTTCTATGGTACATAAATCAAAAATCCGCAGTGCGCAAGACACCACACTATCTCGCAGCAAACTTACATAAACCTTTTGTTATTCATATTTAGAAAAAAATTAAAATACCTACCTATATGCAACAACCATATCCATAAAACAGTGAGTCCGTAACTAACAATCTCAATTGCTATAATAAGGATAACGTCATGAGATGTAGGTGTTGGCTGATTGCGTATTCAAAATAAAGTAGGTATATATAATGTGGCTTGAGCGGAATTTTTTAATGAGATTTTTATAACTACGTCGCTATATTTGCACCTTGGGGGTCAATGACCGCCCAGTTGGACATACATATTTTGCAATTTAAACCGACGCTGTTAACGTTTATATTTATCACTTGCCTTAACTGCTGATTAATACATATTCTAGTTTTGTGAAGATACCTATTCTAATATTATAAGCATATAGAAAATGGGCATTAATTAAGTATATTAATTACTTAACTGTCATTCGCGACCTCGTCCTTGGAAATAAAGACTTAAATGTTAAACGAAAATAGACTTCTTAGTAATAGAATTGCCGTAAATTTTGAGTTTATTCATCACAAACAAAAATATAAATATTTTTCCTTTATAATAGCAGGTTAAAAGTAGAGAAACCCGCCAGTGCAATGATATTTGTAGGTATTTTTTTTTACTAAAAATGCAATTTTCTTGTCTTTTTCTAAGCCTCTAATTATTTTGGTCATAACCGTAACAATTCTGGATTTTTTTGTGTAAATCACGCAAAAGTATTGAACGGGATCGAATGCGGTTTCAGTGTCGTAGAGCGACAAGTCTTAGTATGTCATAGTGTCGCATCTAGCTAAAAGCCTACCTACAAAATGCTATCGATCTTTTTTCATATTGGTCAAAGTACCTATTTAATAATATATTGCATTCAGTGCAAATTATTTACTAAAAATAACATCTGGTTACATCTGAGTACAAAATACTTACCTTTATGACACAACTATATTTTATAAAAACTTTACAATGTTCGATTTATTTAAATCTAAAGTTTAAATGTTCTTACTCGGATCACAGATAATAAAACTAATGGCAATAATAATTAATATGTATCATCCAAAGATGTTTTATATAATAATATTTTTTTAATCTATGCTACTCATATGCATAAATTAAAAGGGATAAAACGATAATAATTATGTCAAATATGTGTCAGAGTCAAATCGGAATTTGGAACATTTAAAAATGAAATAATGTGTGTATACTATATAGTTTGCTTTTGAATTAAACTCTATTTATATTTCATTTACTAAATATGGTAAAAATGCCCATACAGTAATAACGGACCGTTATACTTTTAAGTTTTTTAAGTTTTTTTTATTTATAATCTGACATGAATTTTACAGGTTTGACCATCGATATAGAATATCACATGTAAATGGTAGCAGGTTTATCATTTGCTCAATAATTATGTTTTAAAAAATAAGATATTGTTGAAAATAGTTTTCGTTGTGCATTCAGCCACAAACCATACTTACTTCAATGTGCTAGATATGTAATCAAATAGCTGGGTAACGGAGTACTGTAAAGGACACGTAATAAACAACTTTATTGTTCTTGCCCATACCACATAAAACTATAGAAAAATTCCACACGTAAGGTGGAAGATACCTACTACATAGGCGGTTTTCATAGACTATAATAATAATTACAATTGGGACAACTCACATACTACTCTCTGATCCCAAAGTAAGTAGCTAAAGCACTTGTGTTATGGTAATCAAAAACAACGACGGTACCACAATAAATACATATACCTACAATGTATGTATAAGTTTATAAACAACTAAGACTCAGAAACAAATATTCGTGGTCATCACACAAATAAATGCACATACCGGGATTCGAACCCGGGACCATTTGATGCAGAAGGCAGGAGCACTACCAATTGCGCCAATCAGTCGTCATAGACTATAGAGTATGTGTTTTTTTAAACATTGATCATATTGTGCATTAAGAACCTACCTAATAGATACTTAATTTTGCAAGTGCATAATATAATATGCTGCTAAGTCTTAATCTTATTAAAATTAATTAAATCTGTCTGTCTGTTACGCTTTAAAGCCTCAATGGTTATAAATTATAGGTAACATTATGTTATATAAAAAAAGATCCTAATGATCTGTAATGATCAGGTTTTACGATGACGCTGACAAAAAGATAAATTGGAAAAACAAGGTTATTAAAATGCGTAAAACAAATGAGTTAAGTAGCTGTAGCTAGTAATTTTTCCCGCGTCTACTTTCGCGTGTGTGACCTATTTCAACCCCTTAAATCATTTTATCGCAATAAAAGATAACTAATTATCGTTGTATCTGGAAAACACGTGGAGTGATGGTTATGTTGTCAAAGACACTGTGTAAATTAGGCAAAGCTTTCGCACAGTGCGTGCTCGACGGCCGAGTTACTGTGAAGTGTGAATGTCGATTGTCGATAACGGATAACCGTTCATTTGTCCCACCGCCGCCATAGAGGCTAGGCGTGCGCTGTTCATGTGATTACAGGAATTGAAAATACCCGGGAAAGCAAATATGGACAAGGAACACGCTCTCGAGGAGATGATGGGGAAGCTTGGTAAGTTTTGTTAAAAGTTTTATTATCTGCATTCAGTCATATCAGACATTCTCAGAACACATGGTTCTGACTTCTGACTTAAGCATCTCAAAATTACGGTCATTCGAACTTTCATTTTCGCAATTACATATGTAGATCGGTAACATATGTTTTAATTTATCGTAAATATTTTTTTAGGTTAATTTGATAACGTATTCAAATTATTTTATTTTGAACAATATTATATTAATTTTATTGTTTTAAAACGTAATTGCCGCAGTGTAATTTAAATAAGGTTTTAATTTTTTAAGTGTATGTCACAACCCGATAATATTCATGCTGTATTTTGTCGCCGTATTTGATTACGAATTCAGGGTCACAGAAACAATTTACTTAAGTTAAACAATACAGTTTACTAGACGTCACTAATTATTGCTAAAGAATAAAGACACAATATCTTGAAATACTTAATTGAACAAGTTAGTTTCGTAGTGTAAAATACTATTTTTTATTCAAAAGTCTCTAAATTTAAAGGTGTTTTGTACAAGCATTTTGCAATCAAGTTGTGGGGAATGTTTCAAATAACTATATTTTTCTTCACATCTCTATAATTTTTTTTATTAAATACATATTATATAAATGAGTGTTAGTTCGTGTAAATTATATAATTTACACGAACTATCATATCGTCTAGCAATCGTCATTAACAAAAAGTACTAAAAATATTTGGAAAAACTATGATTATTAAATATATGATTAATAGTATGATTATTAAATATTCAGATGTACTTATATGTTTATAAAATTCCATTTCGATTCTAATTTTGACAGAAGCATTTGTTGATTTAAATTTTAAAGGCTTGGCGTCTAGCAAAAAAACCAGGTACGTACATGCAGTCTCCACACAATAATTCTAAGAAGTTTATTTCTGTCCCGTTAGGTCTTGTAATGTATTAAACATAGTTTGACGTTTACCCACTTCATTATTCAAAGAAACAATGTATAAGAATAGTTAAGTTATTATGACGTAGGTTTTGAGAATATCATTTAAGATCATTACCTTGCTGATTGCTCGGTCAGTCGTATAGGATTCGGGCAAGATAAGTTTTTGTAAAGTTTACAAAATCTTACTCCAACGTCTATTGAAACTGAAAATACAAAAATAATTTGGCGCCTTCGTGCCACCTTCTGAAATTTGTCGCTCAAGTTTTCTCACTACCTATCCACCACTGCTAACAAATATATTCTATCATCGCGTATATATTACGTATCTTAATTAAAATTTTATCAATTTTACAAATTATATACATATTTATTAAAATATTGGTACACATTTTATCCAAAACTCGTTTAAACCAGTTGTGCTGGTTTTTAAAACAAGTAGTCCGCCCAGTCTAGGTGTATCGGCTTGTGCGTTGGGTTGAATATGCTCAAAAAATTTGAAAATTATCAATTTTCTATGTATTATATAAATTATCTTTACGTGAAATAATTTTATTTGTTTAAATTATCACCCGACTTAATGTAGTTACAAACTCAAGGTCATATGTACCAGATGTTCAATACGTAATACAGATTTAAATAATTCAAAACAACTACGTGAGTGCTTAATATGCATATTATCTTCTAAATAGCAATATCGGGTATTTGTCAGAACAGTGCATTATTTTTCACGACTAAGAAATAAGAAAAAATATAATGTAATTTGTTTATGTAATTTGAAACGGTGGACTTATTCAAGTAAAATACCCGACCTTGAAGCTCATAAAAATCCTTAATATCTATTGACTTATTGATTCTAGTGATGATGATAAAAAATTAACCGTTAATCATTTAATCAATAAGTGAAAATTGAAAGCAAAAAAACTCACCGATGAAAAGTTCCATCTCGATCGTGTTAGTTTCTCAACGAAAAAAATCGCATTAAAATCGATCCACTTCTTTAGGGGCCACAGACACATAGACACATCAGACTTAATTATAACTATATATTTTATATTTCATAAATATAGTTCTTTCCTAAAGATTTTAACCACAGAAAGGATTCAAATTGCAGTATGATGTCATGTTGTTTGTTCAAGTAATTCCTGCAATATTTCTTATTAGTATTTGTGGCACTGTCATGTAAACTAAATTTTCATGTTTATTTGGTTATAAGGTGATTTTCATATAAAATTTTAATAGAGAGACTTTAATTTTTATTTTTATCTTAATTTTTTTTTTATTTTTTTTTGTAATCTTCAAAAGCTACGGCATTTATGTTAATAATATTCCCATATCTTTGTTGTAAAATTTTTCTTAAGGCGTGCTACCTTAAGAATATTTTAGTTTGTTTGTTACCTCGTCTAATAACCAAATAAGTAAAAAGTTTCAGACTTTCCGTTGAAGTTGAGTTAGCCTAAGATTACTGCGAATAGATGATATTCCGGATTGACTTGACTTGACTATTCATCCACAATAAAAAGCTAGCTTTTGTATTATAATTTCTATAGGTCTGATATTATGTCTTATCAAAACAATAGTTAAGACGAAACCAGCGCCTGACCTAATGCTGATAAGAATTATGTAAATAACTATAAAAGGAAGTGACACTGATTTTATAGTCTTGGTAGTGTCAATAATAGATTAGCTTCTAAAGAGATAAACAATTCAAAGAAAGTACTTCTTGAAATCCCAAGTCATTCACTATTTTCAACCGATTTTAAAGAAGGAGGTACTTCATGGTAAAGCCAATTATGAGCAGTTATTATTTTTTTGTTTAATAAGTAGGTCATAGTCTTTTGCGCAAAAATATTTTTTTGTTTAATAGGTCATAGTGTTATCGAAATCAATTTCACCTTTCACATGTCTTTATTATTTTATGTGTATCATAAAGGTTAATTAGTTTTGGTGTCCATTGTCAATATTGGTCTCGGGAAAGTTTCACTGACAAAAAAAAGAGTTTAAACAAATATTTGAGTACATATATGGTAGTCAATACTCAGTAATAATTTATTGATTTGTTTACAGCACGCCAAATAAAATAAATTTAAAACTAATCTATTAGTCTCCAACACTCGCAACCATACATTGCATAATTCAACCAATCCTCTCACAAAACTGACACAGATTAAACATTGTATTTTTTGTAAACGAAGTGTCAAAGAAACAAATGAGAGAAAATATTTTAAATATTATGAAGTCGAGTACACATTTATGTAGATAAGTTACAATTCGACACGCCGCAGTATTATGGCGTACAATATTTATTAGGTACGTAAAGTGAGTCTTATATGTATATGTTGATAATAGAAACATTAGCAGATTTGTTGATTTTAAACAATTATAATGAATTTTATCTTAGCCAGAGTTACATATGTAGGTACATGGCGTGAAAAAGACAAGAACCACAGACAATCAAAATACTCTACAGTCCACAGATTAATTATATACATACTCGTATATTAGATGGCAAGGGTTGCGTTCAACTATTACCAACAATATACAATTGTTTGACAAATGTTTTCAGCTAGCTTTCCTTCATTTTTAGAATATTTAAGTAGGTTTAGTAGTAGCTGAGTTCATTTCCTTTTCTCTTTATAAGTACTTAATATATAAGTATAGAAAGGGAAATGGTTATTACGTCAGTTATATTATGACTGCGTAACGGAATTAACTTTTTATGAAGCTTACGCTTTGGTGAACATTAGATACTTTTCTTTTAATTCCCTAAATATTGGGTGAACCTTCACTTAAATATTCGCTAGCTAAATATATTTTAATGTAGTACAAGCTAGACTTATCGCGTGAAATAGGCTTTATAATAATCTAAGATAAATTCTGTTTATTTCAAGATTTCAGACTCATTAAAAGTTACATTTAACACTTGTGACAACTCATTATAAAGCAAAGTACAAACTACTGGATTTTATAAATTACTAAATTAAATGTTAGTTTAATTTAGTTTAAGCTACAACATTTCAAGATCATGCTGTTCATGCTATGATCTATAATCAGTACACTCGAGAAGAAGTGGGTAACTTAACTCCTGGTAGTTGATACATGAGGACACCCTTAACGAGATCTTGCTATTTTTTTCTGTATGGAAATTATATTGATACTTACGCTAATTTTGCAACACCTTTTATTATCGTTTCCATGGGAAACTGTCTTTCTGCAGCGTGATCTCGCTAAAATTGTCCTTGAATCAACCCTCTGCAGATCTGTGGCGAGTCAGTAGTATTGGATAAACCGTAAAAACACGACAGCACTTAATTGAAAACCGAGAAATGTAGTTTCAATTCTTAATGGAACATTTCATAATTCAACCCCCATCGATATAGAAAATCCGATATTCAACACAAATGTGAGGTGCGCCGAATAGTGATTTTCACCGAATAACGAACACCGAATAGTATTCGATTTAACTCTAACCGAGCCGAATATTTGGCCGAACTATTCGGTTCAGCAACGATGGAGTTAGATACTTATACATCTGAAAGTTTGCTGCCTCAAAATAAAGATGCACATTTAGCTAATTTAGCCAGAGTTTTTCTAAGTGCACCAGGTAGCATTGTGTAAGAGATTCTTTTCTGAAGCGGGAAGCGTTTACGAAGAAAAACGCAATAGACTCTTGCCAGACAGAGCCGAAAACTTGGTGTTTCTACACCATAATTTGCCTTTAATTAATTATAATTATTAATATTAGTTTCTGAAATTTTTTGATTATGGTCTGGCAAATAAACCTTAATTTCTTTCTTTTATTCTTGATTTTCTTAATTTAAACTTATACAAATAAAAAATGAATAAAGAGGAATGTCTGCCTTTCTGCTTGGCTTTCAATTTCACAGTTAAGCAGCTAATATTGTTAGTCTTAAACCGAATAATATTCGGCCACACAACAGAATATTCGGCCGAATACGAATATTCGGCTTTAATGCCGAATATGCCGATTACCGAATACTAAAGGAATATTCGGCGCATCTCTAATAAATATGATTCTGTATTAACCCTAATACTATTCTAGATCTGACACAGATAAATGAAGATAAATCATAATTATGATAATATTTTTATCACCAAGGCCTGTACTTCTTTACATAGTATGATAAGCTAGTAGGTAATTAGTAACAAGATAAACGTGGACTGTTATCTGTGAATGCTTTCACTTTATAGCGTTTTATAACTATTTTTGGAGTGTAAGCAGTGCTAGGCGTTAATGTCTGTCGATGATTATCGACGGATAATAATAGTTATGTATTCTGTACTTCGCGCGGTATAGTTATTTTTTTAAAATCTGTGCAAACGTTTCAGAGTGTAGCCGGAACAAACAGACAGACAGACAAAATTTTTATATGAACCGTGTATACATCCATACGTAAAAAGTGGTTATTACACACTCCAATTTTATTTATCTGTATAGTTTATAACCACCTGCAGGCTATATAGGTTCGTTCGTTCTGCCGGAGGCTTACAGAGTGGAAAATATTGTTGTGGTCTAAGATCCCGCTATACAACAAACCAGTGAAATGTTTAAAAAAAATATATTTTTTTAATTATTAATTAATTATATGACTGGACTGAAATTTGTTAGACAACCCATATGTAATATATTTATTGACATATTAAATTAAATATAAAACATGTTTCATCAAATAAACATCTCGGTGAAGGTCGTTGTATAGCGGGATTCTATACAATTGGTATTATCAAAATACAATATTCAACTTGGATACTATTTATATATGTATATAATATAATATACGAAAGAAGCTATTAACTGTTATGAAAACTGAAAGTTAATATTATTCAAAAATAATATTTTTATTACTTATACTTATTTCTGTGATTTTCATTACAAAATTGTACATTTTTATTATTCAGCACTTTTTATTTTTATTACTCATAACTTAATTTAGTTAAAATAAAGTTGATTTATTTTACCTTATTTTCGAAAGCTAATAATTAGTAATTAATATTCAAGTGAGTTATCAAAAGTAACGACCTTATTAAATTGTTATCTGAACAAAATTAATTATTACACAGTTAATAATATTACATTCGACACGCCATGAAATGCGAAAATTATAGGCATTGTTTGAATACTTTGAAATAACACTATTTATTTATTCAAGAAAAAGTCGGACATGTTAATTACAAATAACAATATCTCGTGAATGGATGAACACATCTCCATGAATTGTAGCTATCGACGTCAACTTTTAACAAAAACACCGTATTGAAATCCATTTGTTTAGAAGTCACAATGTCACAAACAGACACATATACAGGGCTTGTAAGCTGACGTGATCCAAATAGATCTTAGCGACATATCATGAAAATCTGTTTATTCCATTTATTTTTATTTGTATGTTAACATGTCGGGGTTTTTTTAAATTGTCTTCAATTTCACTTGTAGAATTTAATTTTTTATTTCCTTACTAGTGGACCCCGCGAACTTCGTATTGCGTCAAAGTTCCGAATAATAACGTGTCACCTAAAACGTCATTCCATAGAAAATGTATGAGGAAAATGTTTTTCTTTTATTTTATTTTTTCGAAAATTTTTCTCTCCGTAAGAACCATCCTTGTACTTCAAGGAATATTATAAAAAAATAATTGGCCAAATTGATCCAGGCGTTGTTGAGTTATGCGCTTACCAACACATTTTGCGATTCATTTTTATATTATAGATGGAACTGTCATATTAGCACGTGTGTCATATTAACTCAAAATGAGATTGTTTAACAAAAACTTATCGGCTATTGGGTGAAGGTCGTTTCAGTACTCGCGAACGTAACAAATTCTCTTAGTAAGGATTTAGTTATATTATTTACTCCAGTTTTTGACAGCTTAAAATAAATTTTGACCTCCGAAGGTCCTGAGTTTTAATACCGGTGAAAAAAATTAACCTTTCGGTTGGGAAGGCAACAAAAGTCTTGCCTGTAAAGAAAATGATCAATGAAAGTTGCAAAAATGTGTCTGCCTCATTCGAAACATCGCATTCTAGTATCACAAAGATTGTTAGTGTAATTACATTCGTAATTAATAAAACTTGAGAATGGCGGTTGCAAAAAAAATATTAATAATGTAAAATATAATATATTATTATACTAGATATTGCTACTAGATGGCGCTTTTAAGGTCATTTTGATACAATACAGTAATATGTGCGTTTATCTGTGGTAAATCACGTAGAAACGCAATTAGATTATGTTTATCGCCTTTTTGACAAACATATTATTATATTCAAAGATGTGTGTATAAACGAATATTTAAATATAAATTAAATTACCTTAAATGTGATTCGTTGACACACTAGCGCTACACTCGACTTTTTTAAGAGGAAAGAAGAGCTCTTAAAAATGCGCATTGCAGTAAAGTTAGCGATGCGTCCGATACATAACGATGCGTACCTGTGGACGCCTATCTTTAACGATAACACGAGCTATTATTTTTGTAATTAATATTTTATCTCAAAGGTAAAAGAGAAGTGGCAAAGAACTAAAATTACAGTGTCCGTCATTTTTATGTGCTTTTATTGTCTTTATTTAACGCTATATATTTTTTTACTATTATGATTTAAATTTTTAAACTATTTTATAATATATTTACTAAAGACACTGTTGACTGACCATGGGGGAAGGGGGGTAATGTTGGTCTCTATATCGTCAGTGTTAAAAACATTAAAAACTAGTACGGAGAGATATCAAATAGACGATATAAGATGTGTTTCTTTGGTCAATAATTTGTTTTATTTCTTTAGTCAATTGTTAAATGTTGCAAATTCTGAAATTTTTATCTAGAGATAAGCTTACCATAAGATTTGAAAATAACTTATGTATTAATATAATAAGCAATTTTCCGTCGCAGCGTTAAAAAAAATCTATATATAAATCTGAGAGAGATATTTTTTTTTTCTAATCTAAACATTTCATGTAAATAATAAATAAAACAATTGTATTACTAATATTATAAAGATTTCTATTTCGTCTGTACTGAAAAAAAAAAACGATTGGACCAATTAAAAATTGCAACAGTAGCAGACAGAGAATTATTTGCTAAGAATTTGAGAATGAGATTATTATAGGCTGTACTTTATTTCGAAACGTGGAAACGCGATCAACAGTTATAAATAGAATCATGTTTGGAAAGTATATGAATTCACAATTTTACAATGCAGTTCAATGAACTAAAGATGTATTTTTAGATTGACAATACGAAACAGAGAAAGTTCACAATCACTGAACTGAAAATTAATCTTTGTTCAACATAATATGTAGGCACTTCAATGCGTAACTGACAAGTTTATTCCCTGTGCACTTTCACTGTCTTAATCTTTTGGTGATAAATAATAAAATTAGCCATGAATTATTACCAGCTGTGTCTCCGGATTCGCTCGCTCTCAAATGGAAATAATATTTTCCGTTTTTGTTAAAGCTTTCATTGCGACTCAACTCCAATTATTCATAGCGTGATGTTGTAAAACCTCGATAAAGCCTTCCTCTATCAAACACAGACACTGTATCTGTTTCACTTATTATTTTCCTAATCCATGAATAATACTTAATAAACCACTAATGTGTCCATCAAAATTACGCCACTTTTTATTACTTACATCTTTATCCTTACTAATATTATAAACGCGAAAGTTTGTATGTATAGACGTTTGTTACTCTTTCACTCAAAAACTACTGAGTGGATTTGAATGAAATTTGGCACGCAAATAGAATATGCTCTGGATTAACATATAGAGTTTATATACCGGTAGTGTGTTCTTGTAGGATAATTTAGAGATACGAATATTCTATAGCCTATATAATATCATGTTCTGACGAAATTAACGCGGTTGCAACCGCGGGGCACAACTAGTCTGTTAATAATTCTATCAAAGTTAAGATACATGCCATATAAGTATTTAATGTTGAGACAACGATAGCTCGTCGCAAATTGCGTTAGTAGCTGATTACCATCAGTAACCACCTACGTCGTTACGGAAATATTAAGAACAGAAATATCTACGCGAAATAACATTTTTTTTTCAAAATTTATGGGAACATAAAGTCAATATTAAAAGTAAATGAAAGTAATGGAAATTTAATAGTGAAATGAATGTATAAATAACATTTAATTCAGTATAAAAATGCTACAGACGTGCAATGGAATATTCAGTTTTATCAGAAACAAATAGACAATGACAGATAGTAGACTGTTTTAGACCATTTATAAGATCGGTTAAAAACAGGAAAAAAATTGTAGCACTATTAAGTACACGTGGCGTTAATAAATTCCACCTTGTCTAAAGTCAAGTATGCTTAATATGTTGGACGAAAACTATTTTCCGCGAATTTAATTCCAATGCAATAAAAAAAACGATTTGGTATTTATTATATGTACCTTTACGTACTCCACGTACTCCACGTACCTTTTTCCTCCATACATTTTCTATGTACGTTAAGATCTATCTCGCTATTATACACCAATGCTAGTTAAGAGCCTTCGCAGAGGCATTTATTTTTGGCATTTTATATGACGAGCGCGACTTCGAAATAGCCTTAGCTCATAGTGACCGAGTTATCGATGTCATGTTGACAATTGATATAGTTTTCAGGGGCATGTTTACATTACTTCCGTAATTGTTTGTTCCATTTGTTTATACACTACAATGATCGATTCCGGTGTTATTCCACAGTGACGTCTAATACCTCACGTAATGGGCTTACCTGTCAATTTAAGGCAGTTTCATAGACATGCGGGACTGCTTGTTTTTTTACCTGGGTCACTATAAGTATATCCAATACTACACAAAACACATTCAGATACACTCAATAACAATTTCGATCAGCCATTAATGTTACTTTTATAATTGTTTTCTGATATTTTCCCCAGCGAGCTAACACTTGCACGATGTAGACTAAAATAATTAGTATATACAATACCAAAAAATATTATATGTTATATACTATAATATGTATATGTAACATAATCTTTCAACGAAATTATTACCCATTTTGGCATAAAACTGTACAATCCTCAAGGACCAACAATAAATATTAACATTGAAATAAAGTATCCCTTTAATTTTACTACAATAAAATGTTAGTACCTAAGGTCTGCTTATTTTAACCTTTTATTCTTGGTTTCGTTCTCGTCGCCTGCGTCAAAGTATATAACTCTGTGTTACTTACTCAATATAAGAATTTTCTGACGCCATATACAATATACCACATTCATGTGCATTTTTGCAACAATAAGATTTAAATCCGACAGAAATAGATGATACTTGAGGATGTCGTGCCTTATCATTTATCACATACTGATGAGAATCTTTGCATTCAGCAGGTCTTAAGCCCTGTGTAAAGTATAAAATTAAAAAATATACTAACAAACATAACCATTTAAAACCAAACTTCAGAAGTGTTTTTCTGGTATAAAGTATTTAAGCGAAGTTGTAAGTAGGTAGTTAATGTCTTGTATTTATAGAAATGTTGTTGAGTAACTGAGCGCAAAAATTAACGGGTTTATTGGTATTTCCTTTAGCAATTACCGTTTAGCAGACTAGGTATATAGGTAGGTAGGCCTAGTGATAAATTCCAATGACAACTTGTCATATATAAGTCTTAATTCTCTTCCTACGTGGCTTTATTTTTATCTTATTCTTCACCGTTTTCTTCATTGCTGAAGGGCGTGTCCGTCTTGAAATGATTTAATGGCGTCGCTGATAAGTTGCCTTCACACCTTTGCCTTCGGCCTTTCTCATGGACTGTTTATAGTAAGTCCAGTTATATCTTTTATCTCGTTGGACCAGCGGGTAGGTGATCGTCCACGTAGTCTTTTGCCGCCTGCCTTTCCTACTACAAACAATTTATCGAGGCTATCTGGTTATCTGCGGGCAATAAGACCGAATATATATTATATAGCTTAAGACTCGCTGGTAACATATGATTTAGTATGGTTTACTTTTATACACTCTGATAAAATGTCAATCTTTTACTCAATTTTTGAATAAGATTAACCTCTAGTGACCTTAACATCAGAAAGGCGTTTTTGACGCGTCCGTGTCTTTGGGTCTGTGTGTCTGTTTGTGGTTCTTACGATGCTTTTGTCTCAGTGGTTAAAAACGAGAAATCTTTGAGCACAGATTTTAGTTAAATAATGTTAATAAGTAAGAGGGAACTTATATTGTCATAATTGTACATTCAGCATTGAGAGTTAATAAATAGGAAATATAATTTTTGTATTATTCCGTATGGAATATTTTTCTAGAGATGTGTTGTTTAATAACTTAATTTCAAGATAATTTCGAGTTCAAACAATACATACGAGTCATAAAATGTTAATGCCTCTTAGTAAAATATCTAAATGCATATAAATAAATAAAACTAATAGTCTGCTTGCTTTATCAAAATAACAGATTTATATAAAAATAAATACGATAATTATAACCAAAAAAATAAATATTTTTTGTGCCGGCTTATCTCAGAAACGACTGGTCTGATTTGATGGCCCCGATGTTGTAGGTACCTTGTAGCTTATATAACTGTAATGTAACTATTTCATTAAACCTAACCAAATTATTCATATTATACTCATTTAGATACTGATTTTTTCAGGCGATTTCGGCAAATACCAGGCGTTCCAGTTCTTCCTGCACATCCTGGCAGCTATGACAGCTGGGCTTCATATGTTGTCCTTGGTCACTGTGGCGGCAGTTCCCGAACATAGGTAAATTGAACTCGATATAAAGGGAATGGGTATTATCATTAAAAAAATATCCAAACATTGAAGGGTTCCATCGTTTTTGTCCAATCATTATCAGAATGCTGCTCGATTCTGCCGTTTAAAGTGTGTAATTTAATAAAAAAATTGAAATTCAATGAAAATTTTAAATCAAAAGCTAGAATGCTTATTTGACATACCTACCTAAACCTATTTGGATGAACCTTACTTAAACTCTATAATCCCTATACTTGCTTCCAGTCGCAGCTTCTTAGGTGTTGATGTCCTTAAATAAATAATTTCCTTTTCTATACCGCTGAAAATGTTTGGACGAAATTTCATGATGATCGATTTAGTAATTTATGCGTAAAAGCGTAAAATTATATTAGATAAGTATATTACAGAATACCTTATACACAAAAGAATAATAAGTGGAAAACAATACAACAGGTGTTTGTTATAAAAAGACACTGCCTTGTTATTCACACCTAGAAATTCCAATATGAACTAAAAATAATCAGAAACGATGTTACGACTGAGTTAGTGTGAAAACCTTTATAATGGCTTAGTTTATATATGTTTTAGGATATATCGAATTGCCTTTTTTGAATTCAAATTAAGTAAAAAATATTTGTTGTTTAAAGAATAATTTTTAAGTGTCCTTCCTCATTTCTTCGTGATGTTCCATATACTCGATTGACGGACAATCTGGAAAAAAAAAGAACCAATAGATACTGAGATTAGCTTTATAATTTTAGTATATATTCCAATAAAATTACAAGCGATGCTACACTTAACTGATGTTAAGGTTCGCCCTCGTCGTGACACTATGAAATTGTTATGATGAACTCGTATTACATAACGACATAATTTTTTATTTGGATCGAAGTATGCACTAATTAAGTATTTAATGTAGATGTCATAAATAATTGTTGAAAATATTGTATATTTTAAGAATCGTAGACCGGGGACACGGACTGAAATAGATTAGCTACTATTCTAAATCACATCCTTTGAAATTAGGTCGTACGTTATTATTTTTAAATGTAGCGGGCTTTTATAGTATTAAACTTATTCATAAATTATTTATTAAAAACTAGCGACCCGCCCTGGCTTTGCACGGGTATAAAACATATATAAAAACCTTCCTCTTCAATCACTCTATCTATTAAAAAAAACCGCATCAGAATCCGTTACGTAGTTTTAAAGATTTAAGTATACAAATGGATATAGGGGAAAAAAAGCGATTTTGTTTTATACTATGTAGTGAAGACGCACGAAAGTAGATTTTGTAATATTATGTATATTCTAATTTTTTATATTATTATATGTAGACTCAAATCCATAAACCGACTATTTATTTATAATTTAGATTGCAGGTGCTAAATACCCCAGACGAAAAAAACACAAAAGCAAGATAAATGCGCTCCTATTTACGGACAATTGGTTGTAGGTATATTATAAACATATTAAAAAGAAACACAAAACCATATAAACTAAAACAAAACTAGGTTCGGTACAATATGGAGGAAATGGAGAATTCAAAGTAGGTAGGTACACTAAAATAAAACAGAAATAATAATTATACAGAACTTCTAAATGTAGAATTATTATTTCTGTTGTTGTTCACGAAGTCGATTTTAATATGAAGTTTATATCTATTAATGCTGACTTATTTTTTATACAGAAGGAAATTTTAATACAGATCAGCCATGCAATTTGAAATTGCTTTGCTTAAATGTATTTTTCGTTTCCAGACTGAATAAGTTTCCTCTTGCCTACATGTACCTCAATCTTTAGTTGCCTGTAATATTTCAAATTGTTTAATTTCTATAATATTAGCTAACCATCCATAGGTCGACTATCATTCTTACCTTATAGCGCCTGCTAGGTTATTAGACTTTAGCTAAGGAAGTGGATCTATCGTCAATATTTACTCAAAATGATGATTTAAATTTTTCTTTATATGCATATGCATATAAAGATTATATAAGATTATATAATCTTACATATAGCTTCACTAGCGACTTCATCTATTTATGGAATAATGTAGCTTTTTTATAAAATAGGAGGCAGATGAATGCTCAGTTTGTGTTAAGTGTGGACCGTCCATGGTTAGCTAGCACAGGTGCATTGCTGGCCTTTAAGCTTTAGATAGATCCAGCAGTTTTTTTTAGTTTATTCATTATAACAAATCTTTTATCTCTACATAAAACTGGTATGGATAAGAATTCATCGTGTTGATTTTGCATGCGCATGTAATTCAGTCATGTTATAAAAACAAGATGCTATGTTCCAAAAATAACATCTGTTTTATATATATATTATCAAATCGGTAACTTAACGCTCATTTGAAACCATAAACCTACTCGTCATTTCATTTCTGCGGTTATAGTATGATAGGGCTGAAGGAATTTATTAATATCATTTGAATACTTACATTATGGTGAATTGGTTGTATTTAATCTCAAACAGGTTCTCAATTCGACGCTGTTTTTTATGTTTGTTCCCTCAGAACCTTCAACTGGGTGAACCGATTTTGATGATTCTTTTTTTGTTTGAAAGCTTGTGCTTTCCGCGTGGTCCCATTTATCAAATTATTCAAAATCTGTTCATTAGTTTTAGAGTTACAATTTGAAGTCGCTTTTTTTTCTACATTATTTTATTACCATTAGTAAAGTATGTATTTCTGCTTCTGTTTCTTTGATTAATTTCTAAGAAAATTTACGTCAATATATACGTAGGTATATAATTTTGTCTTGATTTGAAATGAAAGAAAAAGGTTTATTATAAAAATGTACTCTTTGAAAATGTAGAGTAATTAAATTACTTACCTTCTTTATGAATAAATGAATAACTTATACCTCTGTTTGTGCTTTCACTAATGTTTTAACGTAATAAATATTATCTCCTATTATAAGGCTCATATTCATAGTCGCGGCTGTAGGTACGTATCTTTGCAAGGTATGGTTTAAACACCAAAGATTCGTTTCTTCTTTTTAAATTTATTAACACTTGCTACGAATAATATCAAGATCCATTAAGTATAATGGTAAGAAGTACCTACCTAAGTTTTAGTAAATAATCATTTTTTAAATAGATTTGCGGTCTATGAATTTGAGCCTATCAAGTATTTGGTTTGAAAATATTGTGCAGTCCGCTTTTTATTGAGTCATCAGGTTTGCTTTGGTGTTTGTGCCCTATGAGTGATAGAAGGCGACGGTGTTATTGATGTAAGTATACTTTCCTTAAGGCTACATAATAATGGCAAGGTCTAATAAATTTGCTTTATAAATTAACTTGCAAATTGCTGTTCCATGACACTAAAATATAATCTAAATTCTAAGTATAATTACATGAGTTCTTCAATTTCTATAAATTCTTTCCGATCATTCATTTCTGCAAACTAAGAAACAATTACAATACGCCTTACAGATTAAAATTATCATTCACGTGTAAGTCATAAAAACGTACTGATTTTTTCATACCTACGTCTTAATTCCATTTAAATCTGTCGTGTTAAAAATTTGCACATATCATAGAGCTTTGCACCTATTTCTTCACAAACTTCTTCACGGTTCTAACGATGTGTGTCATCACTTTTCAGGTGCTTCCTGCCAGGGATAGACAGTCCAAATTTCACGCAACCCTGGAACTCTTCTCTCGTCCTCGAAGCCATACCATTAAATGAACATGGAAAACTGGATTCTTGTAAAATATACGGTGAAAACAAAACGGTGGAGGACTGCACATCTTGGGTATACGATACACAATATTTCACATCTTCTCGGGGCATTGAATGGGATTTTGTCTGTAATAGGCGATGGATGGGAGCAGCCGCGCAAACGGCGTACATGTTTGGCGTTGTCATCGGTTCTGTTGTTCTCGGTCGGTTGTGTGATAAAATCGGACGAAAAACTGTCTTTGTCTGGGCTGGAATACTTCAGCTTTTATTTGGCGCCTCAGTAGCTTTTTCAACAGACTATTATATGTTTGTTGCGTTACGATTTCTTTATGGAATATTTGGATCAGGCTCTTATATAGCAGGATTCGTCCTAACAATGGAGCTTGTGGGACCAAGCAGACGCACATTATGTGGCGTCACTTTCCAAATTATGTTTGCGATCGGTATCATGCTCCTCGCCGCCTGGGGTTATCTCATAGACAATAGATTTTATTTACAAATTATCTACGCTTTCCACGCTATCATTCTTTTACCTCATTGGTTCTTAATGGATGAATCTCCAAGGTGGCTTTGGACACAAGGTCGAGCACGTGAATGCGTAGCTATCGTCAACAAGGCTTTGAAAATGAACAATTCCACTGAAACTATCGATACGCCTTCAATAGTCTCTCAGTGTAAAGCGAAGAACGCTAAATATGCAAATGAAGAAGCGGCGGCAACTGCTGACCTTTTCAAGACTCCAAATATGTTAAGAAAGACCTTAATTATATGCGGTTGTTGGTTTGCTAATTCAGTGGTCTACTATGGATTATCTTTGAACACTGGGAAATTGAATGGAAATCCATATTTTATATTCTTCTTAACGGGTGTAGTAGAGATGCCAAGTTATGTTATTATTGCGTTGTATTTAGATCGCGTTGGGCACAGAGCTCTTATTAGTACAATGATGTTGTTAGGGGGTATTGCTTGCATTGCCGTTGTCGCCTTACCGCACGGATCTATGGCTGTTACAGTTGTAGTGATGATTGGAAAATTATTTATATCTGGCTCCTATTCAATAATTTACAAATACTCCGCTGAATTATTCCCTACAGTTGTCCGAAGTTCTGGAGTTGGTTTGGGAAGTATGTGTGCAAGCGTATCGGGAGCTTTGACACCTTTAATTAGTTTGTTAGATACTTTGAATCCTAAAATACCAACATTTGTTTTGGCAGTCTTAGCCTTACTGTCAGGATTTTCAACATTCTTCCTCCCCGAGACAATTGGAAGAGACTTGCCTCAGTCTATTGATGACGGAGAAAAATTTGGAGTTGGTGATAACTGTTTCACAAACTGTAGTGGACGTAGAATGAGTGAAGATTCTGCCGATGTGCCGGAAACTATGGTACCTTTAGGTGTAGAGAAAAAACAATAAAAAAAAATAACGAAAAGACTTAAACATATTACGATTACTGCCGAAACGATATCAGTCAAAATATTATTTTTAAGTTGACTTTTTCATCCAGTTTCTCTTTTAGTTTATAAGATAGAAACAATTTACAGTTAAATTGATTAAAGTATTTTGTAATCTATTTGCTAAGTTAGAATTGTATTGTGTTTGGGTATTCAAAATTAGCTAAGTGTAAACTAGCAACAATAATATTATTAAATATGTATAAGACTTTTTCATTGGTTGTTGAAATTCGTTTTTAGTTAGATATTATAGCTCTCTAGTCCTTATTGGAACAATAAGACTGGAAGTTAATATTAAGTTTGTATTTGACTACACTATGTACGCACAAACAACTGTCGAAAAAGCTACTAACGTTTTTAATTTCGTTACGATTACTTTTTCGAAGGTTTTTGTGCTTGACGTTTTCGTCAGAACGTTAATCGTGCTGTTACGTAACTAGTAGTAGGCTCGACTTAGTAGTTAATATATTGTTTATTTTGTATGCTTTTGTACCCATTTACTACTTCATATGTATTTTTTACTATCGTCCAGTATGTATGTAATAAGGAAAAACCTCCTGAATAAGATCGGTAAATGCCTGAGGAGAGTGTTCTTTCTGCATTATGAAATATGTAGGTATTATAAATCAGTTAATATGCGTAGTGTAAAGTCAAACAATGTCAAAAATAACGTTTTTGAATCCCTCTTTCAATTAATGACATTTTATATTACCACTTACAATGAGATTTGCATAATAAATAATAGTAAAGAAATACATAAAAAATTACAACATACTAAATATTAATAATGATAGTTATATTTATCAATATTTTATCGTTATATTAAATTGCATAATACATGAAGAATTATTCATGGTAAAGTTTATTACTTTGATGGCTATATATGTATATATTTTAATATATTCGGAAGCGCTTAAAAAATATTTAGCGACAATTATATCGTTTTTTTAACTGTTTGACAAGTTAATTCTCTCCATGCTGACCAAAAATTAAGAGAATACTTTTTGGCGCAACTGAAACTCTCCAATGTAGCGCTTTTTGCATTTTCGTGATTCTTCAGCGCTTATAGATGATCAAGAGTTGCACTGCACATAAATCTCCGTAAATGCAGTCGCGCTGTAATGTTCAGCGTATGGTATTTCCTCGCAAAAGCCTCTTTTGCATCAGGGATACACATGAAAGTATTACTGCAAAATATGTAATTTAAATACAATAGGTACATGGAAATCGCGTTAATAAAGACTGTGTCAACAATTTGCCATATTTCGTGTTTTTACTTATTGTTACAGTAATAAGTTACTTATTACATAACAACTATATACGTAAATGAGATATGCTGTACCTTATATCTCACGAGTCACGAAACTCGTGTCCGCAGTGAACATTATCGCTTTAAGTTGCGCAGAACCAAACTTAGCGGAAACTGGCTTCCTAAATCCAACCTAACTACTTCACTAAAACATTCGCAAGTTTGTAATAGCTACCATGTTCATCTCGCCATAGAGAATGATTGCGATAGATGGCTCTGGGCTACGGAACCTTGGAATTTTCCATAAAACGTAAGACTAAGAAATATGTGTTAACTATGTTGGTTTATGGGTTTTACGCCTACAGTCTAATATCTATACAGTTAAATAAAATTGGCGTGTCTGTTTGTAATATTAAAATAACCGCTTTTTACTAAATGGATGTATACACGGTACATATACCAAAATAACATTTTTTACAATTTTTGTCTGTCCGTTTCTTCCGGCTAATCCCTGAAACGGCTGGACGGATTTTGACGGGACTCTCACTGATACAGGTATATAGCTGATGTAAGCTGTAGTTTTATTTTAGAAGTATATAAACAAATGATAAAAAAATAACTAATCCGCACGGACGAAGTACCTACATAATACATGATACATATCATCACGGTACGACAAAATTAACGCGCGTGAAACCGCGGGGCACAGCTAGTAATTGATAAAATCAATACTTTACTGATAAAAATACTGGGATGTCAATTCGGATTTAATATTATTTAGGATTAGGATGGTTTCAATTTTATATCTATGTAT
Source organism: Aporia crataegi (assembly GCA_912999735.1). NCBI lineage: Eukaryota > Metazoa > Arthropoda > Insecta > Lepidoptera > Pieridae > Aporia > Aporia crataegi. Next base: position 1,218,350 of record OU538737.1, read on the forward strand.
GTTAAAATGTTGATTTTTTTAATTATATTGACAACGTCCAATTGTTAATCGGTTTAATGGAGTTTTTCTTTATAACTTTTATATCATTACATTTTTATGTAATAATTGTATACGCAAATAACATTTTTTGTTTTAAATAGTTTTCTCTAACAGACTCTGTATTTAATTTGTCCTATTAATTTAGTCAACTTTTTTTTTAATAAAGGTGTTTTAATATAAGAAAGAAGATATTTTTTATTTTTCTGCGGCTGACTTATTCATGGTTTTCCCAGAAATTTATAAAGTTGAGATTATGAATGAAGTTTCATTATTATTAAAAATTATGTATTTTACCATCAAAACGTATTTTACAACTCTTCTGTTAGTGATTCTGTTATCAGAAAGAGATATTTGTTTGAATTAGAATTTATAAGTAAATTAAAAGAAACATTTTAAAAACAAGCGTATATTTTTTTTTATATTACGGATAACTTTTCGTTATAACTTTTAAATTGAAAATTGTGGTACTATTTTCTTAAAACAATTTTCTGTATCGAAAAAAATATCTCTGTGCATGTGCTGTGTAGATAACATCAAACCAACAGCAAGATAGAGATAATATATAGAGATTGGCTATATCGCAGATAGTGTTAAGTACACTATGCAATTACCTAATAGATACTTATTACCTGAAATTCGAGTGTATTTAAATCTTTAGACCTTATGCTAAGAAGTCATTCTCTTTTCAGATGCTGGGTTGAAGGCGTGGACACAAATGAAAGTATAGCTTCATGGAACTCGACAGAAATACAACAATCAATCCCCTTAACGTTAGCCGGTGGCTTACACAATTGCCTCGTGTATAATGAAGACAACGAAACTGAAGCGTGCACTAAATGGGTGTATGACTCCAGATACAGAACCTCTTCACGCGCCATCGAGTGGGACCTAGTCTGTGACCAAAGATGGAAAGGAGCGTTAGCGCAAACTATTTATATGTTAGGCGTGTTCACTGGAGCGGTATACTTGGGAGGATTGGCGGACAAGTATGGACGAAAGACTGTGTTTTGCTGGTCATCTGTTTTGCAATTAATTTTAGGTATAACCGTTGCGTTTATTCCTGAATACTGGTCTTTCCTGGTTGGTACATTCTTCTATGCATTATTCGGATCTGCTGGAGCATATATCCCAGCGTTTGTGTTAACGATGGAAATTGTTGGTCCTAAAAAACGGACAAGCTGTGGTGTAGCTTTCCAATGTGCATTTGCTTTGGGAATAATGTTAGTCGCTGGCTGGGGTGCGCTTATTGATAATCGAGTTATTCTTCAAGTTGTGTATGGATTACATAGTGTGATATTAATACCTCATATATGGATCATGGACGAATCTCCAAGGTGGCTATGGGCTCAAGGAAGAGCTAAGGAAGCCGTTGATATAGTGCAAAAAGCACTAAAATGTAATAAATCCGATGAGATTTTAGATAGAGCTGAATTAGTATCTAAGGGGAAAGTTGAAGCGTCTAAAGGATCTGAAGAACAAAGTGCTAGTCTGGTTGATCTATTTAAGACGCCTAATTTAAGAATAAGAACTATAAATATTTGTTTAGCTTGGTTTGCTAATTCTTTAGTTTATTACGGACTCACTCTCAGTACAGGAAAGCTAGAAGGCAATCCTTATTTAATTACAGCTGTTTTTGGACTTGTCGAATTTCCAAGTTATGCATTTGTTATTTATTTCCTTGATGTTTGGGGCCGAAGAGCGTTAATGAGTTCAATGATGATAATTGGAGGAGGTGCATGCGTTGTTGCAGCATTTTTACCATCGGCTTCTATGGTTTCCACTGTTATTGTTATAGGCGGGAAACTATTTATTGCTGGATCGTTTGCAATCATTTACAACTATTCAGCTGAATTATTCCCTACCGTAGTGAGAAACTCTGCTATAGGCTTAGGCTCTATGTTTGCTAGGCTGTCTGGAGCCTTGACGCCTTTGATAACTTTACTCGATTCCTTTGATCCAAAAATTCCAGCTGTAACATTTGGATTCGTATCTTTACTGTCTGGTTTTCTTTGTTTGTTCTTACCTGAAACAATGAATCAACCGATGCCACAATCTCTCAATGATGGTGAAACGTTTGGAAGAGGGGATACTTGCTTCGGTAGCTGCTTAGGTAAAAAGAGTAATAAAACTTACGCCACCGACGTAAAAACCACCGAAGCTATGGTACCACTTGCTAATGTGAGTTCGAAAGCTTAATTTTTTAAATGATTTTTTGAATGATTTAAATGATGAATCTTTAATTGGAATAGAAAAAACATTCCGTCCAGATGAATAGATCACGGAAAGAATAACGTTAGCTGGTTAATAAAACTCTTTTTACACCGTTTGATGTATATGGTGTCTCCATGTATCTCTTATAGCTTAAGAGGCAAAGGTTCTTTAGATAGAAACTGAGGGGGGGGGGAGCATATAAATATTAAGTCTACTAATGTGTTTATTAATGATTAATACTGAGTTGATATTAGTTTATACATTCATTTAAAAATATTTGAGGCTTAAAAAATGGTTATTTTTTTTGTTCGTTATGCATTTTTGCTATTTTAGTAGTAATTTTTCTCTTTATTGTAAGCACAAATTTAGCTGATAATGGTGATAAATTAGTAAAGAAGTCACTCATTCCACTGTCTTATTCCCTATAATTGGGCATTTTATTAGTTTGGTTTATTGTATTTTATAAGATTTTAATTCATTTCTATTATTCTGAAATGCAATTTATAAACTTGAAAATTTATGAAATACTTTTTGTATTAATGAAATTTACAGTTTTGCTTTTTGTGTCTTGATAATGTTAATATATCTGTATAAAATCTGTTTTATTACCAATAACCAAAGAATCGTTGATATTTAATCTAAATACATAATTTTAAAAATGACGGAAATGTTTGTGATAATTATGATCTTGAACTATATAAATCCAAATGCAAAATATATTTTGTGAAACAATTTATAGATATTATTGAATTTTAACTAGAATATTAGCTTGTAGATTAAGAGTTAATAGAAAAGAAAATCTTAACAATCTCAATTCTTAGCTGAGTTTGAATAATTTGTTTTTAGGTATATTTCTTAGTAATGTAAGTACAGATCGCCCAAAAAATCTTTACCATTTTATTTCATTGTTCTAAATCTAGATTATTTCTATTTTCATTCGCTCTTACTTCAAATATTTAATTGAAATGTCAATATGAGACCATGCCTTACCTATTTCAAGTAATATTTTTGAGATGAAATAAAACTGAACTTGTAGAATCATAAATTAACCGAGTGCCTAGCAGCCGGAGCTTATGATGCGCAATGTCAACATTTGAACAGTTGCCGTTTTGTGTTGTTGCAACGAGTTGAAAAGGAATTCGTGTTAATGTGAATTCTTTAATGAATTATGTTTGAATAATGTTTTCAACAATAAAAATATAAGACGCAATAGAAAATATAAGTCGGATTCGTCAATTGCAACCCAATTTTATTTTCTAGTTTGTGAATACAATTTCTTACTTCTAAGCCCTAGTGCGTCGATGAGTTGCTTTCCCAGGACGGTCTAGATAAATCTATCTCACTGTATTTTGTAAAATAAATCCTGTAATGTTAAATAAAATGTATTTACAACATTATTTACAAATTTAAATATATTTTGATAAACAATAGATTTATATAGAAAAAAAATAGGTTGTTATAGAGTTTTGGAGTGATCAAATATTTCTGTGTGCCTTAAAGAGTTTTATGTATTTAGTACATGTACTATATAAAAAACATATCGTACAAATTGAATTTCCTATTACAACCAAAGGTAACAAAAGTGGAATAAATAAACTTCATCTAACACTAGTTTTATTAAATCATCCGAAAAACAAAAATAATTCGTATTCATAAATCACAGAACCCATTTTATGAATTTCGGTATAAAGACAGACAAATTAAATGACATACCGTGTTTTTTCTTTTATAATAATAATTTGCTTCAGTATTTGGCTTATTATTAATAATTTAATTCAATATACATAGAGTTATCGTATTAGACTACAAATATGAGATTCAAGACTATTTATAAACCCTGACATTCTAAGTACAAGTAAAAAATACCTCACGAATGAACGAATACTATTCATATTGTAGATAAGATGCTCCACTCATGACGTGAGCTTTCAGACACAAAAACGCATTCGGTCCATTTTTGTAGGAGCTACGATCTGTTTCTTTACTCGTGTGCTACGATGTCACAAACACGTCACCCTTATAACACCCAACACTTGCGTCGCGGGTTCAAAAGTGTCACAGATTTTTAACGAAACGGATTTTTCCCATTGATCATTCAAACATATTCTTTCCTATCAATCTCCTATTCTAAAAAAAGTAGTGTATGAATAAATCTGAGAGAGACGCTAGTTTTTACTTGTTACTTGCTCCACGGAGCGGCGTGGTCTCGATTTAGAAATTACTAGCTGACCCGGCAAACGTTGTTTTGCCATATTAATTTTTGGGGTGGGCTACCCTTATCACTTAGGGGTATGAAAAATAGATAGTAGCCGATTCTCAGACATACTGAATATACATATAAAATTTGGTAAAAATCAGCAAAGCCGTTTCGGAGGAGTATGGGAACGAACATTGTAACACGAGAATTATATATATATAAGATAATGATGATGCACTATAATTATAAATTGAACGTCCATGGACGATTTTGTTAAAAAAAGCTTGACTTATTTCTATCACCTATGTCCTATTTACTTTGTCTAAGCGCCTTAAAGTCCTGTCCAGAATAATACAAGGTTAAGGAAGGGCCTTATCAAAATCGGTTTTTTAGGTATTTATTGATTTAGATGTTACATCTAAGATGTAGATAACTACATAGGCGTGCAACTAATTAAAGTTCGAGGCTAAGATGTTAGACGAAATCTAAGTAGATACCTATTTAAGACAACGTCGTCTCTTAAGCTAAGCGAAAGAAGTCGCAAACAGAACTAGAGCTACAAAACTTTTAAAATTAAGGACGTGTATAATGTTTAATGCTTTTATTTCAGATGCTGGGTTGATGGTGTGGATCGCAATGGATTCTTGGCCCATTGGAATTCTACGGAAATATTATATGCTATTCCCTTAACATCTTCTGGCAAACTTCACAAATGTTTAGTATTTACTGAAAACAACGAAACAATCGGTTGCTCAAAATGGGTGTTTGATACTACATATAGGGATTCCTCGCGAGGCATGGAGTGGAACCTTGTCTGCCACGATAATTGGAAGAGAGCACTCGTGCAATCATTTTATATGCTAGGTGTATTTGCTGGTGCCATAATTTTAGGCGGTTTAGCAGACAAAGTCGGAAGGAAGACTGTCTTCTGCTGGTCAGCACTACTTCAATTACTGTTTGGAGTTCTTGTAGCATTCATCCCAGAATATTGGTCATTCTCAGCGTTTACATTTTTATATGGAATGTTTGGATCAGCCGGTGCCTTTATACCTGCATTTGTGCTGACTATGGAAATCGTGGGTCCAAGTAAACGAACGAAATGCAGTGTTTATTTTCACTGTTGCTTTTCTATTGGCATAGTGTTAGTCGCTGTATGGGGAGCGGTCATTAATGATAAAACGATTTTACAAGTCATATACGGACTCCATAGCTTGGTTTTACTACCGCATATATGGATTATGGACGAATCACCCAGGTGGCTTTGGGCGCAAGGAAGAACAAAAGAAGCCGTGAAAATAGTACAAAAAGCACTTAATTTTAATAATTCAGATATAGTTTTAGATACAGCGGAGTATGTTTCAAAAGCAAAACAAGAGCGCTCCAAAAATGAAACGACCGAATCCAAAGTAACAGCTGGAACTCGTGACCTATTTAAAACACCTCATATGAGAACCATGTCTATAATAATGTGTCTGTGTTGGTTTGCCAATTCATTGGTATATTATGGCCTCACACTTAGTTCTGGAACGATGGAAGGGAATCCGTATATTATTATTGCTATTTTTGGTCTTGTTGACATTCCCAGTTACATCGTAGTATATTACTTTCTAGATATATGGGGTCGCAGATCATTCATAAGTGCTGCTATGTTGATAGGTGGTGCTGCTTGCGTTGTAGCAGCCTATCTGCCAGCAGGTGCAACCGAAACAACTGTGATAGTAGTGATAGGCAAACTGTTCATAGCTGCGTCTTTCGCTATAGCTTATAATTATTCATGTGAACTCTTTCCTACGGTGGTTCGTAATACAGCATTGGGTTTAGGTTCTATGTTTGCTCGGCTTAGTGGAGCTTTAACTCCTCTAATTTCTCTATTGGAAAGTTTCGATGCAAGAATACCAGCGATTACATTTGGTATTTTTGCTGTTGTATCTGGATTTCTTTGCATGTTTCTACCAGAGACAATGAATAAACCTTTACCAGAAAGTATTGAAGATGGAGAAAGGTTTGGAAAGGGAGATACTTTATTTTCTAGTTGTTTTGGAAATAAAATTAAAAAATCGTACACCGAAAAAGAGGATGAAGAAGCAGCTGAGTCGATGGTCGTAAATGCTATTACAACAGGTTCTTGAGGAATTTAATTTAATTTGAACTTTTTAATTAATTGATTTTTAAATTTAACTTTGATGACTTACAGTATTGCACTAATTATTTACTATTGATTACCTATTTTACAGTCGCTCAGTCAATTTTTTAAATATAAAGTAAAAAATTATAATTTACAGATATATAGGTATAAGAAAGAATTTAACTAGTGGTTGTTAAATTAAAAGACAGAGTTATATTGATTAATAGTAGATAAGTAAATACTTGTTTGGAGACTTCGCTTTTACAAAGTAGCTTAATAGTACTTAAGTTGGAAATAATTTTTACCATTATGATAAAAATTATGACATAGTAACATGGGTAACTGGACCATAAGCTCAGTTTGAATAAATAAATTTATAGGTGAACTGAGTGAAGTAAAGTGTAGCTAACAGGGTATTTAACAGTAGGCGTAAAATATTCTATCACATCAGTTCTTATTTTGAAGGAGAATGAGGTCAAAGCTTTTGTTGCATTATTTGAAATCAAATATTGGTGGTGGTTTATAGGTGTTTTTAAGGATATTGTGTTATTTTATGATCTTTGTAAATATTGTGCCATTTTGTTTTATCTTAGAAGAGAGTATAAATGGATGTCGACGTGGAAAAAAATAAAAAAAATAAATAATGTTAAGATAGTGCCTAAGCTATGAAATCAATATTGACCATGTCACTAAATTTAAAGTACCTTTAAATTTAAGTTACCTTTGGTACTTATATTTTAATAATGGTTGTGGTACCGAATCCGAATTATTTTTCTCTAATAAATCGAATGCATTTAATATAGTTTAGATATATTAATAAACCATAATATGTGTAATATGTATATTACAATTTGAAAATAGATATTCCAGAAGTTCTGTATGTAGTTTTAATAAATACCAAAACCTAACATCTAAACATGGTAAAAAATGAGTTGAGACTGGGATTAAAATTCAAAGTTAGAAGTTTATTCTGGGATAAAAATTATATATATTAATAAAAATTATTAGGGTAAACATAACAAAATCCCAAGCGAGGTATAACAATTGTCTTTAAATAATTTTAAATTTTACGTAAAGTATCAATTAATTGCTAAGGCTTATTAGAAAACGATTATTTGAATGATAGGTACCTGCGCTAGGAAATGATGTGCTCATTCAAAATGTATTTTTAATTTGTGAATTCGGAAAAAAAATAAGATAACCCGACTGAGTTTCTTGGCGCTTCTTTTCTTTCTCAGATTTGGGCGCGTTCTTGAACAGCTTGTAAAGACTTAAGTAACGTTCATAATCACGTACAATGTACTTAGGTACATGATTTGTACGTGATACAATATGAATGAAGATATTTTGACTGATTGTTTAGGTAAGAAATAATACATTTTAACGTAATATTTTATATTTACATCAAACAATAGTAGAAATCACAGCAATTTAAAAACGTTCACAATGAGAAACATTTCATAAATTATTTATTTATTTAACTACGAGATTGCCACGATTTAATCATCGCGGCGTGAGACGTTTACTTTAGGTCTCTATAATAGTCTAAGTACAGTATGCAACAGATGCAATAATAATGGACCACTTCAAATAAAATAATATATGTATTAATTCCACCATACCTACTCAATTATCTGATGGCATAAGCCAATAAGGCTTATTCCATTAATAATAATATTATAGATAGATTAGTAGAATATTATAAGTGTGGCATAACTTTTCAAGTATCAGACGCTGTATTTTACATGTCATAATAAATTATATTTCCTCAACTTAAGCATTAATGAAATGTAATACAAAAGTCTAAACACAAATTAAACATTTATAAATAGCAAAGCAATTGTATTGTCAATAGTTATAGTGAATGTATAATTTAATAAGCTTACAAGATTGGCAGAAAACAATTTGTTTGTCTTGGATAATAAGCATTGACTTTATACTAAAGATCTAAAGCTGAATTATTATTATTTTTTATCAAGCTTTAAAACAACACTGGCACAAGTCATATCAAATATTTTTAATTCGTAAAATGATTATAGACATATCATTCTTAAAATATGAATGAAACCTCTGATAAAATTTAGTTCTTAAGCACTATAATATAAGATCATAATATATCATGACACCACAACACAGAGAATTAGACCATACATTTATTTTAAGTACAGAGATTTAGATATATTAGAGAACCACATAGAGAAGGGATTATTTCTAATCTATACACAAGTTTCATTCACATGAATAAATAAATAATAAACAATAGATATTTCAATTAGCAGGATTGCAAAATAAATTATTTTCAATCTGGTTAGAAGCATATTTTTAGTTAAAAAGTTTTTGACAATCAAATTTACAGTTGAGCAACAAAAATAATGTAGAAAAGGCATAGTCATGATATGTTATATTAAATATGCAATTTCCTAAAAATACTTATGAATTTTGGATTCTAACTTCATCTTTAAATAATTAATATTGGTGTTCCATGTTAAATAGATATATCCAAAATTAAATCTATATTTATCTAATAACTGAAAACAACTGAGAATGTTATGTTATTCAAAAAATAGCACCAATAAAATTTTATCTCTATTTGTTAATAAATTAATAAGCAACTAGCTACATAAATTGATAATAATGGGCGTTTAAAGGAACTATAATTAGTATTAGTAATAAAATCCAAAGACCCTATGAATAATCAAATGTGCCCAAATTATCACTTTTAAATATTTTCATATCTTTTAGTAAGTCTGCAATATCTTTGGCATCACTAGTGAAATTGACTTGTGTGAAAGCTTTGGACTGCTACTCTAAAAATATAATAATTATCTACAAATTCCAACAAGGCATATCAGTATTCAGGACATCTTGTATGTTGAATCTTACAGGATATAGGGGCACTGGGCTCGGCTGATAGGGCTGTATGAACAATGATTGCTGGTTGTGTCGGAGTAGGAGCATGTAGTTCATGACTCTCCCCAGGAGCTAAACTGGCTATTGCTGCCAGTAAATCAGCATTTACTAAAGGTTCACCTTCTTCCCGTGGTTCCCAACCTATGGGAGGACTGGCTGGAGGAGATATGAGGAACTGCTTAACTGGAGCAGGCGGTTTAAGATTCTTAAGAGAAATCGGCGTGACGGGTTGTGCAAAGTAACAATTTATATGAGTATTATGAAAATGGTACCGATGAAGTTGTACACGTGCGTTGGCCGCGGCTAAAGGGCTGTCGTAATTCACACGTAGACGTTTGAAACTTTTTATCCACTGAAACGTTATATTATCTGAAAACGTACGAAATACGTCTTCTAGTTCTTTTTTCAAATTTTCATCAGAGAACACCTCGCTATGTATGTTTGTGACGATCACTGACTTGGGTAGATCATCAAATTCATTAAATTCGTCATGGGTATCACTGTCTTGCTGTATATCAGCAATATTTGGATGAACATTCGGCATTCCATCTTCAGGGTTTATGTAAACTTCATCCTCTTGAAATGTCTCGTCGTCCTCTTTGTCAGCCATTTCGACTAGGCACTTAAATATAATTAAAGCAATTAAATAGTAAATATAAAACTGAAAATAATTAGTTTGTGAAACACCAATCGGCAATCAGTGATGTAAATTGTAAAATTAATTCATCAAAACAATCGATCGGAATTCGGAAACATTGATGTGAATGAACAATGAAAATTAAATGTCCATTGTCCAACAATCCCACAGACAAAATCAGTTATCAACTGTCAAGTATCAGTTGATAGACATCTGTTAGGACAGAACAATACTAACTACAATGTTCGATTTATATTATAATATAGTATTTATAAACATGGT